>CM069537.1:78681384-79281384 GCA_035773235.1 Eospalax fontanierii
TGCTCACAGGGTACCCGGGAACCCAGGCCCAAGAGACAGGATCTATCTACTGTGAGAACTTGCCTTTCTGTGTCCCGCAGCACTGAAGGGGCAACATGTCGCCCTTCAAACTACCACAGCCTGATCAGACCCCTGGATTGCACCTTGTGGGGACCTCAGAGTGGAGGGAGGCAGCAAAACCACAGCTGGGATTCAGATCCACTCAGAAACAGAGCTGATGAATGAGTGTTGGACTAAGCAGGTCACTTCAGTGTTGAAGTGGAGCTGGGTGCTGACCCAAGCCAACAGGTAAGGCAGGGAAGAAGAGATGGTGAGTCCAGAACTTGGTACCAGCGCCTCCCCTTGAGCCTGGCTGGTCCTGTCAGTGGAGCAGGCAGCAAGGAGAATGGCGTGGGAAGTCCTCAGGCAGATGGGCTCATAGAGGACATGTCCTCAGGAGGACAGAGGGAAAAGTTCCCCAACCTAGACCAAAGACACCACTGTGAGACGAGGGGAAGGCGCACAGAGGGCCTGGGGAGACGGCTGTCAGCAGACTGGCTGTTCTTCCAGAGGACCTGTGTTTGGTTGCCAGCACCCATGTGGCCACTCACAATCATTTGTAACTCTGGTTCCGGGAACCCAACACCCTCTTCTGCCCTCAGCAGCCCAGCACACATGTGGTGCACTCATATACGTGCAGGCAAGACATTCATAAACATGAAACAAAAATAACAATTAACAAAAAACCAAGGTGGATGGTTCCTGCAGGGTAGAGCCCCAGACTAGGGTCCTGGGCCCACTGAGGGAAGTGGTCCAGCGAGGAAGGGTCAGGAGCCACATGCTGATCTTGAGGCATTATGAAAGCCAGCTTGGCACACACAACCATGCCCACCCTGTGAGGAGCTTGCTCTGGAGACTCACAGCTGGCGGGCCTATGGAGGCCCATGTCAACAGGAGAAATGGGAGTGGGGGCTGGAGGAGTGGGGAAAGGAGGGGGAGGACAGTGACCGTAACACTGGAGGAGTGAGGGTGATTGGGGAGGAAGTCTGCTAGGGGCCAGCTGAACAGGAAGTTCAGGATGCCGAGGTCTGGTCAGGGAAGGTGGAAGTAGAGGATGCAGGCAGGGTTTCTCCAGGCACGTCCAGCTGTAAAAGCAGCGGTCAGGTCAGGGCCACAAGGGTGAGGGCAGGATCACAGGGTGAGGTCAGTGCAGTCTGGGCAGGGGGCAGGAAGAGGTGTCAGTAGGGAAGACCTGGGGACTGCATTCTAAATACACAGCCCGATGCTACTTTATACCTATAGGGATGGGTGCTGTAAAAAATGTAAATAATGCCAGACATGGTAGCACACGCCTCACCCTCTCTGAGATCAAGGCCAGCCTCCTCTACATGGAGAGTTCCAGGCCATCTGGGGCTACAGGGAGATCATTTCAAATAAATAAATAGATACTGTTTTGAAATGTTAATAGTAAGTGATGGGACTCAGGGCAGCTGGGCAGTGCCCAGAACATGGGTCATGAGTCCTGTGTGTCTCTCTGTTTTGCGCAGCTGCACCAGAGTCCCTGAGATTAGGTAATTCACAAGCAGAAATGTAATGGCTCGTAGTTCTGAAGACCTGGGAATTTGGATGGAAGGTGCCAGAATCTGGTGCAAGCTTTCTTGCTATCATTTTACAGTGGAAGAGAGAGGACAAACGGGGAAAAAGAGACTGAAGCAGAGACAGAGGCAAAGGTGAGGAGGAGGAATGGAGAAGGAAGGAAGAGAGATGGACAGGGAAGGGGTAGAAGCCACTAAGCAGGAAGGGCCATCCTCAGGAACCGAACTCCATGGTAAGGACGGGTATCAACTCATCCTTAAGAGCCATATCTTAGGCCTTACCTCCCAGCATCACCCAAGTGGAGACCCAGCATCACATGCAAGCTTTGGGGACATAGTCAGATCATAGCACTAGGAGGCCTAGAAACTCCACTTTTAGGTCTACGGTCTGGAGAGCCTCATGGGCCCTCAGCCACTTCCCTACTAGCCAGGGTCACAGTAGTGTCTCAACATGGAAACAAACACAGCATCCACGGCAGATGGCTGGAAGAGCCAAGCAGGGCACACAGTCCACACAACAGAATATGATTCAGCCTTGAACAGGAAGGGGACTAGAGTACAAGACACCACACAAGACATTGAGGACATTGGGCTTGGTCAGAGAAGCCAGATTTAAGATGAAATCTTGAGGATTCCACTCATATGAGGTCCCTGGTGTAGTCACACTCATAGGGAGAATGGTGGTTGCAGCAGCTGGAGGTATGGATAGATCAGGATAGACCATGGAGACAGAGTTTATGTCTGAGGTCATTCAATGGTCCTAGAAATGACAGTGGTAGTGAAGGCTGCAGTGTGACCATGCCTGGTTTCACTCACCTATAGGCTTAATAATGGCAAAACAGTCGTCTTTGTGCTATTTATATATTACCGCAAGCAAAACAAAAGAGCTGCATTAGTTTGGTGCAGGGCTTCCAGCAGTCTGTTAAGAACAAAAATGCATGGACAGGCGAGGCAGAGATGGAGCCACACTATCTCAGCAATCCACGTACCTTGAGGTGGCCTCTGAAGATTCATTTGCTGTGTAGCCAGGCAGTGGCACAGCTGTCATCCTAGCTCTCAGAAGGCTGAGGCAGGAGGAGCACAAGTTCAAGGCCAGCTTGGGCTACACAGAGTTTCAGGCCGACCTGGGCAACTTAGTGAGACCCTGTCTCAAAATTTTAAAGAAGTGGAAAGGCTGCTGGTGTGGTTCAATGGCTGAGTCTGGCCTAACACATACAGAGCTTTGGGTTGGATCCCTAGAACTGCGCCCCAAATCAACTTGTATTTCATTTAGAATGACATTAATAGAAATTATCATAGCAAGTTGAGATGATGGAAAAAGAAAGCACTGTGTAATTTAGTACCTCTAGAATTATTTCCCCTGGTTTTCAAACAAGGGGCCTTGAATTCAGAGACTGAATTTCCATTGTCCACTGGACCCCATAGGGTCAACACCTGGGATGAAGAACTAGATCGAGAACAAGGGGAAAAGGATGGGATGGCTGCCTGCAGCACTTTTTACTACCTTGGTCCCTCGGGGAAAGGGGGCTGAAAAGGTTCCCAGATCCGCAGAAGCATAAAGATACAGTCTTGCACAGGGCCAGGGCATCAACTAAGAAGAAAGTCAGGGACCCATTAACCCCTGCTCTTCTACAGGGCCGGCTTGCCAGGCAGCACAAGCTCCTAGCTCTGTCTGATGATCTGGGCCTTTTTAGCAGTTTGAGCATTAAAATATGTTCCTGTTTCTTCAGTGCTGGAGATAAAATCCAAGTTCTTGTGCTTATTAGCAAGTTCTCTGCCAGTAAGCTACATGCATCTCCAATCTATGCCTTCTTTAAAGATGTCCAGGGTCATCCCCCTTGCCACAGCCTTGGAGTGCAAAGGTACGGAGAGTCTGGGAGGGGGCTTGGGCTCCACATCCCTTGGGGCTACATCCACAATAAAATATCTCAGGCTCACCTTGGTACCTGTCAGTTCCCCCTAAGCAAGCAGATTTCATTAGGTCTCAGGCCCAAGCTTGACTTATGCCCAGGTCAGTCTCTGTCCACACTCACATCCCAGTATAGAAGCCTGGCACCTGCTCAGAGTCCACTCCTATGCCCTCAGTTCCAGGCCCACAGGATGGGTCACTACCCTGGGTGCTGTCTCATGCCACAGGGAACTGAGTAGGATTGACCCTGACCCACAGACACTTCCTGCCCTGCTGCCCTACAGAGTCCTCCACCAGCTTAGCAGCTGGGCAGTTATTCCTGGGCCTTGGATGTTGACCCTCCCTGTACTCAAGCTGGGCCTGGATCAAGTCCTCCCAACAGATGTGTAGATGAGGAGACTTAGGCCCACAGTTTGGACCCTAACCATGACCCAGGCTGAGCCTCAGTGATTGTCTTTGGTTACAGGTGCCAGATGACAGGACTAAAGGTTTGGGAACTAGCAGTATGTGAGGCACAGACCTTGGCAGACAGAGATACTTGGTCATAATGACCAGGCTCAGTGCAGCTCTAATTTGGGTCCAGCCCAGATGCAGGTGGGTGCTGTGGGCCTTGGGGAACATCTCCCCCTCACATAAATGTATACAAGGACTTCCAAGGAATCTACTTGACATGCCTCCTGGGAACTTGCCAGCCTCCCCTGAGGTCACTGTTGTCTGGCCAGGGTGGGGGCCAGGCCTGCTACATCATGGACTCCTCCCCCGAAACTGGTGGCAGCTGAGGGACATTCCCTTAACAGAGGCCCCAGCTCAATACCTGGCCTGGGCTGGGACTTGACTCCTGCCATAGTCTCAGGGCCCAGTCTTGTCATCAACACAACCACAGGGCATTCTGGGCACCAGTGTGGAGGGAGCAGGGGCTCACTCTGTGCTTTAGGAGTGGGGCCTACACTCTGGTGATTAGGTTGCCTATGCCCACCCACAGTGCTGGACCCTGGTGCCTCTGAACCCCAATGTCACATGGGACCAGGGTGGCTGGGTACTGAGACTTGACTGGACTAATAGAGGCTCCCTTGGCATCTTGTGGGCTCAGCAGAGTGGCTGCTACATGCTGTCCTGCCCCTGAAAGTATCTAGGTACCCAGTGTGGGGAGGGACAAGTAGTTAATCCTGTCCCAAGGAGAAGCTTTAAACAGTATCCATCCTTCCGGAAGTCCACCTGGGGAATCCCTCAGTGCCCTACCCCCTGCCAATGGCCAGGCACCTGGACCTTTGAGAGACTGCACAGCTTATCTGTGCTGGATGCTTTAGTTGTCAACTTGACATACCTGGGTTGAAGGAGCCTCAATTGGGAAATTGCCTCTATTTGGATTGGCCTGTGGCCATGTCTGGGGAGTACTGTCTTGCTTGTTGAATGATGTGGGAGGGCCCAGCCCACTGTGGGTGGTATCACCCCCGCAGGTTGTTCTGTATTGTATATGAAAGCAGGCTAAGCATGGACCAGAAGACCAAGCCAGTAAGCAGCGTTCCTCCATGGATGGTGCTCCAGCTCCTGCCTCCAGGTTCCTGCCCTGAGTTCCTACTTTGGGGTTCCTCGGTGATGAACTATGATCTGGAAGATGTGAGCCAAATAAATCCTTTTTTCCTCAAGTTGATACTGGTCAGAGTGTTTAATCACAGCAACTGAAAGCAAACTAGAACACTGTCCCACCTGTGTTTTAAATTTTAATTATTTATTTATTAGTGTGTATGTATATGACGTGCATGTTTGAATGAGGGTATGAACATATCATTGAATGTGTGCATAAGTCTGAGGACTTTTGGGAGTCGGTTTTCTCAAACTTTGTGGATTTTCTCAAAGTTTGTGGATTCTAGGGACCAAACTCGGGTCATTCAGCTTGCATGGCACTTTTACCTGCTAAGCTATTTGTTAGACCCCTATCTGTTAACCTATGGCAGTACTGGGACCCAGAACCTCAAAGCTGCCAAGCGTGTGGGGCTACAACAGACCTTTTCCCAAGAGGCTGTCCTGTCCATAGACCCCCACCACTAACATACTACACTCTTCACAGCCCTAGCCAGGCCTCTGAGGGAGGATTCCAACTCTGTTCTTCCTGACCTTCCTTCCCCATTCTAGCCAGGGCTCCTCTCAGGCCACAGGAGAGGTGGATGCAGGCAAGAGTCTGGCAGAGCTACTGCTGTGGCCAGTCACTGGTCAGTGCCCCTAAAAGGCCTCACCAGGGAATGGAGCCAGGCCTGATCAGCTTGGCCTCTGTCACAAACAAGTATCCAGAGGAAGCTCAAGGCTGTAGCTGGGTCCCCAGAGTTTGAGAAGACAGCCAGGGAGGACAGCTCTGTGTGGTAGAGTTGAGTCATAAGGCTCCTCCCCACAAGGGCTCCAGAAATACTGAGATGTGGTGAGGCAGCAGATGTGTGGCGCACTCAGCACAAGTGACTCTTGGGTGCCATGTGCAAGGCTCTGTTGGTCTGGCTGGGCACGTGTCCTGGCCAGGCTACTTTCCCTGCTGGCCCCAAGCCATGGCTAGTTGGGGACACAATGTGCAGCGGGAGCAGGGTGTGTGTTTGCTCAGGGCACCTGGAGCCTGTTCATGGGACAAGAACCCATTGTGTCCCCAACCATCCTGCTCAGTCACACCCCACTGGCCCATCCACAATGTCCCACCTCCATCCCTACCCTGTGACCCCTCACCCCTGTCCACAGCATTCTTGCCCCTTGGTACCCTTCCACATCACTCTGCCAACCCTAAGCCTCTGTCTGCACTTACTGTCCTGAGACCATATGAACCCTGACCCCATCCCTTGTCCCTTTCCTCACTAACCTCATCCATGTGGCCCACTGCCTTCTATCATCATCCCCCTGTCCAGTGGCCCCAGATCCATGGGTCACAGCACATGCAGAGAGTCCCCCACATCCTCATGCAAGCCCCCAGCTCATACACATCCTGTGTATATGTGCATGCTCATCAATCACTCCTGCAGTCCTGGGTGACTCAGTAACTCCAGGGAGTGGGATCACATCAGCCCCATGGGAAGCAGGACCACTGTGGGCCTGGTCTGGAGGGACCCTGGGTTGGTGACCAAGTCTTTTAACCAGTGAACCTTTAAATGAGGAATGAACTCAGAACCTCTCACAGGGGGTAGGGGTCCCCTGAGGCTGCTGCCTTGCCAACCTGTTCCATACACAGGGGCTTCGGCAGCCTCTTCCTAGGCCTATGGGCTGGGCTCAAAGAAGGAGGGCTCAGCTAGAGTCCCTCATGGCTTCAAGGGCCCCTTATGAAGTAGAGTGTGGAATGGTGGGTGAGTGTATGGGCTTCTGACTTCATGGCCCACTCAGAGGCATTTGGGTGTCTCCATATTCCTTCATGCCCACTAGCAAGGTGTCTTCCATGCCCAGCCTCACAAAATCTAGTCTTACCAGTGGAAAAAGTAAGGCTGGGCATCACTACAGCAGATGCCAGGGTCTGGGGCATGGTGAAGGCAGGGGCCCCGTACACCTGCCCTGTGAGCCCTACACCAGTGTGAGGCCTGCGCAGGCCAAGGGCTGATGGTTCAGAACCGGTCTGACTGGTGCAACTGTGCGCGCTCTCTCTCTCTCTCTCTCTCTCTCTCTCTCTCTCTCTCTCTCTCTCTCTCTCTCTCTCTCTGTGTGTGTTTGCTCACGTGGACATGTGTACTGGGGCCTAGCCAGGAGGCAGGCGGGACAGAGGCCGCAGCCTGCGTCATGGGCATTACCTACGGCAGGCAGCCACCTGCTGGGGATGTTGGCTCAGCTGGGGGTGGCAAGACAAGTACAGCTGAACCTTGAAGGCTAGGATAGAGGGACAAGCACCTAGTCTGGCCAGCACCCAGACACACACCCAACCTACCTTCATAGGTCAGAAACACAAAGGACACATCAAACCTGGGAAAAGGCAGGTGGTTGGCAGCCTCACCAGGAAGCCAAACCTGAATGAGATTGGGTCTCTGAGTGGAGAAGAGACCCAGCCTCCAGCCCCATCCCTGGCTCTGCCCATCCCAGCCTCAGTCCCTGGGCAGGCTGCCAACACTCTCCAAAGCCTTGAACTAGCTGTGGCAGGGCTAGTCTGACAGCTACTCTGCGCCTCATTTCTGTGACCCTAATTGGCAGATTGGCAACATGCTGGCCCTGCCCTGGTGTCACTAAGGGGCCCCATACCTGCCTGGACAGGTCACTGAATCACTTCTGCTGAGAGCCTATAAATAACCAAGATACTTCAGACACTGGCTAAGGCCCCCTACTGTGCCCAGTTCCACCTTCTCACCCCACCTTTGTCCTGAGGCAGCCCCTCAAGACACTTTTCCCTGACCAGGCCATACATCTAGATTTCCTTGTGGCCAGCTGGGGGCCTGCCAGTCACTTTGCCTTCTCAAGTCTCAGTTTCCTCACTTGTAAATGATAAACCAAGAGGAAGATGTTACAGAGCAGCACGTATGTCCAGATGCTGCTGTCCCCTCCATCTACCCTGCTAGCCTCTCTAGGCTCCTAGGCACTGGGAGGACCCTGCCCAGGCCTGAGTCTGCTCCTACAGCCCCCAAGCCAATCCAACCCAGCACACACACACACCACTGCTGGCCAGTGGGCCTGACCCAGTTGGGGCCCTCCGGGCCCCTGGAAGAGACAGGCCTGGCTAAGGTCCAAGGGCAAAAGGAATTTCATGCTAGATCCTAGAGGTGAAAGGTGGTTCTGGGTGTTGGGAAGACCTGAGAAGCCAGACCAGGTCAGGATCTGCTTGCTTGCAATGGAGGTTTCTCCTGAAGTCCTACTGGGTGGGTAGAGCTCCCAGCAGACCCATTCTACTACTGGGAACTGCGACCCAACTCCTCTTCCTTTTCTCCCCAGGCAACAGGGAGCCAGTGAAGGTTGTGAGCAAGAGAGGCACACAATAAGAAAGACCCTCCAGAGGCTGATAAAGGTGTGGCGGCCCCTTGGGTGTGGAGCAGTGGTCAGCTGAGAGTGAGCCCACTGAGGGCAGGCTGCAGGTGGCTGGTACCAAGTGAGTAACATTTATGCTGCTGCTCATGGGAGCAGCCTCCACCTGGAGTCTCAAAGCAACCAACTTGCTCACGTGGGCGGGTTACCAGGGCCTGGTCAAAACCCTAAAACTGCGTCCCAGAAACTGAGAGTCAGAGGCTGCCCTCCCACTGCTGCAGGGGAAACTTAAGCCACCAGGGAACACCCAGGAGAGGGTGTGACCGAGACTGGGACCCAGGGAGAGTGGAGACAGAGCGGCAGGTCAGGGAACTAGGAATGTCCTCCTGGGTACATATATATCCCCTGGAGTCTAGGTGGAGGATTGATTCTCTCCATGAACTGGCTGGAGATCTGTGCTCAGGGTGATCCTGTGCCTGAGGCTACCTGCTTAGGTTGTCAACATTTCCCCCCAAGGAACTAGCTAGGGCAGAAAGCTAGTCTCCTCTGAGCATCTCCCACCCCAAATTGGAGCGCTTCCCTACCATCACCTGGTAGGTATGTACCTGTGCCTCAGATGGGGACCTGGGGTCAGCAGCAGTGGCTGGCTGGGCTGTAAGGGTAACGGGCAAGAAGTCTCATGCCCCTGACCCCACTGAATCCTGAGGAGCTCTGAGGTTTTTCCTCCTTCTTCTTGGTATGGCCCAGGTCTAAATCTAATAGGGGAATCTCAGAGCCACAACCTCATCATGAACCTTTCAATGGGATTAGACCACAGGCTCTTGAAAGGTACTAATCCTTTATCCTGGTGCTGGCTAGAGGGCTTAGTGTACTGTCTGCTCGGCTCTACCCACTAAGGCCCCTTTCCTTCCACATTAGATTGCAGACCTGGTTAGACCTCTCCCTTTCCCCAACCCATGGTCAGCAGCGTATGCTCAGGAGAGAGAGCTGAGGGTAGGTCAGCCAAGTGAGAGGCATCCAGTGCAGGCAGGCCCTGTGTGGTCAGTCTGTACTGCTGTGCCTTTGACCCAGAGGACCCCAAGATAGCTCACCTCTACAGGACCACCTCCCAAGCTCAGCCCTGGGAAACCAGCAGAAGCCACCAGGTCCCTGAGAGGTTGTCAAGACTAACTGCCTAGGCCTGGGTGGGCAATGCTGACACCAGAGGACTGACTGTGGGCAGCAGGTCCTCAGCCTGGCACCCACAGCCTCAGGGAGCCCATCCAGTAGACAATTTCAATGCCTACCAAGGTTAGGGGAGAAAGCCAGGGCCTGCAGGCTGTTCAGCTGGGTGGCAGTCGGGGGAGATGGGAAAGTTATTGGGGGTGGGAAGCCAACCAGAAAGAATGAAAGTATGGAATTCTTTCCATTCTGATGCCAACTCAGCCACTGGGATTCCTGTGCGCACTGGCTATTGGGGAGTGAGGGGAGAGTGAAGCGTGCACTGTGCCTGAAGACCAAGTCCCTCCTACCCTATCCCATCTCAACCCCCTAGCCAGCTCTTTTCCAGGTCTGTACAGGGCCAGAGGCTGGAGCCTGAACCTTGTGAGGAGTCCTATAGATAGGGATAATGTCCTGTTCATCCCACTGGGATTCAGCTACCTGCCTTGGAGGTGTGGGTGGGACAGAGTGGCCTCTGGCACCCACTTGGACTATGTACAGCCCTTGGTCACCCTGGATGAAGCTTCCTTATCTTCCCCCTGAGGGGTGGGAGAGAGAAGACAAGGTTGCAGCTAGAGGGCTGTGCCCATGGGTCTGGTGTCCCAGAGGCAGTGGGATGCCTGGTTCTCTCCAGCTTAAGGGGCTCTGCAGGAAAGGCAGCAAGGTTCATGAGCCCCACAAACAATGAAAGCACATGGGCATGTTGCCCACAGTACCAACAGCCCACCTGAGAGTTAGTGTATACTAAATGCATTGTTCCCTGAGCTCTCTGATCTGGACTGGCCAGTCATCGGAGAGCATTGGGGGTAGGGGGAGGGTCTTTCTTCAGACCAGATTGGGCCCATTCTATATGCCTTGTCCTGGAGAACCAGATACCCTATCTCCTCCAGGATGTCCTGGCATAATTTGCTTTGGGGGGGGGCAGCAAAACAAACCCAGAGTATTCAGGGAAAGTGGGTCAAGAGTTGGGGACAGCTTCCTTTTCAGAAGCCAACTTAACCTATGTTATGTGCAGACCAGGACATTCCCCCTCCCCCATTGCCACTGCTGTCACTTCCAAGGAACAGGGAAGTGGTCTTGTGGTTGGAACAAGGTCCAGCCATTTCTGAACTGGATGCCCTGCCCAGGTCACCTCAGAAACCCAGGATCAGAGTAAGCTGGGGAATCCTCATCAGAGGCAGGGAAAGGGCAATGCCTCTTCCTGGCCTCTCTAATAACTAAGTTCCAGGAGCCCTGGCCCTGTTTCCTTTAGTAGCTCCTAGCCCTTCCCCCAGAAATACCCCAGAGGCAGGAAGGGCCTGGGACACTTATAGGGTTTCAAAAGAAGGAGTCACAGCTTAGGGTAATTGCAGTGCCCTGCAGGCCTGGTCAGCTGGTATGGACACTGGTATTCCCCACTGCCTGCTCCTGATGTATTCTGCCATCTGAATGCCTCTGGTGCCTGTTAGTGCCTGGCCCAGGGGACACCCAGGAGCCAGATCAGTGTCCTTTAAACAGAGGGTGGGGGTGGAAAGAACAACAGCACACAGCCTGAAGGACCAACAGCTTTGTGGACTTATCCTGCAGCCCTGTCCCAGTCCAGCCTGGCTCTGTGTCCAGGTTGTGGCTTCCAGGATCTGGCCTCTGCCTGCAGGCCTGGGTCCAATCCAGCAAGTCTGAAAGGAGGGGAAGGGGAGGGCACGCTTCTGGTACACTAGCATGTACCTCCAGCTGCTGAGCACTGTGAAAACATGATGCTTTCTCCACGAGCGGAACTCTAGCCCATAGTTCTTTCAACCACTGACTGTCACCATTTTCATGCATAGGGACTTATTCCTCAACCCCAGCTCTATTTCTGAGCCATTAAAGGCGATCCACAGAGCCCATGTTTGCCAGCTCCACAATGTGTGGCTGCTGCCCAGGGCTGTCAGAGAGGGGCTCGCTCACACCTGTCCTGATGTAGTCTTCTGACCTGCCTTGTTCCTCTCCAGGCCCAGCTTATTTTGGAGCAGAGGTCATACTCTGGCAGAAACACTCCTGTCTAAGAGGTGTGCATGGCCAGCTGCTACTCACAGGTTTGTCCTGCCCCTCAACAGCCTCATTCCAGCAAAGGCTACTGTTTCCTCTGACCACATGCACACATAGGTGTGACAGCAAGTGTCCTGCGCTGATGTGCACCACATGAGCATGCTGAGTGGACAGACATGCCGCAGCTGCTCAGGATGTGCATCTCCCAGACCATGTTTGAGCTGGACACTTCCCCAGCCCCTCCTTACATTCCTAGCAGATTAGAGGCTTCTACTGGCAGTTAGAGTGTGGGCTTCTGTGGAGGGCAACTCTGAGCACTTGGACTGGGTAGGACAAGCAGGAGTGTGAATGGGTGCTCCCAGCCCCATCCCACACACCTAGTTGGGCTTGGTCCTAGGGTAGTGAAGCTTTGGGGATGATGGTCAGAGCCCCACCTCAGGACAACCCATGTTGGAAGCTCTGAGACTCTGCTGATGAAATTTCAGGCTATGGCCAGGCAGCCATTGTGGTGTCCTCAAGGTGCCTACTGGGTACTGTGGACAGTATTTCACGGGCGTCTCCTGGCTACCACAAGAAGGCTGAGGCTAGGAAGGTCTTGGTCCAGAGTGGGTCATGAGCAACGCAAAACCTTGGCCTGAGTATTGGGTGGTGCCTGGGCTATGTTACCCAGGTTGGGGTTCTGAGGATGGTTCCCAGAGAAAGCACGGCTAGAGCAAAGGCCAGGATGGTGAGGCTGGCAAAGAGGGCTAGACCTGGCTCAGGATAGATGGTGCGAGCAGCTGGGCTCATGGGAGCCGTGTCAGGAGGGGCACCTTCAGCCTGGTCTACCTGGACTCTGCCCAGACTTCTCCGGCCACATGAGCCACAGCCCCAGCTCAAAATGACACGGTAGGGATCAGCATGGCTGCAGTTCTCTAGGCTGTTGGGTCCAG
The DNA here is from genome assembly GCA_035773235.1 of Eospalax fontanierii. NCBI lineage: Eukaryota > Metazoa > Chordata > Mammalia > Rodentia > Spalacidae > Eospalax > Eospalax fontanierii. Next base: position 78,693,912 of record CM069537.1, read on the forward strand.
AGAGGGTGAGCTGATGCCATCATGTGCACCATCACCACTGTCCCCAAGACTTACTAGAGAAGGCAACCTGGGCTGCTTTGGGATGACACAAAGCATTCAGCAATGATAAAAACCTGGTTTAGGCCTGGATGCCCATGCATCCTCTTTGGTTACAGGTCATTTTGTTGCCAAGCTCAGAAGACTGAGGCCAGTTGGCCATGCCTGTGTGTGTGCACCCTGGCCGCAGGGGCTAGGGGCAAATATTGTAAATGGAAGCAAGAACCATGCCATGGGGAAGCTGCAGCTTGTCAAAAATGGATGGGCCTGAGCTGAGGACTTAGGACAGACCAGGGTCCCCTGGGCATGGAGATGGCATCCATCAGCCTCTGGGGCAAGGCTGGAAGCAGGAGTCAGCTGCTGGGCCAGAGTTCACGTAGGCTGGTGTCTCTTCTCCTCCTGAGCCTCCCCAGCCCAGGGACGCCTTTGGGAAAGTGTTGCAAAATCCTGGCCAGCTCCCCTGGCTCCTCTCCCTATTCAGAGGCTTGCCAAGGAGTGCGAAGGCACGAGGGGAAGGGTCTTGCCTGTCTTGCACCGGGAACTCTAGGGCCTGGCCTTGGACAGGCTAAGCAGGGTGGGCAGTTGGAGCCTTGTTGGCTGATAAGCTGGCCAGAACCAAGTCTAGGGTAGAGTTGACCTGGCACAGCAGCAGCCTGGGGCCAAGGCCAAGGCCAGGGTCAGGGGTGTGAGACTGGTGCCAAGTGTGCCCATGTGGGACACTGCTGGCTAGGCCATGGGGGCTGAGGAGGGGCCAGCTCAGGTGTGACCAGCATCTCTTGTAATGGGTAGTTAAGGTTAAGAGGGGGAACAGGGCTCAGCTGGACTACATAGAAAGGATTGATCCTGATGACCGAAAGCATGAACTATAGCCCAGGAGGATGCTGGGAACAGGAGACAGCAGGCCAGTGAGAGGGAGTTGTGTGAGACAGAGAAGACCCACAGGCCTTTTTCGGTGAATAAGGGGCAAGTGAGGGAACTTCAGACATGGCCCAGGTCATCAAGGAAGGTGCTAGGGAGACCTAGGGTCTTCCCATGGGCAACTGGGCACAGGCTTTGTCATAGTCATAGTCAAGGGCACCAGAAGTGGACAGACCCCTAGGGAAGGAGTAAAGTGGGCTCAGGATGGTCTGTGAGCACCAGAGCAGGCCAGCTGGGTGGGTGGGGGATGTATGTGGTGGGTGGGTGGTAGATGTGGAATGTGGGAGGTTCCCCTCTCAATCTATTCTGTAATATCTCAGTTCTGTAGAGTGTCTGGAGTGTGTGTATGTGTTCGTGTGCTCATGTGTACATGCTGTGGCTGTGCTTATGTGTTATGTGTGTCTGACTGGGTTGGGAGCCTGAGGCCTAGGCTGCCTTCCAGTCTACTTTCTCCTCCTCCCTAGTCCAGGGAATCCAGTCTGGCTCCTGTCACTACAGCAACAGCACAGTCCCTCCTATGAGCAGGACAGAGTGACCTGGCAGGGCTGGCTGTGCACTTTGTCTGTGCCCACTGCAGGATAGGGATGACTGTTTCCAGGTCCACATGCAGACAGGGATAGGATGGCTGGCTGGATGAGAGATGGGGTACAGACTCCCTGATAGAGACTACTCTGCTCCACCAGCTGCATCCTTGAGCAGTACCTGGGTAAGAGGCACAAACAGGCAGTGGCCTCTCTCAGAAAAGCAGGCAAATGTTTGGAGGCTCCTGTGTTACACTGGTCTGGACCTAGGGTACCCTGGATGGTGAGAGGGCAATGGGCACCTGCAGTAAGACCCCTCTCACCTATAGAGTGCCAAGTTCAACTGCCCATGGGCTCAGTGACCTGTGGAGGCCTGAGCTATTTTTAAGGCTTACCGGATGGACCTTCCAGGAACCAGGAAAAAATAGGCGGAGAGCTAGTGCTCTGCATGGGATTTGGCTGGGGTGTTGAGATGTGTAATAAGGATGGCCTGAAGTCCAGCTTCCAACAGTCATGCCTAGAAGGCACAAGATCAGAAGGGGTTTTCAGACTCAGTCCAGACTCCTGAGCAAATAGGGCAGAGGCACCATAGACAAGACCTACCAGAGTCTCCATTTGCCAGACTGATAGTGTGCCATATCCACTGCTGGTGGGGGTATGATTCTTTGGGGATACAGGGTTTCCCAATGCTCTTCTGAACAGTTACGATGGCCTGGGTAGTTGCTCAAACGAAGACCCTTGTTAGCTTTCTTCTCAGGCCAGATGGAGTGTGATGGGGGCCTTCATGTTGGGTGGATGGCTCCTGGGGGTGACAGCCAGGGTCTATTCTGATAGATCATGGGGCTTAGTTGGCTCTGAGCCCTCAACATGCATGGGGCCCATAAAATAGTGAATCAACAGCAGGCACAATAGTGTCCCCAGAAAATGAAGGTTAGAGAGAAATCCCCATCTGAGAAGGTTGCTTCCTGTCCTGCAGGATGGCTCTGAGACCTCTATCCTTCCCCTAAGCCTAACTTTGTAAGACAGCTCTGCTAGGGTCATCAGTCCAACTTCAGAGTGAGGGGAACTGAGCTGTGGGTGACTGGGTACCTGCTGTCCTTTCAGATAGCGTGCGGGGGCTTGAGGCAGAAAGGGGTGAGGGGATAATGAGGAGCTATCACTCTTCAAGGCCTGGGTCCAGGGTAGGACCGGTTGGTGGGGGCTAGGTGGGCTCTGGGTTTGGTCAAGGCTGCCCCAGAAGGGCTCCAGGCCGGGAAAGTGGTGTGGTCAGTGGCGCAAGCGGAGAGGCAGTAACAGTGACAGAGTGAGAGAGACCAGGCTCTGGATCCTTGAGGTGTTAACAGCCCAGAAGAGTCCGGAAGTTTAAAGTCCCTGGTTTAGTTCCCAGCTCTCTAGGGCCAGCAGACGACCATTCAACACCCCCAAGTGCTGAGCTGCTCTTGGGTCAGCACCCCAAGGGTCCAATTCCATTAGGTATCCGCTGGGCCCCGTGGACCAGGCTGCTCTACCACCATCACAGATCCATCAACGTGGGGCCCCTGGTAGCAGCGAGCAGCCAAGAAGGCGCCAGGTGGCTGAAAAGCAGGGGCCTCCAGAGGAGAGGAGTGGGGGGTCTTCCTAAGTGCCGAACAGGGAGGAAGAGGTCAGAAACGAGATTGAGGGTAGGCGAAACCGGAGGGCGTTCGTGTATATGTGCGTGCGAGCTTTGGTAGATGAGCTGGGAGGTTCTGAGCCCGACGCATTCTCCCTCGCCCGCCACGTGCGCACTAGGGCGCGCGGTTAGTCCGTGACGCACACACGGCGGGTGTCAGCGCCGGCCCGGAGAGTCTCGGGGGTCCTTTCGAACTTCGCTCCTCCGAGGTAGTCGGCTGCGTGCGCTTGGAGAGCCCCGGCTGCCCACTACAGGCGGAAAAAAAATCCGCGTCCCTCCAGTCCGCAGAATGACCTTCCTCCGCGAGGCCTGGGAAGGGGGAGGCGGAAGCGGGGGGGGGGGCACCCGGCTCGGAAGGCCCCGCCCCTGAGCCTCCATTGGCTGAGGTCCAAACTCCCCGTGTCCTTTCAAAACCTCGCTTCCCATTGGCTCTCGCGGCCCCGCCCGCGCGGTCAGAGTGAATTGCGCGTGCGCAGAGCGGGCGAGCAAGCGCGCGGTCGAGGAGCCGCGGTACGCCGTGCGCCTCCGCGACTCTACTACGGCGAGTTAGTCCGGACGGGCCACCGCCCCCGCCCGCCGCAGTCGATCGGCGGACGGACAGGGGGCGCAGCCTGCTTCCCCAGCGTCGCCGGCGAGGGCTTCGGGCCGTAGCGCCGCACCGGCCTTGGGTGAAGAGGGGCGGAGACTAGCCTGGCCCCGCCTCCGCGGAAGGATACACGCCGCCGTGATCCAAAACCCCGGGGCGAGGCGGCCGGGGCGTGTGAGCCGCTCGGCCTGCTGCCCGTCCCCGCGGTTGCGCGCGGCCACCGGGCGAGTGAGCCGCGCGGCCGCTTAGCTGAGCTCTCGGCCTCGGGCCCGCCAAGTGCGCCGCGCTGTCTGCGGCCGGGGAGGTCGCCCTCCCGCGTCCACGCCGCCCGGGCCAGAGGCGCCACCGAACGCGAGGCCGCCCGCGATGCTGCTCTCCAAGTTCGGCTCCCTGGCGCACCTCTGCGGGCCCGGCGGCGTGGATCACCTCCCGGTGAAGATACTGCAGCCAGGTACGGGTGCGGGCCGGGGCCCGGGCGGGGGGGCTGGCTGGGCGCACGGCCACCACCAACTCGCCTGTGCGTCCTCACAGCCAAGGCGGACAAGGAAAGCTTCGAGAAGGTGTACCAGGTGGGCGCCGTGCTGGGAAGCGGCGGTTTCGGCACAGTCTACGCGGGTAGCCGCATCGCCGACGGGCTCCCGGTGAGTCGCGGCGCCGGGCCGACCCGCGTCCTCTCGCGCCCCCCTGGCCTGCCCGGCTGACCGCTCGCGTCCCTCCGCAGGTGGCGGTGAAGCACGTGGTGAAGGAGCGGGTGACCGAGTGGGGCAGCCTGGTAGGTGGCGCGCGGGACGCCTGGGCGGCGGGCAGGTGGGCGGGCCCCGATGGCCGGGCGCCTGACTGTCGTGTCCCCCAGGGCGGCGTGGCCGTGCCACTGGAAGTGGTGCTGCTGCGCAAGGTGGGCGCGGCGGGCGGCGCGCGCGGCGTCATCCGCCTGCTGGACTGGTTCGAGCGGCCCGATGGCTTCCTGCTAGTGCTAGAGCGCCCCGAACCGGCGCAGGACCTGTTCGACTTCATCACGGAGCGGGGCGCCCTGGACGAGCCGCTGGCGCGCCGCTTCTTCGCGCAGGTGCTCGCCGCCGTGCGCCACTGCCACAGCTGCGGGGTGGTGCACCGCGACATCAAGGACGAGAACCTGCTAGTGGACCTGCGTTCTGGCGAGCTGAAGCTCATCGACTTCGGCTCGGGCGCGCTGCTTAAGGACACAGTCTACACGGATTTTGACGGTGAGCGGAGGAGCGGGGGAGGACTCCGGGAGCCAGGGGCAGCCAGAGACCCGGCAGGGCGCGCGTGACGTAGGGAGCCCTGGGCCCGCGCGGCGCCGCGGCCCCTCCCTGTGCCGGGGAGGGCTCTCGCGGGCCTTCCCTTCGCGCGTGCGGAGCGCGGGGGCGCCGCAGTAGAGATCCCTGCATTGCGGAGCGCGGGGAAGCCGGGGCTCTCCCCCGCTCCTCCCCGCCCCGCCTCTCCCGCTCCTCCTCTTCCCGAGCGCCTCCCGCCTCCTCCCTTTGGCCCCCGCTCGCGAGGCTGGGCGGAGTGGAGCCCGCGGCCCGACGTCGCATCTGTTTGTTGTGAAACCCGAGCCAGGGGCTCATGTGACCTCTCCCGCAGTGGGGCCTGCCAGGGGCGGGTCTGCTCCTCCTCCTTTCTCCCTCCTCTTTCCCCCTCTGTCTCCTGCCTCCTTCTCCTCCTTCTCCCACTCCCTCCTCCTCCTCCGCCTGCGTGTCCCTCCCCTGCCTGCCACGTCCTCCTTTCCCAGGACCCGCCTGCTGCAGGGCTGGGGTTTTTCCAGGGTGATGACAAGCAAGATTTGGAGGCCAGGGTGGAGGCAGACCTGGGAGTCCATAAGGGCGAGCTCGTGTTGTGTGTGCAACCCTAATGCCTGTCCTGCTCTGTGTGCCTAATCCCAAGTGTTCCCTTAGGCACGCGAGTGTACAGCCCCCCAGAGTGGATCCGCTACCACCGCTACCACGGGCGCTCTGCTACCGTGTGGTCTCTGGGCGTGCTGCTCTATGACATGGTGTGCGGGGACATCCCCTTCGAGCAGGACGAGGAGATCCTGCGGGGCCGGCTGTTCTTCCGCAGGAGGGTCTCCCCAGGTGTGTTGTGTGGCCTGTGGCTGGGGTTGGGGGCAGCACAGCACTGCAGGACTTTGACCCTCTGCTCTGTCCTTAGAGTGCCAGCAGCTCATTGAGTGGTGTTTGTCCCTGCGGCCCTCTGAGAGGCCCTCACTGGACCAAATTGCTGCCCACCCTTGGATGCTGGGGACAGAGGGCAGTGTTCCAGAGAGCTGTGACCTTCGGCTCTGTGCCCTGGACACTGATGACGGAGCCAGCACTACATCCAGCAGTGAGAGCTTGTGAGGAGGAACCTGGGCTCCACGTTGGGGGCCTAGGTTTGATCTGGCCAGCCCCCTCCCAATAAGGACATTCTCTGCCTGGGATGTCTCCTGCAGAAGCAGTGACCTCTGACCCCTGGTGACCTTTGCTCTTGGCACCGGGCCTGTTTCCTTTGCTTTGAGTGCCTTTTTGAACGCTGCTCCACAGGGCCTGGGTTTTCTTGAGCTCTTCTGTCCAAAGACGGCTGCGGGCAAAGTGAGGTCCCGTCTGCCCTGGGTGGATACTTGAACCAGAGACCCGTACTCTGCTGCTCCATCTTGGAGACAGCCTTCCTGACCAACTGTGTCTGACTTGGGAACACCCCTTCGGTGCCCACCTCCACCCTCCAGTCTCATGGTGTTCGTCTGGGCATGTCTGCGCACAAGCAATGCAACGGCTGGGCCACTACTGCCCGTCTGCCACCCAGGTCTCGCAGCTTGCTAGAGCCAGCGTCTCTTATTTATGGTGTGACCACCCTGGAGGGCGCCCCTGCCCTGCTGGGGCTATTTATTGTTTAATTTATTTGTTGCGGTTCCTTCCTCCAAGCAGCGCCTCCTCCAGCTCCTGGGGTGTAGGAAGGGGCAAGGGTGGTGGTGCAGTCCACAGGACCCCTGCCCCAATCCTGATCCTACCTGGAGTAGGTCCCCAGTCCATGTGTCTGTGGGAGGAAGAACTTGTACAGTGGCTAATTTAAGGGGAGTGGGTGACCCTACCACCCTGGGCACTCTGCACTGGGGTGGGGGTTGGGTTTTAAATTATTGACCTTGTACAGTCTGCTTGCTGGCTCTGAAAGCTGGGGTGGGTGACAGAGTCTCAAGCCTTTAATTTATTTTAGCAGCTGTCTCTGTGACCCTGGTGTAAGTAGGCATCGGGGATGGGGTTGTTTCAGTTCAAAGGTGTGAGATGTCTGGAGATCATATTTTTTATACAGGTATTTCAATTAAATTTTTTGGTATATAATGGATGTCATGCGTTTATTGGACTGGGCCCTCAGGGTAGAGTCCACCAGGCTTCCTGTTGAAACCTTGTTAACTTGATGGTGAAAGGTCTGGGAGGCCAGCTCCGTGCTCTATGGTTCCCAGTAGCCTGAGGGTGTTGCCTGCCCTTCATGTACCTTTCACTGCTACCCTTTTCTCTACTCGGGATGGAGCCAGTTGACCCCTCAGGGGCCTGTCAGGAAGGCCTCATCAAAAGGAAAGGGAAGATGGTACTCCCACAGGTTGGGGTAGCCTGCCCCCTCAAAACCTGGTGGGTAGGAATTTCCCAGGAGGGTGGTGGGACAATGGAGGTGGCAGAGCAGATAGTATGAGAAAGGGCAGGTAGGTGGGGTTGAGGGCAAGAGGGTGTGCTGTTGGGTAATAGCAGTTGAACTCTGGCCTGACAGACGTGGGAGAAGGAGCCACAAGCCATGTCCAGGTGTGAAAATGGGTCAGGGATGAGCACAGTGTCCAGTCTTATGAGGCCACTGAGTGTTCTTTGGCCCCAGCACCTGTGGAGCCCCAGGCAGGCTATTTCAGAAGCCTCTAGCCAACCTGGGAAGTTGTGGAAAGTGGAAGAAATGAAGCCACCTGCCCTCTAAAGCCGCTCAGAGGTTGGGGTGGGGAGCACTGTAGCAGTTTCTTTCCAAGAACCCTCATTGAGATGGCTGTGCCACAACTTCCAGGCTGTGTGGATGGGTCCTCTGCTTTAGACAGGTTCTTATATAGCATTGACTGGCCTCAAACAGCTTTACCTGCGTGCCTTCCAAGTGGTGGGATTAAAGGTGTGTACCACCACACCTGACAAGGCTGCTCTACCCTTAATACAGGCTTCCCTACTTGGTAGCTGAGAGTGCTGGTCCCAGTTCTGTCCACCTGTCTCCCCGCCACTCTCCATCTATCCTTCCTATCTATGTGCGCATCCAACCAAGGCTCTCTGAACATCTCTGCTGAGTCAAGCTCTGGGAAGATTATCCTTCCTCCTCACACTTAGCCAAAGGTCCTTAAGCATTTGGCAGGGAAATCAGATCTGAGAGGGCATTGTGAGGAAGGCCAGCCTCACGGGAACTCAGAGGGGCTGATGCCCCCATACATCAGGCAGTGAGTGGTACACAGGGGAGGTCCTAGTGGGCATCCTGTAGAGGTAGTGAGGTGAACATAGCTTTCAGGGGCTTCAGGTGTAGGCCCTCACATTGTGGTTATGCACACCATTGCCAAAATGGGGAGCAGAGGCAGATGGCAGTCACGATGCTTGTTCAAAGCCACCACCTTCTAACCATGACCACAGGTCTGAGAATATAGATCTGAAAGGGCCCAGAGGCCTCAGCTCTGCTCTGAGCTTGGGAAGGGTCCAACTATTCTGAGGAGCCCTGTCTCTGCGCTTTCCTGGACACTAGGGGCCACAGAGTATCTAAGGCTATCTGGGAATGCCATGAGCGTGGGATATGACAGGTATAATAAGTGGCAACTGACAGGTTCAAAGAATGCTAAAGGTGTGGGCACAGGCTGAAAAGTTAGACACACAAAGGTCTGTGTCTCTGGGCCAGTGGAGAAAGTGGACAGAGGCTGGGAGAAACAGGGTTGGCCTTGCCCATTTAGTCTAGGAGTGTACCAGGGGTGAGGCCCAAACACACCTGAGGAGCTGAGGCCCCTCAGTAAGAGAAGACATTAGATGGGGCTAGGGGGAGCTGATGGCACTTTACCCTAGGGCCTTTGCCATGAACCTTCCCTCTATTCTGACTTGTAGGGCTAATCTGTACCCATTTCCCCTACCCTGTCACCTCAGTCCAACCCAGCCTGGGGCCCATTAGGCTAGCCACTATGGGCACCCCAGCTCCAGCCCTAATTAGGTAGGGCGCTCTGTCTAGGTTTCCCTTGGAGAAGCTGAAGCCCAGAGAAGCAGGAATATGTAGACAGCAAAATAGGGCTGTGGTTGCCCACTGCTACTTTCACTCATTGGGAGCCACAGAATGGTGGGACAGTGCCAGGGCCTTGGATGTGGGCTTAAGATTCTGTGATGAGGCCCTAATGTAATTGGCCTTCCAGGACAAGGATGGCAGGCCAAGGGGCCTTTCACCCAGCCTTGGGTCTTCATCCTGCCTATGGGACTAGGCACCCACAGCAACAGAAAGAGCCCAGTGAGTAAGGGTTTACGGACCTTTCCTGGCCCCTGGGGCCACTATAGTGAGATTCCGTGAAGTCTCCTGGACACACCCAGATCCTGGAATAGACAGAATTCCAGGGCTGGAATGCCAGGAATACTCACAGTGTTAGTCAGCTTTCCCTTGCTGTGACAAAATACCAGAGATAAACAAAAGGAGGAAAGGTTTGTTTTGGCTAGAAGTAGTTCCAAAACTTTTAGAGGTGATCATTTGGCCCATTGCTCAGGGGCCTAAGGGTCACAATATATGTTGGTGGAGACTGGGTGGGTCCTGTTTACTTTGTAGTGGCCAGGAAGCAAGAGACAGGAAAGGACTAAGGTCCCAAAATCCCCTCAAGGCCTGCTTCCAGCTACCTAACTTCCATAGGCCCCACCTCCTGGGGGCTCTACCACCTCTCAGTGGGGCAAGAAGCTGGGGAAGAAGCTGTAATGGAGGAGCCTTGGGAACATTCCAGATCTAAGCCTTAGTATGTGCTGTCCAGCTGACCCTGCCTGCTGCTGTTCCAGCTGCTCCAGACCAGATTCAGTGAAGAATGCACCCACCCAACTCCTAGACTCTCTGTGTCTACAGCCCTCAACCCCTGCCTGTCCCTTAGGATCTATCAAGGTCTGAATGACCCACATGTTGGAACGGACTTGTACTCCCTTGGACCCTAAAGACCTTGATGTCTGGCCTCTCCCTAGGAAGGAAACACAGAAGAGCTCAATTCGATGTCTTGAGGCCCTGGGTGGCATCTCACTATTGGGTGCTCAGGCCTGGGCAACTTTAGGGAGAATAGCACTCCCTTGATGATTTGGGGTCAAGTGAAAACATGTGCCTCAGCTACACTCACATGCAGGAGATGCCAGGTGGCCATCTGGGACAGGCAGGCCTCCAGCACCCTCTCCAGCCACCCTTCTCCTCAGGGTAGGAGACCCTGCAGAGGGTAAAGGTCTGAGCCAGCTCAGGCTCTTGAAATGAGACAGAATCTATCCATAGGATCTAGGGCCTGATACAGTGTGCTCCTCCAGGCCAAAATGGGCCTTTTGCCACTAACTGAACTCCAACCCTTCCACATATTGGCTGTGCAATGGCTTTGGGGATGGAGCAGAAGGAGCAGGCTGCACTAAATGTTTCCAAGTCCCCTTCTGCCTCCTCTAGCCTGTGGCTTCCTCCCCCAGTTCACTTAGGCACCCAGTCTTGTCCTTTTCCTTAGCCTGATCTAATGGTTCAGATGATTTTCTGTGGAGCTAGGCCCTTAAACTATACATCTTAACACCTTGAGCCAAGATGACTGAGTTAAAGGCATCTTTAGAACTATTCAGTCAGGTTTTGGAAGACTCTCACCCCTTCAAGAATCTTGGGCAGGCTAGAACCTCTTCCATGAGATGGGGGTGGGCAGTCTATTATGTTTGCAAACTAGCCCATACTGTGCCTGTAATTCTATGAAATATGCTTGGCTTGAACACAGGCCCCAACAAGGTCCCAGGATGGTTACTGGGTGCCTGCCTATAAAGAGCCAAAACTTGGCCCCAAGGATTCTCTTCCTGCTCCCATTTGGGTCTGCTTGCTATGCCTCCTCACCCACTGGGCCAAGGCCAGCATGGCTTCTCAAAGAGAGAGGCTAGGACACAGGCTATCTCTGAGGCAACTCCAGAAATGAAAGTTTGATCTGGTTTTGGTGCCAAAGGTATGTGAACAAAGGAAGTGATACCTGTGGGCCTTGGGAGGCCGCCTGTCCCTCTTGAGTACTCAGACTCCATCCTGGCAGTGCCCTAAGCAGGAAGAAAGGGGCTCCAGAGGGACACACTAGGTGCAGCTATGTAACTCACACTTGGTCCACAAGGTTGTCTGGGATAGAGGCTGGGTAACCCCTAGGAAAACGGCAAGGGCTGAGGGGCTTCCTGCTCACCCATTTGATCCACAGTCAGACTGCTGCCGCCTTTGTGTTGACACAGGGTGTTAGCATCTGGGAGATACCCAGGCCTGTCGGTGCCGACACCATTGGGGCCCAGGGAGGAGAGGGCCTGAAGAAGAAGAGTGTGTTGGTCACTGGTCTTCCTGGGCAGAGGCACAAGGCCATCCACTGAGCTGTTGGGCCAGAAGTCTAGATGCAGCCCCAGGAGGATGTCTGTGAGGGCAGTGCACAGGAGCTGCTGGACCCAAGTTAAAGTCTGTGGGTCCGCAGAGTGTCAGCAGAGCCTGTTCCTGAGCAGGATCCTGGAGGCCCTACTCACCCTGGAACCCTGTCCTGGATTTCTCAGCAGCACTGCTGCTTTCTACAAGAACTTCTGTTGGGCGTGTGCGCATAATTGCCAGCTTGTCAGCCATGTGGCCTTAGTGAAATCTCGAGCTTTGGTTACACAACACAATTGATATTCTTTGGTTGCCCCTTGGCAGGTTGGGGACGGGAGCTGCTCCTCCACACTGGCTACTGACCTCCTCCTAACCAGATACCTGCAGGAAAAGCCTCTTGGGGTAATGGGTGGGGTTGGTGGGCCACCCCTGACTGTGATATTAACCAGGGTGGGGTAGAGACTTCCTACAGGATGAGCTAATAGGGCCCCCTCCCCTGAGGTGGGTAATTTCTATCTAATACTGAATGAACCAGGTGGGAGAAAGAAACTGAGGCTCAGAGAGGTCAGGGAGCTGCCCAAGGTCATAAGTGACTGCAGGACCTTCATTCATCATCACTGGAAGGTGTCCTGAGAGCAGTGATTGGGCCTCTCCTTTCCTGCCTTTGGCATCTGCTCTCCTGGGCCTTAACCCTGCCAAAGGGTAGTGACTAAGACACAGATTGGCATGACACATTCAAATGTGACAGACAGCGGCCTAGAAGCTGCAAGGAAGCTCTGCTGAGATCCAGGAAGAGGACACCAGTAAAACAGTGGGCAGACTAGCCTAGGCCTATATGATGTATACCTGGAATCCTAGCACTTGACAGACAGAGGCAGAGGAATTAGTGTGAGTTCAAGGCCAGTCTGGACTACTAAGTGAGATCTAGTGTCTCTGTCTGACACACCACACACACACACACATACTCAGGCCCCCAAAATCAAAAACCCACGAATAACTCAGGCCTTAAGGAGGGAGAAGGACAGGGCAAGTGTTGGAGGTATATGGTGTCCCAGTCTAACACATATACCTTGGAACCTTTCTGATGCCCCTATAGAACAGCTTGCTCTACTCAAGGTAGCTAAGGAAAGGGTCTAAGCACAGGGAGACTGTTGTCAGAGGCAAAGGCTGATTAGGGCCTAGGGCTGCCTTCTACTGGCTGGCTCCTACTTCTGAGATGGGATTAGAGCAGAGCAGACAGCACAGGTGGCCACATGCTTCAAGGTTCAGGCCCCTGTGAAAAGGCCAGCAGGATCCATTGGGTCACAAAAGGGATACATGTAACTTTGTGTTCGGTATATGTAAGTTCATGTGTGCATGTACAGTGTGCATTTAAGCATGAATGTCAGTGGGTATGTGAATCTGCATGTGCTCCGCATGCATGTATTATCTGTATGTACACAAATGTTTATACTTGTGAGTTTATATGTCTGTGAAAATAGATCTCTGTCTGTAGCTATTTGTATGTTCCATATGTCTGAGTATCTTTGTGTGTACATCCCTGTGTGACTGTGTGTATGTACCAGTGTATGTGTGTGTGTGTGTGTACCTATACAGAATCTAGCCTAGGCAGAGCCTGCTGCCCACACTGGAGTGTTCTCCCCACCCCCACTCCCATATGACACTGCTGCCACCATGACTCACCCTCCCACCTCAAAGGGCACAGTAGCACATGGAGGAATTTCATGTGAGTCATTCCCTGGCAAGGCAGGGGAAAGAAGATGGCCACAGTAGCTGCCTGGGTGCCAGGAGGAAGACAGGCAGGCACAGAAGGGCCATTCACATGGGGTCTTGTGCACCTGGCCTTCCTGTCCATGCTGCTCTCAGGGACCCCTGGCCAGTTTTTGGGCAGTAGGGCCACAACAGTGGACCCCTCTGTGAGGTAGGTGGGGCACCAGGGACTGTGCAGGATGCAGGGGTTTTACAAACACTTTTATTACATTTATTAATGTGTGTGTGCATGTGTGTGTGTATACATATGTATATACATGCAAAGGTCAGAGGACAACTTGCAGGAATTGGTTCTTTCCTTTCACTGTGTGATCCAGGGGATCAAACTCAAGTCCTCACATTTGAGGACGAGTGCTTTACCTACTGAACCATCCTGTCTTCTCATGAGGTGCAGGTTTTAAGAGCACTCCAGGGCCCTGTGTCATCAGACTCATCTGCCTGCAAAGCTGGTAGCCCTGTCTCCAGGAAATTCAAGTTAAGAAAAAGTTGGGGTAGATTCCCAAGGGTGAAGGTGAGGGTAGGGTGGTGGGAGGGGACGTGGGGATGGGGATGATTGAGGCCAGAGAGCCAGGTCTGAAGACAAGGGGACGAGCAGAGACTACTCTGGGCTATGGTGGGAGCCAGACCCTCAGAGCAGGTAGGTGGGCAGGTGAAGAGAACAGGACAGGAGCACAGACCCAGGCCAGTCAGGGGGGGCAGGGTCAAACAAAGAGGGCCACCCCACATGATAGAGACTTCTAAGACTGTCTGAGATGGTTTGGGAGTTAGAAGGTCGCTTTGACCCAGCAGGGCTGGAGGCTGCATAGATGGGAAAGATCTTGCCCCATGATACACCCCCCCACCCCACCCTCCCACAGCCCTTCCCTAAAGCACCCAAAAAGTGTCAGAGCAGGAGGGAGCAGGCCCCGGGTGGTGCTAGGCGGTTAAGGGCCTGAGGACTCTCCTGATCCTCCAGCGGCAATCCTTTAGGCCTGGATGGATTCTGGCTCTGGTCCATTGACCTCCCAGCATCCCCAGCCTTTGGGGACATTCTGTCCGTACCACGTGGTCAGCAGGGCCCAGTCTCCTCCTCTGGCAGGCACCTGACTCCCATGCCTTGTTGGTCAGATTAGCTATGGGCTCCTGAGCCTGCTGTGGGGCCTGGAGAAGGAATGGGCCCCAAGGAGGAGGAGAAGGAGGATGGGCAAAAGCAGTCCTTTCCCCTGGTCACATCAGGACATCTGCAGGCATGGTGTGGGGGGTCCACAGGTCTGAGTCCCTGTGCTCTGGGTGGGCTGCTTTGGGACAGCCTGCCTAGTTCGCTTGCTGCTGCAGACGCCAGTCTGGTCTTTACCTTCAATCTCTCTTGCATCTGACTGATGCCCTGGTGGACAAAAAGAAACAAGGAGTCCTGGGGTCTGTGGGGTACCAGCAGCAGAAAAGCCAGGCCTGAGGCCATTCAGGTGGCGGAGAGGCTAGAGCTGGATGGTGGATGGCAGTATTGCTCTTTCATCCTGGCTCCAGCGTGGTAGTGTCAGGCCTGGGGTCCTGGAGTGCCAAGTGGAGGGTCACAGCCTGGAGCATTGTGGAAGGTTGAACTGCCGTGGTGGGGCTGCCAGGTAACCTTGTGTCCTGGCCCATTCCTGGTTCCCACCCAGTTACTTGAGGTCTCAGCACTATGGGTACCTCAGGCTTCAGAGGCTGCAGGCTGCATGGAGGCCCAAGCTCTAGCTCTGTTTGCAAAATGCCCTGCCCAGGTGTGCCCCCTCCTAGCCACCCAAGGCCATTCCTGTCCAATGCCACCTTTGTAAGATATCAGTGACCTCCAGCCAGGGATCCACCGGCCCCCTACAGGCAATCCCATTCCTCAGCCTCCGAAGGTGCTCCAGACTCACCCTTCCTGATGCAGCCTTGGTCCCCCTGGAGAGGCAGTGGTAAGGGGAGGATCTGGAGCCCAGGCTGCTGGACAGCTTCAGCTGTCAATTTGACACACCTGGGTAGAAGGAACTTTAATTGAGGAACTGTCTCTATTGGGCTTGTCTGTAGCCATGTCTGTGGGGCATTTTCTTGATTGTTGAGCGATGTGGAAGGGCCCAGCCCACCATGGGTGGTGCCACTATTGGGCAGATTTTTCTTCTGTATTGTATAAGAAAGCAGGGGGTGGTGGCAAATACCTTTAATTCTAGCATTTGGGAGGCAGAGGCAGGTGGACCTCTGTGAGATCAAGACTAGCCTGGTCTACATAGTGAGTTCCAGGCCAGCTGGGACTACAGAGAGACCCTGTCTTAAAAAAGAAAAAGAAAAGAAAATAGGTGAAAGAAAGTGGGCTGAGCACAGGCCAGGGGAGCAAGCCAGTAAACAGCGTTCCTCCAGGTGTCCGTCCTGAGTTCCTGCCTTGGCTTCCCTGGATGATGGATTATGAACTATAAACCAAATAAACCCTCTCCCTCAACCCCCCAATTTAGTTTTGATCAGTGTTTTTATCACAGCAATAGAAAGTAACTAGGATGCCAGGCCTGGCAAGAGAAAGAGGTATAGGTTCAGACTTGGGGGCCTGCGGCAGGAGGTGGCCCAGAAGGCCATGGGGTATGGGATCTGCCCAGCCACAGAAGATACATGCCTGCAGTGGCTATGGGGCTTCTGGTTCACGATGTGCAGGGGTCCCCACCATCAGGGTACTCCCAAGATCAAGGGCAAGGCAGACTGTTTTTTTCAGCTAGCTAAATTAAAAATCAAATTCTTCCTAAACTAATACTCTGAGTCACTTTAAACATTACAGAGAATTAAATGGAAGTCTAATAAAATCTGCAGAAGGTATTTTTAAAACAGCTTTATCAGGGTGTGATTTACATTCCATAAAATCCACCCACTTTGAACAGTTTCAGCAGTCCGCCTACAAGTCTATGATTTTAGTAAATGTATCTAGTCGTGCAACCATTACCATCACCCAATTTTAGAACATTTCCATCACCTCAAAGTGCCCTCGGGCTTCTCAGACGTCACTTCCTCTTCCCATCCCCAGCCTAGTCAACCACCAACCTGCTTTCTTTCTAGACCTGCCTTTTCTGGACACTCATGTGAATGCTTCTCACAGCTTGTGGCGTCCGGCTGCTCTCAGAGGCAGTCCTTTTGAGGTTGGTCTGTGCTGTGATGGGATGGATTACCCACGCTTCCACTGCTTCTTCACTAGCTGATGGACATTCACGGTGTCTCTGCACTTTGGCTAGTATGAATATGGCTGTTTTAGACATGCACTGAATGTTCTTTGTGTAGACACGTGTCATCTCTCTCAGGTGGAGACAGAAGAGACAGGAGTTTCAGGGTCACATGGCAAGTTTATTATGTGTAAAGAAATCAGCTTACATTATTTTACATTCCCACTAGCATGCTCTGAGGGTGCACTGTTCCCACATACTTGCTACTGTCCTCCTCTAACTGAGCATCCTGGTGGACAGAAGTGTATGCCCCTTAGTCTCAATTGGGGCATTCCTAACAGATGTTGGCTTCTTTTCATGTATGTATGTGTGCATGTGGAGGTCAGAGGTCAGTATTGGGTATCATCCCCTGTCACTCTCCACTTCTTATGCCTGTGTGTACACATGTATGTATGTATGTGTGTGTGTGTGCGTGTGTAGAAGCCAGAATCTGACATGAGGAATGTCCTTTTATACTTTCTACCTTTGTATTTTGAGATGGGGTTTATCACTGAACTTGGAGCTTGCTTTTTCTACTAGACTGGTGGACCTGTAAGCCCCAGAGATCTTCCTGACCATGCTCACCCCAGGACTGAAGTTACAGATGAGTGCTCCCATACCTGGTTTCTATGTGGGTTCTAGAGCTCTGAACTTGGGTTCTCATACTCACATAGCAAGTACTTTACCCCCTGTGCCATCTCCCTAACCCTCTATCTCAGTTTTTGAGACAGGATCTCTCACTGACCCTGGAGTTCAGTAATTCAGCTAGGCTGGCTATCCAGCAAGCTCCAGGGATCTGCCTGTCTTCCCAGTGCTGGGGTAACAGATGAACAGTCACTGCCATGCCTGTAGAACTTTATAGTCTGAGCACCTTCACTCACCGGGCCATATCCCCAGCACTGTTTGTCTTACTTTAAAGAAAATATATTTATCTTTCCATGTGGTAAAAATAAATAAATGAGGGGGCTGGAGAAATAGATCAGCAGTTGAGAACACTGGCTGCTCTTACAGAGGACCTGGCTTTGATTCCCAGCACCTACATGGTGGCTAGCAGCCATCTATAACTCCAGTCCCAGGGGAATCCAGTGCCCTCTTCTGACCTTTGAGGGCACTGCATGACATGGGCTCACTTATATACGTGCAGGCAATACACTCATACCCATAAACAATGCATACCATGAAACAGCACGTAACCACTTTCAGTGTGTTTGCCCATTTCTGAGATGCAAGGCATCTTTACATATCTGAGTCTTTAAAAAATTTATGTTTATTTTATGTGTATGTCTGCTTGTATGTATGTGCACCATGTATGTGCAAGTATCCCTGGTGACTAGAAGAGGGTGTTGGATCCCCTGGAAGTGGAGTTACAGATGGTTGTGAGCAGCCACGTGGATGCTGGGAACCAAACCCTGGGATCCTCCTGTCTCTTTCTCTCCAGTGCTGGGATTTCAGGTATGTACCACCACACCTGGCTCTATGCAGTGCTGGGAATCAAGCCCTGGGCTTCCTGCATGCTAAGCAAGCACTGTACCAACAGAGCTACATCCCACTTACAGGGAGGTTTTACATGTGCCTCCCTTGCACTACAGTTATTAATGAAACTTATGTCTCTGCATTGTATTGTTTTTGATGCTGAGAAGGGACTTGTGTTCTTTCGTTTTTGGCCTGTTGGCATCTGAATATGCAGTTGATCTTTGTGCATTGCTCTCAGTCCAGGAACCCCTCCACCTCCTGCCATTTCACCTCGTGTCACAAATGTAGAAGTGGTTGGTTTCTGTTGGTGGAAAAGGGAACCCCAGGTAGCTGGAAAGTACCAGCAAACTAACAGAGGAGGTGGCCTGGGGAAGTGGTCCCAGAGGAGGCAGCATGGGGAAGTGATCCCAGGAGCTTTAAAGTTTCAAACTCCTGGCTTCACCCTGAGCTGCATTTGTAGAGGCTCGATGCTAATTCGTATGTGATATACTAAGGAGAAATGACCTGGAAGGTCAACCTGCCATTGTGTCTTCAAGTCCACAAGCTGGTGCACGGGCTGGCACACAGGCAGGTGCACAAGCTGGTGCATGAGCTGGCTGGTCTTGAATAGAAGGGCAAAGCTTTGAAAACTGAGCGGATCTGGAAACATGTCCCATACGAGACAAAAACAAAAATATCAACTTTCTTCTTAGGGAGAGGCGACCCAGAGTCTCATAACACAGTACTAAAAATTCCAGAGGAGAAACAAAAGTCATTTGACATGTGAAAATCCCAATAATCAACAGGCACCAGAGATGCCATAATGACTCAGATGTTTGAATTTTCTTATAAGGGCTTGATCGATCGCTCGATTGATCAATTGATTGATAACTGAGACAGGATCTCATGGTTCCCAGGTTGTCCTCCAACTTGATATGTAGCTGAAGATGACTTTGAACTCTAGGTCCTCCTATCTCTACCTCAAATGTGCTGGGAATCCAGGTATATGCTACCACACTCAGTTTACATGGTGCTGGAGATGGAACCCACAGGGATCCATGCTGGGCAAGCACTCTACCAACTGAGTTGCAACCAACCCTTCCTACAAAAAACTTCAAAGAAGTGTCATTAAAAGTTCCATTCAGAAATTGTAGAATAATACAAATATTATTAACATTATTACAAATATTAAAGTACAATGGCTCAGCAAAGAAGCAGGAGGGACAGACAGGAGGGTTGAAGATGAACCAAGGGGAGTTTTAGAACTGAAAATTTTAGTGACTAAAAAGAAAAAGAACCTTACTGGACAGGCTCAGTAGCAGAATGGACAGAAGCAAACCATCAACTGGAAGACAGATGACAGAAATTCACCTATGCAGTAGGGAGGAAAAATAAGTTTTTGGATTTATTTATTTTTATTTTATGTGTATGAGCGCACCCGTGTCATGCAGCAAACATGGAGGACAGAAGAGCGCACCAGATTCCCCCAGCACTGGAGTTACAGTGATTAGCCATCATATGGGTGCTGGGAATCGAACCCACGTCCTCTGCAATAGCAGCCAGTGCTTTAAACCACTGAGCCATCTCTCCAGCCCGTTTTCTTATTTTTTTTTTGTTGTTGTTATTGTTGTTTGTTTGGTTGGTTTTTGTTTATTTTTTGTTTTTTTTCTTTGAGATGGGTCTCATGTAGCTCAGGGTGGACTGGAACTTAATACATAGATAGGTGAGGCTGACCTTAAACTTGCAGTCCTCCTGCCTCCAGCCTCCATTTTCTGAATGATGTGCATGCACCACCATGCCTAGCTCCAACAGGATCTTTAGAGTAGATACAGACAAGTTGATTCTGAAATTTACACAATAAACCAGAAGAACTAAAACAAATTTGAGAAGTAAGGAAGTAAGGCTGAGCACCGTGGAGACAATACCTATAATGTCAGGATTCAGAGGTAGAGGTAGAAGGGCCAATCCCAAGTGTGAGGTCAGCCTGGTCTGCATAGTAAATTCCAGGCCAGTCAGGACTATACACTGAGACCCTGCCAAAAAAAGTTGTAAGGCTGGTGTGGTGGTGCACATCTTTAAACTTAGCACTTGGGAGGCAGAGGCAGGCAGATCTTGGTGAGTCTGAGGCCAGCCTGGTCTACATAGCAAGTTCCAGGTCAGCTAGTGCTACTTACCAAGACCCTGTCTAAAAACAAAGGAAAAAAGTTGCAGTCTCACTGTTTCATGACTGTGATTCATGTGGTTCATATGATGATGGCAAAGTGACAGGTGCACCCATCAGTGGAGCTCGATGGACGTCCAGAAACAGGCCTGCTGGAATACAGCTGTGTGGGCAAGTGCATCCCAGTGGGGGGAATCATGCTTCAGCAGTCCTGAAACACTGTCACCCATAAGCCCAGATAAGCCTTTTAATTTCAGGTCTCTGGAAAGAGCAAGGTGAATTTACTAGGAATAGATCTTGGTGTCCTCCCCATAAGCAGGTGCCAGAGACCCAACTCCTTCAGGAGGCAGGGCCTGGACACCCCGATGAGCAGCCAAGTGGCCGAGGAGGTGGGCAAATCTCCCTGGGGTCACCCAGGTAGGGTCACACTGGATCTGTACCCACCCAGACTCCCAGGGCGGAAAGAACAGAGAACAAAGAGGTGGGCCGGCAGTTTTCCTGGGTGCCAGAGCAGGCGGGCGGGGTGAAGCAGGGAGGTCTATCTTCCGGTGAGGGCGGGTCTCAGCTGCTCCAGTCCTGGAAACCTGGTGCTGAGGACAGGCGCGTATCCTCAGAGACGTTTCCCTCGTAAAAGGAAAGCAAGGGAAGGCCCGAGGTCTTCCTGCAGCCCCCACTGCGGCCCTGCGTGCAGAGGTGGACTCTGAGCTCTTCCAGGCCTCCTTGTCCTCAGAGCCAGGAGGCCCTGGAGAGTCTCTGCCCTTCCCCCACAGCAGATGCGGCCCCTCCCGGGCCCTGAGGGGTGGAGGAGCACAAGTCTGCTTCCCCGCAACAGACCCCCTCCTCCGCGCAAGGGTCGCAGGTCGCAGGGACCGCCCTGCAGCTGCTGCCAGTCTCCACCTGTGTCCGGCGGCGTCTCCCCAGGGGAACTCTGAGCCCTCTCCAGTTGGCCCAAGGGGACCGGGACGTGGTGGAAACCAGACCTCCAACCCCGAGGGGGTGGAGCCAAAGGAAGGTCTGTGCCAGCTCCTGGCTATCCCCCGGGGCGGGAGGGCGGCTCCTGCTTAGAGCCCAGATGTCCTCGGTCGCTGGTGCTAAGGCGGTTCCAGCCACCAGGACACCCGCCCAAAATGCCATCTCTTTGCCCAAAGCCAGTTCTCACACCCCGTGGGCTCCGCCCAGATGCTGCGCGCTCTGTCGGCCCTAGGACAGTTTTCTCCCCTCTGCTGTCCTGGCTCTGGGTCCTTGCCTCCCGGTGTCCACGGAAACTCACGTATGCGCCCCATCCTCTGCAGCGCACGGCTTTCCGCGCTCACATGGACCCCAGGATCCACGTGCCTTGTTGTTATGCAGTTCTTGGCTCCGATGAAACCCGGACACAATAGGCTTACCTGGGGGTGGGGGGAGCGGTTTGTTGGGAATGGGGTCAGGTCATCCCACCAAACAAGCCATTCCCCAGCCTCAGAAAGCGATATTTAAATGTGCACAACGTAGAGCTAAAAAAAAAAAAAAAAAAAAAAAAAAAAAGGCAGTTCCAATGGACTCACTGAAATAAGCACCCATTTAAA
The DNA here is from genome assembly GCA_035773235.1 of Eospalax fontanierii. Classification (NCBI taxonomy): domain Eukaryota; kingdom Metazoa; phylum Chordata; class Mammalia; order Rodentia; family Spalacidae; genus Eospalax; species Eospalax fontanierii. Next base: position 78,715,311 of record CM069537.1, read on the forward strand.
ACGAGTATTTAAATAACCAGAATCCTAACGGGGAGGCTGTATCGATTGAGGGCGAGGCCGAAAGAAGCTGAAGCAGGGACCGCGCAGTGCCCCAGCCGGCGGGCTGGGTGAGGGGCAGCCTCCAGGGGATGCAGTCCCCCACCTCGCCCCACCCCTGGACCGTGCACCTCGCCTCTTCCCAGCCCTAATGTCCAGTCTCTGCGCTTCCCCCGAGGCTCCAGTTTCTGTGCCTTCGCCATCCTCCCCAGGCCTCCCAGACAGGCTCTTTGCAAAGCTTGGCTTGGCAGGGTCTGTCCCTTGGTCTGTCCACCCTGGAAACTGCTTGGAGTGCCTGCCTCCCGGACAGGTTTCTGCTCCCTCCTCTTGAGCCTAGCCACCTCTCTCCCTGAACTGGAGGCCGAGGGTCCAGGAGCTCTGGGAAGAGCCCAGGAAGAACTCCTGGGCCCCCAAGACCAGATTCCTGGGCCTCCCTGCCTGCACTGCTGGAACTGCTGTCCGAATGTCTTTTCCCAGACTTTCCCCTGGCTCCTTTGACTTTCTGTTTTTTTGGCTCCTTAGCTAGGAAACTAGTCCCTATACCGCCTGCCCCACTTCCACAGCTATGACTCGGGTCTTCACAGGTACCATCCCAGGCCCAGTTCTCCAGAGCATTTGGGTCATATCATCTGCCCACGGGACGTACTTTACTGTCTAACATCTCTGCCAAGGCTTTTAAAAGCAGAGGAACCCCCGGAACTTCCAAAGACCACTGTTTTTCTGCCCCACAGTTCTTCCTTTCTGTTGGGTAAATACACATTTTAAACAGAATGGAATCATCTCAGGTATCAACGTGGGGAGAGTCCCCATCCTCCCTTTTCTCCAGAGCATTTTAAAATGTGTGTGTTCTTGCTGTCTCTTGCTCCCCCATCCCCAGGTCAGATTAGCTCAGCTTGGCCTCCGACTTGAGATGTAGCTGAGGGTCAACTTGAACTCCTGCCTCCCTGCCTCCACCCTCCTGCCACCACCTCCTAAGTGCTGAAATTACCAGTGTACACCTCCACGATGCATTTCTGTGTAGTTCTGGGGATCGAACCTTATGCTTTGTGCATGCTAGGCAAGCACTCTACCAACTGAGCCACATTCCCAGCCAAGAAGTATGTAATCCTTTTGAAAATTAACCTCCAGACAGGTGGGCTTGTTACCAGAGAAATCCAGGTTCCCTATTTGGGCTTTTAGTCCTGTTGATAAAATAAATTAAAAACAGATGTACAAGGAGAGGCAAGCTGTAAATCTTGGCAGCTGCCTGGAGGAGGGAGATGAAGAAAAGGAGAGAAAGCATATGGTTTGTGTGCAGTCACTTGTAGAAGTGTGGGGAAGTAGCTTTAGAGGAAGAGAGAGGAAGCCAGAGCATCAAGGAAAGAAAATGTCCAGGCTTGTGAAGGGGTAAGAGAGAGAGAGAAAGACAGACAGACATAAACAGACAGAGACAGAGAGCACATTACTCTTTTCTGAGTAACTTATTAAAGTAGGTGGGCCAAATTGTTATATGAGGGACATGTTATAAACAGCTGCATTGGGGTGGGATTTCTTCTGGGAAGAAACAAGTACTCAGTCTTGTTAAGGGAATAGTTACTCCTCCCATCTCTTTATCGTGGCTTCAGGTGAATCAGCCTTTGGGAGGCCAGGTAACTGACAGGCCCAGTGGGGTTAACTCTTAATGGAGGACATAACACTATGCAATGTTCTAATCTTTGGAGCAAATCAAGACCAGAAGTGCATTCCATTCTTTTGGCTGGGAGGCAATAGCTTTCCCTGAATGGGCCTCAACAGAGCCCTGATGTCCATCCTCAGTGACCTTCAAGAGTTTAGTAATATCCTCTCCCCTCAAGAGTTGCAGTGGTTTGAATGAGAATGTTTCCTGTGGACTCCAAGTATTTGGACATTCTGTCTCCAGCTGGTGGTGCTGTTTTGGGAGGTTTTAGGAGGTGTGGATGAAGCACTAGCTGGAGGAAGGGCTTTCAGAGTTCTTCAGCCCGGCTGGATCTCCAATCTCTCTGGGCTTTCTGTGCCTATTGAAGATGTGAGTGCTCCACTTTCTGCACAGACCACCTCTGTTGCCTTGTGTCTTCTGCCATTATAGACATGGACTCTGATCCTCTGGCACCATAAGTCAAATAAACTCTTCCTTTATTCCTCAAATAAACTCTCTTGGTCATGGTGTTTTATCAGAACAATAGAAGAATAACTAATACAGAAGCTGGTATCAAAGAATGGGCTGTTGTTGTGAAGAAACTGACCATGTGAGTTTTTAAAGGAATGAGGAAGACTTTGGAAGTTTGGACCAAAAAAGCAGTTGGATGCAGTAAGCTGAGGTTAATAGACTGTTCTGGTAAGAGCCTGGAAGAAAGTAGTGCTGAGAGCAAAGTAGTTCCAGAGGGAAATAAGAACTTAAGCAGCAACTAGGGATATTTTGTCAAGGAGTCTGTCTGGAGTCTGCCCACAGTCTAAGAGCTTGGCTGAGGCTAAATTCAAAAGAAATGGACTACTTTTTTTGGCAGAGGGAATTTCAAGACAGTTTAATGTAATGGTGTGGCTATTAACGGTGAATAGTATGCAAATCCATGGTGAAAAAGAGCAAATGGGGCAGAAAGAAAAGCAGACTGTCTAGTTTGGATTGAAAAAGAGCACCAGGAAGCTTAGTAATGTTGGAGCCAAGACCTGTGCTGGAGGAGAGGCTCTCTTTGACAAGGAAATTAAAGCCTTTAAGGAGAGGCCTAGAGATTTACACTTAAACAATGGAAAGAGTAAGTACTTTCAGGGCAAGACCATGCCCAGCTAAGCCTCCAGCTCGTGAAAGGAAAAAGCCTAAGTAAGGCCTTTTCTCCTAGAAAACTGCAACCCACAAAAGCTGCTGGCAATGTGGATGAAGATGGACCATTTTTGGGTCCATCCCAAACTGGCAACCAGACTTGGCAGTGTTGCTGGCTTTAGAGGCATGAAAGATGAAAGAGTGAAGTCTTCTCCTTGACTTCAGAAAGCCACTGAGGCCAGGCAGAGTGCAGCAGGAACATTCCTGTATAAAGAAGGCCCTAACAGACCATTGCATGAAGCTGTCAAGGTAAAGCCTGGTTGGAAGTAGAAACTCTAAGATGCTGGAGAGACTAGACCCACAAAACATCTATCAAGGAAAGCTGCACATAAGGAGAAATGCATTTCCATGCAGCAAAGCTGGAGAGGCTGACAAAGAAAGCCATACTTACGTTAAACATTCTACAACGCTGGCTGACTGATGGATTACTGTTTCCTGATTGTGGAGAGTTGGAATATTCCAGATCCAGAGCCAAATGATATTGGTCTATTGTATTAGTTACTTCTCTGTTGCTGTAATAAAACACTGAACAAAGCAGTTTATACAAGTGTCAGGAGCCATTTGTCTGCTTTGAGCTATGCCCTAGTTTAGGGCTGAGCAAAGGTCAGGCACGGAAGTGCTGTGGGAGCAGGATGCTTTGACATGCAAGAATCTTGTGACTCCTGAATGGAAGTCTGCCTTGGGCCCAAGGCTGAGGACCTATTGTTAGTAGATGTAGGTGGTTTGAATAATTTCACAAATGTGAATGCATGTTTGTTTTTGCTTGAACCCATGACGGTGGTATTGTTTCTCATACAGTTGTAAAGTATAATTACGCTGAGCAAAATAAAGTCTGAGCCTCAGTATTGACTGAGCGCCCTCCCGAATTTATCTTTTCTCTCTCTCTCTCTCTCTCTCTCTCTCTCTCTCTCTCTCTCTCTCTCTCCTTATTTCTCAATCCTCACTCCCCACTTCAGGTACGGTTCGATTTCTGCCGGCGGGCTCCGGCATATGGTGGCTGAACGTGGGACCTGAATACTGGGGGCACAGTGAAGGACACCGCAAAGAAAAACTGAGCTCAAGTTTAAGAAAAGGGTGCAGTGAGTAACTTCGGGAGTAAAAATGGGTCAAGGTAATAGTCATCTACTTTTTGTACATATGCTGGAAAACATGCTCCATGCTCAAGGGGCAAGGGTAGGACATCAGCAGCTCTGTAATTGCTTGGATTTCATAGAAGAAGTCTGTCCTTGATTCCCTGAAGAAGGGACCATAGATTTAAAAACATGGAAGAGAGTAGGAGAAGAACTTCAGGATTATTATGATGTTCATGGACTAAGCAAGGTCCCAGTGGATACATTTAGTTTGTGGGCTTTAATTAGAGATAGTTTAGATCCTAGACATGAGATAGAAAAGGATTGGAAAAAAAAACGAAAAAAAAAAAACCAAATGCAAATGGGATCTGGGATCCAACCTCAAGCAGAGGACGAAAGTAAACCTAAACATTCTGCTCTGCCGGAGGAGCCAGCTTTTGTGGAACCTAAAATCAAGCAGTTATTCAAGTCTTTAGATCCCAAAGAAAAAGAGGAGAGAGAGGAGGAAGCTGTTAGATATCTGAGAGAGGAGGATTTTCCACCATTTATTGCCCGGCAAAGTCCGAGGCTGAGCTGTAGGAAGAATTTTTAGAAGAAATGTGGCATTTACAGGGCATGGTTGAATCTCTGTCTTTACAAACGTATCCTCCTACAGCAGCTCATGGTCAAACAGGCTAAAATCTCCAACATCAAAGGACCATGGTCACAGGCTTTTTTTGTTAATTACTCTGGGTTTTTGGTTACTTAATTATCTGGAGCTTTCATGTAAATTCCGCCAGTTCCTGGCCTTGTCATAAGGGCACTTTGTTTACAGCAACAATTACTGAATAGGATTTCAGCCTTTTTGCAGTTTGTACTTTACTGAACTGAGGAAATAGCACTACAGTAGCTTGCTTGGCATACATAGGGTTGTAAGTTTGATTCTCACCTACATTTCCTACGCTGATACTTATATGATTATATGGATGATATGCTTTTGGCTCCTATGCTCATTTACAGCAGGCTCTGAAAGAACAAGGGCTAATTATAACTCCTGAAAAAGTACAAATGGAATCTCCATATTTATATTTGGGTCATAAGTTATATCCTAAAACGATTTTACCTCAAAAAATTCAGATTAGGAAAGATGGGTTAAAACCTTTGAATGACTTCTAAAAATTGTTGGGAGATATTAATTGGCTTAGACCTCACTTAAAAATTGCTACAGGAGAACTGAAGCCTCTCTTTGACATTTTAAAAGGTATCCAGATCCTAAATCAGCTAGAGACTTGACAGAGGAGGCCAGAAAGGCATTGTCTCAAATAGAACAAGCTATTGAAAATAAGCAAATGCAATATATAGATTATAGCCAAGAGTGGACAGCATATATTTTGGCTACTATTCATACTCCCACTACAGTTTTATGGCAGAAAGGGCCTTTGGTATGGTTGCATTTACCTGTATCACCTGCTAAAGTGTTGACTCCTTATTATGAGGCTGTGGAGTGTTTAGTTCAAATGGCTCAAGTTGAATCTTGAAAATGTTTTGGAAAAGAACCTAATATAATAGGACTTCCATTTACAAAACAACAGCTAGATTGGTTATTTCAAAATGTGGATTCCTGGGCCATAGCTTTCGCCCATTTTTCTGGCATTACTGATAATCATTATCCAAAAGACAAGTTATTACAATTTGCAAATAGTCATGCTTTTATTTTTCCAAAAATTATAAAACAGGAACCTATTAAGGATGCTTCAGTGATATTTACAGATGGGTCTTCTAATGGTAGGGCTACTTATGTAATGCAGGGGCAATCCTATGTTTTTCAGACTTCTCCAGCTTCAGCTCAAGTAATAGAACTTCAAGCTGTAGCCACTATATTTCAGCTTATGGCCTCTGCTCCTTTTAATCTGTATACTGATAGTCATTATATTGCTAGAGCCTTACAAATGCTTGAAACTGTGCCTTATATCGAGACAAATAATACCAAAGTTCAGGAACTATTTGGTCAGATACAAAAGTGTTTACATGTTCGTTCTCAGCCCTGTTTTGTAGGGCATATTAGGGGCCCATACTGGGTTTCCAGGTCCTTTGGCTTTAGGGAATGATTTAGCAGATAAGGCCATGCGTCTCATAGGTTTATCTCAATAGGAATTAGCACAAAAATCTCATGCTGTTCATCACCAAAACAATCAAAGTTTGAGGAAGCAGTTTCACCTTACTAGGGAGGCTGCTAGACAAATTATTAAACAATGTCACTCCTGTCCTAAACATCATTTGGTGCCTCATTATGGAGTAAACCCTAGGGGATTAAAGCCTAATCAATTATGGCAAATGGATGTAACTCACATCTCTGTTTGGAAAGCTAAAATACGTTCATGTGTCCATTGATACTTATTCAGGATTTCTTATGGCCACCGCTCAAACTGGAGAAGCTACTAAACATATAATAGCACACTGCATTAAATGTTTTGCTGTAGCTGGCTTGCCATCTGTCATAAAAACAGACAATGGCACAGGATATACTAGTCAAATTTTCCAACGTTTCTGTGCTCAGTTATCCATTGTGCATAAAACAGGCATCCCATACAATCCCCAGGGGCAAGGGATTGTTGAACATGCCCATGGAGTTTTAAAAAATCAATTGCAAAAAATAAAAAAGGGAGAGTTATACCCCAGATCTCCACAGAACTCTTTGAATCGTGCTCTTTTAATTTTAAATTTTTTAAATGTGGATGCTCTTGGTCTTTCTACTGCAGATAGGTTGTGGCATCCCAAAACATTGAACACCTATGCATGAGTGAGATGGAAGGATCTGATTGATGGTAAATGTCATGGCCCAGACCTGGTACTAATATGGGGAAGAGGGCATGTTTGTGTTTTTCCACAGGACGCTGAGAATGCCAGGTGGCTGCCAGAAAGGCTGGTCCGGTACACTGGGACTGAACAAAGGAAGAGTGACGCTGCTGTAGCTGTCTGAGATGGAATCAGTTCGCCTGATAGTACACGGAGAGCTATATTGGACTCATGTACCAGATTCGACTATACTGCATCCAGCCATATGGGAAGAAAAGGAAGTTGTAGTGATGGTGAATGATACTCGCCTGTCAGGACATCCTTACATGGGAAGAATAGCAGTACAGTGAAAAACTGACTTTAATTATTCAGATATATTGTGGATTGGTCAGGAAATCAGGACATTGGACAATTAAGTATTCCTCATAATGTTACCAGGTTTAATGTTTACTTTCCTCTATGTAATCTGACTAATTTGCATTCCCATGAGAATGTAAGTTATGGTATTTCAGCAATTTCCATTTATTGTGATTTCCTGTAAATGTTACAAAATCTCGCTTGGTATGTCATGCAGACTATCAATGGATTGGTGTTACTCCTAAGATACAAGAGGTTTGGCATAATGAAAATTTAGCCACTTGAATTTGACGCAGGATTGGTCAGGAAATCAGGACATTGGACAATTAAGTATTAATGTTTCCTATGTTCTATGTAACCTGAATAATTTGTATTCCCATAAGAATGCAAGTTATGGTATTTCAGCAATCTCCTTTTATCGTGATTTCCTGTAAATTTACAAAACCTCACTTGGTATGTCATGCAGACTATCAATGGATTTGTGTTACTCCTAAGATATACAATCAGTCAATATGATTGGAAGAAAAGAGTGCATTTACAAGAGGTTTGGCATAATGAAAATTTATCCTTAGATTTGGTCCAGCTACACTGAAAAATAGTGAATGTGAGAAATGCAGAGCCACTTGACTTTGACGCAGCAAAAACTGCTGCTGAGTTGTTAGTAAAACTGAAAGCCTCTTTGCTTTCAGGGTCTTCTTTAACCTCATGGTTAGAAAGTATTATAGCCTTGGGCCTATGTGTTCTCTTTAGAATTCTCATGCACCCTCCATTGGTGATATCCTCAGCACATCCTGAGATATTTAGGCTGAAGTGCGAAATGCTTGGCTCCGAACTCTACCTTAAGTAGAGTTGCTCTTTGCAGAGGCTGGTAGCCAGAGATGGGCAACCTTCTCTTGAACTAAGCTAACCTAAGACAAGGCGTGAATGGTGGGCATTCATGTAGCAATGATGGGTAAGGCTTATGTTTCAGAGAGCATGACCTAAGACAGACACAGTCTTTCTGCCCATAGCAGGGAAGGCTATGGTTCTTTAAAAAATAAAAAACGGGGAGATGTTGGGAGCCATTTGCCTGCTTTGACCTATGCCCTAGTTTAGGGCTGAGCAAAGGTCAGGCACGGAAGTGCTGTGGGAGCAGGATGCTTTGACATGCAAGAATCTTGTGACTCCTGAATGGAAGTCTGCCTTGGGCCCAAGGCTGAGGACCTATTGTTAGTAGATGTAGGTGGTTTGAATAATTTCACATATGTGAATGCATGTTTGTTTATGCTTGAACCCCTGACGGTGGTATTGTTTCTCATACAGTTGTAAAGTAAAAGAGCAAAATAAAGTCTGAGCCTCAGTATTGACTGAGCGCCCTCCTGAATATATCTTTTCTCTTTCTCTCTCTCTTTCTCTCTCTGTCTCTCTCTCTCTTTATTTCTCAATCCTCATTCCCCACTTCAGGTATGGTTTGATTTCTGCCTGCGGGCTCCAGCATAGAAGGAAGTTTATTTGAGCTTATGGTTTGGTTCCAGAGGGATCAGAGTCTGCTGTGGTGGGGAGGAATGGTGGCAAGAGGTGGCCAGAGCCGAAAGTGGAGCATTCACTTTTTCAAGCAGGCAAAGGAAACAGAGAGTCACTGGAAGTCTGGCAAGGCATAAGAACTCTCAAAGCCTGCCCCCTGTGATGTGCTTCCTCTGGGCAAGGCCCTACTTCCTAAAGTCTCCCCAGATGACAGCACTGGTCAGAGACAAAATGTCCAAATACTTAGATGCTACAGGGAACATTCTCATTCAAATCACTGCAGCTATCTTAACCTTCTTAATACTTACTCCTGTGCCTGGCTGAACTCTGTTACTCTCATATAAATCCTTTAGAATTGTACAAACAAACCCCCCAGCTTCCACCGATTCAAAGACTAAGAGAGCATCTGAGGTAGCTGAGACCCCCCTAACCTTGGCTTTTCTGTAATCTGCTTACCTGATGCTTCTTTCCGTCCATGTATCTGAAAAGTGCCCTTAAGGTTGGCTGGACATACAGGGAAGTTTATGGGGACATGATAGGGAAAAAGAGCTCCTCTCTTGGGAGTCTAGCTTAAACTTTTCACCAGTTTAGAGGCAAGAATTCAAAAACAACTGCTCATGGAACATCCCCCTTCCCAGCTATAAGCCTGAAATTTTCTAGGAATCTCACTAGAAACTGCAGCCCCAGGGAAAGGTCATGTGCTAAATGCCCTGTGCCACCTCAGTGGCTGTTGCTCTCACCTTATCAGATAGTAAATATATCCAGGGCCTCTCTGGAGTCACTCTATAATCTCATTTGTCAAAAAAAAAAAAAGAGAAAAAAATTTTAAAATGTTTCTAAGCAACTTTCTGAAATGTAACTTAAGAGGCACCAACATGATATAAATGTCCAGTGCTAAGACAGCCATGATCCTCCCCTAAGGAGCCTGAACTCACACTGGGATCTGTCTTATTTCCTGTGATGCTCTTAGAGAAACTCCATGAATGCTTTCAAGTGTGTCTTATTTTCTTTCCCTGAGTAACTCTCTTCTCCCAACCCTCATGCTTTAAACCTATATTAGAATAATCTTTAGGGGCTAGAAAGATGACTCAATGGTTAAGAGCACTTACTGCTCTTGCAGAGGACCTGGGTTCAGTTCCCAGCATCCACCTGGTGACTTACAACCTCCTGTAACTCCAGTTCCAGGGGATCCAGCACCCTCTTCTGGCCTCCATAGGCACTGCACACACATGGTGCACATATCTACATACAGGCAAACACTCATAAAGATAAAAGCAAATCTTTTAAAAAGAACTTTAAATAAAAATAAATTCTAATTTAATTTAAAAGGGGGGTGCTGGAGAGATAGCTTATCAGCTAAGAGCACTGACTGCTATTGCAGTGGGCCCAGGTTTGATTCCCAGCACCCACATGGCAGCTAACAACTGTCCATAACTCCAGTTCCAGGTGAATCCAACGCCCTCTTCTGACCTCTGCAGGCATTGCAAGACATGGGTGCACTTCCATACATGCAAGCAATATACTCAATACACATAAAATAAAATAAAAATAATAAAAATACAATTAAAAAGAACATTAGTTTTTAATAAAATCTCCAGCTGTACTTCATAGTCCTGAAATTCTCTTCAGCATCCTGAGGGTGAGAATCTGGAGCTGTGGTTTTGTCTCCTCAACACTGACACTAGGAGTTTAACTACAACTCTTCCTTGAGAAATCCACACCCACCCTTGGGTGTATCTTACCTTTCCAAGCACTTTCTTGGAAAGTGCTCCCCCAATCCTTGTACTTAAAATAGGCGTTAAAAAATATTGTGATGGTTAATATAGATTACCAACTTGACAAGATCTAGAATCACCTGGGAGACAAGCCTCTGTGCAGGCCTGTGAGGGATTATCTTGACTAGGTTAATTGAGGTGGAAAGACCCATTCTAAAGGTGGGCACTATCATTTTCTGGGCTTCTGTCCTGAACTACATAAAAAGAAGAGAGCTGAACAAAGACACTTCTCTCTTTGCTTCTGGACTGAGAGGAGGGTGCACTATGACCAGTTGCTTCAGGTTCTTGCTTCCTTGACCTCCCCACCGTGATGGACTCTGCATCAAAACAAACCCTTCATTTTAAGTTGCTTTTGTCAGGGTATTTTACTGCGGCAAGAGGAGAACTAAGAAGTGTTCTTTAATAAACTGTAGCTCTCTCAGAGAAACCCACACACAGGCTCAGCTATGCTTTAATTTCCTTCTGCTAGAAATAAAATCTGAGGCCCAAGGACTGCACCAACACCTCACAAAGAACGCTGGACAAAGTGAAAATAACTCAGCAAGGCAGATTTTAATTTTATAAAAGGGTGTGTTGTGTGGCCAGCCAGAGCCAGCAAGCACACTGGACCAGGAAGCTTGATAGGTTTTTATCCCTAAGGCAAGAGTGTTGTGTCCCTTCCCCATCTCACACTCTTTCTGGTTGGCTAGTTTAAAGAATCAGCATGGAGGTGTAAGATGTGACTGAAGAGAGCCCCCCTAGCAATTCCAGGACCCAGAAGGACTGACAGACACTGGCGACTCCAGCCAAACTTCCAGAATTCACAAACATCTGTGAAAAGAAACTGCAATTCCTTAACACTGATAAGATAAGCTTCCTGAAGGCTAGCCCTGTGCCCCAAGAAGCCGGGGGTTGGGGTGGGTGGGGGGGTGGGGGGGGTGGGGGGGGTGGTTGCTTCCTCACTCCGGAGCTGGAGGCTAGCTCCATGCCTTAACAAATGTCCTGTTAATTCACATGCTAGAGTCTCTCCTTTGTTTCTGTTGGGTCTCACTCTGAACCAAACCCAAACCAAACCTTACAGGAGACATGGGGAGGGAGGCGGCAATGCCCCAGGCTGTCCTGTTTGGGAGTACATCACGGCCTTTTCTTTTTACTTAAAAATTTTTTATTATTCTTATTTTATTTTATGTGTATAAGTGTATTGCCTGCATGTATGTAAGTACAGCTATGTCATGCAGTGCCCGTGGAGGTCAGAGCAGGGTGTTGGATCTCCCGGAACTGGAGTTACAGACAGTTGTTAGCTGTCATGTGGGTGCTGGGAACAGGACCTGGGTCCTTTGCAGGAGCAGCAGTGCTCTTAGCTAATGAGCCATCTCTCCAGCCCAACATCAGGACCTTTTCATAAACAAAAATCTTACATGGTGTTAGGGGATTAAAAGATTAGAATTCCTTGTCATAAGCCAAAAGTTTTATAAAATTTAAAAGACTAATATTTAATATTTTTTACACTTTAATAAAAAAATCTGATTTATTTATTTTATGTGGGTGTGTGAAAGCAGAGGACCTTTTGTCTCCTCCAGCTCTCACATTCTTTCTGAAAAGTGTGCTTTAGGACCTTCTTTTGTTATTATAAAAACTTCAGGAAGATGTTACCACATTGGAACATGGCATTTGAAGTAACATGCCTCCCATGTTCCTGAGCTGTGCTCAGTCATATTTGGCTCCAGAATAAACTGTCTCTTATTCCCTTTGGGGTAGGAGCAAGGTCTCATTATGTAGCTCAGGCTGGCCTCAAACTCACTGTCTTCCCACCTCAGCTTCCTGAGTACTGGGGTCACAGGTGAGCTTCACAGAGCCAAGCATGGGCGGGTCTCGAACTTCACTTCCTGAAAAACAGTCAGACTTCTGGCGGACGTGAGGGAGCTCTGACGCCTCTGTATTCTCCCCACACTTACCGTTTTCTGTTTTTATTTTGTTTTTTTAATGTGTATCTGTGTGTCTCTCTGTGTGTATGTCATGTTGTGTGGGTACCTGTTGAAGCCAGAGGAGGGCAGGAGATTCACTGGAATTGAATCTTCAGGTAGCTGTGAGAGGCTGTGCATGGATGCTGGGAACTGACTGACTCAGGGCTCTGGAAGAGCAGTGAGCATTCAGAATCGCTGAGCAACTCTCCAGCCCCCACTTTAAAAAATAAAACAAAATGAAAGTCATCTTAGATGTGAAGTGGTATCTTAGGTTCCAAAGAACCAAAGTGTTATTCTTTCCATTTTGTTGTTTATCAGATTGATCTCTCTCCTCGTGCGTGTGTGTGTGTGTGTGTGTGTGTGTGTGTGTGTAGAAATGTCTATTCAAGCCCATTTTTAACAACCTGGGTTGTTGTTTTTTTGTTGAACTGTAGGAGTTTTCTTATTTTTGTTTTCAAAAAATTTATTATTTTATTTTTGTGTGTGTGAGTCATTTATTTATTTTGTGTGTGGGGATGGGTGCATGTGCACCATGGTGTGAGAGTGGAGGTCAGGTCAGAAGACAACTTGGGAGAGTCAGTTCCTCCTTTCTGCCATGCAGGTCCTGGGTATTGAGTTCAGATCTTTAGGCTTAGCAGAAAGTGCCTGACCAATGGAGCCAGTTCGCTGGCCCAAGTTCTTTACATACATTCTGGATTCCAGAGTTCAGTGGTATGGTTTCTTACAACCCGTGTCTCTCTTCTCACTTTTCATGGTAGTACCCTTTGTTCTAAAAATCTTTTTGTTTTGTTTTTGTTTTTTGACACAGAGTCTTTCTGTAGCCCTAAGTGGTCTGGAACTCACTATTGTAGAGCAGATTACCTCAGTCTTACAGAGATCTGTCTGCCCCACCTCCTGAGTGCTGGAATTAAAGGTGTGTACCACCATGCTGGTTAAAAATATTTTTTAAATTTTGATAAATTCCAATTTATTTTTCATTGTTGCTCATGCTGTGGAGTCTCATTTGAAAACTCACTGCTGGGCCTGTTATCTCAGCTACTCAGGAGGCTGAGGCAGGCAGATTTCAAATTTGGGGCCTGTGTGAAATACAGAGTGAGTTCAAGGCTAACATGGGCTACATAGTTGAGACTCTGCCTCAAAATTAAAAAAAAAAAGAAAAGAAACAGGTTTGTTGAGAAGGTGCTAGAGATAACTTGCCTAGCTTATGGGAGGCTCTAGGTTAATTTCCAGCCATACACTCACACAGATACAGAGAGGTCTGCCTGCCTCTGTCTCCCGAGTGCTGGAATTAAAGGCTCCACAACATACTTTAATCTTCTAACATTCTCATTCGTTTTCATTTTAGGATGATTTTTATATTATCATACAAAGTCCTTTTTTATCCTAAAGCATTTTTATTTTCTTTAACCAAAAATATATCATATATATATATATTTTTTACAGACTTGATGTTTTCTTATTGTTATTTCTATATTCATAAAATTAATGAAATATGTTTAAATAATTTTACCTAATTAAAATTTTTTGTTTATTTTTATTTTATGTGTTTGAGTGTTTTGCCAGCATGTATGTAAGTCACCTGTGTTGTGCAATGTCCACAGAGGCCAGAAGAGGCCATTGAATCCCTTGGAACTGGAGTTATTGGTGGTTAGGGCCACCATGTGCATGCTGGGAACCAAACCCAGGTCCTCTACAGGAGCAGGCAGTGCTCTTAACAGTAAGCCATCTCTCCAAACCTCTAATAGGATAATTTAAAAGGAAAACTCTGAAGGCTATATCAAAAACACAGAAAACATATATGTTATCTTAAATGTCTAACAGCTATAAAAACAGGTAAAAAAAATTAATAGTCTTGTCTAGCTTTGTAGTAAGTATGCTAATCGTTTAACAAGTATTTTTCCTAAACTACTTTGTTTTTAAAACCAAAAGCACAGACACAAATAACTGTCCCAAATATATTATAACACATTAAGATCATCTATAAACCTTAAGATGTCTTTGTAAGCCTTGAAGCAGGTTTTTTAGATTACTATTTTTTTCTTTAAAAGTTTAGGGATGTAGCCAGGTGTGATGGTGAATGTCTTTAATCCCAGCACTCGGGAAACAGATAGGTGGATCTCTGTGAGTTCAGGCCAGCCTGGTCTACCTAGCGAGTTTTAGGCCAGCTGGGGCAACAGGGTGACCTTGTCTCAAAAAGACCAAAAAATAAATTAAAAAATAAAATAAAATAAAAAAGTTTGGAGTTGTATCTTATGTAGCCTTGGTTAAAATATGGATGTTCAAAAAAGCTTTTTTATTTATTTATATTTATACTTTATGTATATAAGCATTTTGTCTGTATGTCTGCATGCACCCATGTTATGCGATACCTGTGGAGGCAAGAAGAAGGCATTGGATCTCCCGGAACTGGAGTTATGGACAGTTGGTAGCCGAAATGTGGGTACTGGGAACTGAATCTGGGTCTTCTGGAAGTGTAGCCAAGGCTCTTAACTGCTGAGCCATCTTTCCAGCCCACAAACCTGCTTTTTATTTTTTAAAGAAGAAGAAGAATGATTTAAAAACCCTTAAAATCCTTATATGTATTTATTTATACATTTACACACACACATACACACATACACACATACAAAAAAAAGTCTGACTACTACTTATAACTCCAGTTCCAAGGAATCTGATCCCTTCTTCTGGTCTCTGTGGGCAGTGAACTCATGGGTACACTTATGTACATGCAGATAAAATACTGATACATAAAAAATAAAAACACATAAATAAATAAAAATTAAAAAAAAGAAAATCAAATGCTGTGGGGACATTTCCGTGGAGGCCCTTATCTTAAAAAAAAAAAAAAAAAAAAAAAAAAGGAAGGAAAGAAAAAGGAAAGGCAAGAAATAAAAGATTCTCGGGTCAGACATCATCCACTGGCCCAGTGTCAGTCTGGAACATAATTCCCTTCCTAGGCCTGTTGGTGCACCTCTTATCTTGGATTAGGGAACACAGCCCTGCCCCACTTAGCCATTGAGGCAGATGCTGGTCATTACCTATGCTCAGGTGTCTCCTTTCCCTCTGGACATGCCTAGAGGCCCTTGGATCAGAAGTGCTTCTGTCCAGTGTACTGTGTTTTTGTTTTGTTTTGACAGGGTATCACTTTAATCCTGGCTGGCCTGGAGCTCCCTATGTAGATCAAGCTGGCCTGGATCTCCACCTGCCTCTGCCTCCTGAGCACTGGGGTTAAATGTGTGTGCCACCATGCTTGGCTGTCCGCTGTTAAGTTTAAAGACAGAGATGCACACAATAGCTGTTTTTCTGAAACCGCTCACAGAAGGAGAACAGATGGAGTTTATATTTGTCTATTTAGATCTTAAAAGTTGCATCGTAGGGAAAGGAAGCCTACAGAGTTCCCCTTGTCTAACCTATTAGCTTTACAGAAAGCAGAGTACACAGGCAGGAAAGAGAAGATTCAATGTTTTCAAAACTTCAGGTTGAGGCAAAGTGCAGCCACAGTTATTCGTAATGTGCTGCTTTGGGAAAGTTGTTCGGCTGTGTCTCTCCTCCTGGAGACAAGACAGTGGTTCAGAACACGTGGGGGATGAGGTCCCGTGGAAAAGCCCTGTACCCTTCCACCTCACCCACGAACAGAATTCGGATGCGTCTAGAGGATCTTTATTTTTGGTGTCGTGGCACTTGTCAAATACCTAATGGGTCTCTGGTCAGAAAAAACAGCCTCAAAGGAACCCAAGGTAACATGAAAGTCATGCTCAGCAGGGAAGATCAGCCCAGTCACAGACAGGGACACGCACTAATGAGGCCTCGAGAAAGAGGCCTCGAGATGGATCCCAGCAGGGCCCCTGGAGGTGTTAACAGTGAGGGCACAGAGACCGAGCTCTGGGTGGTCATTCTTTGCAGCCGGAGGACTTCCCTTCAGCTTTTGAGACCTCACCTCAACCCAAACCAAGATTCGTGGTTTCTGCCCTAAAGAATTTTAGGATTGTCAAGCATAATAAAGACATTTTAATGTAGGATAGCCTGAGGGTTAAAAGAAAAGAGATGTTCAGAAAACATGACATGTCCAAGTGTGGGCATAACTTTCCAAGGGAAAGTGGTCTTTTCCCCTAGCTTTTAACTTAAATCAGGCCATTATCTTTTCCTTAATATAGAATTTTATTCTGTTAGGAGATAAATAACGAGGAGGGACGATCAGAGAAAGAGAACGGTTATTCTAAGAATTTACTTTTAGTTTTGACATAACCTTTAGCAATTAAAAAATTAATTTTTTATTTAATTTTAATATCTCCTTTTAACTCACAGTCATTTTTAGAATCCCTATCAATTTTTGCAAATTATCAAATTATTTTGCCCATTGGTGATTTAAAAAATTATTGTCTAGGGCTTCTAATTAAGTGCACAAAATAACCCAGTTTAGAAGTGGTAAATGTTTTCCATTGAGGAAACAGGAAAGTCAACTTGTCTTTAGTTAGATTTTCCTATTTTTAAAAATACTTGCAAGTTGAATTAACACACTAGACATAAAGCCAGCTGGAGCACCAAATATATATTTGTTTTTCTCCAACCACTTCTCCCTTCCCTAGATTAGACATGGGAGCAGAGTGCGGGGCTGGTTGTCATCAAGTTTATCAAATCAGTCAGAATCCAAAATACCTTCAGAGGTCTGAAAGCAAACAAAGAAACTAAACCAAGTTTCCTGACCAAAATGCTTTCAAAGCAAACAAATACTACAAATACTGTAAACCAAATAATTTGAAGGCAAACCACACCCAAAAAGATATCTAGCAAATAGGATCCTTAAACAATCAGCTCAGAACAAACAACAAATGGACCATGGATCAACTTAAGGGAAGTCCCAGTAAGCCCTGAAAGAACTCACCGAAACCATCTGAGGAGATAACATGGGAGGGTTGGACACAGGGGTCCAGGCTGTTGGTACCATGGAGGTGATGCCTCCAGTGAAAAGTGGCATATCAAGGTACAAAGCTCTGGCACTGGGGGCTAGAGATTACAGCTCAGCGATTAAGAGCACTGACTGCTCTTGCAGAGGATCCAGGTTCGAGTCCCAGCACCTACACAGTACCTAACAACCATCTGTAACTCCAGTCCCAAGGAAATCCTATACACTCTTCTGTCTTTTGAGGGCACTGCGTGACATAGGTACAGTTACACACATGCAGGCAATACACTCATACACATAAAATAAAAATAATAAAAAATTTAAAAATTTATTTATAATTAAAAAATTTATGTATGTAAAAAACTAAAAAAATCTATGTATATAAAATAAAAATAATAAAAATTTTAAAATGTATTTATAATTAAAAAATTTATGTATCTTAGTGGATTGCCTGCATGTATGAAAGTGCACCCATGTTGTGCAATGCCCTCAAAGGTCAGAAGGAAGTCAGAAGAGAGTATTGTATTCTTCTGGAACTGGAGTTACAGATGGTTGTTACTGCCATGTTGGTGTTGGGAATTGAACTTGGGTCCTCTGCAAGAGCAGTCAGTGCTCTTAATTGACGAACCCTCTCCAGTTCTGTGCTCTTGGCCTTAAAACAGATGGTAAGTGTCAGGTTCGTTTTATTTATTTATTTATTTATTTATTTAAAGCAAAGCTGTAATGTGGAGTCAAGCAGTGAACACTGCAGTTGTCTAACACAGAAGGCAATTCCCACCTCAAAAGGTGTATGAGATAGTTTACCTGGAACTAAATGCGAGTAACCATGGTCTGGGAACACAGATTCAGATTACCTCAGATTCCATGTTCCAGAGGCTGGAGATGGTTTGTGGGCTAAGAGCACTTGCAGCTCTTCCACAGCACCTGAGTTTGGTTCTTGGCATGCTGGTCAGGCAGTTCACAACCACCTGTAAGCGTCAAAGGATTGGACCCCATATTTTGGACTTTACAGGCACCTGCATGTATGTGGCATTCACACACACACACACATTCACATTAATAAAAAGAATCTAATTCCACATTCTGGCATGGTAACAATCTGATGAAGCTTTTTTAGCAATAGAACAAAAAAAGTCGTAAGTTAGGAACTCTTAAATACATCGGTGGAAGCCTCAGGTAGGTGGGTCACAGCAAAGCAGAGAGATCTGTTGTAGGCCTCGGATGCTGCCTGACGACACTCTTAGCCTTTTTACTGATGTAGATTAGGGTTTTGTTGATAGATTCTAAAAGGTTTTATTAGCCATAGAATGCTAGGTCAGACAGAGGGCAGGAAATGGCTACAGAGAAACTGGAATTAGGCTCTGGACCTGCAATGTTCCCACTTCTCTCCGCAGTGTTTAAAATACATTAAGCAACCTCATGAAGGTTCAGTAAAAGGTGTAGCTTCTTTCTGGGAACTTTTGAGAACTACCCACATAAGAATTCCAGATCCAGGAAAGCTGTCTTTCAGGAACATAGCAGAAGGATGCTCAGCCAGTGAAGTAAAGCGCCTGCCTTGCAAGCGGGAGGATCCTTAGATACTCTGTGAAAAATGCTAGCCATAGGAGTGCATGATTGGGGAGGTAGAAACAGGAGGGTTTCTGGTGTCAGCACAAAAACACAGCTCTTGCCTCAAAGGGATGAGAGTTTACTCTGGCCTGGAAAGGTCACTCCAAATTCCATTTTCCAATGTGTTAACAGTATGATGAAGTTTTTACAGGAATAGAATAAAAAAAAGTCATAAACCAAGGTACTTTTCAAATACATTGATGGGGCCAGGTGTGGTGCCACACGCCTTTAATCCCAGCATTTGGGAGGCAGAGGCAGGCAGAGCTCTGTGAGTTCAAGGCCATCCTGGTCTACATAGCAAGTTCCAGGCCAGCCTGTCTCAAAAACAAACAAACAAAAAAACCAAACCAAACAAAAACTTTGGTGGAAATATTAGGCAGGTGGTTGCAGTGAAGCATCTCAGCAACAGGCTGCAGGTGCCGTCTGGTGGCTCGGCTCTTTGTTTCTGGGTTGGTGGGAACTAGGGGTCTGCTTCTACATTCCAAAGAATTTACCTAATAGTCAGGTACAGAGGAGGGCAATAAATGGCTACTAAGGGGGCCAAAGATGGTCCAACAACATTTGGATGTGGACTTGCAACCCTTCAACCTCCCCACAATCGGCGAGGTTCTACTCAGTCGGCCTTGCAGAAGGTTTGAGGTGCGGCAGGGCTCCTTCCAGGAACTTTCATTACACGGGGTTTATTGGACAGCTGGTCTAGGCTAATTGGTAAGTTTCAAACCAATGAGACCTTGTCTCAAAGAAGGTAGATGGTTTTCACTGAATATGGCACACATGATTGTTCTCTGGCCTCCACATGCATGTGCACACACATGCACATGTATTTGACACACATGCACACACTCATTCGCATACAATTTAAAGCAGAAAGTAACACAGGAAAAATTACCATACTTTCAGACAAGTTAAAGCTCGGGTGTTCATCATTAGCAGAGCCCCTCTGCACCTGCTAAAGAGAATCTTTCAGGCTGACATGAAAGGGACATGTAGCCATATGTGAACCAGAATTCCTGGAAATTAGCTGTGAATACAAAGGCTGATCAATTAAATCGGTGGTGTGGAGATGCTGAAATAGCACATTCCAGACTCAAATTATCTTGGGGGGTTGGAGAGATGGTTGGGTGTTATGAACACTGGCTGCTCTTGCAGAGGACCCCGGTTCAGTTTCCAGCACTCACATGATCGCTAACTCCAGTTCCAGGGATCGGTCGCCCTCTTCTGGCCTTCACAGGCATTGCATGCATGGGTCCATATGCATACAGACAAAACTTTCATGCACCTAAAATAAAAATAAATTAATTAAAAAAGAAACAAAATACCTTGGGCCATCTCTTGCTCTTTGACTAGCTGTTTATTGCCCTCCTCTGTAGGTGATCTAACATCTTTGTGACTATTAGATAAATCCTTTGAAATGTACAAACACCTAATTCCTACCCACCGAAATGTCATCAGGTAGTGTCTGAGACCTAAGGCTGAGATCACTGTCTGTGATCTGCCACCCTGATGTGTCTACCAATGTATGTGAAAAGTGTCTCAATTTCTGACTTTTTTTGTAATGTTATTTTAAAACTTCATGAAACTGTTACTGTCAGGTTTGGGTTCGCGAGACGTAGCACACAGAAGGGACCAGACTCCACTGGCAGCTAACAGGATCCGACTTTATTGAGAGAAGACCAGATGGGACTAGCTCCTCCGCACCCACGAGTGGAGAAACGCTAGCCCCGCCCCCCCTGCTTGGGGGCTAGCCTCCCCGAAGAGATGGGGGAGGCTAGCCCCTTCGCCCCCATCTTGGGAGTTCGGGGCTCCGGGAAACCAGGCTGGCGTGATCAGCCCAAGTCTGAGTCTCAAAGCCCAGTCCAGGGCCAGCAGCAGCCCCAGCAGCAGCACACCACCAGCCAGCACCAGCATCAGCAGCACAGCACCTTGTCCAAGTCCTCAAAGTCTTTAAAACCTTCAGCCACTTCCTGGCTTTTAGGGGAGGGGGGTTGCCATGACATCTGATTGATGTTTCAGGCAAGCTTCTGTCCAGGAAGTAGTCCTTTTCCAGAGCTGTTCGTGAATTCCTTGCTTATCTGCCAAGGAATTTGGGATCTGGGGCGGTTTGCAAGGCTTAGATAAGCTCTGGCTCCAGGTTTCTTCCAGAGTCTGAAACTGTTGGGGGTTTCATTCACACCTTACAGTTACCAATTTGGAATATAGAATTTGAGAGAAACTGAATGTTTGTCCCTGGGCCATTAATCTTCATTTTTGTTTCCAGAAGAAACCACCTCTGATCCCCTCTGAGGTGAGAGTTGTGTTTTTGTGTCGACACATATGTGACCCCATGTGAAATCCTTGACAAGAGAGGAGATAGTCTAAAGAGAGACACTGGGCCCCTCCCCTCTCTCCCCTTATCAGAATAACACCTTTCTCATTTACAAATGTGTTTAACAGGTATGTTAAGTTTGAAGTTCAAAGACAAGATGGAGAAAGCTTCCATTCCACTCCTTGAAAGGCGTGGACCTAGGGACAGAGGGCTCTGGCAGGCCTAGAATGGGTAGGAACCTAACATCCCACAAAATCTTGAGGCATATTTAAGACCCTATTTTCCTGGTGAACTTGAGTTTAAAAAAAATGAGACAGAGACAGTGGAGGTAACCTGGGGTCCAGGTCCAACCTCCCAGGGGGTTCTCTCACAGTTAAACTGACACCAATCCTTTGGTCTCCTGGCTTTGAATACATTGTCAGATGGTCACAGGCTTGGGGGTCGGGTGTGCTGAGTGAGACAGGAATCAGGTACAGATGGGATTACATTTCTTTTGTTTGGCCAAACTATAAATCAATCAATTTTTATTCACCAAATTCTGTTTCCTGATTTCTTTGAAAGAGAGGGAAACCAAGGGTCAGGATTTATGAGCCAAAGTACAATTTGTCAGGAACATGAAACTTTATGAAGAAATAAAGAATGCTGATAAAAGTAGAGAGAGGGGAATATGAAATTCAACTTTATTGTAGTGTTCACTTATAGTTCTTTTTTTTTTTTTTTTGACAGAGTCTCGCTGCTTAGCCCAGGCTGGCCGGCTAGTGACAATCCTGCCTCAGCCTCCCACGCGCTAGGATTACAGGTGTGAGCTGCCACAGTTTACTTCCTTCTTTTCTACATGATTTACTGATGACAGTTCCGGGAGGGAAAGCACTGTGCAGAGCAGAGAGTCTCTGCCTCCGCTAATGTGACATCACTCCACACTAGATTGTTGTAAATTTAAGATTTTAATTCTACCCCCAAGGCTGTCACTGAGATAAAACAAAAACATGTATAGAAAAGAAAGAAATGAAAATGAGGCACCGAGTATGCAAGAGGCAGCTGTGGAGGACTGAGAGGAAAAAGTGACCAGGACATAGAAAATGCTCTTCGTGTTTTCTTTAAAAAGTGGATTGAACTCAGGGCCTTGTAAATGCTGGGCAAGCACTTTA
The DNA here is from genome assembly GCA_035773235.1 of Eospalax fontanierii. Taxonomy (NCBI): domain Eukaryota; kingdom Metazoa; phylum Chordata; class Mammalia; order Rodentia; family Spalacidae; genus Eospalax; species Eospalax fontanierii. Next base: position 78,737,546 of record CM069537.1, read on the forward strand.
CCCCCTAAATTGTCAGCCAACAAAGGAAAGAAAGAAGCTGGGAGAAAGGGAGGGAGAGAGGCACGGGTGGAGAGAAAGGCCTTCTTTTCCTTGGGTAAGGAAGGTATCGAGGCCCTGAGGGAGCTGGACTTCATTCAGACTGAGATGTCTACTTGGCATCTTCAACTTTACTTCTTCAAACCTCAACGGATGCCTGAGCCCAGCCCTGCCTGCCGCGTCCCCTTCCTAGCTGGCAGATTTTCATCTCTGCACCACTGAAGCAGCACCCGTCCCTTCCACCCACTGGCCAGGACACCTGGGCCCCACCTTTTGAACTTCTCTTGCTTTACCCCTCAGGTTACATCGAGACACCTCAAGGATCTCCCTAAACTGCTCCAGCTACACTTGCTGCTGCTCTCCTGGGCACACCTTCCCACATCGGGTGGCGTCGGCATTCTGTGCCTGCTTGCTGCTCCTCTCTTGAATGCAAAAGTCAGCTCTGGTCAGGATGACATGTGGTCCAGCTTGCCTGGTACTGTCCTGTTGTTAATACTAAGACCCCTGACCCAGGAACCCTCTCAGTCCCAGCAGACCCAGATCTGGTTTGCACCTGCAGGACTTTTATCCCACCTGACTGGGTCAGTGATCTGGGGCCTAGTCGGTTCTGGCACATGCTGGATGAGTGTCTGTGTTGGCACGGATGGTTCTGTCACCTCTCAGTTCATCACCTATCCTGGGCCTTTTGGTTCCTCAGCCTTTCTTGTGCCCGGGTATGGGTTGATGTGGGAATGGAATTTCTGGTGACTCAAGACAGGTGGGCTTGTTGGAGCCCTAGATATGGTTTCAAGGACTCTGAAGGGAGGTTCTTATAATCCAGCACTTGAGTGCCGCTGGCGTGTATAACCTCCAGGTAGCCTCTCAGCTGGGTAGAGGAATAGCTTGAGGGAGCCCAGGACTCTCTGGGAGGGAACTCCACCTCATCCCTCTGGCAATTTCTCCCACCGCTGCCCCAAGGTAAATAATAGGAGCCCTGTGGCAGTCCTCCCATTAGGGGTGAGCTCTTTGTGTTCCAGAGAGGACCCTGTTTGGAACAGGAGTGAAGGGAGGAACTTGATTGCCTAGCTAACCTGATTCTCAAATCCCGTAATGTCCTAGGCTTGCTGGGGAGGGCACAACAGCAGACAGGGGCTGGGAGAGGCCATGGTGAGAACAGAGTCCAACTTGCCCATCCTCAGACTCTAATACCTGCCTCTCTCAATCAGACCTGGTCCTCTGAGCCCCTTGCCTGGGGTGGGGGTGGGGCTCCATTGCTCCCTTATGGGGGACCCTTGGAAAGGGATGCCTTGTCATACCATATGACACCAATGATCCAAAGTCCATGATGGGGATCTTGTTCGGCTGCCCAATGATTCTCAAAGTGTCCCCACTTTGGGTCAGGCCTCGACCCAACACTACACTCTGACATGTACTCAGGAGTAGAGATGGGACTTTGGCATCTCTAGCCTTTGGGATGTTATATGGTCCAGCCTGGTTGGTGGCTTCATCTGTCATCCAGGGTCTGGCTCATACCCAGTGGCTGACACCACAGAGGCCTGTATTCCTGGGACTTGGCCCTATTTAACTGGTACATATGGCCCCATCCCACTGCCTCCTCCCCACCTTGTCCCACTGTCATGGACCACTATCTGCTAGGGAGGAGGCAGACAGGTAGACAGATACACAGGAAAGAGGTCACTTTGGCTCTGCACACTCCTACTGTGGGAGCAACAGCACCAACACAAGAAGGAAGGTGAAGCCCAGTAGCCAAGTGAAAGAGGGCAGACTGGGCCAAGGCTGGAGATCAGGGATGGCAGGCAGCAGTGACTGGCCAGACAGGTCAAGCCTTAGCACATACCCCTGGCCACATCACTCAGGTGGGGATCACACTCAGCCTCCCAGGCCAGCAGGGTGGCCTCTGTGAGTGCCGTGAGAGGTGAACCCTGGCCTGGGACCCTCTGCGATTCTCGTCTAAATGATTACAGTAATTCCATTCACACAATGTAATCATTAGCTTAGACTCACTGTATATTTGTGCACTCGTTGTACATAGTGGTGGGTTTTATAATTACATTTTCATTCAAATATATCATGTGTGTCATACATACACCCTCTTTCTTTCCCCCCTTCTTCAATATGGGGCCCTGGAGAATCACCTTAGCTTTCTTCCTCAGATATTGTTATCCATCCATCATTCTTTCCATCCTTTTAATAGTGTTTACAATAACAATATTGTTTTTTTCAAATTTTATTTTTATTTTATGTATGAGTGTTTTGTCTATATGTTTGTAAGTGTCTCAAGTACATGCAGTGCCCATAGAGGCCAGAAGAGGACATTGGATCACCTGACACACAGGCCAGAAGAGGGCACTGGATCATTTGAAACTGGAGTTACTGATAGTTCTTAGCTTCCATGTGAGTGCCGGGAACAGAACCTGGGTCCTCTGCTAGAGCAGCCAGCACTCTTCAGCACTGAGCCATCTTTCCAGCCCCATTTTTTTTGTTTTTGTGTGAGACAGGGTCATACTATGTATCTGTCTGGCCTGGAACTCCCTATATAGACCAGGCAGGCCTCGATCTCACAGAAATCCTCTGCTTTCTAGTTGCTGGGACTAAAGGTGTATTCCACCCTATCTAACTTAATACAGTTATTTTTAAAGCCAATGGGGTATCAGTTCTGCTGTGTGACTTTTCCTGGGGAGATGGGAACATATGTCTAGTCACAGGTGTTGTACAGTACTGTCCTCCAAGCAGAGCCACCACTAATTTATTAAGACTGGCTGTGTCTGCTTGCAAACGGTCATCCCAGCTGGGCTTACTGAGTGCTGATGCTCCCTCACCCCAGTATTCAGCCACTCCTCCCAGCCAGTTGAATGTAATTCTGCCCTAATTCCTAATTGCACATGTCTCAATGTCTCAGGAAGGGACTAGAGTTATAGTTAGGCTGGGGAGGACTAGGGAAAACTGGCTTTATCTATGATGAAAAGGCTATGGAGAAACCTTCATGCATGTGGGAGAAGGGTTTTCCAGTGCGGCTGTTTTGGGGGCACTCAATCTTGCCAGCAATTCCTCATTCACTTACATAGGCCCTCATTTCCAGCCCATTTCCTGTTGCTATAACTAAATGCCACACACTGAGAAATTTATAAAGAACAGAGATTTATTTGACTCATGGTTCTGGAGGTCAGAAAGTACAAAAGCAGGGGGCTGAGATCTGAGAAGGGGTGCTGATGTGTCTGAAGGCCTCGTGCCATGTCATGGCATGTGGAGGGTGTCACATGCAGGCTGAGTGTGCACAACTGAGGGGCTTTGGCTTTATGACAAAACCACACTCTAGACAATCCATGAATCCATGAGTCTGTTTGCAGGGCCCGGCCAGAGGTCTGTCTCTCAACACTGCTGCACTAGAGACTGAGTTTCTAAGACATGAACTTTTAGAAGACACATCCTCATCATAGACCTGTCCATAAGAGCTCTTCTCCCCACCCCAGCCTTGACAGGGGCCAGCAGCTGGACATCCCAGCCTGAGTCCAGGGAAGACACCTCCATGGACTGACTTCCTGGTCTACAGAACACCAGAGGGTTCCCAAAATGCACTGTGATACAATCCGGGGTTAAGCCTAGGGTGGGTTACTTCATAGCGGTTCACCAAGGCAGTAAGGAAAGACTTGGGTGCAAGGCATGGGGTCCAGTACCTCCAGACATATTGAATAAATGAATGAGTAGGCTCCTGCTGGGAACCCCAGGGGCGGGACACCCTACTGCCAAGGGGTCGATCTGAATGCTAGGGGCGCCTGTCTCTCCCCTGTTCTGTGGTTTGTTGCGGGGAACCGGCTTACGGATGTCCGAGCAGGGGCGGGGCAAGGGGCCTAGAGTGCTGGCCCAGAAGAGGGTGGGGCTCCATAAGAAACACCATGGTGGCGACTGCAATTTCTCTAAAATAGCTCTGTATACAAGGTCCCTCATCTATGTGTCGGGTCCCGCAGAGACGAGCCACGGTCCGGGGCGCCTCGGTGGAGTCCTCGTCTTCACCCTGGTCCTCGCCGCGGGCTCCGGGAGCTGCCCGGCCTCCCGCCGCCCAGAGGCGCCCAGGCGCGGAAAGAGCCTCAGAGCTTGCGGGGCCGGCCGGGCGGCAGCCACAGCTCACTGCGCTCGGCGCTTGGAGGTCTCGCGGAAGCCCTGCAGGGAGAGGGGCGCTGAGACCCGGGCGGACCAGGACACAGCCCAGGCTCCCAGCCCCGGTCCTACCCCGCCGCCGCCCCCGTCCCGCCTCCAGCCCCGCGCGCCCCCAGCCCTGCGGCCCTCCCACCCCGCCCCCCGCCTCCATGCCACTCCGGCCCCAAAGTCCCGCCCCCCGCGCTCCCCCCGCCCCCACAGTCCCGCCCTTCTGCCCTGCCCACTCTCCTACCCCGCCCCCTGTGCCCCAAGCTCCTGTCCCAGGCCCAGCCCCTGCCCCTCCGCCCCCACCACCCCCACTGACCACTTCCCCTGCCCCGCCCCCACCGCCGGTGCCCACAGTCCTGGCCAGTGCCAACAGCTCACTAGGCCTTTGGAGCCAGACTCTTCAGCACTGCATCTGGACTCCGACCACTGGTCACAGACTACACCTAGGGCACCTTGAGCGCACACGCACTTTATGCCACCATGCCCACCAACCCATTCCAAGCTCAGGCACCCTGGAACCAGAGTGGTCAGCCAAACGTTGAGTAGTCTGCCTGAGATCGCGCCCTTGGGCAGGCTGAGTCAGGACACCCCTACTTCGCCCCTGTTTCACCCCTTTGCCAGACCATTGCGGAGTGGAAGTCCAGTGCCAACTGGCCCCAACCCCACTCATTTCTGCATACAGGTCACCTGGCTTCCCTAGCTTTCGGAAAAGACTTCCCTGGACTTAGGGAGAGGGTAACATGTCTGGGCTGAAGGCAAGGGGCCGACTACTTCTTCAGCTCTTCCCACCGGGCTGCTCTACCACAGAGGCAAGGGCAGTTCTAGCCAGAGTAGTGGGTGGCGGTGGAGCCCGGGATGGGGAGTGAGCTGGACACACCCGGGATGGGGAGTGAGCTGGACACCACCACCCGGGCTTCTGAGTTGACTGGGCCCCACCTGGGAGGCCAAGGCAGCAGGACACCAGCTTACCACAGAGGGCAGGACCCAGAGTTCACTGGGCATGAGAGAGAGCAACTTCCCATCTCCATGAGGCTTACCTCCCTGAGGAAGGCTCCCACTGGTGGGGAAACTGGCAGTTTTCTCCCAGCCTGTCCTCCAGCTGTTAGCTCACCCCCCAGCATTCCTAGAGGTGGCATCCAGAGGGACCTAATGGCCAGGCTGTCCTGGTGCACCTGAACACTGACTCCTTCCATGACCAAGATGAGTGGTGGCACTGGGGACTGAAAGACGCAGTCAGCAGTAGCTACTGAAGGCCCTCCCGGCAACAGCTCTCACTTTGGAACTGCCCAGCTAATCCACCGAGTGGCCAAGCCCCTGCCCCAAGTGCCAGTACAAGAACTGACCTCAGGATGCCAGGCTGGAGCCACATTCGTGAAGGTGACGAAGCCCAAGGCCAAGGCAGCAGCTCAGCAGCAGGGGCTTTGTACTCAAGGCCTAGCAGGGCCTGCGGGGGGTGCTCAGAAAGTGTCAGAGTGGGCCAAGGTGAGCCAGTGCCAAATCAGGGGAGCAGGATACCATCTGAGCAACCCAAGGGACCTGGGTTTTCCAGAGGGAGGAAGCCCCGTGGCAAACACTGTAGATGAGACAGGAAGGAGGCAGGCAGGTGGGGCTAGGGAGGCACTGTGTTAAGTGGTCTCTGGGGTCCAGACAAAAAAGTAGAAAACAGGGGAAGTGTCCCTGGAGAGCCACAAAAAGCTGGCGGGGGCAATAAGGGAGGCAGAGCTTATGAGCAGAAGGGGCAGGACTCGAGGTTTCTGTTCTGAGGCTTTGCCAAATCAAGGCCAGCTCCAAGACCTCCTGGGGTGTGGGAGACCTCTCCCCTAATAAAGTAGCAATCAAAAATGACTATCGGCCCTATCCACAAGGCTGTGAGGAAGAGATGGCTGAAAACTGTGGATTTGCAAGACAAGGTCTTCTCTGGCTGGAGGGCTCCACCGGGGGCAAAGAAGTAGAGAGATGCCCGCGCATCAAAGAGACTAAGCAGCGTCAGCCTGGTGTGGCAGTGTATGGTGACTGATGCTATTGTGGTCTATGCAGTGAGTTCCAGGCCAGTCAAGGCTACACAGTGAGACCCTGTCTCAAAAATAAATAAATAGGAATAAGGGCTCAGTGGTTAAGAACAGCACCTGCTCTTGCAGAGGACTGGGGTTTGATTCCCAAGCACCCACATGGTAGCTAACAACTGTCCATAATGCTGAGTCCGGGGAACCAGATGCCCTCTTCTGACTCCACAGGCATTGTATGACATGGGTGCATCTACACACATGCAGGTAAAAAATACACATAAAAATACTAAATACACAGTAAAATATTTAATTTAATAAGATAGCAGGATCAAACATCTTTGTTATATTTACCAGACTACTAGGCATAGAATGTAAGCTTCATAATTTCAAATGCAATAGAAAATATAGAAAATCACAGGAAAAAAAAAGATAAACTAAAAAGAATGGCCACAGGACTCTGTGTGTGTGTGTGTGTGTGTGTGACCAAATATTGAAACCAGAATCTTATGAAGGCTGCTGAAGCATCCTCTACTACTGAGCTACCCTAGCCCAGTCATTTTATTAAAAAAGATCTCCTACTCCTTTTTGGGACAGGGTTTCACGTATTCTACGCTGGTCTTGAACTTTTCTATGTAGTCAAGGCTGACCCTGAACTTCTAATCCTCCTGCCCTTCACGTCCTGGAGTTTATATGGTGCTGGATTTTGAACCTGCTAGGTAAGCACTCTACCAATTTAGCCCTATCCCAACCCGAAAGGCAGAACTTCTGAAAAATGGGAGTTAGCATAGCGAACCTTAAAAACATTGATGGGGCTGAAGTAAGGCAAAGAGCCATCTCAATATGCAGCACAGGAACCAAGAAGATCAAAGGACAAGGGAACAGACATGTTGAGGGGTAGTCAAAAGATTTAGCAACTAGGTCGAAGGCCAAAAGGAAGGAGGGAGAGACTAGGTGGAGGCAAGATTTAAAGAGATAGTGGCCTGAGAGTCCATAATTGACCGACAGAGCCAATGCACAGTTTAAGGAAGTCCAAACATGTTGGCGTGGTGGCACACATGTTTAATTCCAGCTCTAGGGAGGCTGAAACAGGCGGACTTCTGTGAGTTCCAGGCTAGCCTGGTCTCCATAGTGAGTTCCAGGCCAGCTGGGGCTACAGGGGAGACTATGTCTCAAAATGCAAAAAGACCAAAAAAATAAAAAAGATTAAATAATCAGTATTAGATATAAGCCCCGCACACCTGGAAAGACTGGACGTTCTTGAGGCAGATGAGCAGACAGCAGGGAGGGACAGTGGGGTTTTTTCTTTTCAATTTTTTGACATTTATTTAGTATGTATGTGAGCACACATACCATGGCACATACATGGTCAGAGGACTACTTGCAGGAGCCAGTTCATCTCCTTCAGGGATGGCGCTCAGGTTATCAAGATTCATGACAGGTGAGCCAACCATTGAGCCATCTTGCCCAACCTACAATCCATTAGGTACAGCTATGCTGGCATACTGATACCTGAGATGTGCTCAGAGCAGGATGCCTGACTCTTCCTTGCTGTTTATCTTTGCCACAAGTGTGAGAAAGACACTTGGAGACCATATAGTCACTTGACTATGACAGACCCTCAGAGGGACACTCTAAGCATAATAAAAACATTCTACTCTGAAAGTCTGAGACACAGGGCATGGAGAGTGGGGAGACACAGTCAGGCAAATCTAAAAGCAGTCTGTGCAGACTGAAAGCAGTCTGTGCAGAGGCACTGTTGGACTGTGTTATAATTGAGAGATTGCCTAGCACACACACACACATTAGTCCATTGACAATAGCAAGAAGCCAGGGGAACTTCTCCAAGCTGAAAGGCCATGAGCTCCCTGTGTAGGGAGAAAAGCATGACTGCCTTTGTTTTAGAATTTGGTAAGCAGTCATTTTTAGGGATCACTAAAACACCAGGCCAGACTGTATAACCTCTACACAAGGAAGGGGAAAATTGAAATGATGTCAGGAGCCATCTGCCTGCCTTGAACTATGCCCTAGTTTAGAGCTGAGCAGAAGTCAGTCACAGAAGTGCTGTGGGAGCAGGATGCTTTGATATGCAAGTACCTTGTGACTCCTGAATGGAAGTCTGCCTTGGGCCCAAGGCTGAGGACCTATTGTTAGTAGATGTAGGTGGTTTGAATAATTTCACATATGTAAATGAATGTCTGTTTTTGCTTGAACCCCCTGACAGTTGTATTTCTCCTCACGCAGCTGTAAAGGCATAAATACACTGAGCAAAATAAAGTCTGGGCCTCAGTATTGACTGACAGCCCTCCCGAATCTATCTTTTTTTTTCTCTCTCTCTTTTTTTCTCAATCCTCACTCCCTCCACTTCAGGTAGGGTTCCATTTCAGCTGGCTGGCTCCAGCATATGGCGCCTGAACGTGGGACCTGAAGACTGGGGGTACAGTGAAGAACACCGCAGAAAAATTGAGCTCAAGTTTAAGGAAAGTGGTGCAGTGAGTAACCTCAGGTGTAAAAATGGTCATGGTAGTAGTCATCTGCTTTTAGTACATATGCTGGAAAATATACTTTATGTTCGAGGGGTTGGGATAGGACATCAGCAGCTTTGTAATTTTTTGGACTTCATAGAAAAGGTATATCCTCGGTTCCCTAAAGATGGGACTATAGATTTTAAAAACATGGAAGAAAGTAGGAGAAAAAATTCAGGATTATTATGATGTTCATGGACTAAGCAAGGTCCCAGTGGATACTTTCGGTTTGTGGAATTTAATTAGAGATAGTTTAGAGATAGGATAGATCTAATAGAAAAGGTTTGGAAAAAAAAAAAAAAAGCAAATACAAATGGGATCTGGGATCGAACCTCAAGCAGAGGAGGAAAGGAAAGCTAAACGTCTGCTCTGCTGGAGGAGCCAGATTTTGTGGAACCTAAAATCAAGCAGTTATTCAAGAGTCTTTAGATCCCAAAGAAAAAGAGAAGAAAGAGGAGGAAGCTGTTAGATATCTGAGAGAGGAGGATTTTCCACCATTTATTGCCCGGCAAAGTCTGAGGCTGAGCTGTAGGAAGAATTTTTAGAAGAAATGTGGCATTTACAGGGCGTGGTTGAATCTCTGTCTTTACAAACGCATCCTCCTACAGCAGCTCATGGTTGAGCAGGATAAAATCTCCAACATCAAAGGACCATGGTCACAGGCTTTTTTTGTTAATTACTCTGGGTTTTTTGGTTACTTAATTACCTGGTGAGTCATGTAAATTCCACCAGCTTCGCACCTTGCCCTAGGGCGCTTTGCTTCCCACAATTTCTAAATAGGATTTCAGCCTTTTTGCAGTTTGTATTTTACTAAACTGGGGAAATAGCTCAGTGTTAGCATGCTTACCTAGCATGCATAAGGTTGTAATTCAATTCTCAACTACACTTCCCATGCTTTAGCATTTAAACAATGCAAGCACAACTGATCTTTTCCCAGTCAGACAGTTGTATCCTCTCCTAACAGCACCTGGTATTAGCTGTACTATTGTATTTTGCTACTCAGCAAAAGTGATGGCAACAGAAATAGGATAGGTGTTTCCATTCCTGCTAGTAGTTGCTAAACTCAACAGCTCTTCTGTCCCATGTAATCCACTGAGTTAAAAAGAAATAAATTTTTGTGTGTAAATCATATTGATAACACTGAGAGGTTGACTCTGGAGCTGGATTGGCCATCTTGCTTCAGACCCAATCCTGTTGTCTCAGGATGTTCTTCAAGACTTGTACAGATTCAGGCCTGGCCACCTGACTTTGTGACAAGCAAAAAAGAGAACACTACAGCCTCAGTGTAAGAACACTGTGCTATTGAGAATAACTAAGGGACAAACTAATTTCAACAGAGGTTATTATAAATCTTATGGTGTAACATGTCTGTTAAAAAAAAAAAGGTAGCTCATGGAATTAAAATAGATAACAACCTCTGCCTAAAATTCCTCAGTAATTATGCTAAATGATACAAGCAGCAAGTAGGCTACTGGGAGATTCAGAGTCAGGACTTTTGCTAGTAAAACAACTATCTTATTGTTTTATTGGGCCCTCGTATACTCAAGGTTTAGTGTTGGCTGCCACTTTAAATGTTATTATATCTCATGGTACTAAGATGGAGATATTTTTAAAATGAGAAAATCTATAAAAGTGATTAAAAATCTAAGTCTATATGTTATGGTATATAAAAAATAAAACTATGCATATGTAATCTTAAAATTTCTGAGGTAATAGTTCAAATAGTCTGAAGAACAAAATATATGTCTAAGTCAAGGTCAATTCAAGAATGTTTGGTCTTTGCCCAAGGGAACGGTAGGACTATTGTTAGGAAGAAGCAGTGCTACTATGAAAGGGATTATGGTGGCCCCAGGAATAATTGATGCAGACTTTGATAGAGAGATAAAGATCATGACTCATTCTCTTGGAGGGATATTGGTAATTAAGGAAGGTCAAAGACTTGCTCAGTTAGTGTTACTTCCTCAAGTTATTACTAAAAATACAGTAAAAAATCCTAGAAGAGGTAATGCAGGGTTTGGGTCCTCAGATGTTTATTGGATTCAAGCCATAGGTGCTAAAAGGCCTGAGCTAACATTGTCCATCAATGGGAAAAAATTTCAAGGCCTATTAGATACTGTAGCTGATATTTCAGTGATCACTGCTGATCAATGGCCCTTGTATTGGCCAAAACAGTCATCTATGACACAGTTTCAAGGAATTGGTCAGAACAAGAGTCCAGAGCAGAGTAGTAATATACTAACTTGGAGAGATGATGAACGACATTAGGGGACTTTTCAACCATACATCATTCTAGGACTGCCAGTTAATCTGTAGGGGAGAGATGTGATGAGCCACATGGAAGTATATCTCTATAGTCCCAGTGACATAGTTACTAATCAAATGTTCAATCAGGGACTCTTGCCAGATCAGAGATTGGGGAAGAATAGTCAGGAATGGCAAGAGCCATCGTTACCTGTTTCTAGGCCTCCCAGAACAGGACTAGGGTATTTTTAGAGGGGGTCACTGAACAACATGTACTCCATGCAGATCCAATAACCTGGAAAAATGAGGAACCTATATGGGTGGATCAGTGGCCTCTCACTGAAGAAAAAATTCAGGCTGCAGAGCAGTTAGTACAAGAACAGCTGGAGAGCAGCCATATAGAGCCTTCTAATTCACCTTGGAATTCACCAATTTTTGTTATAAAAAAAAGTCAGAAAAATAGAGATTATTGCAAGATCTTAAAAAAGTTAATGAAACAATGGAGCTAATGAGAGCTCTGCAACCCGGATTACCCATTCCTTCTGCTATTCCTAAGGATACTTATAAGATTATTTTAGATTTAAAAGACTGTTTTTTATACTATTCCTCTTGCACCTCAAGATTGTAAAAGATTTGCATTTAGTGTGCCTTCAGTAAATTTTAAGCAACCTATGAAAAGATTTCAATGGAAAGTATTACCACAGGGCTTGGCAAACAGCCACACTCTGTGTCAAAAATTTGTGGCTCAAGCAGTTGCAAAAACTAGACAAGCTTATTCTCAAATGTATATAATTCACTATATGGATGATATAATTTTGGCTCATAAGCAGGAGGGAATTTTCTTGCAGCTTATGCTCATTTACAGCAGGCTCTGAAAGAACAAGGGCTAATTATAATTCCTGAAAAAGTACAAATGGAATCTCCATATTCATATTTGGGTCATAAGTTATATCCTAAAACGATTTTACCTCAAAAAATTCAGATTAGAAAAGATGGGTTAAAAACTTTAAATGATTTCCAAAAATTGTTGAAAGATATTAATTGGCTTAGACCTCATTTAAAAATTGCTACAGGAAGCCTCTCCTTGACATTTTAAAAGGTAATTCAGATACTAAATCAGTCAGAAGCTTGACGGAGGAGGCCAGAAAGGCATTGTCTCAGGTAGAACAAGCTATTGAAAATCAGCAAATGCAATATATAGATTATAGCCAAGAGTGGACAGCATATATTTTGGCTACTATTCATACTCCCACTGCAGTTTTATGGCAGAAAGGGCCTTTGCTATGGTTACATTTACCTGTATTGCCTGCTAAAGTGCTGACTCCTTACTACGATGCTGTGGCATGTTTAGTTCAAATGGCTCAAGCTGAATCTTGAAAATATTTTGGAAAAGAACCTAATATAATAGGACTTCCACTTACAAAACAACAGCTAGATTGGTTATTTCAAAATGTGGATTCCTGGGCCACAGCTTTCGTCCATTTTTCTGGCATTATAGATAATCATTATCCAAAAGACAAGTTATTGCAATTTGCAAATAGTCATCCTTTTATCTTTCCAAGAATTATGAGACAGGAACCTGTTAAGGAACTATTTGGTCAGATCTTCATCAGCAAAACAGCCAAAGTTTACTGAAACAGTTTCACCTTACTAAGGAGGCTACTAAACAAATTATTAAACAATGTTACTCCTGTCCTAAACATCATTTGGTGCCTCATTATGGAGTGAATCCTAGGGGATTAAAGCCTAATCAATTATGGCAAATGGATGTAACTTACATCCCTGAGTTTGGAAAGCTAAAATACATTCATGTGTCCATTGATACTTATTCAGATTTCTTATGGCCACCACTCAAACTAGAGAGGCCACTAAGCATGTTATAGCACATTGTTTAAAATGTTTTGCTGTGGCTGGCTTACCATCTATCATAAAAACAGACAATGGCACAGGTTACATTAATCAAACTTTCCAGAGTTTCTGTGCTCAGTTATCCATCGTGCATAAAACAGGCATCCCATACAATCTCCAGGGGCAAGGGATTGTTGAACATGCCATGGAGTTTTAAAAAATCAATTGCAAAAAATAAAAAAGGGGGAGTTATACCCCAGATCTACACAGAACTCTTTGAATCGTGCTCTTTTTATTTTAAATTTTTAAGTGTGGATGCTCTTGGTCTTTCTGCTGCAGATAGGTTGTGGCATCCCAAGACACTGGATACCTATGCACAAGTGAGATGGAAGGATCTGATCGATGGGAAATGACATGGCCCAGACCCAGTATTAATATGGGGAAGAGGGCATGTTTGTGTTTTTCCACAGGATGCTGAGAATGCCAGGTGGCTGCCAGAAAGGCTGGTCTGGTTTGCGGGGGACTGAACACAGGAAGAGTGACTCTGTTTTTGCTGTTGATGTGGAATCAATTCCTGATGATACACGGAGAGTTGTATTGGACTCCTGTACCAGATTCAACTATGGTGCGTCCAGCCATACGGGAAGAAAAGGAAACTGTAGTGATGGTGAATGATCCTCGCCTGTCAGGACATCCTTACATGGGAAGAATAGCAGTACAGCAAAAGCCTGACTTTAATTATTCAGATATTTTGTGGATTGGTCAGGAAATCAGGACATTGGACAATTAAGTATTAATGTTTCCTATGTTCTATGTAACCTGAATAATTTGTATTCCCATAAGAATGCAAGTTATGGTATTTCAGCAATCTCCATTTATCGTGATTTCCTGTAAATTTACAAAACCTCACTTGGTATGTCATGCAGACTATCAATGGATTTGTGTTACTCCTAAGATATACAATCAGTCAATATGATTGGAAGAAAAGAGTGCATTTACAAGAGGTTTGGCATAATGAAAATTTATCCTTAGATTTGGTCCAGCTACACTGAAAAATAGTGAATGTGAGAAATGCAGAGCCACTTGACTTTGACGCAGCAAAAACTGCTGCTGAGTTGTTAGTAAAACTGAAAGCCTCTTTGCTTTCAGGGTCTTCTTTAACCTCATGGTTAGAAAGTATTATAGCCTTGGGCCTATGTGTTCTCTTTAGAATTCTCATGCACCCTCCATTGGTGATATCCTCAGCACATCCTGAGATATTTAGGCTGAAGTGCGAAATGCTTGGCTCCGAACTCTACCTTAAGTAGAGTTGCTCTTTGCAGAGGCTGGTAGCCAGAGATGGGCAACCTTCTCTTGAACTAAGCTAACCTAAGACAAGGCGTGAATGGTGGGCATTCATGTAGCAATGATGGGTAAGGCTTATGTTTCAGAGAGCATGACCTAAGACAGACACAGTCTTTCTGCCCATAGCAGGGAAGGCTATGGTTCTTTAAAAAATAAAAAACGGGGAGATGTTGGGAGCCATTTGCCTGCTTTGACCTATGCCCTAGTTTAGGAAGTGCTGTGGGAGCAGGATGCTTTGACATGCAAGAATCTTGTGACTCCTGAATGGAAGTCTGCCTTGGGCCCAAGGCTGAGGACCTATTGTTAGTAGATGTAGGTGGTTTGAATAATTTCACATATGTGAATGCATGTTTGTTTTTGCTTGAACCCCCGGCAGTTGTATTGTTCCTCATACAGTTGTAAGGGTATAATTACACTGAGAAAAATTGTCTGGGCCTCAGTATTGACTGACAGCCCTCCCGAATCTATCTTTTTTCTCTCTCTCTTTCTCTCTCTGTGTCTCTCTCTCTCTTTATTTCTCAATCCTCACTCCCCGCTTCAGGTACGGTTCGATTTCAGCCAGCTGGCTCCGGCAAAATGAGGAAAAATCAAAAGAAGGGGCTGAGGATAGGGCTCAATTGGTAGAAAGCTTGTCTAGTATGCACTAAGTCTGGCTTCACTCCCCAGCACAGCATAAACCAGGCATGGTTATGCGTGCCTGTAATCTTAGTACTCAAGAGATGGAGGCTGAAGGAGGAGAAGTTCAAGGTCAGCCTCTGTTACATAGCAAGTCTGAGTACATGAGACCCTATCTCAAAAAAGAAAACAAAAAAACAGAGAAAGGAACTGAGAACCAAGAATAGGTGAGGGAAGGGAAATGCATGAATCCAGTGGTGAAAGCTATGGTCATCCTTTTCCAGTGGGCCCCATGGGCCTGCCTCCTGGCAGCTGTGCATGTGTGTGCTCCTCCCACGCAGACTCAGGGACAGGAGAACTGAGAATGGCTTTGTTGTGGTGGGGTGTCTCAGCAGGCCACAGAGGCACAGGAATGTCTGTGGCCCACTCAGCAGCCTGCTGAGCAGTGCTAGATGGTCTCTCTGGCCCCTGATCTCAGAACCTGTGGGGTACTTAGAGTCTGTTGGTGGAGGCCACTCTGCTGGAATGGTCTGTTGGCAGCACTGGCTTTTCTACAGAATCCAGGTAGATATGATTACATTAAATGTAAATGTCAGAGGTGCAGGTTAAAAGATATTGTCAGTTTCAGATTTATTTTATAAACAGATTAAAGAATGAGGAAAGAAAAAAACAGCAAATTCTAACAAAAGTTAATGACTGACAAATCTGAAAGAGGAATTAACAGACCTGTAAGAAGAAAGTGGCACATCCCCAGAAATTCTAATCATGCTTAGTATCTCACAGAACAAGGCGACAAAAAGAAAACACAGAGCGGAAAGATTTCTGGGCTGGAGATGTCTCGGTGGTGAAAGCACTGCTACTCTTACAGAGGACATAGCTTGTTCAGCAGTCTGAACCCACATCACAACTGCCTGTAACTCAAGTTCCAAGCAATCCAACACTCTCTTCTGACCTTCCTGGACTGTGCACACACGTAGTACACATACAAACAAGCAGGCACACACATGTACACATAAATTAAAATGAAAATTTAAAAAGAGTAGAAATATTTCAAAAATGCAACCAACAAATCTGACCTACCTTGTGGCCCTTGACCATTATGGAGTCCACGTTGTGGTGGGATGTGTCAGAGGAATACTTACAAATGTCAAGGAAGCAACGCTCAACAAAAGTCACCTATTGAAATCATACAGGCAATGGTCTCCGACCCAAGCACAAGCCAGCTACAAAAAGTGAAGCTAGTTGAAGGCTCCATGCTAATGCATTTCCAGGAAGATTGCCTAGTCGGAGTCGCCTGTGAGCATGTCTGATTGTTAGTTGATGTGGGAGCGTCCAGTCTGCTGTGGGCAGCATTGTTCAGTAAGCTGTATAAAAAGGCATGGGTTGGCGAGAGCCTCCATAGTTCCTGCTTCCTGCCTTGAGCTCCTGCCCTGGCTTCCCTCAGTGACGGACTGTGACCTGGAAGTCAGCCAAAGAAACCCTGAGTGCTTCTGGTCAGAGTGTTTTATCATAGCATCAGAAAGGCAACAGAACACTCCGGGTCCAAAGACATCTCTATAACAAAAGTTAGAAACTGAACTGAATAGTACCAAAAACTCAGTATTAACTTTTTTCCAATCAGAGGGTCACTGTGAGCTGGTCAAGAAGGAATGTGGGAAGGAAGGCATAATAATCACTATTAGAGATAAAAATGAAGACTTCATACTGCAGAGACTGAAAAGATGGCTCATGGCCAACTTCATTTTGGTGTGTCAGCAGGGGCCTTACCACCATAAGGAGAAAGGAAAACTGTCACAAAATGCAGGATGAATTCAGGCACGTTCATAACAAAACCCAAAGGCCAGCTCTCAGTGTTTAAAAGGGAACAACCCTCATGCGATGACATCTAGGTGTGAAAAACAAACAGCCATTATTAAATGTCTACGCAGTCTTCAGTCTATTATGTCAAATGATAATGAGGAAGGAAAGAAGGAAGAAAGGAGAAAGTAAGCAAGCTGGGGTGCTCTGAAGGGGGCACCTCACACATGGTGGTTTGACTAGAACCATCTCAAGAGGCTTTGCCAGGAGAGGGGCTGGCATGGAGGTTCCCATGACCTTCACAACTGTGACCTTCAAATGTAAGCCTGCTTAGCCTGTGCCCATCCCCTTTGACTGACCCTGTTATTGGTCCTGTAGCCAGTGATAAATGTTATAAAACACCTTATGTAACTTATTTTTTCTTTAGAACCCATTGTTTCCCTTGGCCTCCCTGGCTACAGTTTACTGTGGCTGACACAGCTCCCCTCAGTGCTCCTTCCCAAGCATCTTTGTTCTCTATAGAATCCTGCTTGTTACTTAGATTGGTGCGTAGTCTGTGGGTATGCCCACTCACATAAAGTTGGTGTAAGGTGCAAAGGCATGAGACCATCATGGACGAAGGACAGGCTGCAGGTTAGAGAGCCAAAGGCATCTGTGAAGTGCGGGAACCAGGAAGCAGAAGCTGATTCCCCAGTACTCAGAGACATGGTGGCAATGCATAAGAACAGTTGTGCTTTCTATGTTTGGGATAAAAACAATTGGAAAATGAAATTTCAAATATTATTCTTTAAAGTATCAAAATTTATTAATGAAAATACATTTGGAAAGACATCAAAATACACTAAATACCTGAGAACAAATTTAATGAAAAATGCATACACACAAACCATTGCTTAAAGCAAGTAACACTAAATGAATTCTGAGCTATAACACAGACATAAGACCGCAAGTCTCCCTCTCGTAGGATGTCAGTTCTTCCTAAAAGGATCTACAGATCTGATGCAATCTCAATAAAAACCCCACAAGATCCCTTTTGTAGAAATTAACAGGCTGATCTTAAATTTTACATGAAAATTCAAAAGACAGGATAAACAAAAGAGGAACAAACTTATAATCACACTTTAAGATGTTTGAAAAATACAGTAAGGCAGGAAGGCATCGACACTAAATTGGTAAACGGGAGATGAAGTTGGAACTCATATAAGAGTCTACTTTTTTTGAGACAGGGTTTACTGTGGCTGCTGGTTAGTTTTTGTCAATTGGACACAACTAGAGGCACCTGGGAAGAGGGACCCACAACTGGGGAATTTCCTCCATCACACTGGCCTGTGGGCAGGTCGTGGGGCATTTTTCTGGTTGCTGACTGATGGGGGAGGCCCAGCTCACTGTGGATGATGCCATCCCTTGGTGGGTGGACCTGGGCTGTGTAAGAAAGGTAACCGAGCAAGCCAGGGCCGTGAGCTGTACACAGTGCTCCTCTATGGTCTCTGCTTCGGTTCCTACTCCAGGCTCCTGCTTGAGCTCCAGGCCTGACTTCCCTCAATGAAGGACTGTACTTTAAGCTGAAATAAACCCTTTTCTCCCCAGGGTGTGTTTGGTCAGTGTTTTATCACTGGTAGAAAGCAAACTAGAACAATATGTATACCAGGCTGGACTCAAACTCTCAGCCTCCCGAGAGCTGGGATTACAGGCATGCACTATCACGCCCAGCTAAGAGTCTACTGTGTGTGGCTGTGTGTGTGTGTACATGTGCATGCATGTGTGTGGTATGTGTACATGTGCGTGCATGTGTGTATGTGTGTATGTGTGTGGTGTGTGTCTGTGTATGTACCATGCCGGGATGTGCAGAAGACAGAGATTGACATGAATGTCTTCATTGTTCTTCACTTCATTTTTGAATCAGCATCTTGCTATTTTGGCTAAACTGGCCAGCCAGTGAGCTCTGGGAACCCCTGTCTTTGCTGTCAGCACTGAGGTTATAGGTAGGGGCCACTGCACCTGTTCTTTCGTTTTCTTTTCTGGCTTAACTCAGTGGAAGTTTATTTCTCTGGTATAAAATCTAAAAAGTGTATTATTTTTAAAAATATGTTAGCAATGATTACAGGGACTGGAGAGATGATTTAGTGATTAAGAGCACTGACCACTCTTGCAGAGAAACCAGGTTTGGTTCCCAGCATCCACATGGCAGCTAACAACTGTCCATACTCCAGTTTCAGGGGATCTGATGCCCCCTTCTATTCTCCTTGGGCACTGCATGACACGGGTGTACTTACACACATGTAGGCAATATACTCATATACATAAAAAAAAATTAAAAAACATGATTACATTGAAAAGTCTTGTGTAGGTTGGAGAATTTAGAAAGGGAGTGAATGCCAAGCTCACATTACAGCAATAGTGAAAATTTCACAGTATTGATGAAGCTTGGTAGTACTGTTTTGTCAATAATTAATACTCAAAATTAGACAATACAATTGCATGTTTTTATTTTGAGAATTATATCAGTTTAGTTATTACAGTACTTAAAAAATAAAACAACGTCCTAAACTGTGATTTTCAGCCTACCAGAGAAATGTGGAACTGCGGCTTGTGGTGAGGGACCGAAGCTCCAGGCTCACGGAGGGGACCAAAGCTCCACGTTTACAGAAGGGATCCCAACCCTGGCTCACAGGAGGAGACCACAGCCCTGGCTCACAGGAGGAGACCACAGCCCTGGCTCACAGGAGGAGACCACAGCCCTGGCTCACAGGAGGAGACCACAGCCCTGGCTCACAGGAGGAGACCACAGCCCTGGCTCACAGGAGGAGACCACAGCCCTGGCTCACAGGAGGAGACCACAGCCCTGGCTCACAGGAGGAGACCACAGCCCTGGCTCACAGGAGGAGACCACAGCCCTGGCTCACAGGAGGAGACCAGAACCCTGGCTCACAGGAGGAGACCACAGCCCTGGCTCACAGGAGGAGACCACAGCCCTGGCTCACAGGAGGAGACCACAGCCCTGGCTCACAGGAGGAGACCACAGCCCTGGCTCACAGGAGGAGACCACAGCCCTGGCTCACAGGAGGAGACCAGAACCCTGGCTCACAGGAGGAGACCACAGCCCTGGCTCACAGGAGGAGACCACAGCCCTGGCTCACAGGAGGAGACCACAGCCCTGGCTCACAGGAGGAGACCACAACCCTGGCTCACAGGAGGGTGGCCACACCTTCAAACTCAAGGGAGAGGACCGTAGCCCTAGCTCATAGGAAGGGCCCACAGCTCCAGATTCCTGAAAGGAGACTGACTACACTTTGGGATCACCTGAGGCAATCACAGCTTAAAACTCAGTCTCGTGGGAGGGGTCACAGTTTCGATTATGCTGGTTCCTACTATTTATTTTCCTTTATTGTTCTGTCCACTTGATTATACTTGTGTTTAAGATAGAGAATTTTGGCTTCTGTGCAGCAAATTAAGGCAACAATTACTTGCTGGCTTGAATTATTTTTTCAGGGTTGAGGTTCCAGTTGGGATTTTTTGGTGTTTTCAGCCTTCACACTTCCTCCCTGGCCATGGAGAGCCAGTGATGAGACATTTCACCAGTGTTCCATTTTGCCAGGAGCTACCACCACTGCCTCTTGACTCACCAGCCATTTTCCTTCTTACTTGCCAAGTCCTTTCTCACCTATGCCCAGTGATTGGCCCTCATCCTCCTTGGGGTTGGTCACCTGAATGATGATGGGTTGCTGATTATGGGTGCAAGGCTAGGTGGCCACCTGCAGACCTGGCCTTGACAGGAGAGGAATGAGGGAGCAAAGTGCATTGGGGTGGTTGCTGCCACCTCCTGGACACACCCACTGCCTGGCCTGCATGCTCCAAGGCCCACACCTAGCTTCTGCCATGCCAGTGGGGACTGGCGCCTGCCTGGCTGCTGGTTTTTTTTTTTTAAAACAGGGTCTCAGTAGATCCGTACCTGGGTGCCGGGCATCTGAACTTGGGTCCTTATGCTTGAGCAAAAGGACCCACTTAGCCAACTCTTGAGTGCCCCCTCCCCCACTTTTTTCTTTCTGAGGCAAGTCTGTGTAGCCCTAGCTGGCCTGGAACTTTTGGTTTTCCTCCTACCCCCATCTCTGAAGTGCTGGGATTACAAGTGTGTGCCACCACCAGTCTTGGCAAAGAAGCTACAGTTTGGTGGAGAAAGGCTGTGCTTTTCCATGATGCTGGAATATCTGAACACTCAGAGAACAAATGAGCTAAGTCCTCCATCACACAGATTCCCTCCCAGCAGGTCACAGGACACAGTGTGGAAGCCATGAGCTTCTAGAAGGAAACAACTTCATGACCCGGTATAGAAGAGTCATTTTAGACAAGGTAGAGTTCTAGCCACATTAAACTGCTGAACAGATCACACATGCCCCTAAATAGCTCTGTGGCAGAGCACTTGCCTAGAATGTGCAAGGCCCCAGGTCAGAGCAATAGAGCGAGAGAGTGAAAGAGCAAGAGAGAGAGAGATCACTGAGGGAGGAAAGGCAAACCACAGATTGGGGGGACAGTTAGTAACCAGCACACATACCTGCCAGCTAAACACAGCATGTATAAAAACCACAACAAATATAAACTCAAATGGCAAACAACCTATTTGAAAGTGGAGAGAAGATGTAATGAAGTGCTTAGCAAAGAAAGATAGCTAAGTGGCCAATAAACATGCAAAAAAATGGTCGTGGCGGTTCGTCAGCCAGGGTGATGTTTGCTCTTGCCCGACAGCTTGCCTGGATTAAGAGCCACCTAACTGGCAGTGAACACCTTCGATGTATTTGTGAAGGCGTTTCCAGAGATAATGAGATCACGAAGGCTCTGACCTAATCAATGTTTCAGTCCATTCGTGGAGTCAAGAAACTTTTCTTTTTTTTGAGACAAGGTCTCTTGTGTCCTAGGCTGGCCTTGAACTCAAGGATTAGGGTGATTGGCATGTGCCAGCATGCTCTCCGTTTTTGAGGTACTAGGGATCTTGTGCATGGTAGGTGAGCCCTCTACCAACAGAGATATCTCCCCAGCCTGGGGTCCAAAGTTAAATAAATAGACTGTATCAAGAGACTATAACTGGGAGGTGGTAGAACCGTGGAAGGTGGGGCCTGGTTAGAGGCAGCAGGTCAGTGGAGCATGTCCCTGGGGCCGTAGCTTGCCCTTCTCCCTTCCTGTCATAGTTCTACTTTGCTTCTCATCTGCCAAGAATTTAATGGTTCTGCTCTACATACTTCTGCCATGAAGGAATGATAGTTCCTTCAATAACTAAGATCAATAACTCTTCCCTTTAGGTTGTTTATATCAAAAGTATGGTTACCCGAGGTGCAAATTAACACATCAGAAAACACAAACTACAATCACAATGAAATACCAATTGTACCTACCAGAGGGCAAAACCAACTCTTCCCACTAGGCCCAGGGAGGGTGGAGATGTGGAGCAGTAAGGATGCTCCCTTCCTGGAAGCTGTGAACTGTTCTGGCCATCTATGGGTTGTTAGAGAAAGTGGAACAAGGTCATTGTGACCCACAGAGCTTCTCCTGGTCACCTGACCCAAAGAAGTGAATGCACACATCACATGATTCCTACAACGATGGTCAGAGCCCCTGTACTGTAAGCAGAATAGCTTTCATCAATAGCAGGCTAGAAGAACTACAAGCCTATACACTGGAACAAAACCTGCTCCTCCGTGAAGACAAGTATGTGACTGGGACAGATGACAGCTCATTACCTATCAACGTGAGGCAAGATGTAGCCAAGCACGGCAGTGTGACTCCTCCCTTTGGAGGTGCAGGGGCAATCAGCCATTCACAGTGACTTAAGTCAAATAGTAGCCATCTCCTGGTCATGAGGAAGAGGGAGAAGATGTTCCTTATCCTGATCTTGGCTGTGCAGACAAGATGGTGCAAAAGTCCAAGCTTGGTCTATAAAGATCTGTCCTTACTGTACGAATTTTGTCTCTGTAATGCACAATGAAACAAAATTCATTTCCTAGGCATTAAAAACCACCAAACACCTCAGAAAAGATCTAACGAAAGAGGTGCCAGGCCTCTGCCCTGAAACCCACATCACATTAGTGAGGAAAATCAAGATCTGATTAAATGCAGCACAACACAAAAACTGCATGAAAAAGACAGCTTCCTCCTCACAGTGATCTGTAGGCTTAAGACCGCTGCAGTTAAAATCCCAGGTGTGTACTGTTTCCAGCCCTGAAAGCCAGCTCTGAAATATATCTGAAGCAGCTGCTGGTATGACCCGTGGCCAGCACAGCCAGGTGACTCAGTCACTGGTGCGGGGTCTAAGTCACTTTTCTGTGAAGGTCTAAACACACTAGCTTGGTAAGCTCTCAGGAGACAAACCCGCCTGGCCAATACCAGTCCAATGATGAGGGGTCATATGAGTGGCCTGAACCCCAAGTTGACTGCGCTTCCCCAGTCATCTCCCAGGGTCCTGTTGGCCTTGAGCAATCTTGAGGCAGGAGGTACTATTTTCCTTTGAGACAAAAAGCAGGCAACTTACGATTACTGAAAACTAGTGACCCCCTGGCTTGGTGCAATGTCAGTGTCCACCCGCCACCTACAGGATGTGCTACCCCGGATGTCTGTGCCCTGTGTTGCTGGCACAGACCCACTAGGCCAACTCTGCTTGCTATACTAAGTCATAAAAGTGCTCCCTCTGTGACCAGGAGCCTTGTCTTCAGCTGGGAAAGAATGGATGGGAAAAGCAAATTCCAGGCCTGCCCATGTGGGACTGAGAGACAAGGGGGTTCTTAGCACTGTTCCCCAGTGAGGGCAGTCCCCCAGTGGGGGGCTGTTGCTAGTCAGCAGAAGTGAGCTGGTGTTTGGAGCTGTGCAGCAGTAGATGTGATGGACACAGGCTGTGAATGGGCTTGGTCTGTGGCTCATCCTCCTCTGAGGTACAATGTCATTATTATACTCTTGCTGAAAGGCTCTGACTATCCCTAAGCCAAACGGGCCCTAGTCGGAGGCAAATGACAGCAGCAGCAAGGACTTGCAGGTTGACTCTGAGCTTTGCATCAAATGAAAACTGCACAGATAATCGACAGAGCTGGGAGTGCTGGGTTCAGAGTTGCCTGGCACCTGCCTGCTGCAGCTCATTGGTCAGGGAGAAGTCAGGGCCCAGGGCCAGATGATAGAGAATGCCAGGGTTGCAGAGCAGAGCTGAATGGACTGTGTTGGGCAGAACAGGCTCCTGAGCACAGCATTGTAGAGCCTGGCTCTGCTTCAACTACTCCTGTGGGAACGCTCAAAGGACATTCCTCTCAGAAGTCTCCCATCCCAGGTGTCAGTCTCTCAGAGTTGCCACCTCCAGAGAGGAGACTCTGGGATCTGAAGACTGTCTGTCCCTAAGTCTGTCTCCCTGTCATCTGGCTCAATGTGAATGACAGGTATTCTGAGAGCAGTGAAATCATATATACCTGTTAGACTCCAAGACTATGGGGCTGAGACCTTGTGTAGCCATGCCACATAATGACAGCCACCAAAGAAGCCACCACTGTTGGAGGCTGGATCATCAGCCTCACCTACAACTGAGCTGCTACGTTTTCTCCTTCTGGCAATTCTGACAATAGCCAGGAGGTGGGAAGGGCCGTCAACAGGAGTACCCAGTTAAGAATGTACAGAGCTGGCTTTAGAGTTGTTTGGGCCACCACTCGTAGGGGAGAAACTGTGCCCACTCCCTGCCTGTACCAGAAAGCAGGTTCAAAGGCTTGTTTGGCTTCATTCTGAATGGGCCAGCCTAATTTGGGCCTGACAGGTCAGTTGGGTTGTCCCTACTTTGGGACAGGATATCAATAGTAACTGTGGCTCTTGCTGCACCTGTGCCAACCTGAACAAGACTGCTGCTTGGCAAAGACACAGTTGCCTATGGATACAAGCCTCCTATTACATGCTGACAGCTGTGGTATGCTGACGACATGGGGCAGGCAACTTTCATGTTGACCTGGAGCTGCTGCGTTGGGGACATCATCTGGTAAGAAGACACCCTGGCTGTGAAACTGCTGCTTCTTTCTGAACCACTGAGCTGAAACAGACCTGAGCCACGCCCAGCTTTGCCCACACAGCAAACATCTGACTCAAGAGTGATGGCATTGTGGGTCACACGCGGATTTGGTTACACGTTTTGTTTGTTTTGAGTCCTTTAAAAACATGAAAAACATTCTTAGTTCACAGACCACACAAACACTCAGGTATAGTTTGCTGTCTGAACTGGCCAGTAGGCGAAGTCTTCAAGAGCAGTCCGGGCTCCCAGCTGCCCATGGGTGCCTGGCGCTGTCTGGTGCTGGAATAGTCTCAGGGGTTGGCTCCACCTCACCCACCTCTCCTGCAGGTGAGTCCTAACCTAAGCCACCTGGACAACTGGCATAGTCTTCAAGGAGGAAGATGAGGCTCCCGCCCCATCATCCAGCTCCACTGGCCCTGTCCTTCTCATGCTCAAGCCTCTCAGATGAAAGTTATAGAAGTGAGCGTGTGACTGAAGAGGAAACTGATTTCTCAACTGTGAATGGAGGGAACTCCACAGCCTTAGAGATGTGGATGGCATGGTTCTCACTCTGTTCTGAAGATGTAGTGTCAATCTAGAGAAACAGAAGTGGAAGTGGGGCCTGAGGACCACCATTCCCAAAAGGAACAGTCAGACAAGAGTAGCTGGGCTGGGCCTGGAGCCCAGGTCAATCTTCTCCAGGAAGACCAGAGGAGATAGAGCCCAGGTCAGTCTTCTCCAGGAAGACCAGAGGAGATACAGCTGACCTGTGAGGAATGGTTGTTGGAAGCTACTGACTTGGAGCAAATCTTTGTGCAACATTCTCCTACCAGAGGCCTGGCTAGGAAAACAGGTGAAAATGGAATCTCGTTGTGGGGGCACAACCCCACAGTCAACAGTTTTACAAGGCATTATGGCCTGGTGTGCTGAAACATATATGACACAGTGTAGTCCATGTCCACAGAATTAGTTAGATATCTCTATAGGAAAATAATAGATTTGGGTATCTACATCACACCCCACACTCAGATACTCCCAGACAGAGTACAGATCTATCAGTTAAAGTCAAACAATACAGTTTTTAAGAGACAACAGTATTTTACAATGTTGGGTCATATAAACATTTTTCAAAGGGGAAAGTGTCAATCATAAAAAATTGGATGTTGAAATGTACAGAAATGAATGATGTCCATGCATCAAAATATCAAGACAGGGAGACGGCTCCCTTGGTAAAGCACTTGCAATGCAAGCATGAGAGCCTGAGTTTGGATCCCTGGAAACCACCTCCCATGCATCCTGTGAAAGCCTAGATATGATGGTATGTGCCTACAACCTTAGAGCTTGGGAGGTAGGGTAGGACAGATGGACAGATCTCCAGGATGCAGCAAGTCTAGCCACTCAGTGAGTTCTGGGTCCTGTGAGAGAGTCTACCTCAAAAAATAAGGTCAACTTCTGGCCTCTACACCCATATGCACACATGCACACAAAACACACATATATTATACACACGCACACACACACACACACACACACACACACACACACGGAAAAAACCCAGACTATGAAGACAGCAGAAGACAAATCAGAGGAGAGGAGATACAACCACCAAAGCACTTGTGTTCAAAATATGTAAAGAATGTCTACAAGTCAACAAGGAGAGGTTAGAAAAAAAATGTGTCCAGATACAAAAATAGCACTTTACAAAAGTATATTCAAAAGGACTGTTGATCTGAAGATGCTCAACTTCATTAGCACCAAAGAAATACAAGCTGAAGCCACAACATGACTCTACTGTTGGTCAGTGGGGAGCAACTGGGACACCTATACCACGATGAACAACAACTGATGAACAACAACTGGCTCAATGGCTACCAAAGATGCTCATGTGACCCAGCACATGCTGAGAAATCTCCATGGGGTGCCTGTAGAAGCTCTATCTGCAGTCACCTGAACTAGAAACAACTAACAGTAGTAAGAATGAATAAATTTGACTGAGAACAAACTTCCCCAATAAACCAAATCCAGTTGTGTATCCAGCCCAACAGCAAACTGAAGTGGGTCTGTTCCTGGAGTCCGATGTCAACTGACGTTATTTATCTAGTCACTGTTTTAATAGAAGGGGCTGATGATAGTTTTGTGGGTGCAAAAATCGTTTCAGAAAATTAAATCTGCATTTTAAAATTTCATGTGTGTGCTGGGCATGGTGGCACATGTCTGGCTTTTTAGGTGGATGTTGGAGATAGAACTCAGGTCCTTCTGCTTGCTCAGCAAGTAGCCATCTCCCCAATCTCAATCTATATTCATTATATGCCTATCAATAAATTTATGCCTCTATTTATATCAGTCTATGTATGTCCTTTAAAAAAACCTTTAAAATTTTTTAATTATATGGGGCAGGTATGTGCAGACAAGTACAGGTATCTGCAAAGGCCAGAAGAAAGCACTGGATCCTTTGGAGCTGTAGTTACAGGCAGTTGTGAGCTACCCAGTGTGGATGCTGGGAACTGAACTTCAGTCCTGAGGAAGAGCCGTATGCACTGTTAACTGCTGAGCCATCTCTCCATCTCTCCCTGTATGTGTGTGTGTGGTGATATATATATATATATATTCAGAGCAGAAGCTCAGTGATTAAGAGCACTGGCTGCTCTTGCAGAGGACTCAGGTTTGGTTCTCAGGACTTACAAGATGGCTAACAAACGTCTGTTAACTCCAGTTCCAGGGGACCCGACACCCTCTTCTGACCTCCATGGGCATTGCATGACACAGGTGCATTTACACACATGCAGGCAAAACACTTATACACATAAAATCAAAATAATAAATAAAATATTTAAAAAGATTCAGAGAAATTTTTATCATAAACAAGGAGTGGTAGATACTGGCAATTTGCCAATGAAACACCTTCACCTTATGAATTTACTGAATAACAAATTCCAACATTGTAGAAAGACACGAAGTGTTTCTTTATGCATCTGACATAGAATGCTCATGACAAAAATCCAATGCATCTTAAATAGATTAATAGAATTTGCATTTCTATAGAGCAGGAATAATTTGTAGATACAATAAAATGTTACCAAAAGATACCATGTTTTACAATGGAATTAAAAAAAAATCTGCCAAAAAGAGCAAAGGAGTTAGCAAGACGGCTCAGTGGGTGATAGCACCTGCCTTTCTGCCAGGCCTGATGACTTGAGTTTGATTCCCAAAATTCACATGATAAAAGGGAAGAACTGGCTCCTACAAGACCTCTACATGCATATTGTGGCATATGTGTGCCCCCCCTCCACATAAATACATAAGTAAGTGTACTTTCAAAAGTATAAAAGTTTAAAGAAAAACCTTAAAGGGTAACTAAATGTTCATGGATTGTGTGGTAAAGAAGTCAGTTCTACCCAAATTGATACACAAATTCAAACTTAATCCCAACAGAACTTCTATTAGCTTTTCTTTTTAAAGAAATACTTATTTTTAATTTATGGCTATGAATGTTATATATGTATGTATGTAAGTGCACTTGTGTCATGTAGTGCCTTTGGAGGACAGAAAAAGACTGTCAGATCCCCTGGAACTGGAGTTACAGTTGTTAGTCACCATGTGGGTGCTGGCATTCAAACCCTGGTCTTCTGCAAGAATAACCAGTGTCCTGAGCCACTCAGCCATCTCTCTAGCCCCTAATAGTTTTTTTGTGTTGGTGTTTGTTTGCTTTGAGTGGATACTGACAGCCTGATTCTGCCACGTCTATGGAAGTATGGGTCCGGAACAGCTTGGTCACTTCCAAGGAAAAGAAACGAGATGGAAGGATTTTCCCAGAGTAGAAACAACAGTAGCAAAGACATTGTAGCATAGGCCTAAGGCAGGTGAAGAGACCAATGGGTGGACTGGCACATCCGGGGACAGGCCTACGTGCCTGGACAAAGGCCATATGGTGGAGGCGACCATGTGAATGGGAAAGGCTTTCCTGGAGGGGTGTGCTGTGGGTGCTTTGACTTTGCCTCACACCGATCACCATCCAGTTCTAGGAAACCTGTGGGGTGTTATCACCATTTTCTCAGGTGAGGACCTTCACCAACAAGCTAAAGACTCACCAAATTTAGAGAAGTCGGTTAATTTGATTGTATTAAAATTAAGATGGCTTTACATCCAAAGATATCATGAAGGGATGAAAAGTCAGAGGGTGGGAGACAGTATTTGCACCGAAAACCAACTGAAAAGGGGATCTCTAACAGACACTACGACAAACAAGAAAGAGCAAGATCTGTGATCCTAAGGACAGGTGGCCAAGGGTGCCAGCTGGCACTTTCCAGAGGAAACCGAAGTAGCTGACCAATGTGTGACAACAGGTTCATTTTCAAGTGATTATTGAGTGCTGAGGTTCATGGAACCCACTGCACGCTGCAGAAGCAAATGCTGAGGGTCTGCGATTGACAGCCGCAGTGACAGGAGCCACAGCAGCCTGTGTGGTGCTGGTCAGAGTCTGAATCAGCACAATTCACCCCTGTAATATGGTTGAAGTGTCCCCACAAATTCATGTCCACCTGGAACCTTTCTTGTTTGGAAATAGAGTCTTTGCTGATGCAATCACTCAACAAGGCTGGACTAGAGTGCCGGGGGGCTAACAGTGATTGCTGTCCTCATGGGAGGGGACTCTGAACAGACTCAGAGAGGGCTCTTGGCACAGGAGTGATGTAGTCACTAGTCACCAGTGATTGTCAGTGACCACCAGGACTTAGGAAGAGGGACTATCCTCAGAAGCATGGTCCTCCTGACCTGTTTTCCAGGACAGTCAGATAGAATTTGCATTTCTAGCTTCCAGTCTGCGGTTTGTTGTTCTGGACACTCTTGTGCCTTGTTAGTTGGAGCTGCTGCTTCAGCTGAATTTCCCCCATAGATCTGTAGGTTTGCAGTCCCAGTGTTCCCAGAGACACTTCCAAAATGACATAACCCTAGAGTCCTCTACACAGGATAGGCAGGCACAGGCATGGGAGCGGACAGGTCTTGGTGACAGGTCAGACAAGGGACTCCTCCCACCCAGAGTTCCTATGGTTGGTTCACATCCCAAACACCATTTCGGCATTGGGGTGTAGTTGCAAATGTGGCAAGAGGAGTCCCTGCTTCAAAACTTACTATCCAGGGGTACAGACAGCAGGCAAGGAAGACAAGGAACAGAGCCAGGTGGTCAGGAGGCAGTAAGAGAGAGAGGCTAACCAGGGGAGGGTACCATACAGGAGAAGGGTGCATTTTAGCAGAGAATGGTGGGGACCGGGCCTGACACTCTCTGAACTGTTGTTAGGTAACAGATACTGTGTGAAAGTCCCAGAATGGAGACACAGCCGAGCCATTCCACCCTGTGACACAAATGTGTCAGCTTCATCAGAATCTTCAGAAAATTGCATGCAAGAGCCCGACCATCTCTGCCACCTTCTCTATTCATGCTGCTTGGTGTTGTTGGAGTGCTGTAACCCAACCTCCCTATCTCTGCCATACCTGAGAGGTATGAGTACTATCAGGAGGTGCTAAGGTTGTTCACCTTGACTGGTGTAATACCAGAGACCCTAGTGCCTGGCCAGGTAGGTGCCAGTGTGCCTCCAGTCTTGCAAGCTCAGGCTGGAGTTCCTGTCAGGGGATGCTCCTGCCCCAGCCCTGTGGCCTGCTCTGGAGGATACAGCTGGAAGGTCTTCTTTGAGGGTTGGGACGGAGCCAGAAATCCCTAAACATGCTGGGACAGGCAGGCTCGGGATCCCCATGGTTACCTGATGCTCTGGGCAGGGGAGACAGAGGCCTTTCCACTGTCTTCACATTGTGCTGCACCGGAGCCAGGAACTGTATACTTACAGAATTGGGATCCGATTGTTTAGCAGACTGGGCTTTGGGAAAAGTGATTTTTGGGATCTCACTGTCTACACGCTGGTTGCTGCAGGCTGGAAGCACACTGGTGGGCTTTGCTCGACAGACCCCCTCAGTGGTCAGTACTGACACAGGCCAGGTGACCGAAAGTACCTTTGCCTCTTCCCGTTTCCAGTCCTGCCTCAGGGTGGCACGGGAGGGGCCACCCACCGGATCCGGCAGACCCCGGGTGCTCCGTGCTTTGAGTGCTGTGTCTGGGAACGATTCTGAGAAGTTGAGGTTGGTGATGGGCGGCATTTGTTTCTTGGCTTTCTTCACACTGACTCCTTCCACACAGAGGTCAGACCCATTGAATGGGGGCAGCTCCACGGCAGGCTGCAAGGGGAGTAGCAGGTCAGGACCCCCTACTTAGGGATGACACTTGGGGCCCTTTGGGCTCTTGAGAGCCTGTAGCCCGGAGGATCACTTGGCTGGCTCCATACACAGTCACTTACTATGCCTCAGCTTCCTGATACCCCAGAAGCTCACTGGGCTCCTCCTTCAGACAGAGTTCAGCTTGCCTCCCTCCAGACACTGGGGCACAACTCACAGGGCAGAGGTCCAGAAGCAAAGGCTCCAGCCCTGATGCCTGGCCTGCTGGGTTATTCCTGAGGTAAGGCAGCTAGAGAGACTTCAGAAAGAGGCTAGGCAGGTCTGGAGATGGACGCCTGGAAGAACCTGGACACTGTGAAACATCCCCAGCTCACTCAGGCCAGGGTCGCTCCCCTTGGCCACAATGTTAGGGCATGAGGAACGAGAGGTAGGAAGGCTAGACTGTGGAGGTCTCGGAGGCTAAGTGACCAGTGTTGGCAACCAGGGCTTCTCAGACTCATCTAGAGTAAGCCTTTTTGTCTGGTGAACACAGGGGGCTGAGCCTAAGGCAGATCGACAGACTCGGGCCCCTGAGAGCCCCAAAGAACAGAATTTGTGTCCTCTAGAGAACAGAAACAGAGGTGGCTAGAACATAGGGTTCCACACCCAACCTACAGAGAGAAACTCAAAGTCCGGTAGGACAGCCATTGAACTTGCCTGCCTCCACAGAAGTTCAAAGTTGCCGATGTCACAGTTTCGGTCCAGCCTGCGGTCCACCACGACCTTGATGGTGTCCTCCTGCACCTGGGCGCAGAGCTGAGCGGTAACAGGAGTGGATGGGTGCATGGTGGGGCTGGAATTGATTTCAATGAGCCAGGGCTTGAAGTCCCGCCCTAGGATGAAGTCGGCCCCATAGAGCTCGAAGCTGTTCTTGCGAGCCTCCACATGGTCCTGGGCCACCCTCATGACATTGGTGACAGCTTTTTTCATGGATGGGTAGATGATGTTGCTCCACATGGCCCCACGGCCCCTCTTCTGCAGGTACTCCTGGAAGCGGGAGCTCGTCCACATGTTGTAGCCAGGCAGTAGCGGGCTGCGCTCTTTGTCATTCTTGAGCCGTCTCTGGATGGAGTTGTTACACAGGTGGATGGCACTGTGGGTAACATGCTTGTGAGGCTATTACCTGGGGCTGGCACCATCTGCCTAACCTGCAGTGCAGGGAAGCTGTAGGAGGCCTGGGCTAGTGGGCTAGGCTCTGTTAACTGTCACCCAGAAGCAGCTGTAGGCTCTCTCAGCCAGCCTGAGAAACACGGCAGAAGCCCACCAAATGCAGGGTCACCACTAGAGCAATCTCCCCAAGCCTCATCTTCCCCGACCTGCACATGTCAGTAGAAGCAATAGCCCTTCAAGTGCTGATGTGGTGAGACTGATTGATCTGACCATCTTACCTAAAGCTTCCAGTGAGGTAGTCTTACATAGACTGAGACAAGCAATATCTTTTAAGAGACTATAAAACATCATGTTTTGCATTAAGGGTGTTTCATTTGAACTGCAGGTGTGGGGTAGCTATGCTAGGCTGGGACTTTCCATCCAGTTCTAGGGTGAAACCTGCCCCACAGTCACATGTAACAAAGGTGACAATTGAAAAGATACAGCCATCTAAATGACAGTCTTCAAACTATTTTAATTTCTGTCTACAGAGCTGGGCCATGCCCATTCAGTCACAGTTTCAGGGAATCTCCCATGGCTTGGTTGGGCAGGTGAAGGGGTTACATGAATCTCTCTGGCTCCATTTTCATAGTGAATTCCTTGAACTTGCCTGATCTGTCTAGAGGCAACAGAAAGATAGAGGTGGATGCCTCCAGCTATGCCCAGCCCCACTCCAGGTGGGACCTAAGAGGTGTGACTCCAGGTGTGCTTGGGGCAAAGTTCACTCAGTTAGGTCTCTCTTAAACAAGGTCTCTCAGTGCCCCCACCATTCCAGCTAACTTGTCCTTTCAAAGGCTCCCAGGACCTCTTGGTCTCCAGTCTTGCCTGCCAAGTGACACTGACTAAGCCATCAAGCCCTGGCTCATCCCTGGGGATTCAGGTGGGCTCTCATTCTCCTACATGTACTGGGACAATGGTTTGTCAATTCCTGGTCATCCCTGAATCTCTGAGCACTACCTAGTAGCTCTGATAACCTGGCAGTGATGGGTGGCCTTGAGGGTACATACTGGGAAACAGTCAGCGTACCCCATCTATGCACACTCAGGGTCTCCTGCTTAGGTGCTTTGGGGAGTGTGGAGCTCCCCCTGCTGACCTGTCCAGTTTGTCCAGGGAGAAGCGCTGTGTGGAGAACCGTAGGTAGCTCTCCTTGTAGAACCAGATGGTTAAGGGATTCCAGTCTGTGACGAGGAACCACTGCCTGATGTCGAACTTGGTGTCATAGATGAGCATCGGAGTCTCAATGTACTTCTGGACCACCCACTTGTCTTTCGTGGTCTGGTTGTCGGCAGCCACCAGCTCCAGGATGTTCTCCACACGGTCCATGCACACTATATCTGTAAGCACAAGAGGTGGTGCCTTGAATCAGTGTAGCACAGCCCCTGTGAAATCACGCTCCACCCCAACATCCACCCTGGACTTGATACAGGGCTGAGACCACAGGACTGGCTGGGAAGAACAGATGAGCACTCCAAGGACTAAACTGTAGTTGGAACTAGCCACCAGTTCTGTCCTCCCACCATGGGACCCTTCCCACACTCCAGAGGACAGAGATCAAGGGAGGGACAGAGTAGAGACCTACCTGAGACTATGCCCTGGGGTGATCTCAGAGGAGAGGCTTGGAGATCAGTGAGAGTTAATACTAAGGGGTTACCAGACAGATGAGAGACCCTTAACTTCCTGTTGGCTTTCTTTTATGCATTGGTAGGCTCTGCAGCTTCCCACCCATGGTCCCGAAGTTAAGCTCCATGCCTTGTAGGACATCCAGGAAGCAGTGATGTACTTCATTGTAAGGTATACAGTGTTAAATGCCAGCAACTGACCCTCCAAGCCCACTTTTCTCTGCTGTGAAAATGTAGAATCAGAATGAGGCCACAAGATGGGGAACTTTGACAAGCAGAGCACCCCTGCAATCCTCCCAGGTCAACAAACTTGAGTAACAGATAAAACTGTCTTTGCTGAGAGCTGCTGAGATTTGGGGGGGCTGTCTGTTACACAGCACCATCTGGTCAATTCTGACTGACAAAAGGTGGGGGTAAGTTCCAGCCATAGTGTCCTGGAGACATAAGGCAAGTTCTCAAAAAGCACCACACAGCTTGCATTTCTTTAGTCATAGCAAGTTGAGACCTTGCTTGAAAAGAGAGCTCTGGACACAGTGACAGACTCCTGAGGCCACCTTGGTCCTTCACTCGGGCCATCAGGGCTACGTAGGGAAGGGCATACACAATGACCATCAGAGAGGCGCATTGATTGTAAGCAGCATGTCTGAGATGTCTGTACAGAGTCCCTTGGAACAGAGACTCTGCAGTGGGAGAAGGGTATGGCCTGACGGGTGAGGAGACAGAGACTGCTTAAGAAGAGTGGAACCAGCACAGAACCTAAGGAGCACAGAACGTGATGCTAAGCAAGGCGGCATCACAGGACAGGAGGGTTAGAAAGTACACTGTTTTTGAGATGAACATCTCTCACCCTTTTTAGAGGCCAGACTATTCCCACTGCTAAGATCAAGGTAACATAAATAAGAAAATTCTGATGAGTGAAAGGAGGATGCCCATGCTAACCCGGCTGGCTCCAGAGCAGCGCTGGGACGGGCTGGGACGGCACGTCCTCCTCCAGGGCAGCTTGGGCACCAGGGCATCTTGAACCCCTCACTGATGTGGTGGCCCTCCCTGCCCCTCAGTCCCTCACAGAGCAAGTGACTGGCAAGGCTGGTTACTTGCACAGTGGCCAGGCCCTGGCCCAGTGTGCAGACCCTGGCCGAGTGGACTCACCTCGGCCCCGGGACTTGGCTGCAGGTTTTATGATCCAGATGTTCCGAAGCCCGTCGATCTCAGTCTGAGGATTCACAGAAGTGATCTTATTCAGCAAAGTCTGGCACTGTGAAAAGTAACTTCTTGACTCAGAGATGAAAGCATTGCCACTAAAAAGCAAGATTCAGAAAGGGCATGAGGCTCTGAGAGCTGGCACTCAGCCCCAATGACCAGTGGGCACCTCCACTCCAGGGCAGGCTA
This sequence comes from Eospalax fontanierii, assembly GCA_035773235.1. Classification (NCBI taxonomy): domain Eukaryota; kingdom Metazoa; phylum Chordata; class Mammalia; order Rodentia; family Spalacidae; genus Eospalax; species Eospalax fontanierii. The sequence goes on from CM069537.1 coordinate 78,772,512, forward strand.
GTGGCTACCTGTTAGGAAAGGGTTAGAGGCAGGAGAGGATGTCACCAACTGAAGACATGGGGAGACATGGCTCTGTGAAGCTGCCCTGCACAGGGCATGCCAAGGGGACCCAAGCATGCCAAGTCTGTGCCACAGGAAAAACACAGACAAGTGGGACCCTATGCCAAGGTGCTGTCTCCATTGAATGAAGCTAAAATGCCATAAAGGCCTACCTGTACTACCGTAGCAGCCAGTGAACTTGCCTGTCAACCTGACCCCATGATCTCGGTGGATTCACAGTTGTTGCAGCAATAGGCCTGAGCTAGGAAACCACCACAATCGCAGGAAACAAGGGCAGGGCCAGTACGGATGCCTGAGTAGCTTTCAGAATTTGAAGGTGTGCTACAACCACCTGGGAGGGGGCATCTACCCCAGCACCCACAGTCACACCCAGAGTCCACGGTGTCCCACGCCTGGGAGCAGATCCATTGCAAATGAGAACTGTTCTGTAGGCCACAACTCTGGCTGGGGGAGTGGAGGTAGGAGCCAGGGTTTGGAGACAAGGACAGCATCCAGGACAAACTGAAACATGGCAATCCCTGGCTATGTGGGTCAGGTGCCTACTGCTGTCCCAGTGGGGTCAGCCCCACCCCTGGCTGGCTGGGCTCAGGAAACATGTGACATGTGATGGATGCCAAGCGGAGCCTCCTGACCGCCCTGGTCTACTGGACATGAGCGTCCTCTACAGATGTCACATTGTTCAACTCTCGTGACGATAGCACAGTTTTGCCATAATGAGGACATGGTACAAGCAGGTACGACAACCCTTATCTTAGCACCCTCAGAACACCTCGGAGTCACAGAGACAGGTCAGACGAGTGAAATGGGATGGTGTCATCAGCAGAATCCTGATGGCCCAGTTGCTCTTACCACTGTGGGTTATAACGGAGAAGTTTGTTGTCTGGTGTGTAGGAACCCTCATTGCCTTTCCAGGACACTGAAGACCTAGACCTAGAAGTCACCATTGAGAGTGAGGCAGCCCTGGACTCACGCATCACTGTGGTCACATTACCTACACTACATTGTCGCTGCTGCACAGCAAGAGGCTGGAAGCTGGGAAAATTGTTATGAGACAGCTGAGAACAGGGCCAGAGCCTGGCAAAGTTTCAGGAACCAATGATGCTCAGAGTCTGGACACGTATGTGCCCAGCAGAGAACAGGTCTGGTGATGAGAAAGTTAGAAAGTAACTGTTTAACTCAATAGCAATGATGCCACGTGCCTTTTAAAATAAAGATAGAAACAAATGACAACAGTCTTAGGCATGAGAGGAGGTAAACTGAGTCACACTGTCCAGATTTGTTTGATAAGTAGTTAAAGTTCTGATTGAAGATGAGAATAAAGAGTAAATAAGATTCTAGATGAAGTGAGTCATGCCTGTGATCCCAACACCCAGAGGCTGAAGCAGGTGGATCTTGAACTCCGGGCCTGACTGGGCTGTTCACTAAGTTTGAGGCCAGAGTGGGGTACAAAGCAAGATCTTATCTCAAAAAATATAAATATATATGTAGGATTACCCTAAAAATCCTAAAAAACCCTAAAAAGGACGCAAACACATAGATAGAAAGTAGATACAGGTAATAAAATGCAATAACTGAAATTCCCGAGCAGGAGTCCTAACGAGGGATGGTACTGTGAGGGGGTGGGTAGGGGCAGCACCACATCTCTAGTAAAATGGCTACAAGAGTAGACAAATCACAGGGTGTGCTTTCAGAGCCCTGGAGTAAGGGAGGGTGGTATGAGCTACATTCTGACAAGGAGGCCTTGTCTAGGACAGGGTTTTGGAATGTCCGCCTGACCAGGATAGAGGCTGAGAGCCTGTTGTGGTGATGAGAAGCCATCTAGCCCCATCTAGCCACAGGAATCTTCATGAGACTCTTGGCTCTAGGGGATCTCAAAAAGCAGTCCATCCCAGGACACAGACACACAACTGGGCTGAAGACAGAGCCAAGTCTCCAGGTCCTACAGACTTTGCAGGCAAGGATCTCACAGGGAAAGGCTGCAACAAACACCTTTCACGGTTCACCTTGAAGCCCTGACACCAAAGCAGGGTCAAATTCACCCAAAATTACAACATGGCTTGCTCTGATGGTTGGAATGTCAGCCTCATGCCACAGTCATAGCTGGAGAAAGAAGGGGACCTCGTGTCCACAGGGTCAGTGCCCAATGACCACTAAAAGGCCTACAAAGCAGAAGGTCCCTCTCACTAACCTTCCAGCTGGAATCATGAAAGCCCAAGACAATTGAGTAGTTCAAAAATGGCTATGGTGCAGGCACCAGCTACAGGCCCATCCCTGTCCAGGTGTCCTCAAAAGGGAAGACAAATCGAGATGGAAAAGACTCTTCAGCAGCAGAAAAAAGCAACAAGGAACATGAAAAGATTTTTTTCCAAGAAGGGAGACAATCCCAGGGGAGCTGCAGAAGGGAATGGAAAGGCCCAGAGCCAGCAAACCCAAGGATAAATGCAAAAGTAAATTGATTGGCAGAAGCAAGAGCCATCTTGTGGGGTTCACACTTGTGTAGAAGCAAAACACATGCAACAGCACACCAGGGGAGATGGAGGGGATTGAGGTTGTTATGTCATCCAGCAAATGGCAAGAATACAAATTTAAGGTAGAATGCAGGTCTAGTTAAAAGGAGAGCACCGGAGACAAACAGAACAATTAGGAGTAGTTACTTATCTGAAACAGGAGCAGAGGGAGGAACTAAAACAACAGACACACAAAGCAAACAATGAATGAATGACAAGATAGTGACCTAGAGCATCATCAACAGCCCAAGAAATGGAAGATGCTTACACAACGAGCAGGGCCCAGCCATTAGCCCACACTGAGGGGACACACTTTCAACACCAAGGTACTGACAGACAGAAAAAAAAAAGGCTAGAAACGATGCAGACTCTATGTATATTACAGACAGCTGGCATGTATGCTACCAGAACAAGTCGAGTGTAGTGGGGGGTTGTTTGTGTTCTTATTATCATTCTCATCACGGAGCCGAAGCTAGCCTCAGGTTCTAACCTCTCTCCTTAGTCTCCCAAGTGTTAGGATTACAGGCATGACTGGCAGGGAATAAATAAGTGTGTGATTGTATGTATGTGCATGTGTCTGTGCGTGTTTGTGTGGATGTGTCCACATGTGTGCATGATTGTGTGCATGTGTATGTACATGTGTTTGTATGTGTTGTGCATGTGTTCGGGTAGATGTGTGCACACGTATGTACAGGTGCCTGCACATGTGTACATGTTCATGGTTTTGTGTGTATTTGTATGTATATTTGTATGTGTTCATGTGAACATGTGCACATATGCATATTTGTGTTTGAGACATGTGCATACTTGTATATGTGTGTACATGTATGTGTTTTTTGTGTGTGATTGTATGTATCTGCATGCGTTCAGGTAGATTGTGCACATGTATGTGCAGGTACCTGCACGTGTGTGTATGTTTGTGTTTGCATGTATATATGCATGCATTCATTGAATATGTGCACATGTGTGTATTTGCATATATGTGCTTGAGGTGTGTACATACTTGTGTATATGTGTACATGTATGCGTATTTGTGTGATTGTGTGTATGTGCATGTGTCTGTATATGTGTTTGTGTAGATGTGTGCACATGTGTGTACATGTGCCTATACATGTGTGTTCATGTTTGTGTGTGTATGTGCATATATTCATGTGAATGTGTATATCTGAATGCATGTGTACATATGTGTGATGTGTGCATATGTGTACATGCATATATAATTGTGCATGCATGTGTTGGTATGTGTGCTCATGTTCATGTGGGTGTATACACAGGACTCTGTATATGTGTGTTCATGTTTGTGTGTATTTGTATGTATATGCATACACATTCATGTGAATGTATGTATTTGTGCATGTGTGTAGCATGTGCATGTGTGTGCATGCATGTATCATTACGTGTGCACACGTATTGGTATGTGTGCTCATGTTCATGTGGATGTGTGCACATGTGTAGACATGGCTCTATATATGTGTATTCATGTTTGTGTGTGTATTTGTATGCATATGTGCTGCATGTATTCATGTGAATATTTGGTGTGTATATACGTGTATGTGTGTGTATAATTATATGTGTATGTGTGTTGGTATGTGTGCTCATGTTCATGTGGATGTGTGTACATATGTGTGCATGTGTGTATAGGGGACTGAGGGTGACATCAGGTGTCTTCCTCAACTGCTCTCTATCTTGTTTTGTGAGATCGGTCCTCAACTGCTCTCTATCTTGTTTTGTGAGATCGGTCCTTTCATTAAGCTTGAAGCTCATCAGTCTGTCTGTCTGGCCAGTGAGCTCCAAGGATCCACCTGTCTCCATCCCATAGCAATGAGGTCACAGGCACACAAAGCTGCGTCAGCCTTTTACATGGATGCTGAGAATCTAAACTCAGGTCCTTATGTTTTTGTGGCGGTCACTTTACTGAGCCATCTCCCCAGCCATGGGGAAGAATTATAATAGAGGAAAAGAGGGCAGGTCAGGATAATGGAAGGGTCCAATCCCAGAATGGAAAAGGGAGCTTAGTTAGATGTACTGAGTCATAGTGCATCAATATACAGACAGCGACAGGCACTCAAGTCAAGAGAGAAGTAGAAGAGTCCTCCACGTGGATGGAGGCTTTGTCTTACATCATTCAGTGTCCCAGTGAACAAGGAGGTAAAAGCATTAGAGTATGGAGAGAATAAAACTGATGTTTTGGGAGGATAGTGCTTAGGAACTGGAAAACACAATTCTGGCATTCTGTTCACATGCTGGGGGTGGTAGAAAGCTGAGGAGATATGACCTGGTGGAGTGGGTGCTGTCTGGAAAGGGTGACCTGGGCTGACTGGCTGAAAATGATCTTGATTCTGACTGGGGTGCAGTTATGGGCAAACATGTCAAAACTGTCATGATGCAGCCCTTAACCATGTTAATATACTTCAACAGAAAGTGTTTGAAAATCCAAGGGAGGAAGAGAAGGCACAAAGTGAAAACACCCAGATAGCATGTGGGGGTACTGCAGGCCCTCAAAACAAGCTCTGCCTCCCTGGGTTTGTCCTCCTAAGGATGCCTGGGCTGCTTCCATTGCCTTTTCTCTTTCTGGTGGTCACCATAAGGAGTGGTAGGCCAAAGGAAGGGTGGAAAGCAGGGTCAATCTGTGGGTCTTGGAGCAGTGAGGGGTGACAGGCAGCACCTCTGCCAGTCCTTGCTCATCACACAGAGCCTGCCAGGTGCTTGGGCTGTGAGTGATACAAATGGGCCAGGGCTACTGTGGATTCAAGTGAAGTCAAACATGAAAGATCAGGGACAATAACAAAGGCAGTGCTGCCCCAAAGACACTCACAGGAGGCATCATCCTCTCAGCACCCAACAGAGTGCCGGGGTACCCCAATAGCCAGGAGGCACCCCAACACCCAAAAGGTACCCTAAGACCCAGACATGGATTACAACTCCAGACAGGTGCTTCAACAATCAGACAGACACTCCAATATGCCAGACAAATGTCCCAACCTCAAGACAAGTGTCCTCAACAGCCAGACAGGTGCCAGAGAGGCACCCCAACATCTAGACAGGTACTCCAAGGCTGGATAGGGACCCCTGACACCCAAACAGACAGGTGCCTGACATTCAGACAGATTCTCCAACACCTAGGCAGATGCACACCTAGGGGACGACGGTTCCAGGCTGCTCCCGAAATCCCTCCCCATGGCTGCCACCCGTGTGCTCACGGTGAGGCATCTGGTGCCAAGGGCTGTAGGGCGGCGTCTTACTGAACCAGAGAGTAGTACTGCTGGATCACGTCGTTCCACTCATCCTCAGAGAGGGCCTGGGTGCTGGGCTCTGACACATCGATGTCCTCGTGCTCCAGCTGTCCCAGGTAGGCCTGGCACACTTTGCAGGCTGTGTCCACAAGCTGTCCGGAGAGGCCTTGGAGCGTGGGGTCAGTATTCTCAGGATCTGAAATACAAGCATGTGCACTGGAGTGTGAGCCCCACCATGGGCTCAGAGATAGCCTCTCTTTCCCCTGCCTTTCCCTGACCCCTGTGCCTCAAACTCCTCTAAGCAGCCACAGCCCTGTGCTACACTTCCCCCTCCAGGGGTCTCTTCAGCTCCTGGTTCAGTATTATCACTGCCCTGGGAGGCTCACGCTCTGAAACTGAACTTGGCTGTCATAGTAGCCAAGTACCAAGTACTTTGGAGGAGACAGTACTTTTAAAGTGTCAGAAAAGTCATACTTTTCTGACCACACTTTCTGACCAGACTTGTCCTACTTTAATACCCATGAACACTTTGAGCTGCCATTAAGTGCCAATTCCTATTACTAATGAGCTTCCTGGAGCAGGTACACAGGTGGCCTTGGTGACTCCTGGCACCTGAACAGTTTACATAGTGTCTTATCACCTCTGGAGCACTATGGAATCTCACAAAGGGCAGTCAAGATGTATCTCAAAAGGCTTCACTAATGTGGGCGACATGCTGACGCTCCTTCTTCACCCAGCTGTGGGCTGCCCAGGGAGGCAAGCAAGCGGGGGCAGGGCTGCAGCAGCAGTGAGGAGCAGCTGAGGGCTTTGGGCAAGGTTCTGACAGAGGCATGGCACAGAGAATGGCTTTTATGTGCACAGGCCACTCGCCAGGCTGCAGGACGAGAGCACTGGGCTTATGTTGCAGCAGTGGTGAGTACAGTCGCAACATAAAATTTTACTGAAGTTCACAGAACGTAAATTAGTCATTTAAAAATGAACATGGCACTTCTGGCTTCAACTGCAGGAGGCATGGATGTGATTATTCCCTTTTAAGTCAAAAGCCCAACAGACTAAACAGCAATTCCCGATCCTCCAAAGAAGTGAGGTCAAAGGAAAAAAACAGCGTCTTCCAAAACTGGAAAGAGACAGATATGAAGGATTATAACTCAACTGGAGTGGAAACTTCCATCGGGTGGATTAGGGTTAGGAAAGCCTGGGGGGGGGGCGATGAACTCTGGAGGCAACCCCACAAAAGGTGGGAAAAAAAGAGAGGCAGAAAGAACAGGAACAGAGAGGAAGAGCAGCACAGAGAAAACAAGCGCCAGAGCAGAGCCAGTCAACGACATCAAGAATTACTTTCCACGCCAATGACCAAACATAGCAACTCAGACACAGATCACCAGGGTAAACTGAACGATATCAGCTGTTTCCCTTAAGAAACTCACATTGGACATAAGCCTACATTAAGATTAAAAGTAAGGAGATAACACTGTGTTAATGTAATCAAAGGAGAGGTGGAAAAGTGTTATCAACGTCAGGCAGAGCAGACTTCAGATTATGGAAAATAATCAGGGATAAAAGGAGAGTTACCTAAAGAAAAAAAGAGTCACTTCTTCAGAAAGATGCAACGGTAATGAGTATGTATTCAACAAGTACCTGTCTCAGTAATAATAAGTGTGGTGGTACATGCCTTTAATTCCAGCACTCTGGAGGGAGAGGCAAGTGGATCTCTGTGAGTTCAAGGCCAGCTGGGGGCTACAGGAGACTCTGTCTCAAAAAGACCAAAATAAATAAATAATAAACAAACAAATACATAAAATACACAGAGTAAAGAAAAACCAAAAGAAAACTTAATTTTAAACTGTTTATTATTTTTATTTTATGTGTATAAGTATATTGCCTGCATGTACATAGGTGCACATGTGTCTTGCCCACAGAGGTCAGAATAAGGGCATCTAGTCCCCTGGAACTGGATTTATAGATGACTGTTAGCTGCTATGTGGGTGATGGGAACTGGGCCCAGGTCCTCTGCAAGAGCAGCCAGTGCTATGCTGAGCCATCTCTCCAGCCCCCGAAAATTTTAAGTTAAAAAAAGACTTATTTGGGGCTATAGATATAGCTCAGTGGTTAAAAGCACTAGCTACTCTTGCAGAGGACCCAGGTTTGATTCCCAGCAACCACATGGCAGCTAACAACTGTCTATAACTGCAGTTCCAGAGGATCTGACACCTTCTTCTTGCCTCTGCAGGCATTGCATGACATGGGTGCACTTACATGCAGGCAGAACACTCATACACATAAAATAAAAATAAATTTTAAAGATTTACTTATTTTATGTAACTATATGTGTGTGCCACATACATGTAGGAGAGCCTGGAGGTCTGTCAGAAGAGGGCATCGGATCCCCTGGAACTGAAGTTATTGACAGTTGGGGGTTGACTTGTGGGTGCTGAAAACTGAACTTGAATCCTCTGCAAGAGCAGCCAGTGCTCTTAACTATTGAGCTCTCTCTCCAGCCCTTCCCTTAAATACTTATTTTTTATTACAATTATTTATTTATTTTTACTTTATGTGTGTGTGTTTTGCGAGCATGCATGTAAATGAACCAGTGTCATGCAATGTCCAGAGAGGTAAGAAGGTGTCAGATCCCCTGGAACTAGAGTTACAGACAGTTGTTACCACCATGGGGGTGCTGAGAACTAACCCCTGTTCCTCTGTAAGAGCAACTGATGTTCTTAACCATCTCTCCTGCTCTGTTAGCCATATTTTTAGTTAAATGGAAATGAAAGCACAGCTTTCAAATTTTGTAGGATAGCACCAGGGCTGTGCTAAGAAGAATACTGTAGAATATTGACTGCTTATTAAATTAATGATCTAGGCTAGAAAGTTAAAGAAAGAAAAGAAATTTAAATCCAAACTAAACCAAAGAAAATAAATCATAAGAATTAGGGTAGAAAAAGAAAACAGGGAAATAACAGCAAAACAATTTATGAGTCCAAAATCTAGTTCTTTGAAAAGAGCAATAGAATCAATAAACCCTGAGCTCGGCTAAGAAAAGACAAATTAGTAATATCAAAAATGGAGGGAGGATATCACCATAGAGCCCCCCTCACTGCAGATGTTTAATGATGTACCAGGCATCCCGACGAATGCAATAAGACAAGCAAAAGAAATAAGAGGGACACAGATTGGAGAGGAACAGAGTAATCGTCGTCCACAGATATGACTGTCTATGTAGAAAACCTAAAAGAATTAACAAACAAAAAGTACTGGGGTATTAAGTGGTTGTAGTCAATTGTTTCCATAACAGTAATGAACATCTGGAATTTGAAATTAAAAACACAATTCTGTGTACATTAACACTCCTGAAAATGTAATACTTAAGTAGAAATAAATCTAATAAATTAAGCATAAGAACTACATGAGGAAAAGGAAAAAACTGAAAATTATAGTGAAGAACTAGCACATAGAAAGCTATTCCATGCACATAGATAGGAGACTCATTGTTAACATGTCAGCTCTCACTCAGAATCATAGAAAGATACTTTGAGAATGTCAACAAACAAATTCTAAAGTCATACATAGAGAACCAAAGACCAGAACAGCCTTTTTTGTATCGATGGAGAAGAACAAAGTTGAAGGCTTTAAGACATATCTGTAGCCATTAAGACATTAAGACAATATGGTATCAGAGGGCTGGAGAGATGGCCCAGTGGTGAAGAGCATTGGCTGCTCTTACAGAGGACCCAGGTTCAACTCCCAACACCCACATGGTAGTTAACAACCGTCTATAACTCCAGTTCCAGGAGATCCAGTGCTGCCTTCTGACCTCCGTGGGCACTGCACCGCACGGGTGCACTTACACACATGCAGGCAATACACTCATACACATAAAATAAAAATAATAAATAAAAATATCTTTTTAAAAAGACAGTATGGTGTTGGTGTAGTATACATATAGATTCATAGGACCTATGGGCACCTGCACTCGCATGCACAGGCCCAAACACAGACACATAGGTATACATGATTAAACATAATAAAAGGACATGGAAGGAGCTGGGGGAGGAGGCTGGGTGCAAGCTCATCTATAAAACTGTCAAAAATTAAATTAAAAATACTTTAAAAGTTTAAAAAGTAAATAGTAGAAATAAATCCTAAAAAAGAAAAGGCAAAACAAACAAAACCAAATTCAGATACAGACCACACTCTTCAAAAACAATTAACTCCAAAAGCATAAGAGGTATAAATAAGACATGAAAAGCCACAAAACTGTCAGAAGAAAAAAGCAGAAAATCCAAGTGACTTGAACTCTTTGTTGGCTCTTTTGGCTACAACACCAAAGGCTTAATCCATGAAAGAAATCACTGATTATTTCATTACAATTAAAAATTTCTGTGTGAACGTCATCTTAAAAGAAATTAGAAAACAAGTGAATGACAGAGGTGACATTCACACACTTCTGATAAAGGCACATTATCCAGAGGATATAAAGGTCTCTTGAAACATGTCAATAAAACAACCTAATTTAAGATGGGACCCGCCATCTGAACAGACATCACCAGGGAAGATGAACAGCTGGAAACGACGACGCACGGAACCATGCTCCACAGCACACCACTGGGGAAACAATGGGGTGCAGGTGCCACAGACCTAGCAGGATGGTGAAAACCCAGAACAACACATGTTGAGACTAGACATGTAGAGCTCTGGGAAAGGCTTTCCTGTGCTACAGGCTTGGTCACCAGCAGGTGGCACAGACCCCGCACAGCCTGGATCAGGAGTTTGTTGCCTTCTCAATAGATTAATCCAGTCCATAGGTGAACAGACTATCAGGAGGTGGGGCCTGGTTGAAGGAGGCAGGTAACTGGTGGGCAGTGTCTCTGAAGAGGCTGTCTTATCCCTTCTCCTTCTCCTTCTCCTTCTCCTTCTCCTTCTTCTCCTCTCCCCACTTCTCTCTGCTTCTTGACACCAAATGGTGTTGACCCTGCTCATGTCAGTCAGCAGCCATGGACTGACGCCTCCAGAACAGAGGGAAGATAAATCCTTTCTCCTTCTATACTGCTTATTTCAGGACGTGAAGCTAGCACACCACCATTCACAGACCGCTGGGATTTTGGGTAGCAATCTAGAGCCGTCTGGGAAGAGGGACCCTTAATTGAAGAATTTCCTCCATCAGGCTAGCCTGTAGGCATGTCTCAGGGCATTTTCTTGGTTGCTAATTAATGCAGAAGGGCCCAACGCACTGTGGGTGGTGCCATCCCTGGGTAGGTGGGCCTGGGCTATATATGAATGATAGCTGGGCAAGAGAGAGGGGAAGCAAGGCAGTAAGTGGCGTTCCTCCATGGACTTTGCTTCAGTTCCTGCCTTGGCTTCCCTTGATGATGGAAGCTAACATAAGCCGTCTCCTCCCCAAGTTGGTTTGGGTCAGTGTTTTATCACAGCAAAACAATCTGGTTTTTTTTTTTTTAACAGTCTTTCATCAGTGAGCTGACAAATAGCCTGGTGCATCTGGACACTGAGCTACTTGGCACTAATTCTAAGTGTCGACCACAGAAAGATGTGAAACAGCCTTCAAAGCTTGATGCTAAGTGAATGGAACCAGTCTGACCAGTTCACACTGTCGGCATCCTGACAAATGCAGAAGCGTGGAGAAAGTAAAAGGGCCAGAGGCTTTGGGATTAACTCAGTCAAGTATAAGCAGCCAGAGGGCCTTAGTTACATATATTGACTGTCCCACACAGACAGTTCAGTTGCAACTAATCCACATCTACCCTACAAAAGCCTCTGCTTATTGCCTGGAGTTGCCTGATTCTCTGATTACTGTTCAAATATACTCTAACAATTTAACAAGCTAAGATTGACTTTCCATTGTTCTAACAAATATACCATAGGGTGGGGATGTTGACAGTGGAGTGGGTCAACACCTAGGATGGATAGGAACCTATATATCTTCTGTTCAATATTGCAGTTAACCTAAAATGAAAACTAAGAGACAAATTTTATTAAACAGCATCAGCAACTTAAAACCAAGTGACTACTTGCATCCCTGCACCATACAAGAATGCTTTTCCAGAGGCCATTCAGAGCTGTGCAGCAGTGACCACTGGTTAGACGCTGAACTGGGGGACATATCTAATGTGATGATGAGATAAAGGTGTCTGGTGTGGAGTTGTTCAACTAGGACAGCCAAGGTCTCAGCTCCGTCAACACAGAAAACAGGTTGGCTCTGAGAGTCAGACGAATAAGAAGCATTGGTATCTCTTCTCCAAGGCTGCTGGACCATCAGAGCAACAATGCCCAACCAGCCCCATCAACAAGAGACCCCTCCCTTTGGGCCAGAGGCCCCACCCCATTGGTGCCCACCTTTCCTGGGGCTGGAGTCAATATTCTTGACCTCCTCCTTCTTACTCTTGCCTTTGTTTCTGTTGTAGCTCTGGTGGCTGACCACCCACTTGAGGATGCTGGAAGCCACAGTACGCCGGAAGTCGTCTGGAAGGACACCAAGGCCTCGCTCCCACTGCCCACCCAGAGTGGAAAGGCAGCAAGGCATGCTGCATGGATCTCCCTGCCACCCTGATCAGGTGTCTCAGCTTTTGCAGTGGCCTTCTGCCCTCTGCCCAGCTGTGCACCCATTTTTCACACCAGTCCCCTGTCAGCTCCTCCTTCTGGCACTGTTCTTCCCTGTCCTTAGGTTACTCCCCTCAACCTGTCTCATCAGAGACCTGAGGGATATTTCCAGAGGTCTTCTTGCTATAGTTCTTGGACCCTCTGAGGAATCTTCAAGGTCCCCCTGGATCCCCTAAACCATGGAGTATAACTCTCCACTGCTGAGGGGTCTTGCATGCACTCACTCAGCAGAGAAGCAGGGTGTAGCCATGCATCCTGCAGACCCAGGGTCAAGGTGAGCCCAGGCTCTGAGCAGCAGGACTAGGGGTAGGGTTAGAAAGAGACAGGAAGTAGACAGAGTGGCTGTGGGCCAGTGCTGCCTGAAGGCTCCCTGAGTCCCCTCTGAGCCAAGACCCAGGTGCCTGACTTTCTAGCATCTGTTAGTCTCTGATGCCCCACATTCCAACATTGCCTGTGGAAGTCTCTGGACTGGTCCTTGCTAGGTAGACCAGAAATCCTTGCCTGGTGGTTCTGGTCATAAGGTAGTGTGGCACCTCAGGAGGCCACCGGTCACTCACCCAAGAACTCTTGCTTCTCGATCTCGGAGCACAGGCCATAGCAACGTGGGAAGAAGGTGTTAGGGTTGGCCTGGACATACCAAGGGAGGCTTCTCATGTTCACACACAGTCCGATCTCCAGAGAGAGCAGTGCATCAGGGAGCTCAGTGGGCAGCCTCACCCACCCGAACCACAAGGTAAAACCCATTGGGGACCCATCTTTGACTTGGTCCCAAGAAAGGGGCTCCCATGGCCCTGGGGCCACTGGAAAACACAGAGGGAGGCACAGAGGTGCAGGTGAGCAGGTGGAACAGGTGGGGAGGAAGCTGGGGCTGGCCAGTCTCTGTGGTTGGCCCAGCTGCAGATGACCCACCCACTCTGACCAAACCCCGGGACCTCCCATCCACCTTGGTGGTGAAGGACGCTGTCTTCCCGTAGTGGTTTAGCATCTGGTCACAGGTCAGGCTGTGATAGTCCACAACATCCCTCTTGATAGTCCAGAGGAGGTAAGGCATCTCATTCTTTACCAACCTAGACTGGCAAAAAGAACCCTCTGTCAACATCCAACGTTCAGGGTTCTCTTCCTCTGAGCAGCTGGGAAATAGCCAAGAGTGGAAAGGGGGCAGCTGTTAAAATGCGTTGCTATGATTGTGACAGAAGGTTTCATCTTGGTTGAGGTCATACGGCTTCTGAAGGCCACTTATGCTGGAATGGGAGCAACCCCCAACACCCCTACCTGGGTCCTAGGAGCAAACTGCCTCCCTCTGCTGGAGGAGATCTGAACTGTCCCTGCCCTGACATGTATGTGGGACTTAAGAGATGTGCTACCTAGCTGACTGGAAGAGACCAAGATGTTCTGGGACCTGGGAGCTCCATCCAGAGGAAGTTTGCTCCTAGAGCCCCCAGAGGCAGCTTCTTCCCACAGAACAGAGCAGAGGAAGTCCCAGGCTCTGTTATTCACAGCAGGACAAACCAGACTAAATGCACAACCTGCCATGGAACCATGACCTTCAATAATGTGCTTACTGGCTACTTCTGAGTCAGGTCTTTTGTCTGTTTTTCTATTTGCCTTTTAGCACTGATTGTGAGGTCTTATATGCATGTCTGATCTTTTAAATCGCATGTACGGCAGCCGTCCTTCTGCTTTGTGATTACTTTTCTTGTCCTCTTTATGAAGGAAGGCAGAAGAGCAGAGGAGATTTGTAGAAGAGCCAGGCCAGGGGGTGACTGGGGTACAACTGTTATATTACTGCCTATGCTTCTGATCACTGGCCAGACTGCCTCCATAGTGTAGTGTATGGAACAAGCTGCAGACCCCCAGCTCAGCACTCAGCACTCAGCACTCCCCGGTCCACATTCACACCCAGGTCAGCACTCAGCATTCCACGGTCCACATTTACATAGGCCTTCACAGGGGCTAGTCAGTATGAGATGCAGGAGCAAGGAGCAGGAAAGCCAGATGTCCCAGGGCCCATGTTCCCACACAGTAGTTTCACTCCACCCCCTGTCCAGTGTGCCCTCCCTCAGACAGGCCATGGCACACCCAGACACCAGGCCACGGGCCTACCATCACATCATGGATATCATCCAATCTCTCCAAGGGTATTTCTTGATTTTCTTTGGCCTCAGCACTTTTACTATCTGCAAACAAAATAGGCAAGAGAGGCAGTGCTGCCAGTAGAGCCAGGGCACCTAGCCAGACTCCCTGCAGCGGAAACCCATCATGGATGAATGACCCCAGGGGAGCAAGTGCTCTTCAAGGGCTGTGCCGTGGGGACCATGTGTGCCCATCCCCTCAGCATCTTCTGTGTGGCACCAAGGTTGTTTTAGGTCAGGACTGCAGGGGCTCAGGAGACAGATGTCCCTTAGGATGTGGGGGATGGGGGGACTGGGGCATGAGTCTAGAGAGGATCAGAACGTACTATGGGAGCCTGTGGGGACATGGAGCTGGAGGAACAATGGCCAGGGCTAGGTGGTGGGTTTTGCCTAAGAGTATGGATGCCTGGGATGGGGGATTCTGGGAGGGTGGTGGAGATGTGGAGACAGATGCCAGAGGTATGTGGAGTCACCACACCCGGGAAGTCAGACTTCCTAGCCCTATGACAAAAAAAAACCCTACATGGGACAAGGAGGGTCTGATTCCAGTGCCTTGTTACCTTCACTGTCATTATTCTGAAGGATCTTGGGCAGGAAGGGGAACTTCTTTTCCACCCAGCCCTTCCTTCGGAGTGTGGCCCGGATCACAGGGTAGTGTCCATAGATGGAGAAAATCTTCTTTTCCTGAAACAGCAGGATTTTAACTGAAGTAATCAGCAACAGGGGTCAGGGTCCACCTGAGGGGGTCAGGGTCTGCCTGAAATGAGTTTCCAGAGCAGGACAGGATGAATTGTACCACGGAAGACAGCACATCTTGCTCAGGAAGCACAGAAATCTTTGGTATGCAGGTGAGTGCATGTATTTGCATGTGCATGTGTGTATGTGCACATGTGTGTACACGTGTGTACACCTCACACTTGGGGCTCATGGACATGGCCCCACAGTTGCTGCTTGGTGTGTCCATCGTCGGGTCTGGATTACAGAAGCCATCGTCTCCACACACTGGTTCGTTCACTCGGACCCACAGAAAGGAGACCATGGTACAGGCGGGAAAGCTGGTTGTCACAATGGCCCCAGCTCAAGATTTCTGAGCTTGAAGCATGCATGGGAGACCCAGCTATGCAAGGATGTGTGGGTCTATCGAGTGAGTGAGGGATTCTTCTATACAGAATTCACTGTCACTGTTTACAAGGATTGTGTGTACCTAAAGTTGTAACAACAAGGAAGAACAAATGGGTGGTTCAGGAATGGACAGGGCCAACCCAGAAACTGCTGGAACCATAAACCATCAGTTGGAGATGGCCCAGCTGCATGTGGACGAGCAAGCAATTGGTAGCTGGTAGGATCACTGAGCTGCACTGCCTTAGTCTCTCCAGCTCTGGGCAGGTTAGATGATGGATGATCATTGCTAGGGCTTGGATGTGATTTTTCCCCAAAGGGCTTATGTGCTTGATGTATGGTTAAGAGATAGAGGGGTAAGAGACAGAGGGACCTTCCAGAGGAGGATCCTGGAGGGAGGTGACTGGGTCACTGGAGGCATGCCCTAGGGAGGAGAAATGCTTATGTCAGGTATGAGCTGTTGTGAGAATAAGACTGACCCCCATCTCCCTCTGGTCTCTCCCCGCTTCATGCACACCCACCATGATGCCATCTGTCATTGTATGACAGAGTCACACAGATGGTGCTGCTCAAGCTTGGGCTTTCAGACTTCCAAAACTGGGAGGGAAACCACTTATTTTCTCAGTACAGTATGCAGCCTGAGGGGCTTTGTCCAGCCAAAGAGAGCACCCTGAGCTAACCTGCTGGGTAAAGCAGATGATACAGTCTGTATGCAGATACCAGCAGGGTCAGGGACAGGCAGAGTCAGCTGGAGTCAGACAGGAGTAGTGACTCAGACACTGGAGTCCTGCAGCAGACACAGACACAGACACAGACCACACACACACACACACACACACACACACACACACACACCCATAGGCCCACACAATTAAAAAGAAAAGAAAATTTGAAAATGAGCTAGTAGAGTTATATGAAGAAAGGCCCAAGCTGGGTATGGTGGGTCACACTTTTAATTCCTTCACTTAGGAGGCAGAGGCAGGCAGTGAGTTTGAGGCCAGTCTGGTCTACATAGTGAGTTCCAGGCCAGCTGGGGCTACAGGGAGATATTGTTTCAAAAAAAGGTAAGAAAAAAAGAAAAGCCAGAGGAAAGCGTGAAAGCACTGCCAGGGTTTGGGGTGGGGCCGAGAGGACAGAGCGCTCCTTATCACAACAGCCTGGCTTCCATTCCCACAATTCTGGTCTCTGGGTATGTCCAGACCACAGCACCCTTGTACTGTATGCTTACAGCTTGAGCACATTTACCTCAAAAGAACATCCAGGGAGCACGAGTGGTTTCCTGACTGTATTGACTTTTGGGGTATTTCCCTCCCTGACCATGCCCCCTGGGCAGCAGGAATGGGCACTGTATAAACACAGGAATGAATGTTGCCTAAGATGGTTCATATTGTCAACCTGGGACAATCTAGAAGAATATCATATACTACCTTTCCCAGGGGGCTCTGAGCCTCACAGTCTCTTGATATTTCATGCAGAGCTATCCACTCCTATTTATAGAATGCCAGCCCTTTCCCACATCCCTGATCCCAGATGAGCACTCCACAGCAGTACTCAAGAAAACGTGCTTGCAGCCCAGCTGGAGGGAATGAACCCTAATTCTCCCACACACAATTTCTGAGTTCCTCTCCTAAGAGGCAGATTCCTCTGCACACAGATGTTGCTGCGCCTCCCACCCTGCTCCTGACACAGGATAGAGGCATGGAAGAGATAACCTAGGAAGTTCCTTATACAATTGAGGGCCTGCTCCTGGCCCCCAAACCTGCAGTTTTCTGTCCAGATGACAAGACAGGCATGAAGTGCAGGCCAGTTCACAGATGTGTGGTGGAGGCACAGCGGTCAGTGTCTCCTGTTTCAAAGTCACACAGCCCAAATCAGTGACACTGGCACCATGTCCACGTGGGAAGAGGTCATCTGGCCAGATCAATACTCAATCCAAATTACAGAATAAATTTCCATTTTTAAACATTACTCCCTCCCAGGAGTCCCAGGGAAAATTTACCTTGATGGCCTTTTCTGTTAATTGTCTTGCTATTTTGTATCTGTCTAATCTGGGGGAAGAAGACAAATCTTGGGCAATTCCTTGTTTAAATTCTGGAGGAAAAAAAAGACATCAAGATGAAGGAAAGGGCGTGCAGCTCAGAACAGTCACTCCAACCAGACCTCAGACACAGGCCATGAGATCATCCCCACCTCCACCTGCCCAGAGCCTGCCTGCCCCTGCCCACATGGTGCCTGCCTATCCTCCAGCATCTTCAGGCTGCCCAGCCTCTGCCCACCCTAAAGTTTTCTGTTCTTTCAGCACTTGCTACCTCTCACCAGTCTTTGGTCTCCTGCCTCATCTGTTCTGCCCCTCCCTGTCCGCCCCAAGCCACTCTGGTGCTGGGGATTCTTATTCCCTGGATCCCTCCAATGTGTGATGAGAGGACATGTGGCCCTTCCCCAGTTCCACCTAGGTCCATGACTTTTATTCCGTGGCCATCCTTCCTCCTGCCCAGAGCATGGCCCAGATGTCCCTTCCCTTCCGGATGCCCTTCCCTATCCCACCCCCTCTCTTAGCAACCTTTGACCCTGGCCATCCCCATAGGGACACACCAAACACTGTGGTATCCTGGGCCTCCATACTGCATTCACAGCTTCTGTATTCTTTGGCTTCCCACATCTGCTGGACTCCCACAGATATGGCCAAACTGTGTTCACAGGAGCCCAGACCATGCCTCCAGTCTACCTGAGCTGCCGCTGCAGCACAGGCGCTGGGCTGGCCAGCTCTCCCCGTACCCTGCCCTGCTGCCCCTTCGGTCTCCAGGCCCTAAATGTTGACCTCTTCAGAGCTGCAGCTTCCCTGTCCACATGCACTTCTTAAACAGCTTGTCCCGTGTAGTGGATCCCTGAAACATACCGATTCCACCCAAACCAACCCAAACCCCAAAGCTCCTGGGCCCACAGTGCTCAAGGAGCTCCAGGAGGTGCATCCAACCCTACTTATTTGTTTTTCCCATGATTCTCTTCACCCCAGATCCATGGGCAGCACACTAATTGATTTAAATTAAAACATAAAGCAATTGTGTGTGTGCATGTGTGTGTGTGTATGTGCATGTGTGAGTGTATGTGTGTAGGAACTGTATGTTCACGTGGAAAGGGCAATCCCTAAACACTGCCTAACAACATGCTCAGAATTTATTCTGATATGTGTGAAAGCCACACAAACTTTTACCGGAAAATGAGAAAAACACCAAACCTCAGAAGTTCTCAGATGGCACCCCCACAAAACCACCAAAAGAACTAGTAAATTGGAAACTGTCAAAATGAAAATATTCTGAGGCTGGGAGAGAACTCAGCTAGTAAAGTACTTCCCTTCCAAGCACAAGGACCTGAGTTTCATCCCCAGCACCCATGTAAAAAGCCAGGCACTTGTAATCCCAGTGCTGGTGAGGTAGAGAAAACAATCCCTAGAGCTTGCTGGCCAGACAGTTTAGCCTACCAGTGAGGCCCAGATGCCTGTGAAAGACTCAGTCTGAAAAAAAACAAGGTCATCCAGGTATGGTGGAACATTCCTAATTATTCCCAACACGCAGGAGGCAGAAGCAGGTGGATCTCTATGAGATCAGGCCAGCTTGCTCTACATAGCAAATTCCAGGCCAGCTGAGGCTACATGGAGACCCTGTTTCAAAACAAAAACAAAATAAAAAAGTAGAAGCCAGGCAATGGCAGACCTTAGAAGGACTTAAAGAAGCCTTGTGGAACTTTTCTTGGTGTGTGACCATAGTGGGCCCCTGAGGAAACAGTCCATAAGGCTGAAATCACTTGGAGAAACTTGGGGTTACCACAGGCTCCCCAGGCCCCCTTTTCCACCCAGAGAGTACTTGCACCTCACACTTCCTTCAGGTCACATTATTTGATTACATAAAAATGTCATTCTTAGATATAGTAATTACATAGGTAAATATGAACATTTATTTTGAAAACATTATTGAAATCATTGTTTATTTTGAAATCATTAAAGAAAAAGGACGATTTTTCCTAACATTTAAAATAGACATAGACAGGATGTTCTTATGGTTCTCCCAATTTCCTCAGTTGCAATAGTTCCCTTTTCATCTCTGATTTTATTAATTTGTGTTCTCTTTTTCTTTTGGTTCATTTGGCTAAAGGTTTGTCAATCTTTCTAATCTTTTCAAAGAACCAAATCTTCATTTTGTTGATAATTTTTATATATGTCTTCATTTCTATTAATTTCAGTCCTGATTTTATTTCCTCCCAGGTACTCCTTTTGGGTCTTGATTGTTCTTGTTCTTCCAAGGTCTTCAGGTACATCATTAAGTTATTAATATGAAATCACTCCAGTATTTTTTTTTAATGTAGGCACTTAGTGCTGTGAACTTTCCTCTCCAGACTACCTTCATTTTGTCCCATAGATTTTGGTATGTTGTGTTTTCATTTTCATTCAATTCTAGGAATTTTTAAATTTCCTTCTTGTTTTCTCCCTTAACCCAATTTTCATTCCATAATGTGTTGCTTAGTTTCCATGAGTTTGTGTACTATCCCTCATTTCTTTTTTAAAATTTTATTTATTATTTTTATTTTTTATGAATATGAGTGTATTGCTTGCATATGTGTAAATACACCAATGTTGTGCAATGCCAGCAGATGTCAGAAGAAGGTGTTGGATCCCGTAGAACTGGAGTTACTGATGGCTCTTAGCTGCCGTGTGGGTGTTGAGACTCGAATCCAGGTCCCCTTCAAGAGCAGCCAGTGCTCTTAACTGCTGAGCCATCTCTCCAGCCCCATTCTCCCCCATTTCTATTGTTGTTAATATCTAGCTTTATTCTTTTATGGTCAAATAGAATGCAAGATATTATTTCAGTTTCCTAAATTTGTTGAGACTTGCTTTGTGTACTAATATGTGTTTGCTTTTGGAGAAAGTTTCATGGGGTGCTGAGAGAAAAGTATGTTCTTCAGTGTTTGGGTGTAGTGTTCTGTAAATGTCTGTTAAGTCCTTTTAATTTATGATGTCATTTAACTCCAGGGTTTCTCTAGTTTTTTATCTGGATGATTTATCTGTTGGTGAGAGTAGGGTGACAGGGTACACCCACTGTCACACTGTCAGTCAACCTGTGATTTTAGATCTAATAGTGTTTCTTTTTTGAAATTGGGTGCCCCTGTGTTCGGTACATATATGTTTAGGACTGTGATATTCTCTTGGTGGATTTTTCCTGTAATTAATGTGGTGGTTTGAATGAGACTGTCCCCCACAGGCTCTAAGTATTTGGACTTTTTGTCCCCCAGTTGGTGGTGCTGTTTTAGGAGGCTTTAGAAGGTGTGGTGTGGCGTAAAGCAGTTTTCTCTCTGTCTGCTATGAGGGATGGACTTCAGGCATAACTGACAACTGAGTAACCAATGGCTTAAGTGGGGAGGCTTAACGGAAACGCAGGGGAGGCTGGGAAGGAGAGAGGCGGGTGCGGTGGGAGGTCGCCACCCTGGGCACACACTCCAGAGTTCCCGGGATCAAAATGCAGGTTCAGCCATAGGAAGTCTCCCCCTCCCTCTGTCTGGGGATGAACACCTTGTAAGTAACACGGACTAAACTAATCTCTCTAAAGAACATTCTCTATTCGTTCAGTCGGTTCAAACCTGGGGGTAGGCGAGGCTGAATGTGGGGTCTCACCATGAGAAAATTCATGCAACATATGGCTGGAGGAAACACATCACTGGGAGTGGGCTTAGTGGGTTCTTAAGGGTTTCCAGATTTCTGGTCACCCTGAGCTTCCTATGCCTGCTTCAAGATGTGAGCATTCCTCTTTCTGCTCTGGCCACCTCTTGCCACCATGCCTCCCCACCGTGATGGAACCTCTGGAACCATAAGTTCAAATAAACTCTTCCATCTCCAAGTTCCCTTGGTCATGTTGTTTTATCACAGCAACAGAAAAGTAACTAAAACAATGAGTATTAATATTCTTCCCAATCGCTTTTGACTGGTCTTAGTTTGAAGTCTACTCTGTGAGATATTAGAATAGGTATGCCTTGTTGTTTCTTATTTTCATTTTCTTGGAATACTACCCCATCTTTTTACCATAAGGTAGTGTCTAGCTAGAGCAACAAGTCAAGAGAAGGAGTTAAAGGGGATACAAATTGGAAAGGAAGAAGTCAAAGTATCATTATTTGAAGATGATGTTATTCCATACATAAAAGACCCTAAAGACTCCACCAGAAAACTCCTAGAGCTGATAAACACATTTAGCAAAGTAGCAGGATACAAAATTAACACATAAAGGTCAGTAGTCTTCCTGTATACTAACAATAAACACACTGAAAAGAAACCAAGGAAACAATCCCATTCACAATAGCCTCAAAAAATACCTTGGAATAATTCTAACCAAAGGTGTGAAAGACTTGTATAATAAAAGTTCTAAGGGACTGAAGAAGACACCAGACAATGGAAAGGCCTTCCATGACCATGGGTCATTAGAACTGATATTGTGAAAATGACCATTCTACCAAAAGCAATCTACAGATTCAATTAATTCCCATTAAAATTCAAACATAAATCTTCACATACATTCAAAAAAAATCTCAAATTTCATTTGGAAACAAATGACAAAAATAAACAAAACACAAGATAGCTCAAACAATTGTAAACAGTAAGAGGGGGGCTGGAGGCATCACCAACCCTGATTTCAAATTAGTAATAAAACCAGCATGGCACTAGCCTAAAAACAGACACACTGACCAATGGAATAGAAGTGAGGACCCTGATTAAAGTCCATGCACTTATAATTATTGGATTTTTGGCATTTCTACAACATACAAGGGACAAAGAAAATGAAACATGAAAAACCCCACCACAACCCATGAGAAACTGAAGCAAGGAAACAGAGTTCTTAAAAATGAATGAAAGGCAAATGGCTGCGAAATGGATTTCGAATGTTCAACATCTTTAGCCTTTGGGAAAGTGCAAATTAAAACTACTTTGCGATTTCATCTCATACCTGTCAGAATGGATAGAATCAAAAAAGTTAGTGATGACAAAAGTAAAGATTTTTGTGCTCACCACGGTTGAGAGCACAAACCGGTGCAGCCACTCTGGAGATCAGTGTGGAGTGTCCGCAAAAAGCTAGAACTAGATCCACCACCTGATCCAGTCATACCACTCTAGGGAAGATACCCAAAGAACTCTATACCCTACTACAGAGCCACCTTTCATCCATGTTCATTGCTGCTAGATGTCCGTCAACTGATGAATGGACAATAAAAATAAATATGGTACATTTACACAATGGAATATTCAGCTGTTAAGGAAAATGAAATTATGAAATTCACAGGTAAATGGAAGGAACTGGAAACAATTGTTCTGAGGTAACCCAGATTCAGAAAGACAAGTGTTGCATGTTCTTTCTCATAAGTTAATGCTAGTTTTGAGTCTGTAGATTCGACTGTGTGTTTCCATTGGAAAATCCATAAAGGAAACTAGTGAGGGGCAATGGGGGGGTTAATGGGAGGGGAGATAGAATGCAGCAATATAAAGGGTGGAAGAGGAATAATAGAATAGGAAGTGTTGAACTGGGTAGAGAATGGGAGGGTAAGGAGGAGGAAGGATATAGGGAGGGCCAAGGAACACTAGGGACTTTTGAAAAGGTCATATGGAAACCTACTGCCATAGGTGCTTCTTAAAATATGCACATATACTATATAAAGAATTTAAATGAAATTACCCTGTTGAAGTCAACTGCCCTATTTGAACTCTGTAGAAAGCATGCTTGACTACATGTGCCAAGTCGCCAGTAACCAAGATGGTCTGTGATGGCAGAGCCAGACAGGCAAGTATGAGAACACAGGGCTCTGAACCACAATGTCCCTTATGTTTATGTTTAGATTAGATAACAAACTGTGCTTTATTTACAATGTTGTGTGAATACCTACTCTATACCTTGTGAACAGGCCACACTTTATTGCTAATTGTTTCCTGAGTTCCTGCAGAGGAATATCCTTTGATCTGCTTACCATTTGTTCCTGAATATCTGCTTAAAGCACCCCATCCCTGAGAATAAAACTTCAGAGTCAGACTCAGTGCTCTTTGTTCTACAGAGCAAAGAGCCTGATTTCTTAAATAATAAATTGTCTCTGTGTGATATCTTATTATTACATACCTCGCTGTCCCTCTTTGTGTCCACCACTGCCCAGCCACAAAGTCGTAGCATTACCCTATCATGGGGGATAATGCACCCACCTGACACCACAGGCTAGCAAATGAAAAGCTGAATGCCAGTCTTGGATTCCCTCTTTTGCAATTGCTGACCAGAGGGTTTCTATAGACCTTCAAACAATACTGGCTACTCCCAATGCTCTTGATTACCTTCCAGAACTTGACAGTAAGATCCTATTGATGATGACACTACATACATGATTCATAGGACAAACAGAGAAATCAAGCTGGTACTGACCTTGAAGCTTTATCTCTACTGGCTAGTTTTCATAGTGCTGAAAGGTACTGTGCATGCTACCAGAAGAGAAAATAATCAGCTGTGAACCCTTTATGCTACAGTAACAATTGGTCTTGCAAGATCTGTCCACTGGTGCAATAGTGACACAAATGTTATGAGAGTGACCAACCACGTTCTGATTGAATTTAAAGCCCACTTCACAAGATAGAGCTCATACCTGGTGCTGTTATCAGGGTCACAGTCCATGGAAGGGAACCTACTACTATTATTCTGATAAATGGACATGGTATTAAATGAACTCCTAATGACTCTTTGTTATAATCATAGATTAGTGTATCTCTCAGCTCTCACTAGAGACTTCTTTTTGCAACAGATGGAATAGAGATCCACAACTGATCAATGTGTAGCAAATAAGAGATTTAAGAGTGCTCAGCCCTAAATGGGACACCTGTATCACACCCTCTCCTCCAAGGATCCCAGGGCTCAGGGATCATTGCTGTAGAGGAGTTGGAAAAACTATGAGTCAGAGGTGGTGGATGAATACAAGGAAACCTTGTTTTCCAGGCACAATAAGGCAATCACATATTTGAACCCATGGCACTTATGATAGCATACAGAAGACCTGTACAAGCCCAAGTCAGACAAAAACCTAGTGTGGATGAGAGAGGTGGACAACAAGCCCCAGCCCCAGCTGAAGAACTATTACCCATTGAAAACTGCTGGGAGAAAGAAGTCAGTTTTCTTTAGGGCAGCATTTGGGGTAGGTTGACCAGGATCTAGGGAATGGACCTACACTCAAGAATATTTGGAGAACCATAAATTAGACTCCATAGGACTTTAAAAAAGAAAGCAGCCTGCCATGGTGGTACACACCTTTAATCCCAGCATTTGGGAGGCAGAGGCAGGAAGATCTCTATGATGTCGACATAGTCTAGTCTACATAGTGAGTTCCAGAACTGCTAGGACTTCAGGGAGACCCTGTCTCAAAAAGGAAAAAAAGCCATAGAGGACATGAGGTCAGGGGTAGTAAGGCTGGATGGAGATGAGGGACTAGGGTCTGAATATGACCAAAATACACTTCATAACTTCTCAAAGGATCAGTAAAAAATATTTTTTAAATATGTATAGGCCAGGTGTTATAGTTGTCTTTAATCTCAGCACTTGAGAGGCAAAGGCAGGTGGATCTCTGTGATGAGGTCTACATATAGATATACCCAGGCCAGCTGGGGTTACAAGGAGACCCTGTCTCAAAGAGACCAAAAAATGTATGTAGAGACAAATGTATTCAGTCTTAATTAGAAAAACCATTCTTGCCAGTGAATGGTGGTGAATGCAGAGACTTGTGGCTACTCAAAGATTTTATTTATACCATCCCCTCTAAGGCTCAGGGGACATTGTGGAGAAAGGCCTCAAAATACCATCTTCTGGAATTGGTGATTACACATGTGTAATCACCAATTCACACTAGCTGTGGTTGCCTGCACTGAGTCTGCACAAGAATGGGCCTGTCAACAGTCATTCATGAATCAGGGATGGGCTCAGAAGGCTCCACATCTCACAGATGGCTATGGGTAAGATTCTGGGAGAGCAGAGTATTGCCTTCAGTTATCTACTTGCCTGTGAACCTACCAAACTCCAGTGACTAACTCCAAATAGATGATCACAGAGACGGTCAAAATAAATCAAAGAACATGCATCTGGGAAAGGGATGTAGAAGGTAGGGAGCTGATATGGATGAGAGTAGATAAGAGAAGGCAGGGAAGAGAGTAATTAGAATACATTATACACATGCATAAAATTGCCAAGAAAATATAAGAATTATAAGTATATATGCACCTAATAATTTAGCTTCAAAATAGGTAGAAATATGAGTTAACAGAAGTAAAGACATAGACAACTCACAGCCAGGTATTGGGGTATTTCACTTGTTACTTTCGGGAAATGAAAGATTAAACAGGGAATCATTACAATTAACTACTTGGACTAAATGGCATGCCCAGGCACGTCCCAACACCAACCACAAGCTCAGCCATCAAGCCTGATACATTTTAAAGAACTGACGATGATGTAGCCTAAGCTGATTGGTCTCCACTGTCAAATTGACTGGATTGAGGTATGTTTACATTCACAAAGCACACATCTGGGTGTCTGTGATGTTTTCAGAGACATTACTCAGAAGGGTTATGACCTAATTAATGCTTTAATCTTTTTTCTTTTTAACATTTTGATGTGCGTGGTGTACGTGTGTGCATGCATGCTTACATGTGTGTAAGCACACGTGTATGTATGTGCATGTGTACATGAGTGTTCATGCACATGGAGGCCCAGGGTTGATACTGGGAATCATCCTCAACTGCCTGGCCACCTTATTCATGGAGGCAGATCTCTCAATCAAACCCAGAGCTTGCCCATATGGCTAGTCTTGCTAGCCAGCTTGCTCTGGGGATCTGTGTCTACACCTTCCTAGGCTGGAATTACAGGTGGAATTACACCCAGCATTTACATGGGTTTCTGAGTATCCAAACACCAGTTCTCATGCTTGAGTGGTGTTTAACCACCGAGCCATCTCCCTAGCCCCTTTGATAGATTCATAAAATATGGCACTGTTGGGAAGTGGGTGAAAGAGAGGGAGGTGGGGTCTGACTGGAGCAAGGAGGTCACTGGAGGCATGACCCTATTTTGCCTTGACCCCTTCTCATGATTCCTCTTTCAGGTTTCCTAGCCCTCCAATCATGGTAGACTGACTCTTCTTAAACCTTGAAGCAAAATAAATAATTCCTTTAAGTTGTTTTGTCAGATAGTTTGTTAAGGCAACAATGAAACACAGACTAAACTTCCCTGTCCATTATCACATCAAGCCGGAAATACATAAAGACAAGAAAAAATTCTAAATGTCCAAAAATTAAGCAGTACACTTTTAAAATCAGTGAAAGTGAAATTAAATGTAAAATTGGAAATCATTGAAGAATAATGAAAGTATGATATAGCAAAGCGTTATAATGAAGCCAAAGTAGTAATAAGAGGAAACTCTGAGGGTTGGCGAGATAGCTCAGTGGTTAAGAACACTGGCTGCTCTTGCAGAGGACCCAGGTTCAGTTCCCAGAACTCACATGGACTCATATGGTGGCTCACAACCATTCATAACTCCAGTTCCAGGGGAATCCTATGCCCTCTTCTGGCCTCTGTGGGCATTACAGACACATGGTACACTTACACCCCACTACACACCACACACACCAATGCAATAATGCAAGAGAGAAACAAAAAGTCTAAGAATTGAAAAGATTTATAGGTTGTTCATGTGGAAAATCCGAATCTGACTAGAACTACTAAATATATTTAGTGAGGCATCAAATATCAAGTCAGTGCATGAAAATCAATATACTTTCCACATGTAAGGAATGGTTAGAAAATGAAATTCAAGGACTGGGAACATGGCTCATTGTACAAGCATGAGGACCCGAATTTAGTCCCCAGCACCCATGCAAAAGCCAGGCATGGCAACCCACACTGTAATTCCAGCCCTGGGGAGGCAAAGGCAGGAGGATGCTGAGGGTTTGTTGGCCAGCCAGTCTAGCTGGATCAGTGAGTGAGCTGAGGTTCAGCAGGGGATATCAACCTCTGACCTCCACACAGTGTATACACACACACACACACACACACACACACACACACACACAATGAAACCAAAGTTGTCATTTGTAGCAGCATTTTAAAAGATCAAGTATCTAGGAGTAAATCTACCAAAAGATGTATTATACATCTACACACTGAAATAACTAACCAGTGCTGAGAATTAGGTAACTAAATGTTCAGTTTTTAGAACATTTGATATTGTTAAGATGTTATTTCTTACCCCCAAATAATCCATAAATCCAATGTAAATGGGAGCTACAGTCCCATCAGGATGTGTACATGTGTGTAAGTTAATGTGACCCTAAAATTTACATTGCAGTGTAAAAGTCAAAGGGAACCTGGGCAATCTTGCAGAATAAGGTCAGAGGATTTAAAGCATCACATTAATTTATCATAAAGCCACTGGAATTAGAACACTGGCATAAAATACATATGGGCAGAAAGACAAGTGGAACAGAATGGGAATGGGAAACCCCAAACCAGACCAACACCTGGTTAACTGTAGAGGGATATTGCCTGGCGGAAGCTAAATAACTGATACTCAAACTTGGGTGTCAGGGAGTACCAAGCCCTGCTTCACTGGATCCCACCAGGTTGTAGACCTATAATGTGAGAGGCAAAATGATAAAGCTTCTAAAAGAAAAAAGATACTACCTAGGGGACAAGAAAGTAGACAGATAAGATCTTAAATAGGACACAAAGGCACTAGCTTTGAAAGAAAAGATTGATAATTAGGCATTACTAAAACCAGAAGTTCTAATTGTGGAAGTAGTCATTAAGACTGAAATCTGAAGTGTACAAGTCCTCATGAGTATTTATTTTTAGAGATTTTATTTTCAGTTTATGTATGCATGTGTCTGTCTGTGGGTGTGTGCATGTGAGTGCAGTGCCCAGGGAGGCCAGAAGAGGGGCCTCCCATAACCTGGACTGCAGTTACAGACCTGATGTGGGTGCTGGGAACCCAACTTGGGTCCTCCAGAAGAGCAGTATGAACTTTTAACCACTAAGCCATCTCTCCAGCAGCTCCTCAGGGGTGTTTATAATACATTGGTCTGACCCAAAATTGGTATTCGGAATGCACAAGAAATTCTTACAAACCAGTAAAACCCACCTTAATAATGGCCAAGACAGTGAATGTAAAAGAAATGCACATTGAAATCACAGAGTGAGACTGGTAGTACTCACCAGGAGGCCCCAAATGGTAAGGCCAGCTGTGTGGCAGACGGGGTGCACCCAGCTGGTAAGCCTGTACCAACTCCTCTAAAACCAAATGTACCCCATCCATGACACGGCTGCTTCATTCTCAGGTATTTTAGGTATTTGACGAAGACAGTGCAAGTGCAGAAACCCACTGGGATAAAAGAAGCACAGGCTTTCAACCAGGAGCCACCAGAACGGCCTCTCAGCACCAACACACCTGGTTTTCCACAGACCTCAGAAGCCAGAACAGCGTTGTGGGGCTGCACAACCTACGCCCCCCTTCGCCAGCCCCGCCCTCAGGTCCTCCCGCATCTCCTGACCCCTGCCTCTCCCTCCTACAGCCGGGACAAAGGAGAACTCGGGACATGTACAGTACACACTATTTTCATCTTTGCGGTCTCCATCCGAGGAAGTGGAAGACAGCTTCTTCCTCTCGCCGAGCTCCATGCCTGCTTCGCGTAGCTGGTTCCTCTGGACACCAGATCCTGCAGTCAAGGGTATAGAGGTCAGACATAGCCAGGGAGATCGGAGCAGGGTTCTGACGCCCAGGCTGTGGGAAGGAGGGCCAGAGGGGAGATCTGGGGTAGTGGGACAGGTCATGGGCTTGGCTACAGATCTGGGGGCGAGAAGCAAAGGTCAGGTGGAGAGGAAGGTCAGTGGAGGGAGGAGAAGGGGAGGTTGGGGTTAGCTGACAGCGCAGGAGTCAGGAGACAGGTCAGGGGACCAGGTGGGGGGGCCCAACGGGGGGGGGGGGTGAATAGGGGTGGGGTTCAGGCCTGGAGGTAAGAATGGGAGGCCAGGGGTAGGGTTTGGGGTTAGGGAGGGGAGGCAGTTACGGCGTTTTGAAGGAAGGTGGGAAGGGAAAGTAAGCAGGTTTAACAGGTGGGGTGGGGTGAAAGCGGACAGGTGTTGGGTTAGGATGGGAAAGTTCTGGGGTTTTAAGGAGCGAGGGTTCCAATGGGAGGGGGCGGGGCGGGGTTCGGAGGGTGGTGTGGGCGGGGGACCTGGGTCCGGGCGGTGCCAGGCCTGATTGGGTCTTCCAGGAGCCGGTGCTCACCTGGGACCCGCCCTGGCGTCCTTCCGGCGCTCCAGCCCCGAGGAGCGCGGCCCGGCGTCCTGCGGTCGCCCAGGGCAACCGACCCTGGCGGCGCGGAGCATTGGACAGACCCCAGGCGCTGGCGGCGGGGCCCACGGCGGGTGGCGCGGCGCCCCACTCGGGGCGTGGGGCTTCGTGGGCGCCCGAGCGGCGGGGCCGGCGGGGGGCGGCGGGAGAGCGGGGTCCGCCGGAGGCGGCGCGCGGGGGCCCGCAGAAGCGTGGGCTCGCCGCGGAAGCAGACGGCCGCGCCGGCTTTGGGCTCTGGATCTGGCTCGGGTCCCCGGCTGCGGTCCAACGAGTGGCCCGGGCGGGGGCGGGGACTAGGGCCCCGGACCCCGCGGGCCATGCTTGTCAAAGTTATCCCGCTAGTGCCGGCGACCCCCGCCCGGTCACTGGCTCCCGGTCCGCGACCCCCACGCAGCTGTCAGGGTCACACAGACTACCCAGGTACTCAGCCCCTACCAAGTCACAAAGACCAGGGGTCACACCCTGCCCCACCCTCGGCTTCCTCCCCCCTGGCTCCTTTGCTGCTCACAAAATGCAACGGCACAGGCCAGAGGTGGGTATGAGTGCCAGGTTCAGCCAGGCAGGTGTTCTGCACAGCGTGTGGCCCTCTAGCCAGATGAGGGTTCCCTGTGATTGGAGTGGCCAGAGTAGGTCCCCTGTCCCCAGAGGAACCTGGACCGGCCCTGCCTGGTACTCTCAGTGTCCTTTGTGGGGTGCTGGGTCACTTGTTACTGAGGCCTCACCAGGTCAGCTCTTGTCTTCATCTGGCCTCCTCACATGGCATCGAGGGTTCGTTTAGGAAGACCCACTCACCCACCGATTGGCATCTT
This sequence comes from Eospalax fontanierii, assembly GCA_035773235.1. Classification (NCBI taxonomy): domain Eukaryota; kingdom Metazoa; phylum Chordata; class Mammalia; order Rodentia; family Spalacidae; genus Eospalax; species Eospalax fontanierii. Next base: position 78,803,378 of record CM069537.1, read on the forward strand.
CACTGCTTGTAACCCAAACCTACAGGCCACCTTCATTTGGTTTAAAGGCTTCTGTATTTCAGAAGTTTTGTCCCTCTGGCGCTGGTGGTGTCCACCAGTAACTTCTCTGCCTTTACTCACCAAGGCCTCTGGAGTCACACAAATCAAGGGGATTGCACTTTCAGGGGTCACAGATCAAGGAAAATATCAATAAATTTGGTCACACAGATCCACCTACTGTCCTGTTTACCTCTCTTTTCAGAAGCATTTAACAAGCTGCGACCACATTTGAAACTTAGCATTTTATTACTCAAGTATATTAAACGATGCCAAATGAAAGTGTACAAGATACAGTTTTAAACTCCATTTGTATGCGTTGTTTTAAGCACTCCAAAACTAGAAAGTACCAGCCAGCACCAACCCTCCTGCTGCCTCATTCTGGCCCTGAAGTTCTTGCCTGTCCAGTGGCTTGCCCATGGCTCGCTCCCTACCTAGCAGCGTGTGGAGAGCTTCAGGAGGTCCAAAGGGCTCTGCACATGGGCAAGGAAGTCACCTTCTCAGATGGTGCTTGTTTGGGACCATGGCCTAGCCCTCTGGCGCTTTGGAGGATGAAACCGGCACAAAGAACCCCCAGGCTGAAGACAGAGCTGCTCTGCTTGGCCCTTTCCACTCTCCAGAGTCTAACCGGCGTTCTTTTGTCTGATCATGCTTTTCATCACTCTGGCAGTCAGGCTCACCTGCACTTAGATGTAAGAAGTCTGGGAGAATTTTCATGTCTCCCTGGGTCTGGCAGCTCCATCCTGTCTTAAAGTCCCAAGTCTATTAGTCCTTTGGGGCACTGGAATACAACAACATGCACCTCCAGTCTCTCTACTAGCCTCCCTGGAACCAACTGATGAGACAGCTCAGCTTCTTAAGGAGCAGTGTCTCCCTGTGCATTGCTGTTTACTTCCAATAAGAGGAGAAACAAAACTGCTTTGAGGTGCAGACTCAGTGAAAGCATCATTCAGAAAGCAATTACTAAAACAATTCCTAGTTTTACAAAATGCCCAGCTCACTGCGGAGAGTCACTGGTGCCCTGATCAATTGGGATAATCCAGGTGTCCTCTGGGGGATGGGGAGTTGGTAGTGGCAAACAAACCAGCTCTTTCTTGACCATGATTTCAATCAAAGCCAATGTGATTCTTGCGTCTGTGCAGTTTGGTAAGCATGCAAAGACAAGGGCATGTCCCAGTTCACTGAGACTTTAGACACTGGGTGAGTGAGAGTCAAGTCGGAAGTGAAGAGGGCTGGTACACAAGGATGCACCAGCCAGCAGGGCCACCCGAGAAGCCCAGAACCGACCCATCTGACAGGGCACAACAGTCAACATTTGCCTGTTTCAAAGTTAAACTACTATAAGAAATGAAAATCACCTTGCAGCCTGGGCTGACTTCCAAGAAGGGAACAAGGATGTTAGAAAACAGTAGCTGCAGGGTGGTTAGCATCTGTGCAGTTGAACATACTGGGGTCCAGGCAGACACCATGACTCAGTTTCCTTGTCCTGCAGTCACTGGGCCATTTGCACCACGACAGCTCTCCAGGCTTTCTCTTTGTCAAACTCCTTCAGGGGGCCTCTCGCCACCTGTGACAGAGACAAGGAGTGTTTCCTCATCAGGGCCACACTTGGCAGGAAGGCAGATGCAGCCCAGCCTGCACAGTGCCTGACATGACCTCGTCTGGAGACTTCTCTACATGTGCAAGAATGAAGAGGCGAGGACTCTGGGAAAGGGACAGAAGCCTCTTAGAGATTCCACGTCCCTCCCATGGTCTCTGTAGGTATCAAGCAGGGCAGGCGTTAAGATGGGTGTGTACCTGGCAGCAAAGGAAGTGGACACTAAGGCAAAGGTGACACATGCCTCGAGACATGAGGTAGGGTAGCTGCTGGCTTGAAGACCCAATCTGAGCCCTGATAGTTCTAGAATCTGGAATCTAGGAAGAGCAATTCATTCATCTGGCTGTGTGGCCCACGAGTCCAGGACACAAAACCAGTTGGACTTTATTTAGGGCCCAGGGCAAAGCTAGGCACCTGCCAGTCAGGACCTGCCTGGATATCTCCTTGGGTACAGAGTCAGGTACTTTGTGGTCATTGCCCTGATGGCAGTAGACAAGCTTGTCCAGGAAGACACTGCAGGGACAGGAGGCCCAGGTAGAAGCTGGTTAGGCTCAGCCTTGGTTGTGGGGCATCAGGACTCAGGATGGAGTCAGGGAGAGTAGCATCCTGCTATTTCCAGCCCACTGACCACAGAATAGGAATGCCTAGCTTCAGGGAGCTTCACATGCCAGGCAGGGGCAGCCCTCTGCAGCAGAGCCAACATCTTATACGATAATCTTTGAAAGGGTTGGCTTGTGTCTGTAAACGCAGAACTGAAGGCCCTGTGACCACAGTATTTTTCATGAATGAGTTTGTATTCACCTAGTCATGTAATAAATAATGTATTCCAAATTTCATTTCTAGATTTTTCTAGGGTGTTTTAAAAATGCAAATTAAAACCCTCCTACAAAGTGTCATGGCCAGTCTTGAAGCACATCAGTTCAGGGGTCTATCACCTCACAGGAGCCTCTGAGGACTCAGGATGGGGGCATCTTGGGAGAGCAGGCTACCCACCTCCCCAGCTGGACGCTCCTGTGGGCAAGTCTGGGTGTCCCAGGATGTAGCCTGCAGCCGGGCGCTGACCTTGAAGCTCACACACTGGATGGCAGTGCCTGTGTTGAGACCTCCTTGAAGCAGCAGCACCAGCAGCAGCAGCAGCAGTAGCACGTCATAGGACTGTAAGGGCGGAGTGAGACATGAACAGACCTAGCCTGTTCAAGTTGACTCCTACTGAAGCTTCACATAGAGTCAGGGCACCCTGGAAACCCAAACACACTGAGAGTGTACACAGAGCAGAAGGGACCAAACCTTCCCATTACATATCTGCAGGAAACATACCCCTGAGATTGGTGCAGATGGCTCTGGAGGGCCCTTGGATGAAGGAAATCCATGGGATCATACACAACAGCACAATGACCTGAGTACCAAATGCTGGAGACAAAGGGGCTATAAGGGAGAGTAGGAAGGTAGAGGAAGAACCCTGGTCCTAACAGCCCAGGGGCCAGAACAGCATTTCCACATCACAAGGAGTGGAAACATCCACAAAGCTTTCAGATGGATTCCCAATGGCATCAGCCCAAGAAAACATGATGCAACTAATGTTAATACATAAAGGGCAGAAAGCCAAGATGGGCTTGATGGTGTGAACCAATGGTCCTAGCACTCAGGAGGCTAGCCTGGACTACATGGCAAGCTATCAAGAATCTGTCTCAAAAGAACCAAATCAAAATAAAACAAAAATAACAATGCCATGGTTTTGGATCCAGGTATGTGGATCTGAAATCTATGCATAAGAGTAAACAAGAATGAAATCTATGTGTGCTCTGAAGAGAGGGCTCTGTACTTCAGATGACTAATTCTGTCCAGGAAGGAAGGCGGAAGGTATATGGCCTCCACCTTCAGCACAGGGCAGTCCCAGGGAATGATGACAGGCTGGTGCAGACAGTGGGAAGTGAGAAGGGCCTCAGGCGGAAGCACAGCCTGTGAGAAGGTGTACCTAAGAACTAAGGGAAAGATTTTTTACATATATGGGCTTCAGTGATGATGCATCTTGAGAAAAGATCAAATTGGGTCTGTGACTTTGCTGTGCTCTGGAAAATCACAGCTAGAAACCTTTCTGGTGAGTCCTGGTGCAGTTCAGGAGAAGAGTGGTCCAGTCAGCATACAGATAGGAAGTCCCAGCAGAAACAATAGTAATGCCAAGCTTGTAGAGGATGATCTACCAGCATCAGCAGTGCTCTCCAAGGCACACTAGAAAGTGGACTGAAGTCCTGAGCCAGGTTTATTGAGCAAGAAACACCAACACTGAGAGACTACATGAAGGTCTTCCCCACCACTGCTATTGAGACCCACACCCTTTCATATTTTGAGCTGTAGAACTGCACCACATGCCCTGCAACAGGCTGCACCCTGAGTGAGAGGAAGCTTCTGCTGAGGCCACGCTGCAACCACAGAACAAAGGCATCTGCTCCTTGCAGAGTTCCTCTACAGCTGCTCATACACCACTCAGACTCATATGAAGTGTGCATAAAGGCTGGTCATTAGGAGCTACTCATTAAGAGCAGATGACTGAAGATAATCCAGTTTCTATCACTAGGGATTGGTCAAGACAGTGGAGCTACATTTGTACAGAATAATGAAAGAATGCAGAAGAGTTGTGATCCTTCTGTGTGTTTATAAAACAACAGGATAAAATTATTGAGTTTAAAAATGACCATGGCACAGAATAGTGACTAGAGTACCCACCTGCTTCGTAGGGAAGAGGAAAAATTGTCGCAACCTGGTAGCCGGAAACTGGAGCAAAAACGCAAGCAGGTGCCCCAGTTCCTTGAGTCTACCTTTTACGCAACTTTGTCTTTTGAATAGTGTAATGTTTTATGTCTTTAAAATATCATTAAAATGCAAAATTAAACTAACCCTAATATTGAATACAACCAGAAACCACTTAAATACAAATCAAATCAACAGCAAAACCACACATAGACAGGGGATTATTGGAGCTGGAAAGATGGTTTAGCAGCTAAGAGCACTGGCTGCTTTTGCAGAGGACCAGGGTTCAATTCCGAGCACCCATGTGGTGGCTAACAACTGTCCCTAACTCCAGTTCCAGAGAGTTGGATGTCCTCTTCTGACCTACAACACTGGTGCATCTACCTTCATGCAGGCAATACACACATACACATAAAATAATACATAAAATGTAAAAAGAAAGGGGACTATCATATAACATATGAGGGCCACTCTTTAGTGGAGATAATGTTAAGTGCAAAAGAAGACTTCAGCTAGCTCAGACGATGGACTATGGGTAGCAATGTTGGCTTCTGATCACTGTGGGCCATTTTATGTCTATTGTAGGACAAAATAAAGTAGAAAGTATATTAAATTTTACTAGAGACAACATGTTTACAGTAGGAGCAAAGAGATGAAAATATAAAGTAAAAGAACTCAAGAAAAACTCTAGAATATTACATTTGGATTGCAAGCAAGATAAATACATAATCTGTAAGCATCTATTTCTCTTTCCAACTCTGTCCACTGAAAGGGCTCAGAAGAAGTGACCTGAGGCAGGGAGCGCACATGGGCAGATAATGAGCTCTGTGCCCCATGCCTGTTTTGGTCAAGATCTGAAAAGATGAGCCTGGAAAGGTTGTGGGGCCTTCACAAGAGCGTATACCTGGCCACATCTGAGTCAACCAGCATGAAAGAGGGATGAAAATATTGGAAGCCCTGAGAGTCCTCAGCGGTATTCAACAAAATCCAAAGCCATATGTCTTATAATATGCCAGTTCAGGAATGGCAAAAAAAAAAAAGGAAGAAAATGACCTTACCTTTTCTTCACTCCCCAGGCAAAGATCAACATTAACATTGCCCAGAGGGTAGGTGGGGGGTGTTGCTAGGAACAGGACAGCTGCAGAGTCAGAGCCTGGCACCTCAGAGACTTACACCTTGCTAGGGCCCTGTGCACCCCAGGAACAATGGAAACAGATGCATGACTGAGGCCATGTCCCAGACAGTTAACATCATGAGATGAGGTTTCCCAAACTAAACAGACCAAAGCACAAGCTGTCCTGCTCTGAGACAGTTCGTGAAGATCAATGTGGGCTGAATATTAAATCATATTATCTGATAATTTGGGCCATCTTAAATGTGACAATAGGATTTCTGATGTGTAGGGAACTGTTCTTACTTTCAGGATTACCCGAGGGTGGAAGGGTGAAGGGCTAAGTTATCTGAATAAGCATGTGTGCATAAAGATGAGCTGCCCTTGCAGGTGCTGCACTCCCTTCTAATGTACATATGAGATTTTTGTCATGGACCCGTGGGGGAAACCACCTATGCTGGAAACAAAAGAAGGTCAAGTATCTAAGATGTGAGCCCAGCCACCTGAGCTGAGGGAGGAGTCCTGAAGCATGCTGAGAGGCCCCAGAGAAGTCTCCCTGGGCAGCATCCCATGTGAAAGGTACAGAGTCATGGTACTCTCAATCTTCAAATCTGTCTGAAATTCAGTACAAGTTTTACTGAGTTTCCAGTGGGGTTTCTGATAAAGTGATGATGCCTTGGCATGTGTGTGGGTGCTCAGAATTCAAAGGAAACCCAAGGTTCACGGTGAAGGAAGTGGGGGCCTATTACAGGGCTGAGCTAAGATGGGCAGAATGGCTCAAAGCAAGAAAAGTCAAAGCAGTGAGCAGAAACCTGAGGAAAGTTGTCTGCTAGTCAGTGGGGACAGAACCAATATGGATAAAGCAAATTAGATTCCAATGCACTCCCAGTGCACTCTGCTGCACCCAGAGCAGACGGTGCAAAGCCACTTCGTCCAGGTGGGCGCTGCACAGAGTATAGTATCTGCCCCATGGTTGCCTCCACAGACTGCCAGCAGTAAATGGCCCTGCATTTCCAGAGAGTTTCAAAATAGAATACATACTTTTATGGCTGGTGGGTAATCTTTAAAAATTTCCACAATTCTCAGCACGCTGAAGGACAGATATCCAGATGCTGTGAACAGCAATGGGGAAGTGAGGCTGCTGATGGCAATCAGCACTTCTACCTGGCAAAATAGCAGAGAAGGTGGGGTAATGGGTGTGGCTCGTATTTGCTGGTGTGTGAATTTGTATGGCTAGACCAGTATGTGGCTCTAGCTCAGCTCTCAGCCCATTTGCTCATTGTGTTGTGTATGACAAGAGAGCTTTTGAGTTTGATGCACAGCCCTCTAGTCTTCTGAAAAATCAGCTCTTAGGCACTACTCAGCTCTCCCATCTTCTAAGCTTTGTTCTCCTGAACTCCCCCAAGTGTCAGGGTCATGCAGCCCAGTGAGGACATTTATTTTCCAGAGCAATCCGGCCCAAAGGCCAACAGTTGCTAACAAACAGCTAACCAGCCCCACAGGAAGCAGGATGAAGCTTCCTGTGTCCTTTTCCCATCTTGTTTAACCACAGGAATTTCTGGCTCCCTAACTGAAGTGTTCACTTCCTGTTTCCAGAGACAGGGCAGCTGGGCCACTGGGTCCTCAGGACAGTTGCAGATCCTCCACTGGGCAGTGGTGCCAACAATGACCCTTTCTCCAGCCCCAATGGCCTGTTCTCCTCAGTCCCTGCCCAGCCACACCCAAACTGTGATCCCTGGTACTGTGGAAGGGATGGGCCTCACCTACCAAACACTTGCTGGGACACTCTGCTGTCACATGACTGGCAATGGCACTTGGAAAACACTAGGAAAAAAAAAGAGGGAAAACTTTAGAGATTGATGTCTAGGAAGTCAGGTTTTAACCTTGCGCTCTCCTTCATTGATGAAATTCACCCTTCTCTCTGGTAGAAGGTAACCCAGGGCTGTCTTGGGCTAGACAAGAGACCTGACCTGGTCCCCAAATGGCAGCAGGAAGCAGGGTGGTCTCTCCTTGTTGCTCAACCATTTGTTTGAAATTTTAAATCTCCCTGTAGAAAAGCTGTAAGAAAGGCAAAAGTAACCCTCTGAGTCCTGAGTCCCCTGGAATGACCTTGCTGACATCTGTAACATCTGGCCCTGTGCTCTCAGCCTGGTCACTAGACTATGCCACACAGTCATACATAAATCTGCAGCATTGCCTGGTAGTCCCAGCAGCACTCTGAACAGAGCGCTCTGCATCATGACCCAGGATTGACACTGGGGTCAGGCTTTGCGCCTCCTTGTTGGTCTCTGTTCACAGCGATGTCCCTTGACCTCTGGCACCTTCATGGGTGTTTCTGAGACATGGGCCTGGACTGCAGACAAATCTCTGATGGGTTAGGCTTGTGCCTCTTCAAGATGAGACCCGGGAGGGGGGCGGTCTTCCTATCAATCCTGACCATTGGGCTAGGGCAGCTGCTGGGTTCCTTTGGATATCAAAGTGTCTTTTCCCAAGTCCCACATGAGTGGGTGGATGTGAGGACCATGGAGATGGCTGAGGGTTCAGTGAGCCCTTTGGCCGCCCTCCCTGTAGTCTATTGCCCCAGGGACTCCAAGTGCCTTGCACAGTCAGAGGAGCTCCGGATGTGATCTGTTTTTCAACTCTAAGGTTCAAATCTGTATAAACAACAGTAAGAGAAATTCCCATGCCCCGGGATAGGAGCACTGGTCCCAGGGTCTCTGGCCCATGATACACCAAGAAGAGTTTTGCACTTCTCAGGGTCCCTAGGGAGAAAGAGGCTGGGGAGAGGAGCAGACCAGGGGGGCTGAAGTGGCTGGCTGCACATGCAAAAGGTTCTGTGGTGGAGTAGAAGACTAACTATGGCTGCAGAGATCGGTTTGGATGGACAGAACTTAAGGTAGAGGCATTAATACAGGGAGTCTCTCCTGAAGCTGACATTTCCAAAATGCCCTCACACTGCAGCAGGAGTAAGATGTGAGAACAGTCAGTCAGGAAGCAACTAGAATGGCCCCAACAAGCCAAGAGGCTGGGGCAGAACCCCTGGCCTTCAGCTCCTGTGGACCCCTCCAGGGATAGGCTTCATCCCACCCCCAGGGCTGGACTCCTACCTTGCTTCTAGGAGTCTTCTGCCTTGGTCTCCCTGGCCACCCCCTGGCCAGTACTAAGGCAAACAGAGCTAGCTGGCTACCACTCCAGGAATTCTCCCTCCTCCCAAGTCCCCTTCTGTCTTCTTGGAGTCTCTCTACCCATCTCTCAGATGCTTCTACCTTGGAGGAGGGCATGTTACATGGAGGAAGGGCTGGCCAGAAGACAGTATCAACATTGGGTAAGGCCTGGAACAGCTTACCAGGAAGACAAAAGGCATTCCAGCAGACAGGCCCTGGAAGAACAGATCTCTAGGGAGAGTCATGTTCATAGGATTGACTTGGGGACAGCTATGGGTATTGAGGCAAGTGTCTTTCATTTGCTTTTGGTCTCTGCCCCCAATAAAACCATAGCCATCCCTGCACTGCAGACCAGAGATAAGACTCTCCCTGTATCTTCTTTCTGGGGTCATTGGGCTCAGGTTGCACCCTGCACCTGTAAGAGATTTCTGTAGAGCCTAAGGCTGTATCTTCAAAATGAATAGCTCTAACCCACAGGTGGCCTATGCATGTCCCCAGAGAGCTCCTAGGATGAACCGATATCTAGGGCTAACTCAAGCTCATTGAAGTGATCATAGGTGTCATGAGGCCCTGGCAGGACACTGAAGCACAACCTCAGTGGGTGGCACCTCCTTGTGTCTGAGGCATCCTGCCACAGCTGCATCTTCTAGGCTCAGAAGCCTGTGGACAGGTAGAGGATACTTACCATGTCCTGTTCACTTCTCTAAGGTGGCAAAATCATAATCTAGAAGTCCACTTAGCCAGAACAAACTGTGTGGGACAAACTAGGGGCCAATGGCAGGACACCAGTGGCACAGTGCAAAATGGTCACTTTGGCCCACATCAGGAAATATAAAGCACAGGTGTATAGTGGTTTTAGAGAAGTCAAATACAAAGAAATGATGACTCTATTGTAAGAAACGTCAGGAAGCCCAAACCCAGCCATAGCTGCATCTGAATCTAGCATCCTGGCCATACACTGAACAATATTAAATCACATAGGTAAATTTAGAAGGCCTTAATGGATGACAAATGATCATGTTTAAAAGAGTGACCAAGTATTACACATTTCCTATGTGTTAGGGCTATGCTGTGCTTACCACAGCAACATTTAATATAAAATTGGGTTTCTTAGAAAAATTATAAGTGGCAAAATAGCAATTGATGTAAAATTACACATGAACACATTTACTCCCAGTTCCCAGACTCTTCAAGGGGAGAGAGTTCTTCCATGTGCTTCCTTGTCTGAATGCCACCAGCAATGTGCTCAAGGACCAGTCATGTAGGGTCTAAGGAGGGGACCTCAGAACTGTGCTATAAACTTGTGGTTGGGCCAGCTGCACATGGACAAGGTAACTAACCAGGAAGTACTCACAGACAAGGTAACTAACCAGGAAGTACTCACAGCCACTAAAATCCAAAAGAACGTCACTGAGAGGTGTGGGCCCGAGACGGCATCATCTACATTTAGAGCAATCACCCCACCAAGGACAGCAGAGACACCAGCAATCACTTCTACCACCTAGAGGAAATGGGAGTCACTTTGCTGGGCCACCACACCAAGAGTCTGGCCCATAGTGAGAGATGACACCATAAAGCCCAGAATGCAGTGTATATATATGGACCCACCCCCTGTCCAGAGTAGGCCACGGGCTCACTAAATGCCTTTCTTGGGTCTGTTCAGGTTGACCATGAAGAAATCACTAGACAATGCCAAGGAGGTGACTGGCTGTATGTGCCCCACCTGACGCACTGTGAGACTCACATGCAGAGCTGAGCCTGAGGAGATGAACATGGAGCTGACCCAGCCATTAGCAGCACCAGCCAAACACAGTGCCACAGGGCTCATGCTATATACTTCCCGCACTTGGAAGGCTGAAGCAGGAGGACTGAGGGCTCCATGTAATCCTGGCCTACAGAGCAAGACTTTTTATTGAACAAAATGAAACAAAAAAGAGAAAGAAGGTTTTCCTTACAGAGTAGGCTTTTAGGACACGAGCAGGAAATGTGACTTCATCCAGAATGTTACTACTGTAACCCTAGGAAGAAGAAAATTCTTGTGGAGTCACAGTGTGCTGGGCACAGGCTGCCATGGGAGGGGTCAGTCTTCTAAAAGCCTCGAGTCCACAGACTTTTGAGCTGGAGGAACAGCTCAAATTCAGACATTTCCCTTGTGAGTGGACATATTGAGTCAATGCAGGTGCAGCTCACCAACATTCTAGCTGATCTGGCCTCCCCGTGACACTCCTGAAGACAGTGAATGATGCCAAGAACACTAGGGAGAGGAATGGTGCTGTACTGCCACCTCCTCCCTGCCTGTCCCCCTCATGGCCTCCTGCTGCCAGGCCCAGCTCATGGCCCAGTTCACTGTGGGAGACCCACCTTCTTCTTGCAAGGTTCCTCACTGGACCGTGCAGAGATGATTACTGTGGCCGCCATGAGAAGTTCCAGCAGCAAGAGCAGGATGAGGTTAAAGTTTATCTGCAAAGAGAGTAGGTACTTAGGGACTCAGTGTCTTTTCTTCCAGGAAGCCACCATCATCCTTAAGAAAGCTGCTGTAGCTCCAGACCAGAGCCTCTCTCTTCATCACAGGCTTGTCTGAACCATGGGTACATGGTGTGTTTGTCTCATGGTTTGTTTTGCTGTTGTTGCTCTTTGTGTGCATGTTAAACTTTTTAATATATGAAAATTTTTAATTAAATTTATTCATGGGAGGGGGGATACATGTCACAGAGTACACGTGGAGGACTGAGGACAATTGAGAGCCAGTTATCTACTTCCACCATGTGGGTCCTGTCAATTGAATTCAGATCATCAGGCTGGAGAGCAAGTACCCACCTGCTGAGCTGTCTTGAAACTTCAGGATCCTGCTTTTGAAACCACTCTTACTGAAAGGCTATGACATTTGCCACTGGGTCTAGAAGCCAAAGTTCTCTACTGAAGTCACATCTGGGCTGGAGATCTTACATATTGACTGAATGACTACAACTTCATAACTATGGGGAGTTCGGATGTTGCCGATAGAATCCAGATCACCTGGGCCTATCTCTAGTCCTGTAAGAGCCATTTACTACTAACGTTTGTATCTGACATAACATTTTTGTGACTACTAGGTAAAACATCTGGAATGTCAGAAGACTTCCAGCTTCTACTGCCCTAAAGTTAAAAACATCTATAAAGCTATAACATCTCCCAGACCTCTATAGCTTCCCAACCTGATGCCCCAACCAGCATATTTTGTGACTGCACTGACTAATGACTATTTTGTTCTGTGTCTATAAGGGTTCATGTAACCTCTTCCACAGTGGGATGTGTCATTCACAGTGACCTGAATTTGTGTTCCTGGGCCTGGGTCACTTCTATTTGGCTCATAATAAACTGCCTTTTGTTTACTTTGGAGCAAGAATTATGTTTTGTATTAACAGGCCCTTGAGCTGCATCTGACATCCCATCTAAACACACACACAAACCTGAACACAAACTATTACAAGCAGCTCCTTGTATAATAGCCAGAAACGAACCACTCTGGGTCCCAGCTGTGTCGGCAGTTACATAAATCTTTATACTTTCTAAGTCTCAGAGTACCACATGCTTAAAAAGTCAATTGATGTGGCTGAAGGGAGAGCTCAGGGTTCAGAACACGTGTTCCTCTTACAGAGGACGAAGGTTTGGTTTCCAGAACCTACATGGTGGCTCACAACCATTCATAACTCCAGTTCAAAGGATCCAATACCCTCTTCTGGCCTCTATGGATATTGTACAAACAATTGCACTTACGTACATGCAGACAAACACTCATTGGTCTGGGGACGTAGAGCACAAGCCAAGTGGCTACAAGGCCTGGAGTTTGATCCTCAGTAGTGCAAATAAATAAATAATTTTAAAATATTTTATTTTTCTTTTATGTGTATGAGTTTATTGCCCGCATGTATGTAACAGCACCTGTGTCATGCAGTGCCTATGGAGGTCAGAAGAGGGATAAGATCCTCTGGAACTGGAGTTATGGATGGTTGTTAGCCACCATATGGGTGCTGGGAACTGAACGAGGGTCCTCTATAAGAGCAGCCAGTGCTCTTAACCACTGAGCCGTTTCTCCAGCCCTGATAACTATTTTTCTGACAGGGACTCCCTAGCCCCAGCCTGCCAGGAACTCACTATATAGACCAGGCTGGCACTGATCTCACAAAGATCTGCCTACCTCTGCCTCCCAAGTCCTTGGATTAAAGGCATGCACCACCACACCAGCGTTTAACTGATGATTTAATACACATTTATGCAGTAGTGCGAATTGAACTTAGAGTCCCCTGCATGCTAGGTAAGCACTATACAACTGAATTATATTCATAGCTCTGTTTTTTTTGAGACAGAATCTCACCAAGTTCCCCAGATTGGACTTGAACTCATTCTGTAGTCCAGGCTAGCCTTGAATTCATAATCTTCCTGTCTCAGCCAGGCATTCAGTTAAAGGAACTTCCCTAGACCCATGCATCCCAGAGCCACTTCATGTATAGGCTGTGGGTTGTGGTCTACAAGTGCAGAATTATCTGGATGGACCCTTTACCTCTTACCTGCCACAGAGCTCAAGAACTAAGCTGTCAGGGTATAGCTAGGAGAGACTGTCCTGCCTCACAAGCACAGAAGCACCTAAAGGCGGGAGTATGGGATGCAAAGGTGGTCCAGGATGCCTGGAACACACTAAATCCCTAAGGGAAACTGGTGCCTTCAGAGGAAACCACACAGTCCATAAGGTGGGGCACATGTCCAGAGAGGTTCTCCACCATCTATTTGGAGAACAGTATGAACTTTGCAGGTATCTTCTGAAAATGAAGACACTCTATTACCCCAGGTGCAAACTTTGGAGAAATGTTGGCAAACCCGTGATGAAGATGCATGCATGAAAGGTCAGAGCAGCACCATGAAACCCCAGACCTGAACACAAGAGCCCTCTCCCAGCACTATGATAAGATAGGTGACCAAACTCTGAAAGAGTCATAAAGCCATAAGCACCAGCTTCTGCTGAGCGTAGCAGTGGACTGGCAGCCCCAACCTCACAAAGTGCTTATACCTGCAGAACCTCAGCCCCACCTGGAACAGGTGTGAGAATCCACAGGTAACAAGGCCCTCCATGGCCTTGACTACATTGAGATCTGATGGGTACTGGGTAGGAGCTGCCTGAGGCAGGTGGAGGAACCTCAGGAACACAATGTTTGATCCAATCCTGCTCAGAAACTATGTCCTGCTCAGGGACATGCATGTGCGTGGTAAAATAGCTATGGAGTGAAAGGATATTCAGGAACATGGTGCCATCTGTATGAGTCATACCAACCATCTGTCCTGTTGGCCCATTACAAGTCTTCTGGTCTCTGCTGAGAATCTTTTGGGTCTATACACTTGCTAGCCCCTGGCTGTAGGGCTCACCTTTCCTTAATCTCCAGCTGCCTATCTCCTCATGGGTCAGTGTATCCCATCAATCCCCTTGAAGCTCTAAACCACAGGCACCCTGTTATTAAGACTGCTTCCTAATACTCTTGGCTGTGGGGAAATGCATCCCTCTGTCCTTCAAGAGACCATTCCCTTCTTTGTGCCCCTCTCCCAATTATGTCCTGCCCAGATCTACAGGAGGAGCTGCAGAGGAGCATCTCATTCTGACCTGTGTCGCCTCATGGTCTCACACCCCATTTGTTCTGGATATCTTTAAGAAGAAAGTGTCATAGTTTTGAGGTCTTGTTAGACACAGTCCCAGGAACTTTATATGAGTTGTTTAGAGTTTTTTGTTTGTTTGTTTGTTTGTTTTGACATGGCCTCATATAGTTCAGACTGGTCTCAAACTTACTATGTGTCCAAGGATAACCTTGAATTCCTTATCTTCTCTCCATCTCCTAAGTGCTGAGATTATAGGCATGTGCTAACATACCCAGTTCATTATATACTTAATACTATAAATTTTCAATTTCTGTGGTACAATTAAAGTTTTGTGTTGATTTTTCCCATCCAGTCACTTGTTACATGCACTCAATAATTCAATGTCCAGTCAGCAAGAACCATCTCTTCTGCACACAGTAGCCTGGGTATTCCTTATTCACGTGTATCCTTACACGACTAACTAGGACATCCTCACTTCTAGTGAGATTTTCTCTTTAAGCATCATAATTTAAGCAATTTTCCCACTTTTCTGAGTAGTGCATAAAATGACAATGTGCCCTACAATGAATAGCATCATAGATTTGATAAAATACAGAATTATTCTACTATTAGTTTTTTTACACGTCTGGTGAAAGGCTAAAACCCAGAGCATTGAATATGTTAGATAAATGTCCCCCCTGAGCTGTACCCAAAGGCCTGTTGCTGTTGACTTTTAAGGCCTGTTAGGAAATAGTCACTATTATTTATCAATAGATTTGTTCAGTGGCATCAACTCAGAGTTCAATAAAGACAATTCTTCAGAAGCACAGACAAAATCCTTAAAACCTGTCAACAAGGGTTAGGTGTCAGAGGACATTTACATGAATTTCAAACTCTATTTGGGAAGAGTAGAGCCCCAGAATCTGACTTCAGTGAAAAGACATGATCCAGGTAAAAATAGGAACTCACTGTGACCCACATCTCTGTCCAGTGACTCACATTTATTGCTGATGGATTCAGGACCAGTTTGCATCCGAACCAGATTAGACAGGTGGTGGTGACAGCGAATGTGGAAACAAACAGTATCTGGAAGTTGGGAATCTGGAAAACAAGGCAGTAAGAGTTTCCTTCTTTAAAAGAATAAAGACAGCATCTAAATTCCAGGAAATTAACTAAAAGTCTTGGGCTGTGACTGTAAGAATGGGGTGGTACCTGCAGTACGAGGGCAAGGCAGCCTCTAGGAGCCTTCCAGGGCACTACTCATTGGTATGTCTGCACACCTATGAATACCCCATGCCTGACTGATGTGTGGCTATTTCCTTCCAGTTGAAAATTCCATTCTACAGGAAGAGGTGAGCTTGTAAGACTCAGGAAATAATAAAACTTACACAGCTCAAGAAGTAAACAAAATTTACAAGGAGAAGAAAGCTCCTGAAACTTAGACACTTGACAGCCATTCCCCAAGGTTGCTAAATAGTGACAATTGCTGGGGAGAGGCGACAACCCAACTGGCTAAGTTGTAAGCTGTGAAGGGAGCCCTGGGGATACAGCTTCTATTAGTTGTCACCTAGGCTGTGGAGGGAGGACTTTTCTCTAATGCAGCTACCTTTGAGTCATCCACACTCTTCTAAGTAACCTGGATAAACTCAGTGGTTCACTAAGGCAGCCTTGAATAGAAGCCTTTCGTTGTCTGTGTTGTGTCTGAAGGTGAAATGTCCCCTGTAGATGCATTTGTTTGAACACTTTGGTCCCCAGCTGGTGGTGCTGTTTGGGAGGACTGTCAAACTCCTAGAGGTGGAGCCTTGCTTGGAAGAAGTGGGCTACTGGGGGTGGGCCCTGGAGTTTTGTAGTCAGACCACTTCCCATTCACTTTCTGCTTCCTGACTACAGATGCAATGTGGCCAATGGACCTCCTACTTCTGCACCATGATGAAATGTATCCTCGTGGACTGGATGCCAGAATAAACCATTTACTTCTGTAAACTCCTTCTTCTCTGGGACTTTGTCATAGCAAGAGACAAGTAACTAATATAGCCTGTTTTATCTTTGCTCATGTCTCCTGAAGAGAAGCCACATAACAGGACTGCCCTGCCCTCCTATAGGCTCTTTCCACAGCTGAGTAATGTGGGGCTCCCAAGTCTGCAGAGACTGGTCTTTAGGTTGAACTTACCGCACTGACGTTTCTCCTCCCAATAGCGAAGCTCACAATTGCTGAGGGGATGCACTGAAAAGAAACCAGAACTTGGGTGGGCCAAGGGTTATCTGAGACTCATGTTGGACATAATTCAGTAGAAGAGCTCTTGCTACCATGCCTGGGCCTTGGGTCTGCTCTTTAGCACCACATAAAATAAAGATAATAATGTGACATAATTCTTAAGCCTCTAGAATAATCTGAGTCACTCTGGCAAATAATCCTTTCTAGTCTACTCGATGCAAGGGGCTCCCTCAACCCTGACGATCCATGGTACTTCAAAGTAACTTCATTTAAAAACTATATTTGGGGGAGGGCCTCATGAACCCCATCCCTGGTTGAGGGGCTATTGACAATTGATGGCTGTCAGTAGAGGGAGAGCTAGTTTTCTTTAAGGGCATAGCTCCTGCTGGATCGACCATGCTGCAACGGATGGCCTCACACCGGTTTCCTTTAAGGTCATAGCTCCTGATTGACCATGCTGCAGCAGATGGCCCCACACCCATGAGTATATAAGTAACACAAATTGGACTCCCTGGGTTATGAAAAAAAAGAGGACATGAACTTCAGGGGGTAGGAATGTTGGAGTGATTTGGGAAAGAGTTGGGAGGGAGTGGGGATGAAAATGATTAAAATATCTGGTATGCAGGAATGAAATTGTCAAAGAATTTATTTAAAACATTATATTTAAAATTTAAAAGCCAGGTGTGGTGATGCACTTTTTTAATCCCAGCACTTGGAAGGCAGAGGGAGGCAGATTTATGTGAGATTGAGGCTAGTCTGGTCTATCTTGTAAGTTCAGCTAGGGCTACAGCAAGACCCTGTCTTGAAAAGATGAAAAAGAAATAGTATTCAGCTGTATGAGATTAGAAGTCAGATGCAACTAAGTATTGCTAGAGGATTACCCAAAAGGAAGAGGTATCTATGCAGCAGAAGCAAAGTGTTCCCTTATACTCAGCAGTCCCATGATCTCAGGGGCTGTCCTGTACTGACCCTACTGTGACTCCAAAGCCATGTCAAGGCCCAGATGATGAGGGTACTGAAAGGATGTCAAGGGAGTTGGAAGTGGGCCATCCTGGACCTGGTGGGTCATATGGTGTCACCGCTGTGGGCAACAGGACCCCAGTCCACTTGGAGAACAGCAGGTGGGGGACTGTGGGCAGGAAGCTCAAGGGGCAAAAACCACTGGGTATGTCTACATGGCAGTGGGTGGTGGTGAACAGAGGAAAAGCCTACGTTGCAGCCTAAGGTAGGGATAGGACTGCTGCATCCCAGCTTGGGACCCGTTCAGATACCTTAAAGGCCCAACACTGGCATCTGGGGAGACAGCTGCCTGGTGGAGCAAGACAAGAGTGAATGTATCCTGCCCTTGGGAGTGGAGAATCATTGCCATCAATGCCACTCTGAAGCAATCTGGGTCAGAATCACTGTGACCTTGCCAAGGGCTGTTCCCATGATGGCACAGTAGATATTTCCAGAAAGAGAGCAGGAGGGAGAAGTTGGTGTTCTTTCAAAGAGTTTTACTCTAAGAGAACCGATCTCCAAGGCAGCATGTGCACATCGTTGGTGTATGGGGCTAAAAGAAACTACTGTCCTTTGTCTTTAAGATACCTGGGACCACTGATGGGGCCAGTCAGCAGCAGTATCCTTGTGGGAGGGGTAAGGGATCCTGGCAGGGGGATATGAAAGGAAAGGCTCTCAAGAATCATGCCTGCACTGGCTGGTCATCATCTGAACACGGAAAGACATGGGGTGTAAGCCTGGGGATCTAAGACCTCAAAGGACCACAGAGTGGTTCTGGGGAGGCCCCCATGGCCCAGCTTCCTCACAGTGACCCCAAGGGATTCTGTTCTCTGTGCTTGAGCTAGCCAGATAATGCAGAGGTCTGGGGTGTCAGTGTCTATCTCTCCTCCCCTCCTGAGAGGGTAGTGTCCCCTTGCAATCGATGAAATCCTAGAAATATGGTATCAACATCTAGGAGGGACAGGGGTGCAGAGTCCCTGTCAGCACTCAAGACAACTGGATCAGGAGGACACTACTACATGCCAAGATCCAAAGTTTTGTTTCTCACAGTGGTGTCTGTGGATTACGATTCAGACCTGATAAGTTTCAAAAGTATTGAAACTAGTCACATGAGCTATATCTGCATGAGGAACAGTTAACAGAAACCTATAAACCCCAGAGCTTAAACACACTATGGAGAACTAGGGTACTGGTGTACGTGGCTGAGGAGCATGCTTACAGAGCCCGCTGCACAGCGCAAATAATCCATCTCGGAGGGGAACACGTTCCCCAAGTACAGTGAAAACCCAGAAGTCACAAGAAGGCAGCTCTGCAAAAGAACAACATAGATTCAGGTTTTAACTGGTTCTATCTGAAGATTAGATACTTGAGAGGGCAACATCCAGCCCTTTGACACTAACTTAACTTTTCCCATATTAACCAGCACTCTCCCTATCTATTGCTGAGACTCACAATAGATACTTGAGAGGGCAACATCCAGCCCTTTGACACTAACTTAACTTTTCCCATATTAACCAGCACTCTCCCAGTATTTACTCTGCCTGTGCCTGCGTCCTGCATTACTGGGACTCCTCTTGGCAGAGCTAACACAGTTCAAGAAATGTACCTTCCCTTCCCTTCCCCTGGCATCAGAGCATGAACTACCACACTGTTATTTGGGGAGAAAGGAAGGTGGTTTCAGAGGCTTCCGAATTCCACCCCAGGCCTAGGCTTGGAGCCCGCCCTGCGACCTCTGTGGAGACTGATCCAAACTGGAATCTATAAAAGGGCTGGGGATGTGGAAAGGGAGAGGTCCTGGTCAGGATGTGGGTTATCAGTCCAAAGCTACACAGAACCCAGATCCTGCTGTAAAAACATGCCTCAGCTACTGTGTACACCCAGAGTCAAATGACACTTAGCTCCTCCATTATCTGTAAGTTTATGTACAAGTATCCTGGGGTCCCAAGAAATTCCCTTAAATGGCTAGCACTGCCCACCCTGGGCTTCTAGCTTGACTCTTCTCCCTAGTTGTAACCAGTGCAACTTGCTCCATTGTTCCCCATGGCCTCCATGGCCCTTATGGCCACTATAGTCCTTCCTGCACCATAGGCCTGAATCAGTCCTTGACCATAACTCTTGTCATTTATCCCACAGAGCTACCCTGAAGCCTCCAACTTTTACAGAGCATTCATGTATAGAAGTACAGGGCTATGGCAGCCACTGACTGGTAAGCTGTAGACTCAGTGTAATGCTAGACTACTTTGCCCTGGTGGGACAGTATAATATACTAATTGAGAAAGGTAACTCAGAGGACACCTACAGAGTAAATATGTCGGTATCCAAGAGGTACACCACTAAAATGAGAGCTGTTCTTATCTGACCCACCTGAGACAGGGAGAGTTCCAGTCCATAGGACACTGCATAATCTGGGACATGGCCAGCACTGAAGGAATGAGGTGTTTACTACCCTCTGACGTCGTGTTGAGCTACTCACCCCCATCAGCACAGAGAAGACCCATGTCTTGTAGCTGAAGCAGGGGGGCAGCCTCTTTGATAGCTGCAGGTCCTTGGGCTTTGGGTCAGGGGTATAGCTGCCTGTGTCCTGCCGTCCTGGGTCCTGCCGTCCTCGTTCCAGCGTGGGCATCCGGTCATAGCCCAGCTCCTCCCTGAACTGCCCCTCCCGTGTCATGGCACTGGGAAAAGGAACACTATAAAGAGTGACGTAGAGTCAAGCTGAGACTCACAAGTGGAAGTGAGCCAACATTTCCTCATATGCAGTGAAACAGTCAAGGATTTTGACAACTGAAAAACCTCCAACTGCATTGTTTTCAATAAATTCCTTTTGGGGTGGAGGAGACAAAGTATCACTGTGTAGCCCAGGCTAGCCTTGAACTCCTAAACAGGTACATATCACCATGCCTGGTCCAAACAATTTTTTAAATCAAGAAATATGCTCATCCAACAGTGCTGTGAACCTGAGGAAATAAACGCTTAATTCTAAAAGTAAGTAAAATCACCCCAGTCCATCTGGATTCAGGGTAGGATGGTAGGCTTCATTGATCTGGGTCTTCAGATACAGTACATTCAACTCCTGCCAGCAACTTCATGAACGCCAAAGGGAAGGGGATTCCACCTACTGAACGCAAGGTGGGGTCCAAACAGGAGAATGGAAAAGATGCACCTACTTTGCAGTTGAGTGCCTTTATGCTTACCTCTGCTGATGTCCGGCTGTCGGGAACACTGGCCTCTGGGTGAGGGGCTTCCAGCAAGGACTATTCACAAGTAGAACAAAAGCTCAGCTAAACTGCACTTCAGCCAGGGGCAGGCACACAGCTTCCTGAATTTCAATGAGGAGATGAAGTGAGTGGACCCTAGAAACATTTGCCTTGGTTGTGTAACCATGGGCTTAGAGCTATCCTAACCCAATGAGGAAAGGCCCACTTACTCACTGCTGACTGGCTGGTTGGCTGTCTCAGAAGGAAAAGTACTTCTGAGAACGCCCAGTGCATCCAGGATCCTGACCAGGCTTGGGACTGTATTCCAAGGTTGTATCATACATCTCATCAAGCAGCCTTTTTCTGTCCTCCATTATTGCATGATGGAAATCTTCACAAGACCACATAAACCTTTATGTTCTCAATTTTGGCAAGGCTGGACACTGAACTGCTGGGAATTCCACCACCGGTTCCCATGGCAGCTCCAAGGATTGGCAAGAACAGTGCCATAGCACCCTTTATTTCTGCTCAGTAGGCAGAGAAGAACATGAATGTGTTTCAATCACCCAGGGGCCCTGGCAATTACAGGAACAATTTCTTTGTGAGAAAAAAACATCCCAGAATACTTTGAAAAAACAGCTCCCTTCTGTGTAGACCCACGATGTAGCCTGGGCTCCATCAGGGATGCTTGGCTACCTTAGTTTTTCAACCTAGCAAGAAGGATTAGAAATAATTTACCCAAACAATTCCCTGAAAAGTTAAGAACTTATTTTGAACAGGTTGAGAAACCTCCCAGATTTTCTGAGTTTTAAAGTGATCAACAGAATCCATGGGAACTGGTCCAACTAGATTGAACTCTTTTGTGTTTTCTTTTGTTTGAGGAAAAATGTTGAGTGGATTTCACTATTTTTGAGCCTTTTGATAGCTGTTCTCTACTAAGAAATACAAATAAGCTGCCTTGAATTGGATGGGAGCACACTTCCCAACCCTCCCTCTCAACTTACAGTCACGTGGGAAGCTGGGGCTTTACTAAGCTACATTACAGTTGTACCCGAATAAAGTTAAATCTGACTCAACATTGGAGGCTAAGGGTGGATCCAATTCTGAGGCACCCCTTCTTCCTGATGTCTCTTGGAACTATGCTCCTGAGCCCAGATTCACTCATACTTTTGTCCAAACAGTATCTCCAGCATCAGCTGAGGAAGTCAAAGCTAGGGACCCACTCCTGTCTCATTGGAGAATCATGCCCTTTGATCTCTAGACCTAAAATCCTGCTCTCTCCCTCTCCCTCTCTCTCTCTCTCTCTCTCTCTCTCTCTCTCTCACACACACACACACACACACACACACACACACACACACACACACCACTTTCAGCACTTTGATACATTAAAGAAGCCCATTCACATTGATTCACTGTCTTGGGTGGAGGGCAAAGTGGGGTCCTGAGGGATCAAATTTATCTGCCCAGGTCACAAGAGACTCATACAGCTCAGTGAACTTGCTTACTTTATTAAGAGATTTTCAGTGCAAGGTTAAGTAAAAGGCATTAGTCCAGATTTTGTCCATCTTGGAAAAGTGTGTCTTGATTGCTGCCACAATAATAGTTTCTAGAGCAAGTCTTGTCTCACACAGTCTTCAAATAAATTTCCCTTCCTCCCTCTGCCCACTGAGTCCCACTTATACTCCAACAGTAATGCAGCCTTCAGCAAGTACTTGTAGGCAAGGTCATGGTTCTCTCCTGTGTTCCACTGTGTCATACTCTGTGTGACGATGAGGAGAAAAAGGCATCGTAGTCAAAGGCACAGAGGGCCAGCAGAAGAACTGGAGGCCTGGTAGGTACAAAGGCCCTGGAGCAGGCAGGGGTATGATGTCCAAAGGAGGGTAAGCAGAGAATTCTGGGAGGCAGAATACAAGGGCCATCCAGGTACAAGACCCTGTGAGTATGGAACCTAATAAATCCTGAGACCCTTCTCATTCCCCTATGAATTGCCAGCAATGCACCCAAGGTGAAGGCTTCATGATGATCCCTAAATGTTTAAGGCATGAATCACCTTGTCCCTCTCTCCCTGTCTCTCAAGAAGGGTGTTGATTAAATGGATAGATTTGATTTGGTAAAATAAAAAATCCTCATCTAGAACTAAATCAGATCTCTAACCAACACAACAGAATACATCCTATTTATGTTGCATGGAACATTTGGCTAAGGAGACTAATTTAGTGGGGAAAGCCTTGATAAGGTTTAAAGACAGAAGTCATTCAGATTTTATTCTCTGAACAAGACCAAGTTAAATTAGAAATCAGTACTGGAAAGTCTTTACTTTTCTATTAACAATATGCCTGAACAAAACCCAGCAACAACGAAAAATAAACTCCTACATGGGTCAAAGAAATCGCAAGAAAGTAAAAAAATCGACCCAGACGAGAAAACTGTAGTTTTAAATGCTTACTTTTTAAAAAAAGTTCCTCAGGCTAGGGATGTAGCCTGCACAAGGTTTTGGATTTGAACACGTTCCTCGAGACTTGAGAGGTAGAGGCAAGAGGATCAGGAGTACAGATCATCCTTGGCTTCATAGCCAGCTAGGTATACGAGACCCTTTCTTAAAAAATAAAACTATTGGGAACATTGGAATACGGGATTTCGTCCACTTCATAAAGCAAGTGGGGGGCTGCAGAGATGACTCAAAGGTTAAGAGCACTGACTAATCTTGCAGAGGACCCAGGTTCGACTCCCAGCACCCCAATGGCAGCTGACAACCGTCCATAACTCCAGTTCCAGGAGATCCAAAGCCCTCTTCTGACTTCACGGGCACTTCATAGCACGGGTGCACTTACACATATGCAAGCTGCACACTCATACACATAACATAAAAATAAAATAAATCAATATAACTAACAACCCCTCCTAAGATTACACCGAGTGGAGAAGTAGCAGGTCTGACTAAACCCCACCAAGGTAGAGCAGCGGGTCCCGACAAATACCTTCCAACCCCCACTCCACCCCCACCCTCCCCACCCCCCTCCCCACCCCCGCACCCCCCCTCCCCCTCCCCCCTCCCCACCCCCCCCCCCCCTCGGGACGCACACTGCGCATGTCAGGATCTGGGCCCGCAAGCACAAACCGCCAACCTCCCCGCATTAATGGCTGCGGCGCGCGGCAGGACCCCATTGGCTGCACGCGGAGAGCGGCGGCGCAGGCGCAGACACAGCAACCCCATTGGCCGAGCTGGAGTGGGGCTGCGCGTGCGTGTGGCCAATCCAGAGAGGGCTGCGGCGTGCGGAGGCCTGTGCGCGGGTGAGGCCGAGGGCGACCGAAGGCGGCCATGCTGCGCCTCGCGGCCAAGCTAGTGGCCTTCTTCTGGAGGAGGGAGGATGCTCCTGAGGAGGAGGTCGGGCCGTTGAGACAGGAGCTGCTGGAAGGTGTGTCGGGCCGCGTGGCCAGGGCCGGAAGCCCTGGTGCCATCGGCGAGGGCAGCGTGGGCGGACCTGGGGCCTTACGCATGCGCAGCCGCGGTGGGCGTGAGGCCGGTGCCTGGTGGGCCTCCTCTGGCCTGGGGAACCGTTGTAGGGTTTTGTCGCATGACTGGCTGATCTGTCAGTGCCGAGATTTCCACGCAGCGTGTTTCTTTTTAAGAAATGTTTATTCTGTGTGTGAGAGTATTGCCTGCGTGTGCGTAGGGGTGCTGCCTCGTGCCATGGTCTCGGAGGTCAGAACAGGGCGTCAGATCCCGGAACTGCAGTCCGGATGATAGTCAGCCGCCCTGTGGGTCCTGGACTCCGAACCCGGGCCCTCTGCAAGAGCAGCCAATGCCCTTAAGGCTCAGTGTCTCTCCAGCCCCCACTGGGCGTGTGTCTGTAGTGCACAAGGTGACCTGATGTCTGCACACCTCTGCCAGGCTATGTCCCCAGTCTCACCCGAATTGAGAGCTTTCAGAGCTCTGGAAACCGTGGTCCCAGCACCTCAACTTGTCGATCCAAATGTGATGGTGTCAGACTTTCCAGCTCCTTCAGGTCTACATGGTTGCTGACCCCTTCTCCCTAGCCACTCTTCTGGATGGGAGCTCAGGCTGCCAATGCCCTGTTGCTTTCTCTAATGCCAAAAAGAACATTTCCTGTAAGAGAAGCCAGAAATTACAGAAAAATGGAGTTGTTGCAGAGAACCTGGGTTGGATTCCCAGCACCCATAAGGCAGCCAACAACCTGTAACTTCAGCTCGGTGAGATTGTTTGCCCTCTTCTGATCTACGCAGGCATGCATGACACAGGTGCACTTACATACATGCAGGTAATAATACTCTCCCACACATAAAACAAAAATAAGATATTTTTTAAATGGAATTGTTGAGCACATCATGGTCAAGGCCATATTCATACAGATGTGTGTCTGTAACAGAATGTAAACCGAGGCAAATAGCTTCGTCCAATCTCATTGAAAGAATGTGGCTCTCTGCAACAGCTTAAACTCCATCCTCATGCTGAATTGCTTCCACAGCTGTCATGTGACCTGAACACTCTGAGTTTGGCCTGTGAGAAGTTACAAAAGTACAGCAAGGACTTGGGAATGGTGACATCCTATCCTGTCAGCCACCCCAGGTCTCCACATTGCCCATATATTGTTATTTAGGCAATAGCTTTCAGGTGTTGACATTTTACGGTGATAACTAGCATGTATAAGGATGAAGGACCAAGCCCTCATGGTCACATGGGGCAGACTAGAGTTAAGCCAGGCGGTCTAGCTTTGGCCTTACAGTTCTCTCTGCCATCTTTACCACCTGTGCCCCTCAGACCCTGGAATTCTGTCTCAAAAACAACTCAGTGGCAGCTGCTCCATTTCTAATCCAACAGATGAGGTTCCTGTCTTCCATGAGTGCCCATACTTTGCCTTTCTCTGGTAGAGTTTAAGTGTACTAGTATTTGCTTTTTTAAGAGAAGATTTATTTTTTTATTTATGTGTGCTTATGTGTGTGTGATACATGTCTGTGGGTATCTGAGAGGCCAGAAGCAGGTGTCTGGATCTTGAATTACAGACTAGCCCTAACACCTCCCCCCCACCGCCCAGTGTGGGCTCTGGTAACTGAGCTCAGGTCCTCTGGAAGAGCAGAACACACTTCTAACCACTGAGCCCTTCCCTCGAGCCCAAGGGTTTACTGTTGTGGCTTATACAACTTCTTTGCTTTCTTGTCTCAGGTGACACCAGGTTGAAAACTGTGCAAGGTGTTGTGACAAGATATTGTAGTGATTATGGCATGATTGATGATTTGATCTACTTTTCCAATGATGCTGTGACTAGCAAAGTGCTTCTGAATGTTGGACAGGAAGTTATTGCAGTGGTGGAAGAAAATAAAGTGTCAAATGGACTGAAAGCCATCAGGGTAAGTCTTAAGTTTATTAAAGAATAGTCTCTCTTTGCCATGAAGTCCACATTTGTTAACCTCTCAGACATGCCCTGGCCAAGGAGGAGACAGTGGAGTGTACCCATGACAGGGAACTTTTGTTCTTCATAGTGATTTTTAAGTTCCTGCACTTGGGAGGCAAAGTCAGGTGGTTCTCTTGAGTTCAAGTCCAGCCTGGTCTATATAGAGAGTCCCAGGCCAGCTGGAGATACAGGGAGACCCTAACTCAAAAAGACCAAAGACAAAAAAAAAAAAAAAAACAAACAAACAAAATTTAGCCAGGCATGGTGACACACACCTTTAATCCCAGCTTCAAGAGGCAGAGGCAGGCAGATCTTTGTGAGTTCAGGGCCAGCCTGATCTACATAGTGAGTTCCAGGCCAGCTGGGACTGCAAAAAGACCCTGTCTCAGAAAGATTAAAAAGAAAAATTCCTTCAGGGCCCAGAGAGATGATTCAGTGGTAAGATCCCTGGCTGCTCTTTCAGAGGTCGAGAGTTTGGTTTCCACATCCACCTACTTACAAATACCTGTGACTCCAGCTCAAGGGGATCTAATGACCATTTCTTGCCTCCATGAGCACCTGCATGGATGTGTGCAGATATACATACACATAAACAAAAATAACTCTTAAATTTATGAAAAAGATCCCTTCAGAAAGGCACCTCTTATGAATCAAAATGCAGATCTTCACCAGACACTGAATCTACCCATCAAAAATGGACTAGGATGTTGACACTGGCCTGTAATTCACTTTTCTCTTCTTTGACAGTAGTTTGAAAGTTCATTTGCTTGTTTTACAGGTAGAAGCTGTCTCTGACAAATGGGAGGATGATAACAAAAACTCTTGCAGAGGGTTGTCCGACTCCTGCCCTAGAGTGCTGATTGGCTGTGTGACTTCCATGTTGGAAGGTGCTGGCTACATTAGTCAGACCACATATTTCTCGCTGGAGAGTGTTTGTGAAGGTAGCTAGATGTATTTGTTTCATATTTAAAATTAGTTGTTTGTTCTTTAAATAATTTTAATGGATTAATTAAATGGTTGTGTGCCTCATTGAAAGAGTCTTGTTTGGGCATGGCCCTGCAAGGTACTAGCCTCACAGACTTTGGGTCGGGAGGTCACTGTTTTAAACTTGTGATTTCATTTGTTTTATGTTCATTTGTCAGACACATCCTCTAGTTACTGAGTTGCTGATCTAAAAACAGTGTCTTAGTGTAAGAAATGTTTTGGGTTTTGTTTCCTTTTCTTTTTGTTAGTTGAGACAGGGTTTTATATAGTAGGCCAAACTGGAACATGCAGTGATCCTCCTGCTTCAGCCTTCTGAGTGCTTGGATTACAGGTGTGAGTCACTGTACCTGGCTTAAGAACAGGTCTTTCTAAGGTGCTTCACATGTATTAAATAAGGCTTGGATTACCTTGTAATTTTCCAAGAATATATATTCATTTTTCTGTGTGTATGAGTGTTATGTCTGCATGTCTATAAGTGCACCCGTGTCATGCAGTGACTTATGAGGACAGAAGAGGGCATCAGAGCCCTTGGAACTGGAATTATGGATAGCCATCATGTATATGCTAGAATTCAAACCCAGGTTTTCAGCAAAAGTAGCTAGTGCTCATAACTGCTGAGCCTTTTCTTCAGCCCCACCATTTTTAATTACTTTTCTTTTTATCCAATCTAAGGTTTTACTTTTGTACCTAAAGAAGAAATTTGCTAATTTCATTCTCTGAGTTTAATTAACAGCTGTTTGCTGGGCACCTGCTCTCTAGTAGTGGTTGCTAAGGTAGTCACTGGAAACTAGAACAGGGAGACTCAGTTCTTCTAGGCAGAAAGCTATATACACTGCAGACAGGAAGGAACTTGGAACTATTGTCAGGGGAATTGCTTCCTGAGCTGCACAGCATTGGGCTGCATATCAAAAGATGAGAATTGGGGCTGGAGAGATAGCTCAGTGATTAAGAGTACTGGGTGTTCTTGCCAAGGACCAGGATTCAGTTCCCAGCACCCATATGGTCACCCGTCCATAACTCCAGTTCTACGGGATTCAGCACCCTCTTCTACCCTCCACTGGCATTGCACACATGGTTGCATTTACCTATATGCAGACAAACCACTCATATGTGAAATAAAATGAATAAAAAAACTTTTTAAAGAAGAATATTAACTGCCTTGAAGCCTGGGTGCCAGGGGAAGTTGACTTAACCCAACAGGAAGCTTGCTGTTGTTACTCCTTACCCTGATTACAAACCTGTGATCTTCAGTGAACTGGACAGGCAGCTATCAGGGATTTTGAAAACTGTTTTGTCAGAGAAATTCGCAGTTCTGGTGAAAAGTTACCTATGATTGTCTGGGCTCCTCAGCCATGCAAACTGGAAACTCTTTCCAGGGCAGCCTTGGTGAGCACTATCTCCACATGGTTCCCAGGGCAGCCTTGATGGGTACAGTCTCCACATGGGCAATAGAGGGTGTCTCATACTGCAGATGTTGACTGGAGATACAGAAAACCCTAACTCTAGAGTAAAGACAAGTTAGATCTTAGGAGTTTCCTAGCAGAGAAAACTAAGTCAGGCAAAGATACCTCTGTAGGGTGAGAGTTGTGCTCAGAGGTGTAGAATTTTCTGTTAATATGATCATAAAACTCAGTGACCATAGCAAAAAAAAGTTCATGAGAGAAAATACAGTGCGAGAAACACTGCCTGCCAGGTAGCCCCTGGTAGCTGACCTCTGGATTCCACTGTGGGATCCAAACTGTGTGTGGTGAACTGGGGGCTTTCTCAGCAGGCAGGAGCCTGACACCAAATGCAACCACTGAATATCTCCGTTGCAGATGCCTCTTTGGTGACTAAAGCAGTGATTGTTCTTTTCTCTGATAGTTCCTGAGATCCTTTGGTTGTTGCTTGAAAGCCTTCACCTGGGGCTGGCAAAATTGCTCAGTGGGCAGAGGTACTTGATATGAAACCTTTGTAACCTGAGTTTGATCCCAAGAATCCATGTACAGATGAAAGGAGAGAACTGACTCCACAAGTTATCTGCTGACCTCCACGTGTGCCATGCACAAACATACACAGTAATAATATGTTTTGAAAAATTAAATGCTGTACCCAACCTGTGCTGTCTTCTCAAACCTACCCCTTCCTTTCAACTCCCATCCCAAAGACAAGTCCTTTGTCCTGGGGAAGCAGTTTCCAAACTTTTCCATGTCTGCCTGCTCTTTGCTCTCCCAGCCTGACCAGTTGGACTGTCCAGCCTTGTTCTTGGTGTTTGAGGAAAACATCATCAGAGGATGGCAATGGAAGAGCTAGGATAGACACTGCCTGGTGCCCCCAGTAGTAGCTTTGAGGCACACCCTGAGCCCATTGCTTTTATGGGTGGCCCCTCAGCTGCAGCCAAGGGTGGCCAGATTATTTCATTCATGGTGAAGAGAACTATATAATTCAATTAAAATCAAGCAACTTTTGATCAATATTTTGACATTTTATTGATGAAAGTGCTGTTTGGCACAAAAAATAGTACAAAATAGTAGACATATATTAAAGATCATTTCAGAGATTGTTGAAAATTTAGTTATAATTCTAAGCCAAAATTTATTTAAGAATTTTTCTGAAGCTCAAGTCAGCAACTCAGACAGCAATTTCTATGACCAAACATTCTGTGTTGGTTTGCATTCATTGTCACATTGGTTGAACTTAGTCATCTTGGAGACATGCATATGGGCTTGTCATTGAGGGAGTTTACAGAGAAATTTAATTGAGGAGGGAAAACACACCAGTTATGTGGGTAGCACCATTCTGTGAACTGGTCCCAGATAGCATAAGAAAGGAGAAAGGGAGCCAAGTGCCAGCAGTCACCTTTATTTGCTTCCTGCCCATAGACACAGAACGACTTCGCCACCACAACCAGAGCTGCTCTCAGTGTTATGCCTTCCTCCCCATGAGGGCCTGAAGAGCTGAAGCAGGCCCTCCTTATAGGCTGCTTTTCTTAGTCATTTTGTCACAGCAGTAAGGTAAGGGCCCAGTACAGAAAAGCTGTACTGAGAGGCGGCACTGTTGCTGTGATAAACGTGGTCATGAGGTTCATAGGCCTTTGGGAGTGGCTTGTAGATGAATGTGGAAGACTTGGGAGCTGCAGACTAGAGAAGCCCTAGAATGCTGTAAGCAAAGCTTAATAGACTGTCTGGTAAGAGTGTGGAAGACCAGAATGCTGAGAGAGGTGAAAATGAAGTCTCAACTCATGAGTTCAGAAGGACTGAGGAATGTACTAGGGATTTAGCTACAAGCTGTTTGCCTTGCCTTCCAGGATTAAAAAAAAATCTGGCTGCTTCCTGCCCATATCCTCAGAACTTGAGTGTGACTGAATTTACAAGCAGTGAACTAAGTTTGGTGGCAAGAACATGAAGGGCAGTATTCAGACTGTGGCATGGTACTGCTCATTGCTTACTCATATTTGTAGGGAGGTAGAACAGAAAAATTTAAGTGTGAGGTTAAACTTGCAGACAAGGCTTGTGTCAATAAAGAAATTGAAATTATTAAAAACATTGTCTAAACTAAAGAGAAACCTCCACTTGACTAGAAAAGACGTCTTGAAGGCAAGAAGACCTCACCCAAGCTGCTGGCTTGTTGCATTGCTAACTCTTGTGAAAGGAGAGCGTGAACTGAGAATATCATATCAGAAGTTCTCTGCTCCAAAATGCTTGCCTAGGGAAGTGCTTCCCCAAGTTCAGCTCCCTCGGTGTGCAGAGGCCAACACAGCTGTGGTAGCTGAAAGCCAGACAAATCTTAAACTGGCAGTAGGATTTAGCAGTGTCATCCTTATGGTGCTAGTTTTCAGGCATGATAAATGCAAGAGTGAGGGTGTCATGGAGTCTTGCACCAAATTTTCAGAAAGCCTCTGAGGCCACATAGTGTATGGCAGAGTTGGAATTCCTGGAGGAGGCCCTGAGAAATCATTGCATGACCTGAAGGCCTTGAACATAGACAAGTGGCCTGTCCCTGCTCCTTTCCAGCCCAAAGTAATACTAATCTGATACTGAATATGCTGAAGAATGATGTTAGGAAAACTAAATTAGAGTCTTTGTCTTTCGTAATTAAACCATCATGTGTCATTAGGTGCAGAAAAACCTCGTGTACACAGTTGAACATTGCATTTGATACCATACTGCAGTCTGGAATATGACCTGTGGTGTTTGAGGCTGTTTATTGATATTGGTTGGCATGATGACACACACACAGTGCAAAGTGTGCATTTTGTATTCAGATCCAAAGTGCAGGGAAGTTGCAAGGTGCTACCTGAGTGAGCACTGTAGAAACCTTCAATTCGTTTCACAGTTGAGTTTTAATTTTTATTGTGTATTCAGAAACCTTTCACTGTCATCAAGATTTTCACAATCCTGCACTTGGTTACAAAGAGTTTTAAGAAGCTGTGTCTTACAGATGGGAGCATTTTGAAAGCCCAAATGGTGAGGGTACCAGAGAAAAGGCCAAACCTACTGAAGTCAGTGGTGTATGTTGTTATCTTAGCTTTGTCGTGGGTTAGGGTTCAGCTTGTGGAGAGATCAGGATGGTGGAATGGACACTTTCCACTCATTCCTCAGGTTTGCCTAGACAGTGGAGCTCACCACAGCTCTGTGCCTTTGCCTGCTAGAACCTGGAACTGTCTGCTCCCTGTCTAACTGTTTGGAGTGTGTGTGTGATATGTACATGTTTGTGTGGGTACATGTGGAGGCCAGAGGCAGATCATGTGTCTTCCTCAGTTGTTCTCTGCCTTATATTTTTGGAGACAGTCTCTCACTGAACATCTTCCAGCTCTGGGGTTACAGATGTTCACTGCTAAACCAAGATTTTACATGGATGCTGAGGATCCTAACTCAGGTTCTTCTGCTGGTTCAGCTGGATATTTACTGACTGAGACATCTTCCTACTCTTTTGGTGTTATAATTTTAATGGAAAAATACGAAGAAGAGACTTA
Organism: Eospalax fontanierii; assembly: GCA_035773235.1. Lineage (NCBI taxonomy): Eukaryota > Metazoa > Chordata > Mammalia > Rodentia > Spalacidae > Eospalax > Eospalax fontanierii. Next base: position 78,835,395 of record CM069537.1, read on the forward strand.
GAGGTAGGGATCTAAGATGACAGGCCTGACTGAGAATGACTGTGCTGGGCCCTCCTCCTTTAGAGGCTGGAGGGTGTGGATCCTCCTCCCTTAGAGGAAACGGTGAGGTTTGCTCCAGGGTAAGGTGGATGCATGAACTGAGCCGTGATGGAAGTGAGGGGAGGATGTGCAATACCACCACAGTCCATTAGGAAGAGATTAACAGAGGTGTTGCTAACTGAAGTAAAGTATGTTTTTAAAATGTTCAATGTATCTCACATGGAGTATAAGTCATTTCAGTGTGTCCTAACCTTGAAGTGTACTGAACATTTGAGTCTTATTGGAGTTTTCTCTTTGGCCATTTTAGGTTTCCAGCCATGCAAAGGAGACTGGGTAGAGGCTGAGTACTGGATCAGGCCAGGAACATGGAGCAGTGAAGCAATCTCAGTGAAGCCACTGAGGTACAAGCGTGTGGACAAGGTAGTGTGCTGATGAATGGTTCTTGTGTTTCTGCTACAACTGCTACCAGGGATTACTTTTACAGTCCAAAATTCTCCTGGATGTGTCAGTAAGCCTGCATAGATAAAGTTCAGTACTGGCATGTTCTCATTAATAAAGTGGAGACAGTAGAGTGCTTACATAAATGGGTCTTAGTTACAGCATGCACGTTGATGCACTCAGATATTATAGGACAAAACATACGCATGATGAATTGTGGGCCTTGTGCTTCCTTGTAAGTTGATGATTTGGGGAATGAGATGGGATTATAGACACAATGAGTTTGCTCAGGGTGAGGTAGATGCATGAACTGGACTATGATAGAAAAGTGGGGGAAGGATGTCAGCCACCACCACAGCCTTCCTAGTTAGTCCGAAAACTTCTAGGCCTTTGTGTATCCATGTTATACTTAAACATATTAACTTTGCAAGACTGGACTGGGTTAGTCAGAATCAGAGGCAGGTTTGAGAACTGTCACCTTGTGCATATACACTTTCAAACAATGTTCAGCACTGCACTTGCAGGTTTGCATTTCCAGCCTGTGTGGGAGGAACGGGGTGATAGAGGACAGCATCTTCTTCAGCCTGGACTCCCTGAAGCTGCCTGAAGGGTACATACCGAGGAGACATGACATTGTCAATGCCGTGGTGGTGGAGAGCAGCCAGTCATGCTACATCTGGAGAGCACTGTGTATGACCCCCGTGAGGAGGTGGTAACCAAACAATTTTTCTTCTTTGAAAAAGAAAGGCCTGATTTAAGTGTGTTTAAGTTTTGAAGACTTATAGTCAAATGCTGTCTGATATTTCAGTCGATCATGGGATGTGTTTAGGGTGCTGGTCCCATAAGATCATATCACTATGAGCCAGCACGATGCTCAGTGGTAAACGTGCTTGTTACCCAAGTCTGGTGATCTGAGTTTGATGTTCAGAACCCACATGGTAGAAGAAAACAACCAACTCTTTCAAGTTGTCCTCTGACCTCCTGTGAGCTGTAGCATGCCGGTCCAACAACACATTTCTCAGAACATATTCTTGTTTTTAGGACATGTGACTATTTCATTAAGCTAGAGCAGTAGGTATTCCAGTTGGAATACCAAGAGTCTCTTAATCCTTACTCTTAGGGTAGTTATTCTCTTCATCCATTTTCTGTTGCTGCTCACACAGTGAGGTACAAGAAAAAGGTTTATTTTGGATCACTGCCTTGATCTACCATTAGGGGCATGCATCTAGTGATGGCTTCCCTCTCCCTCCTCTTCCCCCTCCCCCAGTGCTGGAGATTGACCCAGGACCTTGTGTGTACTAGGAAAATGTTCTACCACTGAGCTGTACCCCCAGCTCCAGAAATGACCTTGCCAGCAAAGTCCCAAGATAGCACAGAGCATCACCTGGCAAGAAAACCCCGATCAAACTGGCTTATATAGCAGATGTAATAGAGATATATTGTAAATCCATTAGTCATATGGATTTAAGCCATTCATGAGGGCAGAACCCTAATCAACTCTCAAAGATGCTGTTGAGTTCCACCTCTTGTTTATTGTTTGTTTGTGGGGGGAGTCCCACCTCTTTTGTTTTTGTTTTTGTTTTGAGAAATGATCTCACTATGCAGTCTTGACGGGCCTAGAAATCACTTTGTAGACCAGACTGGCCTCCAATTCACAGAAATAACCTGCCTCTGCCCTGCCCCTGCCCCTGAAAGTGCTGAGATTAAAGGTGTACACCACCATTCCCAGCTGGGGTCCCACCTCTTAATGTTCATAATAGGGATTAAATTTCAGCATCAGTTTTGGAGGGGACAATCTATAGTCTTAACAGCACTGATTACCATTTTGTAATTTTATTTATTCTTATTATTCTATTCTATTCTTTATTTTCTTTGATAGAGTCTCATCTAAGGTAGCCTCAGACTTGCTTTGTGACTGATCTTGAACTTAAAAAAAAAGATGCACACGCTGGAAATCAAAGGACAACTTGCAAGAGTCAGTTCTCTTATGTGGGTCCTGGGGATTGAATTCAAGTCATCACACTTGGTGGCAAGTGCTTTAATCCACTGAGCCATCTCACCAGCCTGACTTTGAACTTTTGATCCTCTTGTCTCTACCTCTCAAGGGCTGGAATTAGGGGGTATGTGCCACCATAACCAGTTTGTGAGGTGCTAAGATTGAATCCAAGGTTTTGTGCATGCTAGGGTTAGCACTCTACCAACTGAACTACATCTCCAGCCCAAATTTTGTATGGAGTTTTTGTTTTTGTTTTTGTTTTTTAAGACAGGGTCACACTGTGTAGACTAGGCTAACCTGGAACTCAAAGATAGCTGCCTGCCTCTTGCCTCCCAAGTGCTGGGATTAAAAGTGTGGGTCTCCATGCCCAGCACCATATGGAGTTGTATATATTTTGTTCTTTCATATTTTGGCATTAAAAAATATATTGGGAGACTGGAGAGAGCTCAGCAGTTAAGAGCACTGGCTGTTCTTGCAGAGGACTCAGGTTTGGTTCCCAGCACCCACATGGTGACTAACAGCCATCTCTAAGTCTAGTTTCAGCCTGCCCTCTTCTGGCCCCACAGGCATTGCACACATGTGTACACTTACACACATGCAGGCAAAACACTCAATACACAGAAAATAAATATAAAAATTTAAACACATATTTTTGGACATATATGTGCATATATGTATGATGCAGGAGGTTTCTTAAAGTAACTATGTTCTCTGTGTTGCTCTTTCTATGCCCATATATGTAACCATGTGGCCCTCATCTTAGCCCTGTGGTGGCTGTAGCGCTGCCTACTGGGCTTCCCTGTCTGCTGTTGTCATAGTATTCATCTCTAGGAGTTCCTTACATGTCCCTCTTACTGTTCTACTCACTGTTGAGTCTCCTCAGTACTCCAGTTCTGTGTGAAAGTGCTTTGTGGACTTTCCTGTCCGTACCTGCCCAGTCACTGGATAAGACAGTTCAGCTCTGTGCACCATGATAGGCAACAGATGCCTACTGGAGTGGCACTGGACATGCTGCTGTACCTTGTGAGCCCAGTTCCTGCCCCCATGGGACCTTCCTTACCTGTGGGACAGGGAGTAAGACATGTGGCTTCACTTCCCCGCAGCATGTTGTCTCATCTACAGAGCCATGGAGTGCCCAGAAACAAGGCAGACTTCTTACTGAGAAGGACTTCACTCTGTGTTTTGATGGGCCCAGCTTTGTATCTGACTCAGTCCTTCCATACTCAATGATGGTCTTCTTCATGGGCTTGGCAGGCAACAACCGCATGGTATAGCCAGTGGATCTGACGTGAATTCATGGATGCATACCTACTTGAAGGACATACCTGCCTTACTCTACACATGCTGCATTAATTCTTCTCCTCAGACCATGAATTTTGTTGTCATTGTGTTTTGTTAGTTTTGTTTTGTGATACAGTTTTGCTAGGTAGCCCTAGAACTAACTAGCAATGCTCCTGTCTCAGCCTTCTAAGTACTGGAATTAGTGTTGTAACACCAGCCACCATGAATTCTTGAAGATCTGTTTCTGTTCTATAACAAGGTCATTCTGTCTTGGCCATGGAATGTAAACTACTAGGATGGGGAGCCAGGGCACACTGCCCATTTCCATGTTTGGCTTCCAGAACATGTAGACATAAGGAAGCAGATGACTTCTTTTTGAGAGAATGACGAACTTTCTTATTTTCTGAACAAAACTTCCCATTGAATTGTTTGTAGTTATAGTCAAATATCATTTAATGATGGATCTATACTCTGAGAAATGTGGCGTCCATCAGGCAGCTTTATGATTGTGCAGAATATGTGAAGTGCAGTAATAAGGCTGGTTGCTTCTCAGGCTGCAGGCCTGCACAGCATGCTACTGTGCGAAATTCTTCAGGCAGTGGTAACACAGTGTTAGTTGACTAAGCAAATCCAGGCGTAGAAAAAATACAGTAAACTATTTAGGCAGTGGGGATTTTTTCACATCCATCTTAGTCTTACAGGACTGTGAAGTGCATAGTCTTTTGCAAAGAAAATGTTATACAGCCTTTGGCTGTACGTAAAACTAAAAAAGTTCAAAAGCCAGCTGGGTGGATCTCTGAATGCAGAGCTCTTGTCGGTACCTCCCCTCTCCCTTATAGCTAGGAGACAGTGGAAAGCAGAAAAGACAGACCTTTGTGGGAGGTTCGATGCCTCCTGTTACCCCTTTCCTTTAGACTCTGGGAGACTTGGGATAGTCTTCTGTGAGAAGACTTGCCATCTTGAGAAATTATAGGTCTTGTGATCTGGCCCTGACTTGTAGGTGGGCATCTCTGTGAGATTATCCAGGGAGGTAGAAGGCAGGAGAGGAAGGGGCAGTGGCACTGCCAGGAGGCCTCAGTGCTCTGACACTGCTCCTTGGTGTTTCTTCAGAGACACTGCCTCTGTTGGTGAGGCCCCCGAGGACCCCTATGGAACACTCTTATTGAAAAACAAAGGTGATGTTGAAGTTACAAGAATGACAAACTTTGGAACACTGAAGGAAGGAGAAAGTAAAGCTATGATCATCTGGATAGAGTGAGTATGCCACTGAAGTATCAGCTAAAGTGTCTCAAGTTGCTTTTAAACTGAGTTCAGGTCTGAACAGCCAGCTGTATTTTGCTGCTTATGTTTTCCTCTGAAAGTCTTTAAAATTTTTCACCTCTTGGGTCAGTGAGATAAGTCAGTGGGTAAAAGTGCTTGCTATATGAGCCTGGAAATCCAAGTTCAATCCCTAGAACCACATAACAGTGGAAGGAGAAAACCGACTCCTACAAATTGTCCTCTGACCTCTACAAGCATGCTGTAGCACATGTGCTCACCTGCATACATCATATACAAACAGTAATGAATGAATACATATTAAAAAGAGATGTTATCCCAAGTTGGTCTGGCGGTTCATGCTATGCACTGGGGAGGTAGAGGCAGGAGAATTTCTTGTGGATTTGGGGCTGATCTACAGAGCAAGACTCAGCCTCAGCCTCTCCACATATGTCATCTAAAGTGTCCTCTAAGTTTAATCACAACATTGAATTCTATGGTTTCGGGTGACTGTGTCTCAACTCTGGAAGTCCGTGTGTTCACAGTCTCCTTTTTTTAATCTCCAGGAATAAAGGAGAGATTTCCCAAGACCTCATCAGCTGCAGACTGGCTGGCTGGGATAAAGCTCAACAATTTAGATTTGAGGCACAGGGCAAAGGCCAGGCCTGCTCAGAGGTATCCTTTGTTTCTCTTTCTGAAAAGGAGAAACATTTTTCAGATGAAAATGGTAATTCATTGAATAACCACAAAAAAGACAAAACCCATGAGATGCCTGAGAGCGGTTTGAACAACACAGAAATCTCCCAAGGTAAATGGTTCAGCTACTGCCTAAAGAGCTGAGGTGGCTGTGTGGCCCTTGAATTAGTGAGTCTCTGCCTTGCACCATAGCAACAGTTTATACCTGAGCTCTTTTGATTTTGGACCCTTCTGTTCCTACAGTTTTGGGGCTAGGGAGAGGGGCAGAGCCGACCTGATTGGAAGAGTGTCCCTCAGCTGGGAAATTGCTGGGGACCAGAGACCTTTCCCAAGTCCTTACTGGTCTTGTGGGTGCACCCCTTCCACATTTCCCTGTTTTATTAGCCATCTCTCAAATTGATTTTGTATATCTGTTAAGTGTTTCTGGGTCTGTGAGCATTCATTTCCAGCATTGTTAGGAATAATCTTCTAGTCTAATTTTGGGTTTAAATATCATTCTCCAGATGACCATGCTTTTGAAGGAGAAAGTAGAGAAAAAGTAGACAGCACACCAAAGAAGCAGGAGGCTGAACCTGGAGGGCCCATCCCTCCAGGAGAGAGAACTTCCATTGTGGTCACATGTGATGCCAAGTACGTGCTAGGGGCTAGGAGGAACTTCCTGTGGGGCATTGGTGCATATTTATCTTTTGGATCCTCTGCAATGCTTGAGGGCTGTATATTTTAAAAACATCCATGCCTAACTGTGATATGACCAAATCTCAGGGAAAAGCATTGGTTCAGAAAAAGACTACTTGTGAATAGGATGCTGGGTTTCAGCAGACAATCCGACTACATCTTTACAAAGAAAACTGTTCACAGTTCATTTAGATGTGGTCTCCTTCCATTGCTTTGGAGCCCTGCTGATGGTAGCCACTGGCTTCTTTTCTGACTGTTTCCTGCTGTCCCAGAACCTGTGTCCATCCATATCCCTCTCTTTATCCCCTGGGCATCTGTTCAGGGTACTGTAGTAGCTGAGAATTAGATGAATGAAGTTTGGACACAGTTCAAATTGGAAAGTTAAAGTCTCTGTTCTCCCCTCCCTCCTTCTGTAGTTGGTTGTAACCAGATCCCATCCCCAAGTCTATCACTGGTCCTTCCTTTTCCTGTTATCCTTTCTCAGGCCCCCAACACCATTCCTGTGTTCAAACCGTCTTGTCGCTAAACTCAACATTTGGGTCTAAGCCTCTTTAACCTATCGTCAGTCATTTAAATCTTTGTAAAGGTACAAATCTGATTAAATCACTGCCTTACTTCAAACTTACCAGTATCAGATTGAAGATTCCCATTAAACAAAGTCTAGTCCTTTAGTTGGCTTTGTAAGATACAGGCAGCTTAGATGGAGTTTTAACCCTGAGATAGCAGGAATAAATAGGTTGGGAAAACTGCAGTTGCAAGCAAAGTTAGTACATATAGCATAACCTGTGTTAGAGTCACTCCAGGAATGAGCAAGTGGAGGTCGTGCCATGGTACTAGTTGTTTTCCTTATCAAATTTCAGAGTTTCAGAAAGGGTTATTCCAAGCACCTGATTTTGTCACATGTATTCATTGCTTTTTCTGTTGTTGTGATCAAACACCCTGACAGAAGCAACTTAAGGGGAAAGAGTTTCTTTTGGCTCCCAGCTCTGGGTTGCAGTCCGTCATGGCCTAGAAGTTACAGTAGCAGGGGCCTCAGGCAGCTAGTATTGCCACATCCACAGTACAAGTGGAGAGCAATGAAGGCCTGTCTCAGCATGTGCCTCTTTATGCAGCCCAAGGTCCTTTTCCAGGGACAGAGCCACTCTCAGTCACTGAGTCTTCCTATCTCAGGTAATCTGATCACCTCTGTAAGCAAGCCCAGAGGCCTGTCTCCAAGTGATCCTAGATCTCATCACATTGACCAATGAAATTAACCACCATACTCGGAAGTACTACATGACTTGTTTTAGAAAGTAAACTCTGTCTGTGTATGTTTGTGTGAAGGATTTACCAAAAAGCAAGCATGACTGTTATTTAATAGCTTTGCAACTTTCTTTAAATATTCAAGGGGAAATGAGATCCAATATGTCTATCTTGTTCATAACTCAAGACTAAATCTTACTGTTTTTTTCAAGAAACCCTGGCCGTTGCAAGGAGCTCCTTCTGCTTTGTTTTTCCAACTTTCTCATTGGGCGATACCTTGAAGTGAACGTCATGAGCAGTGAGGAGGCACTGATAGCTGTACGTGAACCATTTTCTTGGAAGAAGCCTAAAAGCTCCCAAACAATAGTGTCTGCAAAAACTACAGTTGTCGTGACCACACAGAAAAGGTACTGTGAGATGAGTTTGTGACTTCGGGTGTCAGAGACCTGTCTGTCAGCTTTATATGTTTTGGAGAAGCAGACATACTTGGCGGGCAGCTGTTACCCCTCCCCACCCCGAAGGCTGGAGAGGTGATTGGGGCAAAGCTAAAGGGTAAGACTGACGCTTGAGCCTCTTTCCATTACTGTACTTGGGACAGAATGCATTTTCATGGAAAGTTTACTTTCTAAGGTCAGGTTCTGTGTCACCACACAGATGTCTGCACAACCCTCATGCACCCTAGGGCTCCGCTTCTCCCTGGAAGGTCTTGGGGCTACTTTGAGACTGGAGTGGATTGGCTCTTGGCTCCTGCCATCCTTGCTGAGCAGGGCTGGCTCTGATGTCCTGCTCCATGGTGGCTGGTGTGGCCTCTCTTGCAGTTCCCTGTTTCAAGTGAAGCTTCTGTTGGGCCCCAAGATGACTTGGTCACATGAAGGTGTGGTGCCGTTTAAGAATGAAATGTGTGACTTGAGGGTGGAAAGCTTGTGACCGCCCAGGTCTCACCTGGGTCAGCTCTCAGCTTCGTTCTCTACAGTTACGGAAAAAAAAGGTTCTGGGAAGCAGGTTTTCTTTTACGTATGGTCCCCTAAAAATGTGACCTGTGTGTGAGGGTGTTTAATTAAGGGCTTTGTCTTGGGTGCTGAAGGCATTCCTGTATCATTGCCATTGCCAAGGGTGTGAGTTCAGGTGCTGCCCACAGCCTATCAGGGCAAGACTGTTATTTCCCTAATACTGAAAAATTCTGGATTTCAGATCATGTTACCCCAGTAGCAGCTAAGACAAAGGATGATGGACTTCTGCCAAGTTGTAGACTGAAAGGAGACTGTGTTAGCACAAGTATTATGAGAGTGCTGAACTTGTCGTTGACCATTGTTTGGAAGGCAGCTGTGGACACCATACTTCTTTAGACCATTGTTTGAATTACAGCACTACGACCAAGAAGCTGTGTGGCCTTGGGCAAGTTTCTTGACCTCTCTGTGCCTTAACCTCATTTGTAAGTCATAGTCTCTACCTCATGTGGTTTGAGGAATAAATGGTATAGAGCATATAAAGTACAGTTTCCTGGCACAGAGCAGTCAGAAAGTATTGATGGTTCCTGCTTACCTCCAGGAACATGGTCTAAGGATGATGAAAGGGAGTGAGATGTTACTATGCCAGGCAGAGTCTGTGGTGATCAGGTGTTGGTTCCCAAGTACCCCTGGTTCTCACCTAGTGGTACACTGACTGCTGTCAGAGCTGGCTCAGCAGAGAATAAAACATACAGACCAACAAACATGAGTGTTCTCATCCGTGACTGGTCATTTCTCTGGGAGTATTGGCACATGTCTGAGAGTCACCCTAGAATAAGTCTGTTGCTTTCCAGACAGGTTTGGGGACTCAGAGTGCCTGAAGCATGAAGGTAGTAGGCACTTACTCCTAGCTGGCTTGGGGCCTGGAAATGCTGCCAGAACCCCAAGGTCAGGTGGTTTCCATGCTCAGTCTTGTTCCCTTCTTGGGTAGCGGGGTGGATTCATGAACCACAGCAGATCTCTTTTCAATTTTTTTTAGTATTTTTTGGTATGTATACAAAATAATGGGTTTCTTAATGTTATTTTCATGCACATGATTGTATCTTGCTGATATCTGCCCTGCCCATTCACCCATTCTTGTCTCCCTCCTCTCCAGTAGTCCCCTTCTGCTTTCATGTGACTTGTCTGTGTATGTGTGTTTAAATCTACATTCTGCATATGAGAGAGAACAATGTTTTTCTTTGTTCCGTTCCCCTGCCCCTTAGACTCTTTTCCCTCATACAGTCTCCTACCTCCTCCCAAAGCACATGTATCTATATTTATATAGATGTATGCACATTTATTCAACATAGGATACAAAAAAATGTGATACTTTTTTCTTAGACGATGATCTCTAGTTTATCCATTTTCAGCAAGTGACATAATTGTGTTCTTTGTGATGGGATAAAACACTCATGTATATATATATGCATATCACATTTTTTATTCATTCAACAGTTACTGGATATCTAGGCTGGTTCTGGTTCTGTCTCTTAGTTTTTGTGAACAGTGTACTGATAAGTTCAAGTGTGCTAATACTAATACCTCTGTGGTGCGTTGACTTGGAATCTTTTGGATACATACCTCAGAGTAGCTCAGATGGCAGTTCTTTTTTTTTTTTTTTTTTTTAAGGACCCTCAGCGCTGATTTCCACAGAAGATGTTCCACTTCCCCTGCAGTGCATCCCCCACATCCTCATCAACATGGTCCTCTGTTAAACAATTTTAATTTACATTTTTTTCATATTTATTAGCTATTTGTATTCCTTTTAAGAATGTCTGTTCAATTCATTTGCCTATTTATTGATTGGATGATGGAGGGGTTGTTGATATTTAATTTTGAGTTTTTATAGATTCTAGATACTAATCCCATGTCACTTGGTGAAGATTTCCTCCCATTCTGCAGGTTGTTTCTTCACCCTGGCTTTTTAATTCCATGAAATCCCGTTTGTCAAGTCTTGCTATTGTTTATTGAGCTCTCGGAATCCCTAACAGTAAATCCTCGCCTTTGCCTATCTCAGTGTTTTTCTATAGCACTTTCAGATTACATTAAGGCCTTTGATCCATTTTGAAATGATCTTTGTACAGAATGAGAGGTGGAGATCTGTTTCATTCTTCTACATGTAAAAGTCCGCTTTTCCTTACACAGTTGGGTGGGGCATCATTTTCACCAGTATGTTTTTTATACTGTTTTTGAAAAATGGTTGTGGCTGTGTGTTCTTGTTTCTGATTCCTCTTTTCTGTTACATTGGCCTGTGTGAACAGATCTCTTTCCCAGCACCTTTGCTGAGTTTCCACTGTCCAATGGTGCAAACAGCCATGTTTTGTGAGCTCAGCATGTCTTCAGGACACTAGAACCGACAGGGATGTAAGTGTGCTGGGACTGTCTTGGTGCCGAATCTCATTCATTTTTGCAGACAATCAGCGCTTCATTAGCACTTGGTTGGTGCCCTGCTTTCCAAATGGGCTTCCTGTGGGCTACAAAGTTGAAGACAGCCCTGAGTTTGGGATAAGCAACCATAGCCTTCACTGCTGTTAACTAGAGGTTTTCCTCCCAGTCACATACTTCCAAGGCTGCCTCCTGAGTCCTTAGCTAAAGGAATCCACACAGAAGCTCAGTGTTTATAGGGTTAAGAGGTTGGAAGCACCTCTCTTCCACTGAGCACAAAGTGAAAGCAAGGTTAAAGGGAGATTAGGAGTGAAATGCCTGGCCTTTCCTGGTTGGATTTGTGCAGATGGATCTCACTCTGACTTCCTACCTAAGCTCTCATCTCTCTACTTTTACCCATTTTTTTTCTGTTATTTCTGTGACTCTGACCTTTGCTTGATAAGAGCAGAATTTCAGTGACTGAATGCAGCTAGTTCTAGGCAGTGGCAGAAGCTTGAAAGTAGAACCTAAAGTTCTCCAAAGAAACACAACCAAGAACCAGTAAAACCATTGAGGCAGGTTCTACACAGAACAGCCTTCACTGGGTATATTGTTATTGGTGATGTATGGGAATTATTTCTAATACTCATGGCTTTATGGAAAGTATAGCAGTGAGAGTTAGCTCCTTAGGAGGCTAAACATAGCTGTCTTCAAACTCTCCAGTTTGAGCAGGCTCCTGGGGGTTCCAGTCTCATCCCCCTACAGCTGGTACAACTCTTCCCACCTCTGTTGCAGAGATGACAGCACACAGCCAGAACTTGTGTGGACACAGAATCCCAAACCTGGAAGAACCTAGTCCAGTTTCCACATCAGATCTGTCAGGGAACAAATGAATTCCAGCCTTTCCAAAAGAGGACAGGTTATCTAAGGAGAAACATCTAATACAGATTGAACATTCCTGATCCCAAAACCTCAATTTCCAACTTGAAAGGGAAGCCAGAGGCAGGTGGCTCTCTGTGAGTTCAAGACCAGCCATTCTATATAGCAAGTTCTGGTCCAGCTACATAGTGAGATCCTGTCTCAAAATATAGATATATAAAACCTAATGTCCTCTGAAATCTCAAACCTTTTGGATATTCACTGATTTTCCAAATATTTTAGATTTTGGTGCATTTCAGAAGATCTGCAACTGATGAAACATTCCAAAATGAAAAAAACTAGTGTGCTGGAAATACAGCTCAATGATAAGAGTGCTCGCCTAGCAAGGGTTAGGTCCTGGGTTCAACCCCAGAGCTGGGGAAAAACCCCTACAAAATCTGAAACATTTCTGGAGCCACATATTATAGATAAAGATTACTTTTAGGAATAGGGGATAGCTCACTCAGTGTGTACTATGAAATCATAAAGAACTGAGTTCAGTCCCCAGAACTCATGTAAAAAGTGGCTCACCTAGGACTTCAGAGGTGGAGACAGGAAGATTCCTGGAGTTCACTAGCCAGCCAGCCTCGCCTAATCAGGCAATCCCTAAACCAATGAAAACCCTGTCTCAAAAAAGCAAGGTAGATGATACCTGAGGAATGACACTAAAGTTGTCCTCTGGCCTCCACACACGTGCACATGTGCCTGTAGATACACAAACATACACTCACACATGCGTATAAAAGAATTTGCTTTTAATTTGACAATTTGTTTGTTTTTAAGGAACTCGAGACGGCAACTTCCAAGTTTTCTTCCACAGTATCCAATACCAGACAGACTGAAAAAATGTGTGGAACAGAAAATTGACATCCTGACTTTCCAGCCGCTTCTGGCAGAGGTAGGAAAAATAACCTGCTGTCCTGTCTGCAGCACACATAGCTCTCTCTTGAGCTAGCTCTACTCATGCCTGCTATTTTCCTTGGCAGACATCCCACAGTCCTGGCATTTCCAACATCCTCTGGGCTCCACTGCAACTAGGGTTTCACCTTCATAGCTTCATGTAATAGCCTCTCAGGGCCTTCTTGCAGGGATTGACCCTGCCACATATTGCTTGGCCTCAGCAGCTTTCTGGAACCATGGTGCCAGCCTCCTGACACTCTCAGTCTTTGATGTTTCATGTTTGCAAAACCAGTACTATATGGACAACACTGCCAAATTTTGTTGCCAGCTCAATATGTACCCTGGCCTCCTTAGACCACTGTTGCAGTGGCCTTTGTGTGCTCTAAAAGCTCACTTGGGGAAATGCTTCCCTACATAGTTGTTTTTGAGAAGGGGACCCTCAGAAACAGTCCCAGTTTAGGGTCTCTTTCAAATGAATTTGCATGTTCCCAAGTTGGATCCTTGTGGAGGTCGAGTCTTTTAGGGTACCTTTCCTATTGTCTCAAGGGCACTTGTGCTGCCATTTTAGATGCTTGGCTTCACCTTCATTGTCTGCAACTGTAAATCACTTTCCTTTCTTGCCAAACTGCATGTATTGCGTATCTTTCTGCACTACTTGATGCTCTCTCATTGTACACCTAGGTGAGAGCAGTGAGCAGGAAGGCTGCCACAGCCTGAGTTCTGTGTTACCTTGAAATTTCCTCTACCAGACAAATTAGTCTCTTACTTTTGAATTCAGCCTCACTCGGGTTTGAGGACACAGGCAGAATATAGCCAGACTCTTTGCCAGAATGCAACATGAATGCCGTCCACCTAGTTCCCTACTTTCTTTCTTCCCTTCTGAAATGTCATGAGCTAGTACACATTTCTCTCTGCACTCTGTCTCCAAGCTCCCACCCTCTGAGTTCTGCTTCTGGTGTTCCAGGGCTTCTCTAGCCCATGCTTTGAACTCTGCATTCCTTCTGTAAACCAGCTCCAAAAGCCTTTGAAACCGCACGGCCAGGTTTATCATAACAGGAACCCCACTCCTTGTTACTACACTCTATTACTCTCTGTATTAGTTGCTTTTCTCATGCTGTGATGAAATGCCTGACAGAGCAACTTAAGAAAAGGTTTGTTTTGGCTCATGGTTCCAGGGTACAGTCCATGGTGGCAGGGAAGTTACAACAGCAAGCACCTCAGGCAACTGATCACATTGTATCCACAACCAGGAAGCAGAGAGAGAGAGTGATGCCTCTGTTCATGTTCTCCCATTTTATACAATCTGGGACCCCAGCCCATGTGATGATGTCACCCACAATCAGCTTGGGTCTTCCTTCTTCAATTAAACTTTTCTAGATACAATCTCAGACACACCCAGAGGTATGTTTCTGGATGATTCTAAATCCCATCAAACTGACAGTGAAGATCAGCAATTCCCCTGCTTCCTGGCTGTCATGAGGTGAAGTTTTCTTCTTCGTGCCCTTATATCATGATGTTCTGCCATCACCATAATTTATCTGCAGTGGAGCAAGCCAACTATGTTCTTAGGTAATTTCTCAGATATGAATAATACAAATATTGGAAGCAGAGAGTTGGAGTTATTGTTGTGACTATATGACAGTGTGGTTCAGAAGCCTTTGGAACTGATTTGTGGAGAAATTTTTGAAGTTTGGAGAAGCCTTAGAATGCAATAAGCAGAGCTAAATGTGTGATTCTGGTGTGAACTCAGAAGACCGGAATACCAACAGCAGTGTTGATGGTTTATAATGGCTGTGCTTCTAATGGGAAGAACTGTAACGGAGCCTCAGCTTCAGATCAGGTCCCTGGGGACAAAGTGGGAAGTCACAACTCTTATTCCTCCTGCCAGCAGCAGGCCCAGGACAGCTATCTCCAAAGCCTGAGCAGCAGTCCTTTTCCAGTATATATAGACAATTTGGTGTCATTTTAAACCTACTCTGGAACTGGTGAGCATTGAGATCTCAGGAACTTCTAACCTATGTGACTTGAGCCATGCATAGGGATCTCCAACTTACATGTCATAAAAGGGGCAGGGGGCCATAAGTTGGAGTCTTAAGAAGGAAGTGTGTTTACAGAACCAAAAGAAAAGATTATATACCTATTTTCACAAGCAGACAAGAGATTTGTTTTCTCAGGATAGCTGTTCTGGTTTTCTTTCTCGATTTTAGTTTTCTTCCTTAATAATTTCAGTTTTCTTCTTCATGTTCATGAGGGTTCAGATGTAAGAGAAGACTGGACTACAGGCTATTCTTGTTACATTGTGGCAAAGAACTTACCTACATTTTGTTCATACCCTAAGATCTTAAGGAATGCTGAATTTAAAGGTTGATTGATTAATCTGATATATGAAATTTCAGAGCAGCTCAGAATTCAGACTTTGGCATGGAGCTGGACATAGTGGTGCATGCCTTAATCCTAGCACTGAGGAGGCAGAGGCAGATGGATCTCCATGAGATTTAGGCCAATCTGGCCTACAGAGCAACTTCCAGGCCAGTTAGGGCTCCAGGCAGACCCTGTCTCAAATGTGATGCTAAGTAGGGTAACCTGCTCCAGTGGAAATGGACCTGCCCTGATGGCCTTTGGGGACACAAATTTGAATGTAATATACATAACAGAGTACATGAGTTTGGGCAGAGAGTATTAAGGGGAGGATGTACATAGAGGAGGGGCTCTAAATATAATCAAAATATTTTATCTGAAATTCCCCAAAACTCAATAATTTTTTAAATTTAAGTCATGCCAGTTTTTATTTACATTTTACATTTTTTAATGTTGAGTTATAGGATTTCTCTACTTAGATTCTCTTTTTTATATTTATATATATGTCTCTGTGTGCACTAAAGGTATGCATGGTGGCTGTGGAGGCCAGAGGGAGGGCATTGAATCTCCAGGTCTTATGCTTGGAGGTAGCTGTGAGCCGTCTGATGTGGGTCCTGGGAACCAAACCCGGATCTCCTACAAGAGTGATAAATGTTCTTGACCACCAAGCCATCTCCCCAGACACCTCTATATAGATTTTTTTTGTCTTATTTTTTTTAATTTTCATACAAGGATACAGTTGTATATTGAGTGTACCCCTCTCATATCTCTGCCTTCCTTTTCCTCCTTCCCCTTCTTTTGGTCCCCTTTGTTCCTCTGGACAGTTTTGCTTCTTTGATGTCAGAGATATACAAGTGATTTCCTCTGTCTCTGTAAAACTCTAGCAACCACAAGTGAGAGAAAACAGAATGCTTGTCTTTCTGAGACTGGTACCATATGAGGCCTAAGAGTTGGATCCATTTTACTTCCAAGTCCGTGACTTGATTCTTCTTTATGGCTGAAAAGATTCTGTTGTGCATCTGTACCAAATTTTCTTTATTTTTTCCTCTATTGTTGGACGTCTGGGTTGTTTAGTTATTGTGAATGATGCTTTATCCACATTGATGTGTACATATTTCTGTGATATGTTGACTTGACTTGAAGTCATTTGACCATGTGAATACCTAGAAGTGGTATATCTGTGTGATATGCAACATCTGTTTTTAAAATATTTTTATTGAACTTTTGAACATTCATACAACAGTTCTTGATCAGATGTAGATGCTCACCCCCATCTGTGCCTCCACACCCCCCCATGGACCTCATGCATTCCTCTGTACTTGTTAAGTCCTGTCCGATCAAGCATTTGTACCCAGATGTCTTTCAGTGCAAGTTCATCCACTGGAGTCTGGTCAGCCTATCTAGAGATCTTAAGGAAGGTCTATTCTCCGTCACCCAGCAGTAATCAGTCTCCAACAGTTCTCAGGCTAAGGCCAGTCCATCACCCATTTTCCTCGCTCCATTCTGGGCCCTTGTCTGATTGAGTTGGATGGGTCTTATGCTTGATACCACCATTGCTGCAGGTTCACATAAGCAAGCTTCTAATGGCCTGAAAGACTCTGTTTCCCTGTGTTGATAGACCAACCCTGGCTCTTACAGTCTTGCTGCTCCCTCTCCACAATGGTCCCTGAGCTGTGAGGTGAGGTTTAGTATAGGAGTCCTATTCAGGGACATACACTCTGCAGTCTCTTATTCTCTAAAACTTGACCAGTTGTGGCCTTCTGTGTGTATCACACTCTATTGTTTAAGGAAGCTTCATTGGTGAGAGTTGAGGAATGCACTAGTATTCTATTCTCTCTATACTCTGTTCTGTTATGTTGCATGAGCATTAGGCATAGAGGGTCCACTGTAGATGTGTCACCTAGGACTGGGCATCTCATTGATATTTATTTTCTGTGTGTGACCAGTTATAGAACTCTACAGTATCCTCCATCTGTTGTAAAAAGAAGCTTCTTTGATGAGTGGTGTACAGTATACTCTCTGTAAATACAAGGATCCACATTAGACATATGGTAAGAAAGTTTATTTGTCTAGAGATATGACAGGCAGGGTTTTCTCTAGGATCTGTGACCTCTCCAGCCATGTGCATTTGGCCATAATTACAGTACCACCCATGCTCTCCCATGGAGAGGGCTTTAAATCCAATTAGATAGCTGTTGCTAACTCCCCAGATGATAGTACCACTACTGCACCCATAGAGGTGGTGTCCTGTGCTGGTCGTTGTGGTTTTCAGGCCTTGTGACTGGACTAGGCTATGCACCACCAACGGGTATAAAACTCCTTTTTGTACATGCCCTCAGTAGCATTTCTTTGTTTTCTTTCTCTTTTTTACATTCACATTTAAATAAAACTAGAATGAACAGTGTAGCTCCAAATCACTTAGCTCCATATCTGACATCTAGGATGCACTTCTGATCTTCTAGCTCTACCATTCCCAGCACCCACAGCTTGTCTTGTGAGCTCCAGTGGGCACCACTTCACAGCTGGCACTGCCCTTGGTGATCATGCCACTATCTGTTATCGCCTGTGTGGAGTCTCCACTGGGACTGTGATTTTTTGCAGATACAGAAAACCTGTTCTAAAATTCAAATGGAATCTCAATAGATGCTGAACAGTCAAAAGAACAACAAAAGTAGAGGACTTTGCCCTAGTTTTGTCAATTTGATACAAACTAGAGTCACCTGGAAAAATACAGCAGTTTTGACAAGTTGCATTGAATCTGTGGTTGACTTTGATCAGTGTAGACATTTTAACATTACATCTTCCAATCCATGAATATAGAATGGTTCAGTTACTTGTTTTCTTTAATATCTTTCGGCAGTGTTTTGTAGTGTTTTTCCATACAAGTCTTTCATTTCTTTGGTTAAATTTCTAAGTACTTTCTTTTGATTGATTAATACTGGTACTGTTATAAGTAAAATTATTTTTCTAATTTTCTTTGCAGATTGTTCATTTTTAGTGTATAGAAATTAAAACAAATTATCCTGCTGCTTTGCTGAATTCATATGTTCTAACTTGAAAGTATTTTATATATTAAAGCTGTCTTCAGTTACCCAGTTTGGTTATCTTTTATTTCTTGTTCTTACCTAATTGCTGTAGCAGGTATTTCTAGAAATAAAGTGGTAAGAGTGGACATCTTTGTCTTGTTCCTGATCATAAAGGAAAATTTTTCAGTCTTTTCGTAACTAAGTATGTTGTTAACTCTGTTTTTTTTTAATAGAGCTGTCATTATCATATTGAGAAACTCGCCCTGCTCCTTGGTTGTTCAGTGTTTTTATCATGAGAGGATACTGAATTTTGGCACTTGCCATATTGAAATGATGATGTAGTTTTCCCTCTTCATTCTGTTAAGTAGTTTGCTATATTTGTTAATTTTCATAGATTGAACTGTCCCCACATCACAGGAGTAAGTCTCCTTTGATTATGGTGTATACTTCTTTTATATACTACTGCACTGTTGCTGTTTGTGACAATTTTTGCATCAGTATTCATAAGAGACCTTGGTTTGTAGTTTAGAGGAGGGAGGGAGAGAGAAAGGGAGGAAGGAAGGAATAAGATAATCTTGCTGTGTTGTTCAGGGTGGCCTCAATCTCCTGAGCTCAAGTTATCCTCTTCCCTCTGCCTGCTGAGTAGTTGGAAGATGTACCATTGTCTCAGCTTGCTCTTTCTCTCCTTACCTTCTCTCACTTCTACCCCTCTCCCTCCCACTTTGCTCCTTTTCCACCTCTCTTCTTCCCCTTTCCCTTCATCTTCTTCCTTCTCCTTCCTTTCCATCACTGTGTTACCATGCAGCCTAGGCTAGCCACAAATTTGTAATCCTCCAGCATCCATTTCCTGAGTGCTATGTGTATAGGCATGCACCATGTGCTTCTTCTTTCCTTGTAATATCCTTTTCTGGCTTTGGTATCAGGGAATGCTGACCTCTTAGAATGAATTAGGAAACACTCTATTTGGGAATTTTGGGGAAGAGTTTCAAAAAGATTAGTATCAGTTCTTTAAATGGTTTTTAAATTTTACTCATGAAACCACCAGGTCCAGGGATTTCCTTTTTAAGAAGAGTTTTGATTTTTGATTCCATCACCTGAGTAGTTCTGTTTCTGTTCTGATTGTCTCATTTTTGTGTGATGTAGTGTTGATAGGTTCTGTGTTCCTCATAACCAACCCATACCATTTGCATTTTTTGTTGTGTTGTTATTGTTGTTCTCTTGTTTCTTTTGAGACAGGGTCTCCCTGTAGCCCAGGCCAGCCTGGAACTCGCTATATAAACCATGTTAGCCTCAATTTCAGAGGTCTTTCTGCCTCTGCCTCCTTAGTGCTGGGATTAAAGGCATGCATCACCATGCTCAGCTCCATCTTTGTATTTTTTAAATTATTTCAGGCTGAAAGGAAGCTGGTCCTTACCACTATATCTAAGCCAGTGGAGATCCTGTTCTTTTCCAACGAATCTATGTGAGCCACACTACACCTTCCAGAATAAACTCAAAGACCTAGCAGAGGTGGCTGGTGGCCCAGGCTGTGATAGTAGATGGCGATTTGATCAACGAAGAGCCAGAGCCCTGTGATCCTCAGGGAGAGGCATGTTGACCAGGCTCATAACCTCTAACCCTGAGTCATCATGTCTGGAGTAGATAGGTTAGATGTAGGCAGTTTAGACATTCAGACTCCAAGGGTGCTTAATGCCCTCACTGTGGATGCAGGGTGTGGTGCTCTGTTTTGACTGTCTCACTGGTTTTTCTCCAGCTTTTGAACATGTCAAACTACAAGGAGAAGTTCTCCACTCTGTTGTGGCTCGAGGAGATCCATGCAGAAGTAGAACTGAAGGAGTACAACATGAGCGGAGTTGTCCTAAGAAGGAAGGGGGATCTGCTGGTGCTGGAGGTCCCAGGGCTTGCTGAGAGCAGGCCTTCCCTCTACGCAGGTATGGTCACACAGTAAATTCTCTGGGACCCAGCAGCAGGGACAGCTTGGGTTGGGGAAGCTTTTAACTGGCCACGTACTTGAATTATCCTATTTCTTGTCCTTTGAAATAGCATTTCACTTAAATGGAAATATGTTACATGTATGTTTTGCATGTTTCTTTGTTACCCTGAAAGCAACCGATACCAGTAATATTCTTTTTTATATTCCACTTCATTAAGACTTGATTTCATAGTGAATTAAGAGAAATTTATGATTTTGTCTTATTTTGATACAAGGTAATGTGCTTTTTACCTAGGTGACAAACTGATTTTAAAGTCTCAGGAATACAATGGACATGTCATTGAATACATCGGCTATGTCATGGAGGTGAGAGGACATGCTCCTCGATCTATCCACCCCCAGAAAGGGAGCACCCATGGACTTTGTTGTCTGTTGGGAAATGGAAAGATGCACTAAGCCTTTGAACAATTTTTGATGTATAAAAGGAACTTAACGTCTAAGAAGTTCTATAATTTTCAACCATGTGAAGTTATATGTGGTTATGTTTGCATTTAATCAGCTCTGGGTACTGTAGGCACGCTCTGGAAGAACTAGCAGGGGGAAAGCTTCAGGAGGAAGGAAACACTTAAGTGTGGTGCTGGGATGCTGTGGCCCTTCAGTAGGATGCCCCATTCCATAACTGATTCCACTCAGTTAATGCAATCTACAGTCTCAGCATGGCTTCCCTTAACTCCACCATCGAGTTCCTGGCCAGAAGATGGGGTAGGACATAAAGCTGACACAGAACCCCTCAAGAAGCCAAGGTGGCGTGACTGCTGGAGAAATCCATCTTAAACAAGGAGTTAATCACAGTGAAGTCAAGTTGCTGTCTTCCAACCAGCAGGGACTGTCCAAAGTAGGTCTCTTGGCCCTGACAAGTTGTATCTCTTAGGAAGACCAATTTTTGGAGCCTGGGGAAGAAAAGACCCCTGTGCTGAGCCTGTGCTCAACTACCTACTGAGGGCACATGCTGGGGAACAAATGCCATCCCACTTGCTTCCCTCTCGGTTCCCTTCTTACCCTCACTTCTCTGGGCTTCTTTAAATCTGACCTAATGTTTATACGTGTCTTTTCCATTTTCTTATTCCATTCACTGCTGCTGCTGCCGCCTCCTCTTCTTATTCCTCCTTGTCTTTTTCTTCTTCCTCTTACTATGAAGCTCTAAGTCACCTAGAACTTTCTGTGTAGACCAAGCTAACCTGGAAGTCACAGGCATGTGCCTGCCCCTGCCCGCTAAGTGCTGGGATTAAAGGTGTGTGCCTACCACCATGCCCTGCTTCATGCAAAGCTTTTCAGATAAATTGTCAGGTCAGTGTACAACATCCTAAGCTGCTGAGGGTTTGTGGCCTCCTCATTCTTAGTGGCTTGTTTCTGAGTGTGATTAGTGACCTGGGTTATTGATTCCCTTTCCCTTTTTTGGTAATCTCTCAGTCACTCAGGAGCCTCTGCTGGATGGCTTTCCTGATTCATGACTGTGGCAGCATCTGCGAGAATGAGAGCACTCTGTGACCAGGGCTAATATCAGTCAGTGTGTGCAAGATTGTCTCCTGCCTGCAATCTTGGACTTGACTCGAGTTGTAGCTTCTATCCTTGCACCAGAATCAGGCCTGGGCCTCAGAAAGCCACCTGTCCCAGTGCTCCTCTTCACCTGAAGATGCTTGGGTTACTTTTGCAGATTTGTTTGCCTTCCCTTTTTTCCTCCTGTGTGTCCTTGGAAGTTTTTCTTTCTTTCCTATTCAGGAAAGAGTATGAGGAATTACTTTATTTAGGATCTAGCTTTATTTTCCAGTACTACTAGAAAGAAAAATCCTGAGGCCTTAACTTGTCAGGATCACTTTGTTGACTTGGCAGTCGTGCTGGGTTACCCTCCTTTGAGAAGCATGATCCATGTTCTCAATGTGTTTGGCACAGGGAGAAGCTGGTTTAGTGTTGCTGGTGTAAATGGAGACATTGCCAGTTCCTCCTGCTTATATAACTTAATGCCGGAATAATTAACTCTTTGTATTAGTTTTGAAGATACCAAATTTTGTTTGAAATCTGTAAAATACATTTTTCATGATGTGTTGCCAGATACAGATGCAAGATTGTTCCAGGAATTCAAGTCTGGTGTGTAGAAATTGAATTACTCATTTACTTTCAGATTCATGAAGAAGATGTAACTCTTAAACTTAATCCAGGATTTGAACAAATGTACAACTTTGAACCTATGGATGTGGAGTTCACATACAATAGGTAAGTCTTCAATAAACTCTCATGAAAATGTTTCCTCATCCTCACCAGATAGCCTGTCCTTGAATAAATCTGATGCAGTACCTGTGGTGGTTAGGAGATGGCATATTGGCCACGCCTGTGTTCTTTGTAGGCAGTCCATGTACCTCTTGTGCATGCACAGTTTACAGCTTTACTACCAGCTTCTTCAGATACAGAGGTCCATGCATGTGTGTCCATTTATTTTTGACACTGATATACCAAACCCATGGCCCATGCCTCCATCACCATCAGGTCCTCCGTCTTTGCCATTTATTTACCCACCATGTCCCTGTCATCCAGCGACCACTTCCCTTTCCCACTAAACTAACATTCCAACCATACACTAGGATGCTGTTTTCCTTTCCTTTGCTTTTATGTGTATGTTCCCATACATCACACATAAAGGAAAACACACTCTTTGCTTCTAGTTCTTTTGAACTTGACAAAAGGAACAACTGGTGGCTTTAGGAGTTGTCCTTTTCAGTGAACATTGTATTAGTATGGTTTCTTTTCATTTAAAATATTTTATGTGTATGAGTGCCTGGCTGCATGTGTGTAAATGCACCCATGTCATGCAATGCCTGTGGAAGTCAGAAGAAGGCATTGGATCCTCTGGAACTGGAATTGGCTGCCATGTGGGTGCTGGGAACCAAACCTGGGTCCTCTGCAAAAGCAGCCAGGGCTTTCAACTGCCAAGCATCTGTCTGGTTCTGTTACTGTGATTTCTTCATGTTCTTGTCTGTAACTATTGCTCATTTGTTCCTATCTGTGCACAGTATGCTGTCATACAAATATACACCCACACCCTGTATCGCCTCTTTGGTTGACATGTATTTTCGTGTGTGTGTGTGTGTGTGTGTGTGTGTGTGTGTGTGTGCGTGTGTGTGTGCATGTGTGCGCACATGTGTGGTTTGTGCACAAGCCAAAGGTTGACAGCAGTTGGGATCTTTCTAGATCCCTCTCCATTTTATTTATTGCGGCAAGGTCTCTCATTGAACTCAGAGTTTGCCCTTTCAGCTAGCCCACTTGTCCTAGGGGTCTTCTATCTCTGCCTTCAGAGTGATGGTATTGCAAGTGAACCTTCCTGGGTTTTATGTGGGTTCTGGGGATCTGAACCCCCCCCACTCCCGATGCTGTGTAGCAACCACTTTGTCCACCAAGCCACCATGCTGATGGTTGTAATTTGTTGTTGGCATTACGATGGATCTTAAAGGTGTACTTAGCAGTAGAATTGCAGGCTTTGGAGTTTCATTGTTCCACATCCCATGTATTTATAGCATTGATTAGAGTGTCCATTTCCTCCCTGACATCTCTGCCAATCTGTTGTTATGCAATGTGCCTATGACTTACATTTCTCTGATTGCCCGTCAGTTGAGACTCTTCAGTTGTTGGCAATAAAATTTTCTTCTTTTATGACATACTTGTATCTGTTATTAGAAAATACTTCCTTTTCTTGTTTTTTTAGAGGGTTTTTGTTGTTATTGTTGTTGTTGTTAACATTGTTGTGTATGTGTGAGGTCAGAGGACAAACTGCAGGATTCAGTTCTCTCCTCCTGTGTGAGCCCTGGGAATCAAACTTAGGTCATTGAACTTGGCAGCAAGCACCTTCACTTACCTCACTTGCTGGCCTTTTTTCTGTATTTTTTATGCTAGATCAACATATACACCCTCCTTTCCTCCAGGTTTGTTACTTGATTTTTTCTTTTGAGTGCCAAGGATGGAAACCTGGCCTCACACATGCTACAGAAACATTCTATTACTGACCCATATCCCAACTCAGTGTTAATTGCCTTTTGCCGTGATTCAAATTATTTTTTATAATTTCTTTTTATTTTTAAATGTTTATTGTTTTAAAATTATGTATGTGTATATGAATGCAGTGCCCATGGATGCCGGAAGAGAGTATCAGATCCCCTGGAGTTAGACTTAGAAGCAGTCATGAGCCACATGCCATGGGTGCTAGGAACTGAACTAGGATCCTCTGCATCTTGACCACTGAGCCCTGTCTTGAAATATATTTTAATTAACAGAAAGTGCTAATTTTCTCAAATATAACCTTTTTATGTTATAGTTGTGCTTCTTGCATCCTGTTTGAGAAATTTTCAGTACTTGGGGTGTACCCACATTGGAATGCATTGGGGGTGAGTGGACGATGGAGCACTGGAAACTGGAGTTGGTTGTTTTTAAAATGTTGGTCCATGAAAGCAAGGAGAGCAGAGTGGAGAGAGAAACATACTGATGAAGGAGGCCTAGGGGGCACTTTCTTTACTGTTTGAGATGAAGAATGCCAAAACAGTGAGGCACTTAGTGATGGGAGAAGGCAGGGATGCCAAATTGAACTTTATGAGGAAGTGGGTTCCAGACCTCAGCCGGAACTGCAACTGTTGTGCAGATGCACACCATCAGTTGGGATGGTAGGATAAAAGATTTGCAACTGATCTGTAAGCCTAAATTTCTACTGACTTACTCTAGAACATGAAGCTATCCCAGTAGGTAAAATGATGGCTCAATGAGTTCATTTGACATTTATTCAGTGACTAACAATGTCTGCATTTTCATATGTTCATTTGTCAGTTGTACATAATTGTTGTGTGTCTATGCCAGACGTTGGCCCAAGTGTAAAAGTTTATTTTGGCTGAGTGTGGTTATGTTCACCTTTAATCCCAGTACTTGGGAGGCAGGGACAGGCAAATCTCTTGAGAGTTCAAGGCAAGCCTTGTTTACATAGTGAGCTCCAGGCCAACAAGGCTATATAGTGAGACCCTGTCTCAAAACCAAACAAAGCAAAAAAGTTTCCTTATGATTGGGTTGCATGTTTGTATATTCTGAGTACAGTTCAACAGAGAGATGTTTTGAAAAGATTTTCTAACCACAACTTAGAGTTTCATTGTTTTTATAGTGCACTTTGAATAATAAAAATTGTTATTTTTTGAAATCCTGTTTATATATTTTTCTTTAATGATTTTTGTACATGTACAAACTCTAAGATTTCAAATATTATTTTCTATGGTTCTTTCAAAAAATTTTCAGCTTTAGATTTTGTATTTAGGATTATGCTCTAATTCAAGTTAATTTTTGCATGGATAGAAATTTAGGGGTTTGGGTGTGAATGTCCACTTTGTCCAAGTAATTTTTGTTAAAAAACTGCGTTCTCTGATGCACCATTGTAGAAACCTACTTGACCATGTTTACAGATCCTTTCTAAACTTCAGTCGGTTCCACTGACACATTTTCCTGTTTTGACACCAGTACCACAATGACTTAATTGCTGTGTTGAAGTAGTCCATTTGGCTGCCATGACAGAGTACTGGAGCCTGGTGACTTAGAAACAACAGAACTGAGATCACTCAGCTTGGTAAAATGCTTGCCACAAAAGCAAAAAGACCTGAGTTCAGTCCCTAGAACCCTCGTAAAAAAGGTACACAGGGCTAGAGCAATGGCTCAATGGTCAGGAACACATGCTCCGGGCAGTACATAACTCTAGTTCCAGTGGATCTTCTGCCCTCTTCTGGCCTCTACAGGTACCTGCACACCTTTGGGGCACATACCTTCAGATACACACACATGCACATACACGTGGAATGAAAATAAGTGCTTTGTTTTAAAGGAAGCATGATAGCACATACTTGTAATCCCAACTCTGAGGAGGCAGAGACAGGCAGATACCAGGTACTCTGTGGACAGCCAGTCTACCCTGTCCTAAAAAACAAAGTGGAAAGCATTTAAGGATTGGCCACCTACATTTGACCTCTGACCTGTACACACATACCTGTACACATATTAGCACAAACACACACACATGTATATGTTTGTACATATACATACACACAAAATCAGTGTAAAAGCACAGTATATGTCTTACGGTTCTAGAAGCTGGAGTCTGAGGTACCAGCTGATTTGCCCTCTGGAAAGGGCCTGTTTTAGTCCTGTAGATACCCCCTTTGTGCTGTGTCCTCATGTGGTTTAAAGGATGAGAGTCTTCCTGGGCCTCTTTTCCAATGGTACTAGTCTCATTAGACTGAACCTTCATGTCCTAATTGCCTGCCAAAGACCTCACTCCAAGTACTGTCATGTCCAGGTACTGTAAACGTTGGTACCAGGTTTCAGCATATGAATTTGTTGAACAAACATTCAAACCATTCTTACATAATTTTATAGCAAGTTTTGAAATCAGATCATGTAAATCCTCTATCTTTTTGCTCCTTTTTGGAGTTGTTGGGCTCTTCCAAGTCTTCTGTAAACCCATGTGGACATGATAGTGGTTAATCTTGTCAGTTTCTACAAAAAGAAAAGTCCCTTTGGAATTTTCACTGGAATTACACTGTTAGGTCAGTATAAGGAAATTGATACTGTCATGATGTCTTCTAGCCATTGAAAACATGGAGCTTTTCACTAACTTACAAAATCAGTTTCTTCAACTGTATTTTGCATTTTAGTTTGTAGATTTTGCGTATCTTTGCCAATTTGTCCTTACTAATGCATTTTTAATACTGTTGTAAACAAATAATTATAACTTGAATTTTTAGTTAGTTGCTCTTAGTACGTACAAACGCAAGTGATTTTTATATATTTATCTTGTATCCTTCAAGCTTGCCAAACTGTCTTTTATGTATAGTCATATGTTAAATATAATTTTACTTTCTCCTTTCTTGCCTGGCTGGATTTTATGTTTTTCCTTGCCTTATTGTATGGGAGGATTTCTGGGATAGTTGTGATAGTCTGAATAGAAATGATGAGAAAGGACAGCTTGCCTTATTCCTGCCTATGGCAAGGTATCCAAGGTGACATGGAAGGTTTTGTGGAATCCTTCTACCAGACTGGTAAGATAGATTCCTAATTTCCTGAGAATTTTTGATCAAGAATATATATTCATTATATCAAATACTTTTGCTATATGTATTGAAATTATGTAGATTTTCTGTTTGGAGCTCTTCAGACAATCAATTACCTTAATTTGTTTTCTAATGTAAATCAGTCTCTGCCTTTATATTGGTCTATAGCCTTCCTTCCTCATGGATATTTTGGCAGATTTTGTGTAGAATGAATATTGTTTCTTGCTTATATATTTGGTAGAGTTCACTCCTGAGGTGCTGGGGTTTTCATTGTGGGAAGCTTTTAAGCTGTGCATTCCATTGATATATAAGAAAAAGAATCATTTATTAGTTATTTTTTAATTTGTATTGGGGTGTATATGCATATTTGTGTAGGTATGTGCCATAGCACACATGGAGTCTCAGGGAACAACTTTGTGGAGTCAGTTCTCTCTTTCCACTTGGTATTACATAGAGCTTTGTTGCTAAAACACAAGACACTATGACCAAGGCAACATATAAAAGGAATAGTTTATTTGACTATGGTTTCAGAGGGGTTAAGAGCCTGTCATGTTAGGGAAGGTATGGCAAGAGTCAGCTGCAGAAAGCTGAACGCTCACATCTTCAAGGAAGTACAGGAAGCAGAAAGACTCAGACTCAAATGGGACCAGACTATGAACTCTCAAAGCTGACCCCCAGTGACATGCTTCCTCCAGCAAGGCCACACCTCCCAAACTTCCCAAACCAGTGCCACCAACTGGGAGGGTGAGAGAGTAGGGGACAAAGTGTTCAAATACTTGGAACCTGGGGGGGCGACATTGCTCATTCAAACCACAACATATCTTTACATGGATGGGTTCCAGGAATTGAACTCAGGTCATTAGGCTTGGGTAGCAAGCACAGTTACCTACTGAGCCATGTCACTGACCCAGTTATTAGGTTCTTGTTGATTAAGCTTTGGTAGCCTATATATTTTGAAGACTGTGCACTTCATTCAAGTTGTCTATATCGCATGGAGTTACTGAATACAATTTTCCTATTACACTTTTAATATCTGTGCAATCTAGTGAGTTCACATTCCATTAAAAAATTTTTTTTGTGTGTGTGTGTTTTGCCTACATGCAAGTTCGCTTGTGTTGTGAAGATTCCAAAAAGGCCAGAAAAGGGCATTGGATCCTCCAGAATTGGAGTTACAGGCAGTTGTAAGCCACCTGAGGGTGCTGGGGATTGAACTCTGGTTCAATTACTACTCTGCAAGAGTAGTAAGAACTTCTAACCACTGAGCCATCTCTCCAGCCAGGCTTTGTTTATCTTGTTTAGCCTGAATCTACTCTTGTGTTGTATCTGTTGGAGCCGGATTGCCCACTGAAGAGGCATACTTCTTCATTCCTGCTTTGGAGTTTGGGTCATTCTGTGGCATTAAAGATGGGCTTTTATTTTCAGTTATTTTCATCAAATTTCAAAGGAACACACCCTTACAACAAAATTACATTTCTCTTGACACAGTAATTAGTATTTCCCTTACATTTCAAAGACTATTGTTTTTGTACTTGTTCACCTTTTCTGTTTGTTTTTTGAGATAGAGTCTTCCTGTAGCCCAGGGTGGCCTGGAATTCACTGTGAGACCAGGCTTGCCCCAATCTCACAGAGATCACCTGCCCCTGCCTCACAAGTGCTGGGATCAAGGGCATGCATCACCATGCTGGCTCCACTTGTCACTTTATGGCATAATTGTTCCCAGAAAGGAAGGTGTCCCTGTTGTCCTGACACTTCAGTGGTCTCTGATTAGCCTTTTGAATAAAGGTCCTTAAGTCCTAATGTTTTGTGTAGACACATGTAATTGATGTCTCAGTGGTGCCTTCATGATCCGGTAAAATGGCCTTTGTGGTGGTCTTTGTTTACAGGCATTTTGTAAAGGTTGCGTTGATATGGTAGCTCAAAGTTTATCAACTTAGCCTGCTTTGCTTTCTTTTGCTATGTCAATACTACAGATTGGGTAATTATAAAGAAAAGAAATTGATTTCTCACAGGTGGTTCTAAAGACCTTTGGGGACCTAGTCAGGGCTTCTTGATGCATCATAGCATGGAGGCAAGAAAACATTGGAGAGGGCAAGGACAGGAGTGAGAGAAAGCAGGAGGTTGAACTTGGAGTCACTCTATAATAAGGCTATTCCCACAGGTATAGTGTCATCTTCATGACCTTCTCCTCTCTTAAGGTGACACCTTCCAAAGCTACCACAGGGCAGTTATGTTTCAGTGTGTCCTGTGTGCAGTCACCAGTACACACAAAAAATTGACCCACGTTTCAGAGTTTGGAGGAAGCATTCACATCACATCATGTATTTAATCAAATTTTTATGATGTCTGAACTTAAGGTTCATTATTTTATGTTTTATTTCTGGCAGGACCACAAGCAGACGGTGTCACTACGCACTTGAACAAGTTATCCACTTGGGTGTAAAAGGTACCTTTGTAGAATTGCAGCATTGCATTCCTAGAATGTTTTTACAGGATTCATGTAAAATGTGTAAAACGGTCTCTTCAGTCATATGGTAGAACTAAAATTGTGTGGCAGCCATGTTTTACTTTCCTATCAGGAAGTGTGTGCCTTTTCACTCTTTCAATTATTTACAAATAACACACTTAAATCATTGAAAACAAATTTACCTCTCTCTGCATTGTACTCCTGGTAACGTAATTCATTTTTGTTCTTAGAGATAAGTAATGACTCATTGCAAAGAATGTGCGGTACTGATTTAATGCTAACATTAGAAAAGAGGGACTCCAAAGGAAATCGAGTAGAATATGAGCTATTTTAGAGCCAGCCATAAATATTTAGTTTATCTCCATTCATATTTTTTGAATAATATCTGCCTTTCGCCTTTTCTCTTTTTAAAGTATTGTTCCCAGAAGAGATCGTTTTACAGTCTCCCCAAGTGATAGGGAGTTGGAGCCTTGTGCAGAACACTAAAAGTGAAGGACAGCCCATCACCAAGGTAGTGTTTTGATTACTCTGATATATTTAAGTGCAGAGTATGAATTCACTTCAGATGTATGAGCTCTCCCTGGGAGTATTGGAAGAATGCCATTCCCAAATGATCCAGTCTTGGTTCAAATAGAACTAAAGTATTCATAAGGTATATTTGATGTAAATTTATATACAATTATATGTAGGTCCGGGAAGAATCAAGATACAGGTGTTTGATTTTAACTGTTTTAAAAATCTTGTGCTTTTAGGCTGGGTATGGTGTCACATACCTATTATTTCAACACTCAGGAAACAGAGACAGGTAGGTCCCTGTGAGTATGAGGTCAACCTGATCTACATAGAGAGTTCCAGCCAGACAGTGCTACATAATAAGATCTCATCTTTAAAAAAAAAAAAGAAAGAAAGAAAAGAAAAGATTTTGTGCTTTTTATATATATTTAGTCAGGCACAGCTGTATCATTATATATGTACAGAAAACATCTGGAAGGCTGCAGACCCAGCACTTCATCCACATTTGTTATCTGTCAGTGCTACAAAAATACTTTATCTCTTACCTTTCTAATCTAGTCATTCTATAATGACATAGTGCCTACTGTGGATCAGGTATTACGCTAGGCTCTTAGTGTACTTTAGGAATAAAATAGAAGTGGTTGGTTGGTTGGTTCTTTGTTTGGGGAGTGTTTTTGTTTCTTTTGTTTTTGAGACAGGATCTCACTTTATAGCTCCACTGGCCTGGGACTCAACTGTGTAGACCAGGCTGGTCTTGATCTCTCAGAGATCCACCTGCCTCTGCCTCCTGAGTTCTGGAATTAAAGGCGTGAGACACCATGCCTAATGGAAGTGATTTTACTTAGTGTTGTGTTTCCAGTAATAGAAAAAAAAAATCATCCATGTCAGAGTGGAATCTGCAACCATAATATAATGCTGTTGGAATTTGATTTCTTGGGAATGTCTTAAGTGTATAATATTACAAAATTTCAAATTGTATATAATTAGAAACCCTTGTACTATTCTGTAATCCCTCTAGAAAAAAGCAAAAGAGAAATTTCACTTTTGGGAATCTCTGTATTTTATAAATTTTAAAAATTTTATTAATATGTTATTTATACAAATTAATGCATTTCATTATGAATCTACTTACATGTACATAATGTATTGTGATTACATTCGCTCTTATCACCCTGCTTGTCCTCCTTCTAGGATATGCCACTCTTTCTGATCCCCTTTTCTTCTCAGCTAGTCCTACTTCTACTTTGACGTATTTTTGTGTGTGTGTGAGGGGAGACCCAGTGAATTTCATTAAGGTGTCTTACAGGTCCATAGTTGAATTTGTTTACAGGACCATGGATTTATTACTGGTGGCTACCTGACTGAAGAAAATGTCTTCTCCTCCCCCCATCAACCATTAACTGTGTATAAATCCTCAGGGGAGAAGTCCCATAAACCTCTCCCCCTGTATGACAGGATGTTGATGGGTCCAATCTTGTACTAATCTCGTGCAGGTAATCACAGCTGCTACAAGTCCAAGAGTACAATTTTCCTGTGATGCCAGAAAGTCTGTGCACCTTACTTTTCCTCCGACTCTTACATTCTTTCCACTCCCTCTTTGATAATGTTCCCTGAGCCTTGGAGGAGGTGGGCAATCAACAGTCATTTATGCTCAGTGCTTTAACCAGTTATGAGTCTTGTGTTAACCACTGACTATTATTTTTTTAAAAAAGCTGCTCATCCTAAAGCTGACAGCAGCACCTGTCTGTGTCATAACCATAGTATTTAGGGGTAAAAAGGGTGTTTTCATAGCCACAGATCTGGCTTAGTGCACAAAGAATTGGCTGAACAAGTTAAAGGACTTGAAAGTTCAACTCAGAACCCAAATAAAGTTGAGCACACCCAAATGGCTCGTGTTCTTTTTATTTAGGCTCAGGACAGAAAACAGGAAGAAAATCTGAAGAGCAAAGGTTGGGCCAGTGAGATAGTGCTACCTGTAGTCCTCGTACTTCAGGGCTGAATCATGAGTTTAAGGCCAACCTGGACTACATAGGAAGACCCTGTCTCAAACAAACACACACCCTGGTGTTTGAGATGGATAAAATTGCTAAATTTCAAAGCGTTCTTTTTTTTCTTTCTTTTTGATTTTTTGAAATAGTCTCACTATATAACCCTGGCTGGCCTAGAACTTGTTATGTAGACCAGACTGGCCTCAGACTCATAGCAGTCTGCCTCCTGAATGCTGGGATTAAATGCTTTTACCACCACATCCAGCCCAAGACATATTCTTGTGATGATGATTAGTTTTATATGTCACCTTGATTGGCAAACTGGTTAAGCAGACCCCCTCCCAGTGTGGGTAGGGTAGCCAGCTAGGTGAGGCCTGAAAAGGATAAACTGATAGATAACCTCCCTAGCCTGGACCTCCACCAGTAAAAAGTCTCCTGCCATATCCCTGCAGTTGGAATACCAGCATTCCCCTGCCTTGGTCTCAGTCTAGACCGTAGCTGTTCTTAGACCTTGAGACTGCCAACCCTCTTGCTGGAACTCACACCTTTGGTCTTGGTCCTTAGACTGGAGCATACCATCAGCTCTCCTGGTCTTTAGCTTACTAACAGTAGTGCTTCCCACAACCTTTTTTTTTGGGGGGGGGGGGTAGCTACACCTTGTTTTTTACATGGTTTTTGGGTATCGAACTAATTTTACCAACCGAGCTATTGTCCCTATGAAAATCTATGCTTTCAAAGTAAATTTCATGTTCCAAGTAGTTTTTTTTCCAGAAACTTGACCAAGTCATTCTAATATATGTTATATATGTATTGTCAATGCAAAAGCGCAACTCTCACCTCAAAGGAATAAAAGAGATAGTTTATTCTGAGGCCAAATATGAGTGTCCACAGCTTGGGAACACAGATTGGGGTTACCCCACATTCCATGTTCCAATGTGGTAAAGGTTTCATGAAATTTTTGTAGTAACAGAACAAAAATAAAAGTCATAAATCTTTTCAAATACATTGGTGGAAACATTTAAGAAGGTGGTTACAGCAAAAGAGAGATCTCAGCTGTGGACCTCAGATGCTGTCTGACGGCACTCAGCCTTTTGGTTGGTGGGAGCTAGAGCTTTGTTATTACATTTCTAAAGGTTTTTCTTTTAATTTCTTAGTCACAGGATGTTAAGCCAGAAACAAAGTTGGGCAAGGAGTAGCCATTTAGGAGGCTAAAGATGGCCCAAGATGAATGGTAATTAGGCTCTGGACATGCAACATAACCAAACTCCACAGTCACTGGAGTTCTAAATCAATTGATCAGCCTTTGCAGAGGGTTCAGTTTTAAGATTTTTTTTCTGAGAACTTTGGATCACAGTATGTTCTAATATATTTGTATTTGTATATATGAAATACATATTAGAATGTGTGTGTGAAAGAACCACTAATACCTACATCAGTGTTGAAAAAGAACAGTGACAGAGCATTCAACCATTCACATATTAAAGTGGACTCTCAGATAGTCAGTCATACAAATATCCTAGCATAAATACAGGGACAGGAACATGGACCAAAACCACAGAAGCCCACTGAGGAAATTAAGTTGATGTGTGAGGACAGAATCTACAGAGACTGCTTTCCTTGTATTGGGTAAATCCACTCACTTAATAGAGGAAAACTCAGCTGCATTCCTACCTGCAAGGGTTCTTCAATCTAAAAATGTATAACAAATGGGTCCCCTCCTCGGTGGGATTTATTTGCATTATAATCTGATACAGTCATCTGAAACAACCAAATTACAAGATACTGGAACTGTACAGATTTCCTCTCAAAATAGAAATGAGCTGTTTTCTAATATTCTCTGAGCCTCCTAGATAATAACACGATCTACTACCACACTCCTAAATTCCTCTGTAACATCAGAAAGAAAATCTAAAGTTAGAAACCAAATCTAAAGACAAAAAAAAAGTGGGGCTGGGGAGATGATTCAGTCAATAAAGTACCTATCCCTGAGTTTGGATCCCCAGGACTCCTATAAAAAGCCAGACATGATATTGTGCATCTGTAATTCCAAGACTGGGGCTGTGGAGGTAGAGACAGGCCGATCCCTGAAGCTTGTAGGCCAGCCGGTCTACCTGTCTCAGAAACTGGGGTTGGAGTGTGGTGGAGAAAAAACACCCAGTGTGAGCCTCTGGCTTCCATATGCACACATGTGCACACCCATAAGTGCATATAATACACACACACTCCCAAAAAGTGTGGCAGGGGGACTTAAATATTTTTAGCCATCAGGGAATTGCAGATTGAAACTACTTTGAAATCTCATTTCACCCCACTCAACGATGATTTTATTTTAACTTGCCAAAACTGGGAACAATTCAGCTCACCAGGTGAATGGACAAAGAAATGATGATGTATTCTTAAAATGGAGCATACTCAACAATAGAAAGAAAGCAGCAACATAAATGGGTCTCAAAACAGTTATATTGTATAAAAGAAGTCAAAGCTAAAAAGACTCCATTTGTATAAAGTACTGGGGTGTGTAAACGAGGCATATAGCAGCAAGAGGGCACTGCCTGGGGAGAATGTGGGGTCATAAACTGCTCATGTTGATGGGTTCTGACATCAAATTTTGTCAATTTACAAGCATGCTTTCTTGCAATAATGGGAGGTCACATTGGGATAGCCTTCTGGAATAAAATTTGCCCATGTATATATATATATATATATATATATATATATATGGTGCTGGGATTAAAGGTATGTGCCCCCACACCCAGCCAGTATATGTGGGTTTTTTTGTTTTGTTTTGTTTTGGTCTTTTTGAGAAAGACTCTCCCTGTAGCCCCAGCTGGCCACAACTCACTCTGTAGATCAGGCTGGCCTCAAACTCACAGAGATCCACCTACCACTGCCTCCCAAGTGCTGGGATTAAAGGCATGCACCACCACGCCCAGAAATATATGTATTTTTAATGGAGAAATTTTTGGTGCAGTGATTTTCTAAAATTTATCCTATTAAAGCAGTTGATTGCACAAAGATATGTGCAAAGTCATAAATTAAAGAATGCTTATAATAGAAAAATTGGAAATGCAGTTCCATTGGTCCAGGGCAAATTATATCTATGTTTAAATATGTCTATAAAAGTAGTCCTTGTGTATCCCTTAAATACACTTGGCAGGCAGGCAGTGCTGGCTCTCTGTGCTCTCAGGAAGTCATGGAGACGCTCCACTGTGGACTTCTCATTGCCCTCAGGATGTCCAGTAGTGCCAAGCTCTAGGCTGTGCTGCCAGATCTCCCCACTCAGACAAGCCTTGGGAGAGACAGAATGTACATTGATCACATTGGTCACATATAATGTATTCTCCTGTTTCAGATTCATCATGACAAAAATTAGTTTATATTTTTCAAAGAACTGGAAAAAAAACATAAGCTTTTTTGGTAGCTTTTTATTAGATATTGGTGTGTGTATTCTGTTTCAAAGCATAGACCCATCCAAAGAACTATTAAAGGGAACAGTAGGATTTTGTTAATAGGTATGTCTGTTATCCTTGAAATTAAGCCGCTATACACAAAGCTAGAGTTTTAACTACTTTCTCCATGATCCTTTGCAGAACAAGAAAACCATGAAGGATCAAACTAAGCACACCACAAAGGAGAGGCCTGTGGGCACCACAGACCTGCCAGGGTTGGCTGCCTACACTGCAGAGACTAGTGAGTTGGGTCCATTTGTATAATGGGCTCAAAGAAGAGCAGTGAAGAAACTTGCACCTGGAAGTGGTTGTCTGAGACTCACCCTGTGGTGGGGACTTAGTCCTGACAGATGCACCATCCAAAGAGAAGGCCATGGTCTTGTATGCCTGGTCCCAAGGGATGTCTTATCCTATAGAGAAACTTTATAGATTGTGGGTTGTTTTACCATGGGAGCTCTTAAGTTGTTGCATACTTTGTGTGTTTAAGGCAGTCTTGCTGTGTTCCCTAGGCTGGTCTTAGTCCAGTGACTCGAGTGATCTCCCATGCAGCCTCAGTAGCTGGAAGACATTTTAGAATCCTCTCAAAAGAAACACAAGTGGGAAGACACTTGGAAGGTGTTTTAACAACCTTAGCCATCAGGGAAAGGCAAATTAAAGCTGCTATGAAATTTCATCTCCACGGAGAGTGACTAACATGCTAGTGGAATGTAGTTGGTCGGAGTGTGAACTTGTATAGTCACTGTGGAAATCAGCATGGAGAGGTCTCAGAAAAATAGAGGTAGAGCTACCATATAACCCAGCTATAACCCTGGGTATGTACTCAAAGAAGGCTACGTTAGCATACCAAAGATACTTGCAAATAGATCCATGTTTACTGCACTTACCTCAGTAGCTAAGAGATGGAACCAACGTAGGCATTCATCAACAGATAAATGGATAAAATGGGATACATATGTACAGTGGAGTTTATTAATCATAAAATGAAGTCATGACCATTTTCAGGAAAATTGATGGAATGGAAATTATATGTTAAGTGAAGTTTCCTAGACTCAGAAAAATAAATACCCAGTGTCTTTCTTTCATGCACAGAGCCTAGGTTTCAATTTTAGATGTGCATGTATATGTGGAGGTATAGATCATAAGATCACTAGAAAGGGTACCATGAGAAAGAAGAAACTTATAAGAAAGTGTTGGGAAAGGAAAGAGGGTTGTAGAATCATGTGACATGAAAGCAGTGGGAGACAGCAGGAGGTGGCCATGGGGACAACAGACTTGCTTGGAAGAAGAGCAATAGAATCAAAGCCATAGTCAAACTCACTGCTTTTGCTTTGTGTGCTAACTCTGAAAAAAGTAATAATTTTAAAAAATTTTAAATCACACTAAATAACACTATGTTAGAATTACCTTGATACAGTTTTTTAAACAGAAAAAAGGAAGAGACAAGTGTAGTGCATGAGTATAAGGAAACAGTCTTCGAGGCTGCTGGGAACCTGCTCGTATGAACTTACAGCAATGGTGACAGCATATGCAAAACCCACGCAAACTCAGTTGGACAAAAGACATCATAGAGCTTGGGAAATGGGCAGGAGGTCCCAACCTTAGCCAAGGAACTCTTGGCAACTCATCACTGCTGGGTGAGAGAGTGTTGCTCTTACTTTGAGGCTCCAGTGGATAAACTCACTTCAAGGGACATCTGAGTACACAAACTTGATAGGCCTTAACATATAGGATAAAATGCATGAAATCCTGTGGGTGGACTCTGGGAAGTACAGATAAGATAGGAGGTTTAAATAGGATTAAGATATATTGTATGATTGCACAAAAATTCAATACAAAGGTATGTTGATAAAGGAAAATTTCAGGTTACAAAATAAATTTAATAGCAACCAAAAAAAATCAACAAAAACCTTTTAAAATCCTGTCTGTAATACTTTAGGTGATATTGTATCTTTAAATGACCTTTTTCCCTCTTAGAAAAGTGTTTTTTTTTTCCTGACTTTGCTTCATAAAAGACAGTCAGATGGTTCCAGAACATGTAGTCCTCATGTCACACTGAAGAGCCATTGGCATTCTGACTGATTTTATTTGGCCTTTACACACCAAGCAGTGTGTCCTACAGTTGTGCAAAGCTGTGTAGCTTCTAACTCACCTATCTATTTCAAATGCAGTGGATGAATCTCAGATCCCTAAAGCAAGAGATAAGGAGTTCTTTAACCCAGTGCTGAATGAAAACCAGAAGCTCGCAGTTAGAAGAATTCTGAGTGGTGACTGCAGACCACTCCCGTATATTCTTTTTGGACCTCCTGGAACTGGGAAGACTGTCACAATAATTGAGGCTGTTTTGCAGGTTAGGACAGTGGCGCTGATTTTGTGGCTCTGTGCTTTGTTCATGTGTGTGTGTCTGAGAAAACATCAGTTCACACTACAGGAACATTTGTGAAGAGTTTGAGAACTCTTAGGGTTTTAAGTTTGTTTCATAGGTGCAGAAGGAAACTTCATTTTTAGAATAGTAAACTTTTGATTAGATTGTGAAATTTCACTTCAGTAGAGTGTTTGCCTAGCATATGCAAGGCTCTGGATTCTGTCCTTGTACCTGTGTATCCATATGAGAAATGGGGGGGGGGGGCGGCAACAATGAGGTAGAGTGGTCACTTTGACACTACAGGACACTTCTCAGATGAACTGGGATTAGCATCTAAGCCTGTGCCTTCTTAGTCTCTATGAAGGGATCTGTATGTTAGACTTCAGATTTCAGCTTTATAGCATTGATAATTAAAATCCCTGGTCTCTTATGTTTTGATGAAGGTACATTATGCTTTACCAGACAGTCGGATCTTGGTCTGCGCTCCTTCCAACAGTGCTGCTGACCTTGTATGTTTGCGACTTCATGAGAGCAAGGTGCTGAAGCCCGCTGCCATGGTCAGAGTAAATGCTACCTGCAGGTTTGAAGAGGTGAGCCCAGGCATGGAGTGTGCACTTAGAATACTTTCTTAAAGAATGCTAAATGGGGGAGTAAGAGCAGGAAGTAAGCAGCTCTATCCTGTCATGTAACTCAGCTACACAGTGCAGTCTTATTCCTGAATATTTTATTACATTCTCACCCTCTTTCTGAATTAGCAGTACTATTCTGGGCCATCTCAGCTTTGTTAAGTTTTCATACCATTCTTCCATTATCATCCCCAAATTATTCCAGCTTTTTAGTTAGGTTTTATTGATCTGGTTACAGATACCTGTTTTGAAAAATTACAGATTCTTGGTTTTGCTTATGAATAAAATACTACTTAAAAAAGAAACTGTGGTGCTGGAGAAATTTCTCAGTCGTTAGGAGCACTTGCTGCTCTTCCAGAGGTCCTGGGTTCAATTCTCAGCACCCACATGGCAGCTAACAACTGTCTATAACTCCAGCTCCAGGGAATCCGACGCCCTCTTCTGGCCTCTGTGGGCATTGCACAACATGGGTACACTTACATACATGCAGGCAAGACACTTATATACATAAAATTTTTTTAATTAAAAAAAAACTGTTTAGAAAATACATGCAGTTGTTTCTGGAAGGACTTAAAGTATTATAGTATATTCATGCCTTCAAGAGTTCATAAAATATGGATTTAATGTGAAACATAAAGCATTTTGACTTAAGACAATCGCAATTTATTACTTAGTTATCACCAAGAAACAACAGCAGGGCAAGATTATCTTGTAGAGTTCCTTCCTTCAGCTTTGCTGTTCTGCCCAGTTTAAAGAAATCCTTCACAATTTGAAAACTACATTGATTCCATCCTCCTTCCCTCAGACGATCATTGATGCCATCAAACCATATTGCAGAGATGGAGAAGATATCTGGAGAGCCTCACGCTTCAGGATAATAATTACCACATGCAGCAGTGCAGGGCTGTTTTACCAGATAGGAGTGAGGTAAGCATCGAGCATTGTATGGGGCACAGGGTCCCTTAGGCAGTTTGTGTCCTTCCACACTTGGGTCAGAAGAGAATAACCTCATGGAGATTAAGTGTGGAGGGGACTGGCAGCCATAGGGTAAGAGCAATGATCCAGGGTAGCTTTTCGGAGGAAGCAGGATGATTAATGAGACCAAGAGACTAAGGGACCAACAGTAAAATGGTCAGGCAGATGGACTAGTGAACACACAGCAATTCTGTGGTTAGAGAGTCCTGAGCATATTTATATAAAGACCTCAGAGTAAACAAGAATGGTAGGGAGGGTAGCTGGGAGAAGAGGACTGACTCCCCAGGCTCAAGTGCCCAGGAGAGGTATGAGGCCATCATGACCCCTAGTTTAGTAGAAATCTACCAAAAGATGTCCAAGCAAGGAAGGGAGTAACTTAAAGGAACAATGAAGGTAAGCCACTCAGGAAACAGCTGGGTTCTGTGTGATCAGTCTCGGGAGCCTCTGCTGCCCACTGGAGGTGGCTCTCTAGGAAGATGGAACAGGGATGGTGCTATGAGAGAGGGTATTGGAGGCCTATAGACCAGGGGTGGCGTCTTCCCAAGAACACTGCCTCTGAACTAGGAACAACAGCCAAGAGCTAAGGAAGCCTCCTAGTGTTACATTGGAGATGAAGGAGGGCTGCAAGCAGCCCTGGTGGAGAGAGCAGCTGATCTGGGCCAGGCTGAGGGAAGAGAAGCAGCAAGGTTCCTTGAGGGTGAACCCTAGCCTGAGAACATACAACCCTGCATCTTGGAGCTGAGTCACCCTGGGCCACAGCCATGGAGGGTGCTGACCTGAGTCCACACAGAACAGAGTACAGCTGGCCACACACAGGCATCAGACTTAATAAACATTCTTTAGTTAACCTCATACTTTTAAAAAATATTTTTTGATTGATTTATTTTTTTTTAATGTGTATGAGTGTTATGTCTGTATGTGTATTAGTGCACCTGTGTCATGCAGTCCCTGCAGAGGACTGAAGAGGGTGTTGGATACCCTGGAACTGGAGTTATGGACTATGGTTACTGCCATGTGGGTGCTGGAATTTGAATCTGGGCCTTCTGCAAGAACAACCAGTGATCTTAACCACTGAGCCATCTTTCCAGCCCCTAGTTAACCTCATAAAATATTTTCTTTCTTTATTTTAAACCAGGAATTGAATAATTTTACATTTTTATTTTATTCTGTGTATATGTGTGTAGGTGTGTGTGTGGAGGTCAGAAGATAACTTGGGAGTGTGTTCTCTCCATCGTCCCTCTGGGTCCCAGGAATTAACTCAGGCTTTGTGGCTGCCTTTACTCACTGAGCCATCTTGCTGATCCCAGAATATCATTTTATCATGTAACCAATATAAAATGACTGGTAAAAGCAGTCTACCTTTACTTACTTGAGTCCTTGAAACTGAAGAGCGTGCTGTATTTCAGGCTGGCTACTACTGAAGGTGCTCAAGAGCAGCAGTGGTAAGAGGCCACCAAGGAGGATGTAGATCTGAACATGCAAGGGGTTTTCTAATACAGAGTGCCACTAGGAAGCTATCAGGCTTTGTTCATACTCTCCTTAGCCTGTCCCCTTCATGTCCTTTTAAACAAATACATAATCAGCTCATAAAATGCTAGTGTTGATGTGAGTCTCCTAGCAGCCTGAAAGCCATTGTGACCCCCTAGTTAGGTGAGGCCCAGACTTCTTGCTCCTGCCCTCCCTGAATAGCCCCATTATGACCCCAACAGCCCAAAGTAGGACTTGCCAGTGTGCGTCAGGTATCAAGTGGTATGATGGAATTACCATTGAAACATTTTCACTCTAGAGTTGGATACTTCACACATGTATTTGTGGACGAGGCAGGGCAGGCAAGTGAGCCAGAATGTCTTATTCCTCTGGGATTGATTTCAGACATCAACGGCCAGGTAAGTCCTGTGTCCTGTGTGTTTCTGTCTTGCCCTATTTTCCTTCGGTGACAGTCACAACCTTACGGATGTCAAGTACTGGAGTCCCAAGAAGCTAGGAGGTCATGGCATTGCTGTTCATCACAACCTTAGTCCTTTGGGGTTTGGAGGAAAGGGTCTTCTTTGTTAGAACTTACCCACTTGCAAACGAAGCTAAGTTCCAGTGTAGGGATTGGGGTCACAGCAGCTGCAATCTCTGGTCTGGGGGAACCCCACAAGATAGAAGGGAGCGGACAGGACTTTGTGCCCTGCCAGGATCTAACTGCCTGTTCTGGTGCACTGCTCAGCGCCTCTCCACTCAAGCTCCTAGCCCTCCCTTCCTGCTTTGTGTTCCTGGCAGATTCTCATCTCATACTTTCTCTGGTGCCTTTGACAGTGACGTGGATATTATTTTAAAACTTGTTTCTGTCAGTACCCCAGGTTAGAGGTTCTCTGGCATCTACTGTGTGACCTTGTCAGGCTCCTCCTGAGGATGTGACCCAGCCATCTCCCGTCGGTCACCAGGCTCTGAGAAACAGCATACTCAGGAGTGGGAGGAGGAATGAAGCCTGGTCTAATTGGAATACTTGGCCTCAGGCCAAGAGACGAGGGACTGTTCAGCATGATATAGCTGTGTGGGGATCTGCCAGGACAGGGCATCAGTGAGAAGGGTCAGGCATGGAGAGACTTCTAGAACACACGCTTCATCCCTGAGACTCTTGCCACTCTGAAAGATAAGTGAAGAGGAGTTGGATTGAGGTTACCGAGGGTGGTGAAAGGAGGTTGTAGCTGCTCAGTAGAGGGGCCCAGTCTCAAGTCTGTTAGGTTTCTCCATTTTCCACTTCTCTCTAGGCCATTGTCAAGTCCAGTGCTGCCCCCTCATCTCTCAGCCTCTTCCCTCATTCCCTACAGCCAGAGTAGACAAGGGGCCCCTGCCTGCACTACCATAACTCTTAACCATTAGTAGGCACCTGCATGTTGATTCCCCACTGCTCTTCTCTTGTGGTTGGACCATGTGATTATCTCCTTTCCCTTTTTTGTGCCATAGATTGTGCTGGCTGGAGACCCCATGCAGCTTGGTCCAGTCATCAAGTCCAGGCTGGCCATGGCCTATGGGCTGAATGTGTCCATGTTAGAGAGGTTGATGTCTAGACCAGCATACCTAAGAGATGAAAATGCCTTTGGTGCTTGTGGTGCATACAACCCTCTGCTGGTGAGTTCTGAGCTCCCTGCTTTGTTTAAGCAGAGAAAAGGCAAAGTTTTCCTGGAGTAGGCCATGATGTCTTGGAGGAGCTGCTGAAGAAAGCCATATTCTTCACACTGACAAATGCTTCTCAGCGCACCTTCCCTTGTCCATGGGTCAAGT
This sequence comes from Eospalax fontanierii, assembly GCA_035773235.1. Lineage (NCBI taxonomy): Eukaryota > Metazoa > Chordata > Mammalia > Rodentia > Spalacidae > Eospalax > Eospalax fontanierii. The sequence goes on from CM069537.1 coordinate 78,878,275, forward strand.
CTACGAACAGAGGCCTCAACCAGCACAGGATGCCTGGAGGTGTTTCACCTCCACAGACACCAACTGCTTCTTGCCCTCCTCACCCTCAGAAGTGTGCTCAGAAAAGCTGTCCAGAGACCTGAGAAAGTGGTTCACAGTGCTTGTGTTTCCTGCCCTTCTCAGATTCCATTTGAGGCACTTTCCATCTACTACTGTCTTGCTGCTGTTGTGCTCAGAGGATTCTAGGCAGTCTTAACACTGATGAGCCTATGGGGTCCAAAACAGTAAAAGAAATTAAATCTGCCTTACTCCACAGATGTAAGAAAATAGGAAGTGGTTTTTACATCTTTAGGTGAAGGGAAAAAAGCCTATTCCCTAAAACCTCTAGGGAGTGTCTCCTGTGGGTCTCCTGAGCTAAGGTGCTCATCTGACTGAGCACAGCTTCTAGACTCTCACACCCTCAGATTTTGAGGGTGGGCTTTGGAACCTGCATCATTTGGAGCCCCCAACACACTGAGCTTGGGAATCTGGACTCTGTAAGATTCATCATTAGATAATGATGCAGTATTTTTAAATGATTCTCCAAACTGCTATATTATTACGAAACTATTATAAAACAAACCAGATTTCCATCTGAACTTGCGTTCCTAGTGTTGATGAGGTGCAGTGATCATGGGAGGTTTTCATAGAAAGGACCCTTTCCTCTATTGGAAATAGGGGTGTGAAAATCAAACAGAAATTGCAGGAGAGCACCTGCAGATAGCAGGCAGAGGAGGAGATGATGTTAGTGCCCATCTGACTTCTTCCAGTTTCCATTTTTATTTGGTCTAGGACCCCAGCCCACAAGACAGCGCCCTCACATTCAGAGCAGGTCTGCTTACCTCAGTTTAACTCTTTTGGAAATACCCTCAAAATATATACCCAGAAATGTATCTCCTAGATCAAATCTAGTCAAGTTGATGATGAAGATTGGCCATTGTAGCAGGAGCAAGGATAGATGTTTGTACTACATGGATTTCCTAGACCAGTTCGAGGGAAAATTCTTTTTCTTCACACTGGTACTGTCACCATGGTCAGAACTGTACCAGGGAGTCACAGCTCCATAGGACTTCTTTTGAAGCCTAGGTTTGTAAGACAGTGAATCTAAGGCAAAACTTGCAGCGTACAAGATGTCCAGAGCTAGAAGCACCCCTCAGAGACACTCAATAGTCAGGATCCAGGAGGGGATTGAAGAGAGGACCTTTGCACCCCTTGACTCCTTTGTCTACCTGGGATCCCTTGGGATCCAAAGTCAGCTGAGAAGCTTGGTTCATCTGATGTTAATCTAGTGGAGGAGGGACCAGGCAGGAACAGGGGCTACCCCATGGGGTCAATATTGAGGTAGCTTCAGATTTGCCATTCCAGGGACAATAAGGACAGAACCTAGACAGGAACTTCATGGTGCTGACTGATTCCCTGTGGTCTGTACCTGCCCTTTACCCACAGGTCACAAAGCTGGTGAAGAACTACAGGTCCCACTCGGCCCTGCTTGCACTGCCCTCTCGCCTGTTCTATCACAGGGAACTTGAGGTCTGTGCTGACCCCAAAGTAGTGACCTCACTGCTGGGCTGGGAGAAGCTGCCCAAGAAAGGTTTTCCTCTCATCTTTCATGGGGTGAGGGTAAGTATGCCTAGACTGCTCAGGGAGGAGGAGGCTGTTCCATCTGGGTAGCTTTACTCAGAACTGCCATGCTGTATGATGCCCGGTGTGGTCTGTATCCCTTGTCTGCACTGTTTAATTATTAGGACTGTAATTAAGCATTCATCATGGGCCTGAGGTGGAGAAAGACAGATGCTGACCTCTCCTATCAGGGACCCCCGATCAGAAATGGTATTGTAGGTCAGTGACCTTTGATGCTTGAGCAGACAGGTACTGGGTTCCAAGAGAAAAATCCAAGCCAGCTAAGCTCCTCAGGTATCAGAAAGCACAAAGTGTGGACTAGAAGGCTGAGAGGACGTCTAGAGAGATGCTCAGCAGGTAAGAGTGCTTCTTGCTCTGGCATAAGACCAGGTTGAGTCCATGGTTGATTCCCAGCACCCACGTGGTGACTCTCAACTGCCTGTGCCTCTAGCTCTAGGGGTCTGACAGCTCTGGCCCCTGGGTGCACCCGCACTAGTGTGCGCACACACACATGTAATTAAAGATCAAAATTTTTAAAAAGAGGGCTTGGAGTTAAGGCAAGAAGGCCTAAGGGAAGCTGGGCACCAAGAATTGGCATCTCTAGCAGTGCATCCCCTGCCTTCAATACTAGAGTCAAGTGGAGAACCTGCAAGAACCAGTCAGGCAAGCACTTGAGCCCAGGTCCAGAGGCAGGAAGAAATCACAGGGACCTCAGAGTTATTGATGCCCACCAGCTAAAACAAATTGCACATGTTCAGTAAAATCAGATCATTTGTATGAGGAATTTGGTTTCATAACCAGAAAGTAAGTTTTACATTCATATCCCCCAAAGAAGGGAATTTAAGTTATGATCCAGAATTAGTGCTGCACCCAGAGAGGGAAAGCTAGTGTCAAAGAGCCCTCTTCTCCTACAGCCTAGCCTTGTATGTGTGTGAGCTACCCCCAAGCATAGTTCCTGCCTCAGTTTCTCTCTAAGTCTCTTGAAGAGAAAAGGTATTTGGGATCTGTGAGAAGGAAGTAGGAGGTGATGTGTCCTGGTGTCTGTGGAATACCCTCTCTAAGGATGTTCTTGCTTGTGGCCAGTGCTCATCAAGCCCTCTTGTACTGTCATCTACCCCAGAATTAACCTCCCCACAGTTTGGGTAGCTCTGCCTATCCTCAGAAGCCTCCAGTGCAGAGCTTGGGATGGAAGAACTCCTCTACAGTGTCCAAAAATGAGCCTCACTAGGCATCACTGTAACCAAGGTTACAGTGGAACAGAGATGTGAAGCTTTACCTGAGCACATGAAGTAGAGTGGGTATATTCGTGAATAAGAGTCCCAGATCTTACACATGTCAGTTCTCAGGGCCTGAGCCAGTTCTCACTGGCTGCTCGTACAGAGCACTGAGTTTTGGTTCCCAGCATCCACTCACCCACCAGGGCTTCTAGATAGTGTGACTTTCTCAGAATTTTCTTTCTGTATTAAAGAGTAAGTCCTTTTCTTTATCTCTTTTTTCCTTCTTGTGACCTCTCTTCTCTTTCCCCCTTTGTCCTTCTTTGTGTATGTACTTGGGTGTGTGAGTATAGTCTTGTGACATAAGGCCTCAGTGTGTGACCCAAGCTGGCCTTGAATTCTCTCTCCTTCTGCTTTACCTCCACAGTGCTGTGATTATAAGCCTATAAATCACCACACCTGACAAAAATTACTTTTCTTCATTTCTAAGTAGCTTGAAATATTTTTTGGTACTTCCTTTTTATTTTTTAGGACAGGATCTCATTATGTAGCTTGGGCTAGCCTGAAACTTGTTGTGTAGTCCAGGCTGACCTTGAGCTCACAGAAATCTACCTGCCTCTGCCTCATGAGTCCTGGCATTAAAAGTGTATGCCACCATACCCAGTCCTCATTTCTGATTTTATTAAAAATTTGGGTGGAAGGGGGCTTGGTTTTGATTTTTTTTTTTTTTGAGACAGCTTCATGTAACTTATACTGGTTTCAAACACTCTGTGTATTGTACCTGAGGGTGGCTTTGAACTGGACACTCCTATTTCTACTTCCCAAGTGCTGAAATTATTGGCATAAGCTATCACATACCATATTTATTAGGTTCTGATTGAGGATTTTGTCCTGGAAATTCTGTCTTTAAGCATTTTCAGCCTATTCGTAGTTTAGGTTAACAGCCGAAGGATACAGCAAAGTTTTATGCCCTGGGTGAGGATGTGGAGTCAGGTAAGCTTGTCTGTGTCCTCTTGTTCTACATTCTGACAACTAGGGACACCCTAATGGGAGGACAGTAGTGAGAGTCTCCTGTAATAATTGTCTCCCTTTTTTTAAAGATCATATTCTCTGAGTGTCTCATTCTTACTTTGTATCTTTAACGACTATTTTCCATTCTCCAATGTTTTATATTCCTCACTTTCTGATGCACTTCAGTCCTGTTCATGTTTCTAGTTGGAAGTGGGGAGCCACAGGCACATGGCATGCCTTGGCCTATAGTGCCTTTGGAGGTCAGAGGACAACTTTGGAGAATCTGTTCTTTGCTTCTACAGCAGGATCCAGGGGCCAAACTCAAATCATCAGACTTGTGCAGCAAGTGTGTTTAGATGCTGAGCCATCTTGCTGGCCCTCTTTGTGTTTTTAGCTTTAAATTCTACCTTGTAATAAGAATGTTGTTACTTCTTATTTTTACCTGACACTTTATTTTTAATTATGTATCTATGTGTGGATATGTGCATGGGTATGGTATGTGCATGTGACTGCAGGTACACATGAAAGCCAGAAGCATTGGAACCCCCTCCCTACACCCCAGTTAGTATAACAGGCTGTTGTGAGGTACCTTATGTGGTTCCTGGGAATTGAATTCAGATTAATTCCTGGAAGAGCATATGTGCTCTAAACCACTGAGCCATCTCTCCAGCCCAAACCTGGTATTTTTTTGCCCTCTGTTTTCATTCATTATATTTTACTTTTAGGTATTTCTTTAAAGCATCTGAGTGTCATGTTTATTCCAATTTAGGAGTGTTTGCTTTTATTAAGATAAATCAGCACAATCTGTGGTAAATTTTATCTCTTCATCTTTACCTTTATTACTGTTTCCATCTTTTCCTTATTTCTCTTATTTGATTCTTTGCTGTTGATTGAATTTTTGTTATCAGTTTAGACATTCTGCTATAAGCTTTCATCCCATTAAGCTTTAAGGTACCTGAAATCAGCCCAGCCTGGTCTATATAGAGAGTTCCAGGCCAGCCAGGACTACATAGTAAGACACTCTCAGAAAACCAAAAATAAGTAAATAAAATAAAAGCTGGACATGGTGTGGTAGCCTAGACCTTTAATTCCAACACTCAGAAGGCAGAGGCAGGCAGATCTCTGTAAGTTCAGGTCCAACCTGGACTACATAGAATGTTCTAAGCCAGCCAGGGTAAGTAAGACCCAAAAAACTAAAAGAAAGAAGAAATAAAGATACTGAAATCATATGCATACTACAGCCTCCAGGGACTAACAGCATGTGAGCAGCCCTATGGTCTGCTGTCATATAGCTCTGGGCTTTGGCCACAATGGCCTTTCCTTTTGTCTGGAGAACATTGAGCCATCTCATGTCATGGCCCTCTATACCCTCCCTCTAGCACCAGTTGCCCTTTGTCAAGTGATTCCTGCCCTTCCTTGATAGAGTTACATCAAGAAATTCTTTCCTGACCTTCCACCCCTGCCATAAATCCCCAACTGATAGAATTCTACAACCGGTCCTTCACTTTTGTAGCACTTAATATGGTTCTAATTTCCAAAGTATTTAGTGATAACTGTCCTGCTAGATTATAAATTCTGCATGCAAATAGGATTTTTCTCTCGTATTTATTATGTATTCCCAGCACCTACTTCAGCTCCTTGATCATAGGTCCTTGGTAAACATCAGTGGGTAAATGACATTTTATCTTATTGACACAGGGAAATGAGGCACGTGAGGGGAGAAGCCCATCATGGTTCAGCCCAGCTGAGGCTGTTCAGGTGATGCGCTACTGCTGCCTCCTGGCCCGGAATGTCTCCAGCCAGGTGTCTTCCAAGGACATTGGTGTCATCACACCCTATCGGAAGCAGGTAAACCCACTGGGACACTGCCTTGTTCTACACAACCACTGTGGCCCTTGTTCCTTGATTTGTGAAAGGCAGAAACAATACATTTTGAACAGCAATAGGTTTTCAAAGAAGTAGTACAGTGTTTAAGTGATGTTTGAAATAGGTTGACAAACCACAGCTCATGACCATTTCTAACCAACCACCTATCTTTTCACATCCAGCGCTGGGTGTGTGGTTTTACATTTTAAGTGATTACATCATAAATATTCACATAAGAAATTGTGGAATATCCTTGATATTTTTCTTTTTAAGAAAAAAATTTAGCCTGGTGTGATGGTGCTTGCCTTTAATCCTAGCCCTCAGGCGACAGAAATGTGTGGAGCTCCTGTGAGTTCAAGGCAATCCTAGTCTACATAGCAAATCCCAGGTCAGCCAGAACTATGTATTGAAACCCTGTGTAGAGGGAGAAAAAAAAAGCTTTCTAGGTATGGTGGCTTATACCTGCAGCCCTTGAAAGACTGAGGCAAGAGAATTGTTGCTTTTTAGAGACCAACCTTGGCTTCATAACTTCTCGGCCTATCTGAGCTACAAAGTGAGAGCTTGTCTCAAAAATAAAAAAAGAAAAATGAGGAAGAGAGGACAGGAGGGAAATGAGTGAGTGAAGGAGGCAAGGAGAAAAAGTATGCTCACCCGGCTCTCAAAGAGAGAGCTGTCGGAATACTTGAGGAAGACCCCGTCCACATAGGGTTATAAGGCAGCATTCCAGATCCTGTAAAGTTTACTATGGATTATGACAACCAGAAACTGCCCACACTTTGTTTACCTGTTCTGAAGCTGCGCTAGGGGCAGACACCTTCGATATCAAACACAGGATCCAATAGTTCCCGCCCCTGTGGTTTACCAACACCAAAGCACGGGGAGAAGCCCCAGAACAGCAGAACAAAAAGTTGCTCACACACTATAAGAACAGATGGTCTTCGTTTGAGAGCATGCTCATGTGTGCTGAGCAGGTCTTTTTTCTGAAGTTGGGCCCTTATGAGATGAGGGTATTCAGTTCTGGTGATACAGAGATCACAGGGGCTCAGAGATAGTAATAACATGCTAAGAGCCCACAGCTGGTTGGTGCTTAAGCTGTCTTTCTTCCTTGCTAGGTGTGGGGCTGTTGGCCAAAAGCTTTGTGGACATGGCGCACCCTTCAGCATGGTGTTGCAGCACTGCTGGCTCTCATGCTCATATGCCTGGGTGGACTTTCTACAAGGCCAGACATTTTCATGTATCTGGTTACTACTTCAACTAGTATTTATTTTTAAAAGTAATATTTTGGGGTTGGTGAGGTGGTTCAACAAGTTAAGACACTTGCTGCCAAGTCTGACAAGGTCAGTCCCTGAGACCCACAAGATGGAAGGAGAGAACCAACTCCTACAAATTGTCCTCTGACCATCACACCTGTGCCATGGCATATGCATGTCCCCCTCCACAAATAGTGTTTTGGGCCAGGGAGATGGTTCATTGGGTAAAGTGCTTGCTTCTTACAAGTATAAGAACTGAGTTCAAATCCCCAGAACCCATGTAAAGCTATGTTCAGTAGTATGTCTATAATCCCTTTGCTTCTGTGGTAAAATGGGAGGTAGAGACAGAAGAATCCCCAGTAGCTTGAGAGCCACCCAGCCTGACATACACAGTGGCAAACAAAAAATACCTTACCTCAAGGTAGAGGGTAGGGACCAACACTTGAGGTTGTCTTCTGCCCTCCGCATGTGCACCATGGCATATGCACACACCACACACATGCACACGCGCACACACACACACACACACACACACACACACACATCAGTACTTCCCAACTAAGTACTTCCCTGCCTTTCTCAATTCTCCCTTCTCTGTCTCTCTCCCTTTTCCTTTCCTTCTCTCTTTTCTCCTCTCTTCACGCTCCGTGGATTTGAGTTGCCTCCCTTCTCTCCTTCCTTTTGGAAGTATGTTCTGCTCGCTGCAGCCCTCCCCTACTGGCCAGATCATCCTCCTCCATCAGTTCAGATCTCTCTTGCTGTTCAGCTTTGCCTTTATATTTTATCCATTTCTGTGGTGAATTTGGTTGTAGATCTCCAGGTGTTTACCTTATGTGGGAGTTGTTTAGCTTCTCGGGTCTGAGATTAACATTTTTCATCAAATTGAGGAAGTTTGGGAAGTTTCAGCTAGCATTTCTTCATCTCCTTCTGCTCCTTCTCTCTTCCCTGACCTCCTTTTCTCCACATTGTTCACTCGATCTGATCTTCACTTGGACGGTTTCTGTTGGTCTGTTTTGTTGTTGTTTGTCATTCTTTTCTGGAACAGTCTCACCTAGGCTGACCTTGAAATCATGGCAGTCCTCTGGCCTCAGAGTCCTAAGTTCTGAGGTTCTAGGCAAGAGCCACCTCACCTGGCTCACCTTCACTCTTTTCTTCTACTGTTGGAACCATCTGCTGGCTCTTCAGTAACTGTCAACTCAAACTTCCCAGCCAAACATTTCAGCTGGTTCTGGACCATTTCTGTCTCACTGGAATCTCTTTTGTGGACATTTGTATGTTAAGTTCTAGTTCCTGGGGCAAACTGGTGACAGTATTCTGAAGCCTTTGCTAAATCCAGCACCAAGAACACTTCTGGTTCCTTTGATGCTTTGCTTCCTGAGTGAATGTGGGTCATATTTTAAAATGATTTTTTAAAATATTATTTTTATTTTATCTGTATGAGTGTATTGTCTGCATGTGTCTAAGTGCATCTGTGTTGTGCAGTGCCCACATAGGTCAGAAGAGGGCATCAGATCCCCTGGAACTGCAGTTATAGACCGCTGTTAGTTGCTATGTGGGTACTGGGAACTGAACCCAGGTCCTCTGCAAGAATAGCCAGTGCTCTTAACTGCTGAGCCATCTTCCCAGCCCTCCTTTGCATGTATTTTAAGATTTTGTTGAGAACTAGGAAGTTTAGAAAACATAGTGACTTCCGGTTTTGATTTCTACTCTGAAAATTGTTACATCTTATTCTTGCTTGCTGCTTTGATTCATAACTGCCTGAGTTGTCTGCACATTTCCTCTTCTCTCCCCTTCTCCCTCTCCCTCTTGCAGCCCTGTTAAATTTTATTTTCATTGTTTTGAAGTATGGCTTCTGGGTAGTGTCTCCCCAGCCTAGTGAATAGCAGTAGAGAATGTGTTCATCACCTTGAGCTGCCATTTACCAAACGCTAATCTGCAGGTGCCTCTGAGCACAGAACTCAGGCTCTTTGAGTCTTCCCATACTGCTACTTCCCAAAGACCCTTTTGTATCTCCTCAGCCATGGACACAGCCTCGGTGGGAACACACTTGTCCCCATGCCTGCTTGCCTCTGAGGTCACCTCTACATTGACAGCCAGGTGGAAGAGCCCCCAGACCAGAACATCCCAGGCTCCCATTGTTCTCACTCAAGGCTGAACAGCATTAACATCGTTTAGAGTGAAAGTACAACTGTATGATTGCTTATGGGAATAGACTTTTCTGTCTACTTACTCATTCGTCACCATCTTGCCTGGATCCTGTGACAGTAGGCTGACCACTGCTAACAGTCCTCAGTCTACTCGGATCCCTAAGGCTAGGAAGAGCTGCTCAGGTCTTCCACACTGACCTGGGCCACTGCACAGCCACTCAGCATAGTTGCTTAGTTCAGGGTCATCCCACTCAATCAGTTTTCTTAGGACTGACCAGGACTCTGTGATACTGCCTTTGTTACTGTTTGTTTGCTTGTAGAATTTCTCCATGGATCCCAAACTGGACTAGAACTCACTTTATAGCTCAGGTTGACCTCAAACCCATAATGTTCCTGCGTTGGCCTCTCAAGTACTGGGATTATAGGCATGTGCCACCATACCCAACTCAAATGCTAAGGATCTTGTTTGTTTTGTGTGCTGGGAATTGAACATAGGGCATTGTTGTACATGTTAGGCAAGTGCTGTACCATTGAGAGTTAAATTCTTGGCCCTGTACTACCTTTTTAACCCTCATATTCAGCCCAGAATATAGCACATATGGGCCTCTGAACTCATATGAGTGAGGCAGTCATCTGGCAAAGAGCAAGCAAGTAGCCTCAGCAGTGCTGGTGAGACTTGCTTGTAGACTAGGGACCAGGTTATCTGAGAACTGCCATAGGAGCAGCTTCTCCAGCAAGCCTCCAGTTGCCCAGTTGCTTCCAGTGCAGCCCAGATCACTTCTGAGTCCCTCCCTCTACTGCTCCCCACAGCTCTGCTCCTGCCCTTCACCTTCTGTTTGGTACTTTGAACATGGGGGAAGTGCCTCATAGCTCTCTGGTATATGGTGCTCAAAAGGCACACAGGGACTATGTAGCCAAGTACAGAGTCTGGGGCACCATTAGTCCATCTCCTAATTGTCACACTGTGATCCCCTTCCTTTCTAGGCTCATGGAGCTCTGCTTGGTTTACAGATCTGTAACATGAGACTCTCAGCTCTCTTTGGTGGCTCAGCTGCAGGGAAGCATCCATTCTCTCCAGCACCTCTATTGTGACCTTTGCTCTGTATCCTTCACTACTGAAATCTTTCAGAGCCAGGGTGCAGGCCTTTAATCCCAGCACTTAGGAGGCAGAGGCAGGATGATCTCTATGAGTTAAAAGCCAGCCTGGTGTGTAAAGTAAGTTCCAGGCCAGCCAGGACTACACAGTGAGACTCTGTCTCTAAAAATTAAAATTAAAAACTTCTTCAAGATGTGTGGGGACATGTAGGGGATGTAGGAGGCAGTTCTCTGAGTTGCAGTTGCTGGATCACAGCATTCTTAGACCATACCTCTACAGCTAGGCACCCCTGCTGCCATACAAAGGACCCATAGGAGCTATTAGAGGATTAGATGTCAGTTACCTGGGAGCCTTTCCACATGTTTATGGCTGTTTCTTGAGGAATTTGCAGTTTTGAATACATATTGTAGATCTTGGGCTCTGCTAGAGACATCAGCTGCACATTTATCTTTCTCATTTCTTCATTGCTTTTAATTCTCATGCAGTCATGGTTACAGGTGCTCCTCTGTTTGTGCTGGGCTTACATCCCAGTAAACCCAATTGTAAATTGATGCTGTCCTCAGAATGCTTACCTACCAAACAGCATGGCTTAGAAACAGTGCAATTAGCCCTTCGTATCATAGGCAGTTGCTCCAGGACTCCCCATGGATACTAAATTCTGTGGATGTTCAAGTCCCTGTAAAACAGCATGGAATTTGTATACAATCTAAGCAAACATCCAGAATGCAATGCAAGTGATATATATGTAGTTGTTACAGGTATTGCTTAGAGAATCATGACAAGAAAGCTTTTCCATGCATTTTCAGTTCAGATATAACCATGTTGGGCCTGTGTACGTTTTTGATGCATGATTAAGTCCAGGCTGGCTGGGAGCTGTGGTTTACTGTAGTTATCCAGCATACTGCATACATTTAACCCAGAGACAAGAAAATCAAACAAGTATCAGCTTTATACCATTGTAAAGTCAAAATTTTAGAAGTTAGGACTAAGGAGATGGCTTACTGCCATTCAGACATTTGGTCTCCAGCAACCACATAAACTTTGAGTGTAGGAGGCCACACCTCTAATCCCAGTGCTAAGGAGGCAAAGACAGAAGAGCATGATAGCAAGCCAGTATAGCCAAATTGGAGAGTTCCAAGTTCAGTGAGAGACCCTGCCTTGAAAAAATAAGGTGGAGAATGATTGAGGAAGACACCCAGCGTTGACCTGTCACCTCCACATGCACACTACATGAGTATGTACAGACACAAAACGTATTTTTAAGTTAAACCAGTTGGGGACTGTCTATAAATAATTTCCTTCATGGTTTGTGATCTTTGATTTTATCTAGGAAATCTTTCCCAACCAAGCATGGTGGCACATGCCTTACTCCCAACTCTTGGGAGATAGACAGAGGAGTGCTTCACGTTCTAGTCCAGTCTAGTTACATAGCAGCTTCTAAGCCAGCTAGAGCTACGTAGCAGGACCCTGTTTAAGAAATCCTGGGGCTAGAGAGATGGCTCAGCAGTGAAGAGCACATACTGGGATTAGAGGTGTAGCCTGCTACACCCAAGGTTTATGCGGTTAAGTTTGGTTCTCAGCACCCATGTTGAGCAGTGCACATGCCTATACACATACATAATTTAAAATAAAAGTAAATCTTTAAGTAATAGCCAGTATAACCTGGCTTTCTCTGTGGCATCTAACTTCCTTGATCTGTGGTTTAGTCTTCCCAGTTATTTTCAGATACTCAGAAGCAGGTCCTCCTTTGTGGCATTAGCTGGCTGCTTCTGACTTGACCAAGTTCTAATTGTGCTCTTCTGTCTTCTCATCCCTGGAACACTGCTGGGCCTGACCCTGCTCCCTGAGAGCCACAGCACTTTAGGGTCCACAGTCCTCACCACAGAAAACTATTAAAGGCCCAGGACCTGACCAGCCTGTGGTTTGGATAGCATCCCACAGAGACCTATGTCTCAGTTTTAGGCTGCAAACATGTATCTGTTCTTAATTATCAAGTTTGTTCCATCCTTGACATATGCATTTGGGGAGAGAAGAGATGTTCCGCATGAAGAGTGGCCTTCCTGATAAGTGCTGACTCCTCCTAGTTCATCTAAATTCATGATTTATGTTCTAATCAGTTTAGATTTGAGATATGACACAAGATCTCACTATGTAGGCCTAAAATTCCCTATGTCGACCAGGCTGACTTCAAACACGCAGAGACCTACCTGCCTCCTAAGTGCTGGAATTAAAGGCATACAACACTATGCCCAGTGTCCTTTTGAAAGGCAGTGTACTTTCTGGCTAGTATATTTCGTTACTTCCTTGTCTCTGTGACCATAGTACCACCAGACATCAATTCACTTAAGGGAGTAGGATTTGTTTTGGCTTCCTTTCCAATTTCCAGGTGTTCATGATAGAGAAGACATGGCAGAATAGCTCAGTTCCCTATGGCAGGGGCACTTGGCAGAGACTTTTCACGTCATAAGCGTGAGGGACCAGGAAGCAGAGAACAAGGCAAGAATCAAGACAGGAATAATCTTCAGAATCCTTCCCTAGTGACCTTCTGCTACCAGCCAGGTCTCAACTCCTAATTGTTCCATAGCCTCCCACAATTGTACCTAACTGGGACCTTCAGAACATCATAAGCCTTCTGGGAGACATTTCAGATTCCTTCCTTGGCCCCCAAATGTTCTTGGCCATCTCAGAATACTAGGTGCATTTGGTCCAACTCTGAGTTCCCACACCCCTAAAAGATTCAACTTTATTAAAAAGTCAAATGTTCAAAGTCTGCTCCTCTTGAATGTGAGCTCCTATTCACGGGCTGGGTAGATGGCCCAGTGTTTAAATAAGGAACTGGATTTGGATCCCCAGTTCCTACATAAAAAGCTAGGTGTGGTGGCACATGTCTAACCCCAGCAGTAGGAGCACAGAAAAGTTAGATTCCAGAGGCTCACTGGCCAGCCAGCATCGCTGGAATGGTGAGCTCCATGTTCAGTGAGAGATCTTGTTTCAAAAACAAGGTGAGGAACAATTAAGGAAGATACCCAAAGTCAGCTTCTGGCTTCCACACAGGCATGCACAGATTGTCACGCACACATGTACATGCACAAACAAAGGCATACACATAGATCTACCATGGACACAAAATTTTTAATAAAAAAACAAGTTGTATACTTCCAGTATACAGTGGCATATAATAAAAGTTCCTGTGAGGGAGGAATGGGGACACAGAAAGGAAAGATAGGACCAAAGTAAGACCAAAACTCAGGAGAGCTAACATAAAATCCTGTTTCTTCATATCCATCACCTGGAGCATATGGTGAAATGCTATGAGCACCAACAGGCTTAGACAGGCCTACCTCTGTGTCCTTCCCGTTTGCAACATGAGTGTGCCTGTCTCTTAGGCTGACTCCATTTATGTCTTTCCAGCTTTCCTCAGCAGATATCCATGTTCCTTGGGTCTCCATTGCAACTTGGACTTCACCCTCACAGACTCATACAGAATCCTTTTAGGGGCTCCCTGTAGGAAATTCAACCCTGGTACACAAGGCCTAGCTTTATAAGCTTTTTGAAATTTTGATGAAGCCTTTAAGGCCCCATAAGTGTTGTATTCTGCATGCCTGTAAAACCAGTACCATGTGGATGGCACCAAGTTCTGCTTAAGCTTAAGCATTATCTAGGTCCACTTGGATCATAGTTCAGTGGTCTCTAAATGCCTGGATAGATGACCCCAGGAAAACACTTTCCTGAAAGGCCCCTTTTCTAGCAAGGCACCCTAGGGGTACTCTCTCTCCAAAGGAACATTCTTCAAATGAGTTTGTGATTTTATATGGTAGAGACTTCCTTAGGTGGAGTCTCACCACTTTCTGAAATGTTCTCCCATTGTCCCAGTGCAAAGTGCTTGATTTCTTTTTATTGTTTTAACCCCTTTATGTGTTTGTGTTTTTGTGTGTGCCATGCATGTGGAGGTACATGCAAAGACCAGGGGAGGATGTCCTGGAGCTGGAGGTAAAGGGAGTTGTGAGACCTGGGGTGAGTGCTGGGAATTGAACTTGGGCCCTCTGGAAGAACAGCAAGTGCCTTTAACCCACTGAGCCATCTTTCCAGCCCCTTGATTTCTATTTGAGGATACTGTCCTTAACAGCTTCTAACTTGTTCTCTGTAATTTTAAATACACTACTTTGTTTGTTTTCTGGCCAAACTGCATGTTTTCTATACCTTGGTGCTGTTTTTTGTTCCCAAATCTCACTGTAAAGTTAAAGTCAACCAAAATCAGCCAGCAATAACCATGCTGTTCCATAAATACTGTGTTGTCTTGAAATTTTTTTTAACTTTTAAATTATTGGGTCAATTTCTGATTTTTTTGCTTTGTTTTGATTTTTAATTTTTGCAAATTCCATACAGCATATTTTGGTTATATTTAGATCCCTTTCCCATATCTGTACTCCCTCCTCCTAACCTCTAATCAAATTTCTGCACTCTCAAAATATAGATAAAGGCCTATAGAATCAGGTTTGTATCCCCAATTGCCCACCACTATAGGTTCATCTACTGGAGCTGGTCACCCTGTTAAGAGTCCCACTCTTAAATGAGACTGAATCTCCCCGTCCCAGCAGTCATCAATTGACTGTAGTTCTTCAGATAGGATTGGGGTTTCTCACCACTTCCCCCTGTCTGTGGTGGGATTTTGTCTTGAGCTTACACAGGACTTGCCCATAGTGTGAGCCTTGCTGTGAGTTCATATGAGGAACCGACCAACTGTCTGGAAGACTCTATTTCCTTGTGGTCATCTACCACCTCTGGCTCTTACAGTCTTTCTACCTCCTCTTCCACAGTAATCCCTGAGCCTTGGGAGGCAGAAGTTTGATTTAGGTGTCCTCTTCAGGGATAAGCACTCTGTGGCCTCTTATTCTCTGCACATTGAACAATTGTGATTCTCTGTGTTAATCGCCATCTGCTGTATAAGGGATCTTCTCTGTTGAGAGCTGAGAGATGCATTAATCTATGAGTATAACAATAAGTCATTAGAATCCGTTTAATGCTATATTTATTTAGCAGATTAGTTGCATTAGGCTTTCTCCCAGGGCCCATGGACTTTCTAACTTCAGGCTACTGGACCTGATACCCGTGTAGATATCGGCTCCATCCTATGAAGCAGACCTTAAATCCAATCAGAAAGCAAGGTTATTCCTATAGTATTCATGCCACTACTGCACGAGTGGGCGTGTTTGTTGTTGTAGCTTGCAGGATCCCCTACTGGGTAAGGGTCCTGTTAAATTTTCTCTTCAGGTAGCATGCATAGCACTTCCCAGCACTGTGAAAGCTGGCCTGTAGAGCTGAGACTCTGAAGTCAACACCAGCTTGATTTCTCCTTGTTTGTTCTACCACTCACCTATGTGTAGTGTCTTCGCAGTAGGGTCTTACTGCTGAGTAACCAAGAGCAGAAGCAATGGCCAGTATTGTTTAAGGGTCTGTGGGACCCCTGGTCAACATCTTCAAAACAAGGAGCCTGTTCTGGGCATTGGGCTTTTATGTTGCAAGTGTATGGTGTCTAGTAGGGTCAGTGTCCCCTGTTATAAAGTAACTCCTTTTAACATCTGTAGTGGTATTCCATAGGGCTTTTTCTAAAGGCCTTTGACATTAGTTCTCCCTCCCCACACCCCTTTCTCTGCCCTACTCTTTCATTCCCTACCCTTTAAAATTTTTTATTTATATGTACGAATGCTTAGCCTGTATATATGTAAGTGCACCATACTCATGCAGTGCCTATGGAGACCGGAAGAGGGCATCAGATCCCTTGGAACTGTAGTTATAGATACTCTGCTGCCATTTGGGTGCTGGGAACCAAACCCAGGTCCTCTGCAAGAGCAGCCAGTGCTCTTTAAAAAAAAATTTTTATTGAGTTTTTGTGCATTTCATATATAATACATCTTAATCAAACTTAAACCTTCCCCTCCTCGTTGCCCCACCCCCAATTTAAGGTATTTATCTTTATGTTCAGTTCTGTCTGGTCAAGTATTTCTATCCAGGTGCCCCTTGATACAAGTTCATCCAACAGAGTCTAGTCAGCCTATCTAGAATCACTCCCTTAAAGAAGATCTACTCTCTCTCACCCCACAGTAATCATTTGCCAATAGTTCCTTGGCTAGGGTTGGAGCCTGCTGCCCATTTTCCCATTCTATACTGCACTGGGTTTTTGTCTGTTTGAATCTGTATGGGTCTTGTGCATGCTGTCACCATTGTTCCAAGTTCATATGAGCAAGTTCCCAGTGGCCTGAAAGCCCCTGTTTCCTTATGTTCATACATAATCCCTGGCTCTTAAAATCTTTCCACTCTCTCTTCTGCAATGGTCCCTGAACCATGGGTGGGTGAGGTTTAATAAAGGAGTCCTATCTAGGGACAGGTTTTTTGCAGTCTCTTACTGTCTTGAAACTTAGCCGGTTGTGGCCTTCTGTTTGCTGAGCCATCTCTTTGGCCTCTTGAAATTTCGTTTTTCTATTTACTTACTAACTTAGTTTGGGTTTTTATTTTGTTTTCTGTTTTTTGTTGTTTTTGTTTTTTTTTTTTGAGACAAGGTCTCCCTGTAGCCCCAACCAGCCTGGAACTCAGTATGTAGAACAGGCTGGCCTTAATCTCACAGAGATCACCTGTCCCTGCCACCCAAGTGCAGGGCTTAAAGGCCTGTACCAACATGCCCCACTTTGTTTTTAATTTTTGAAAAAAGGGTCTCGTGTGTCAGGCTGGCCTCAAGCCCACTGAGTAGCCTTAGCTGGCCTTAAAATCATGATTCTCCTGCCTCTGTCTGCCAAGGGCTAGAATTATAGCTATTCACCATAATACCTGACCTGTCTTGCTGTTTTTCTCACAAATTAGTGATTGCTTTGTAATTCAGCCCTACCTAGATTTTCAGGACATGGGCAAAATGCAGGCAAACTCTTGCCCAGAGTATAACAGAGATGGCCATCTAGTCAGATTCCCAATAGAGCCCTTGTTCCCATCTGAGCTAGTCTTCTCTGCCCACGTTTTGCCAATATTCTAGTCTTCCACACTTCTGCCAGAATCTCCCTTTAAATTCTGCTCACAGCATTCTAGCACTTCTCTAGCCCATAGCTCCAAAACATTTCCAAATTCCCCCATAAACCCAGAGGCTTGAGAACCTGGTCAGGTCAGTCACATAGTGACTGCACTTCTCTTATAACAAGTTTTGTTTCTTGTCACTTTGAGAACAACTGAAAAACAAGGGAAGAAAGGTTCATTTGGCTCATGGTTCCAGTCCACCATAGTGGGTGAGGCATGGTGGAACAGCTTAGCTCATGGCAGAAGAGAACGTGGCAGAGGCTGTTCACGTTACAAAGGACCAGGAAACCAACACAGAGAAAGGCCTTCAAAAGCCAGCGTACCTCTGCCAGCTGGGCTTCTCCTTCTAAAAGTTTCCCTAAAAATAGTGCCACTGGCTATGGACCAGGTATTCAAAATATGAGTGGAGGTTGGGGGTTCAGATTCAATCCTTAACAGTATTTAAGGGTAGTACAGGTTTAAGCTGTAATAGGTATCGTGATTTTTACAATGTTTAATCTTTTAATGTGTTTTAAAGGTAGAGAAAATAAAAATCCTTCTGCGAAATGTTGATTTGACTGACATAAAGGTTGGATCTGTAGAGGAGTTTCAAGGGCAAGAATACTTGGTCATCGTCATTTCAACTGTAAGTGGTCCATGTTTATGGCTAGGTAACCATGTGCTTGAAGTTGGTGAGTATTTGTTGGGTGATGGATACATTCAAATATAGAATGGCAGTGCCTGATCTAGAGCAAAGCAGACTCCACTGCAGGGTAGAGTCTCCCCTAGACTTAGGTGCCACAAAAAGTGAGGACAGTGAGAAATTCTTTCACAAAACCTCAAAGATTCGGGACCAGAAAAGAAAATGTATCTGGAAGAAATGGCTAGTATATGGAGGACTAGTATGCTAAAAGACAGACCAGCTGAGGAGCAAAGTAAGGCACATGCCAAGAGGAGACCCCAGCACAGGGGCTTTTACACGACCATCTGGTAACAGCTGAACCCCCAAACTCTGTTTTTTAACTTTTATTATTACAAGTATATGCTAACTGCAGGTCAGAAATTCAGATGCAAAAGATAAAATATGGACCATCTAAAACCCTGCCACCCAGAGATAACTTGTTAGCACCTGGGGTCTCTCTGTTGTAGACAGAACAGTGTTGATACCAGCCCTGTCCCACCTGGAAAACCAACTTTTAAACAATTCTTAACTTTTCCAAACATTTCCATGTAATACAATTTTATTCATCTTTGTGTTTTTTAGGTCCGGTCAAATGAAGATAGGTTTGAAGACGACCGTTACTTTTTAGGTTTCTTGTCTAATTCAAAAAGATTTAATGTTGCCATTACAAGACCCAAAGCCTTGCTGATCGTTCTGGGGAACCCTCATGTGCTTGTCAGAGTGAGTGAGACGAGGTCACAGGAAAAAACCACTGAGCCCAGAGATGTGCACATGGCACTGGGCCTGCACTGGCTGACACTGGCTCCCTTTTGTTTTCTACAGGACCCCTGCTTTGGAGCCCTGCTGGAATATAGCGTAACCAATGGTGTTTATACAGGGTGTGATCTACCTCCTGAACTGCAGGCTCTGCAAAAGTGAGCACTCCTGGTGTCTTCCCAAAAGATGAGCTGGCTGTAGGACTTCCATACAGGCTGTCTCTCAGGGGCCTACACACCCACACCCACTGCAGCCTGAGAACCAGCCTCACTTCTTTGGCTGTAGCCACCACTCTTTCCTGGACACTAAGGGTCATTATCACCCTTGTGTGCTCAAACAAGTACCCCTTGTGAAAGCAGCCATGGAGGAAAGAAAGATTCTCAGCTCTCTGTGAGAACCAAATTCCATGCACTCACCTCTCCCCTCCAGCTGTGGTTAGACAGCACTGTCAGGATCTGTTGGACATAAAACTTAACACATAACGACAGGGAGACTCTGTGCCTTGCCCTGTGAACCCCTCGGCCCTGACACATTCTTGTCTGTTCTGACTCCTGGGGCTCCCCTGTCTCAGTGCTTGTGGGTGTTGGTACGGTTGGGGCTACTGGGTCACTGAACTGTTCTGTGCACTGACCTTGGTTCACAGGTTTGTTTCTGCTCGTGGGCTGTCACTGCCACTACCCTGCCTTCAAATAAATATTCCAGTTATCCCAGGCCCCTTTCTGTCCCAGAATGCGCCTACGTCAGTCATCAGGGTTTTGTGTGGCCTTTGCCCCTGATGCCTGTGCTCTGGAACTGGTTCCACCCTCCTCTATTCTAGCCAGAGCCACGTGTGCCCCAGAGGCACTAAGAAAAGAAGTAAACATCATCAAGCCCCTTCATCCCAGGTGGTAGGAGACAGGCCCACAGGTCACCCCTGCTCTGTAGGTGAGTGCAAAAGGCACCGCACTTGGAGGTCCTCTCAGAACCAGGGAGGGAGCAGCACAGTGCTTAAGCATTTCCTGGAAGTGGGGAGTCTGTCCTCCTCATGAAGGTCTTCCCATCCTGTGAAGATGTGAGAAGGAAGCCAAGGGAAATGCCAGAGTATCCAAGGCCCTACCCTGGGGCAGCAAAGCTGCCCAGATCAATGTGGCTGCCTATGAAGCATGGACCAACTCTGTAGGCAGGCACACACAGACCTTAAACTTGGACATAAGAGTGCCCCTAGAAACCCAAAACTGTAACCCTTGCTTGAGTTACCTAAATTTTTCCTTTTTGTTGTTGTTGATTTTGTTACTGTTATTTTGAGAGAGGGTCTCTCTGTAGCCCCAGCTGGCCTGGAACTTGCTATGTAGCAGGCTGGCCTCAGTCTCACAGAGATCCACCTGCCTCCAACCAGCATGTTGTAAATATTGCCATTTTAATGCAGAACAGGAGAGCAGCCTATCTGTCTCCCGTGGAATGAACATGCAGTACCATTTTATACCACCATGATCCATTTAAAGGACATTCTCCACAGCTAGAAAGTGTATTTCTGCCCTCTCAAACCCATATCTCCATTCCCATGGATTTGAATTCTGGTGCAAAATATTATTTTTGAAGGTTGATATTTTTGACACATATTTTCTGTTTTGGACAAATACTGGGGTTTCACAAGCAGCATCCCATGGTCACAGGTGTGCAAAGACAGGTGACAAACTGTGGCCAAGGAAACACTAGCAAAGGGGATGTGGCTTGGTGCAGAAGCTTTGAAGAGCGCCCTCACTGCTGCCCTCACTGGGCATCTGGGCTCATGTTGAAGAAACACTTGGGGTGGTGAATGGCGCATTTCCTGAGTGAGGATGATGGGATGGGGTCAGAGCCCTCAGCCACTCAGGGACCAGCTAAGAGTGGAATAACTGTGCAGTTTGTTCAGGTCATTAAAAAGATAGGTTGTGTGTTGTGTGGGTGACCATTGCCTACAGTCACTGTGCTGGACAGCTTTAGTGTGAACTTGACACACCTGGGGGAAGGAGCCTCAACTGGGGAATTGCCTTCATTGGATTAGCCTGTGGCCATGTCTGTGGGGTGCTTTCTAGATTGTTGGGTGATGTGGGAGGGCTCAGCCCACTGTGGGCAGTGCCACCCCTGGGCAGGTTGTTGTGTGTCATATAAGACAGCAGGCTGAGCATGGACAAGGGAGCACACCAAGAAGCAGCGTTCCTCTCTGGCCTGTGCTTCAGCTCCTGCCTCCAGGTTCCTGTCCTGAGTTCTTACCTTGGGCTTCTTCAGTGTCCTGGGAGATGTAAGCCAAATAAATCCTTTCCTCCCCAACTTGGTATTGGTCAGAGTGTTTTGTCACAGCAATGCAGAAGCAACTGGAACAGTGACCGAACATTTCATCTCTGCTTCTCAAAATCTACACATATTGAGAGCACCATTCATTACAAGTGTGACACCATGTGCCTGGGCATGGCTCAAGAATTGCACCTGGATTGTCATATTGCCTGTTCTCATAAAGAACTAAACATGAAGGAGAAAATTAACTGGAAATGCATCATGGAAGGGTACAATGTGTTCACAAGAACGCATTCCTTAGGACTGAAATGAGGCTAGCTAGCTGTCATTACTAAATGTTTTCCCCACTTAGGGAAATAAGAGCTGAGAAAATGGGGCTGGGAAGATATGGGGATTAGGTTCGATTCCCAGCAGCCACATGGTAGCTAACACCCATCTGTAACTCCAGTTCCAGGGGATCCAGTGCCCTCTTATGGCTTCCTCAGGCTTTGCATGATGTAGATGCGTTTACATACATGCAGGCAAAACACACAAACCAAAAAAAAATTTTTTGAAAGCTGAGAAAACACCCAAATGAAAGGCTCAGCTTGTGGAGGTCTTTGTTAGTGCTGCATGTTAATGCAATCCCAAAAGAAAGGGCAAGCTGAGAGACAGGACTCTGGAAAAGTATCTCCAGTCTGGGTTGTGTCTGCACAAAGAACAGAGTGCAGCCCACCTTCTCCAGGCTTCCTGTACATTCCCCTGGGACAGCAATGAGGGGGAGGCTGGATGTCCAGGTTTCTGCCAAAATCTGCTGGATTTGGGATTTGAACCCCTGTTCAGATGCCATGGAAGACCTCAGCTCTCACTCCTCACACCCAGGCACTTCTTTGGGAATGAGGCGGCAGATGCAGTGGAAGTGTGGGGTTTTGGGGGGGGGGGGCCTTCTCTCAAGCTCTTCTGCAGTATGCAGGTGACTCTTGAGAGTTAGGGTCCTATGCCAGCTCAGCACAGCTGCAGATCAGTGGTACCTTTCAATGCCAAAATAACTCAGATGTCTACCAGGAAATAGGATGCCATTTGCAGAAAGGAAAAAATTCTACGTTTCCAGGAAATAAACTAATGCAGAGACCTTTCCAGAGTGACTGTTTTAATTCTATTAAAATATAAAGAGAACTCTTAAGTGAGAGCTGTTCATGGATTTTATGATAGCTTTGTTTTCAATTCTACAAGTCTGTGCTGCTTTTTTTTTTTTCAAACAATGGAGTCTTTTTGTGTCGCTCAGGATGACTTCCAACTTGCTATGTGTTAAAGAATGATCTTGAACTTCTCTCATCCCCTGCCTCTACCTCCCAAGTGTTAGGATTACAGATGTGTGTCACCATACCTGTTTTTACATTTATATGGATTTTGTGTGTGTGTGTGTGTGTGTGTGTGTGTGTGTGCATACATGAATGTGTGTGGTGCCTCCTTGGGCACCATACTCTTTGTTCTCACTGCCAATTTAGCAGAACCCGTGAGCATCCAGTGACAGCCCCACAGACCCTTTCTCAAAGTGGAGAGCCAGGAAGATAGCTTGGTGGGTAAAATCGCTTGCTATGCAAGCTAGGAATCTGAGTCCCATCCCTGAAACCTACATTAAAAAGCTGGAGTCAGGCGTGATAGCACACACCTTGGGAGGCAGAGGCAGGCGGGTCTCTGAAATCGAGGCCAGCCCGGTCTGCATAGTTAAGTTCCAGGCCCACTTTGGCTATGTGAGGAAAACCACTGGATACAGAGGCCCACATCTATAATCTCAGCATGCCTCTGGAGAGAGAGAAGGCAGAGACGAGGGAATCAGCCAGAAGCTCACAAGCCAGCTACCCTGGAGTACTCAGCACAATGACAGAAAAGAGACTGCCACAAAGCAAAGGAAAAGCGTGAACAAACTCCCAAAAAGCTGTCCTGCAGAGGTGACAAATGCACTCCTGCAACATAAAATGAGCTGTGGAAAAAAGATATCCATCCACTTCTGTCCTCCACATGCATGTGTACACATATGCACATGTAAACACAACACACAAGGGGTTGGGGAGGTAACAGTAGGTGAAATGCTTACTTTGCAAGTGTGGGGACCTGAGTTCTATCCCCAGCATCCAAGTAAAAAAGCCAGGCATTGATCTGGAGGGGTGGCTTAGCAGTTGGGAGAACTTGCTGTACAAGCGTGAGGATCAGAATTCGGATTCCTATACCCAGTGTAAAAGCTAGACATGGTGTGGCACATGACTTTAACCCTGGCACTGTGGGAGGTATAGACAGGATCACTGGAGCCCTGGCAGCCTAGCTAAAAAACTACAAGCTCCAGATTCACGGACCCTGCCTCAAAGGAACAAGGCAAAGACTAGTAGTAGAGGACGTCTTCTGCCCCTCCCCACATATATGCACATACACTGCACATACATACACACAAACTGGGAGAAAAGCCGCATGGTGATGCATGCTTATCTTAGCACTGGGGAAACAGGAGCAATGGATCCCTGGGCCTCACTGTCTAGCCAACACAGCCTGGTTGGTGAGGTGAGTTCCAGGCCAGTGGGACACCCTGTCTCGAAAACAAGCCAGGTAGGGGGAATGGGGTATTTTTAGTCCCAGCACTCACGAAGCAGAGGTAAGCAGATCTCTCTGAGATCAAGGCCAGCCTGGTCTGTATAATGAGTTCCAGATCAGCTGGGGCTACAGGGAGACCCTATCTAAAAACAAAACCAATAGTGTCCTGGGAACACCACCTGAGGTCTGAGTTGTCCTCTGATCATCACATGCATGCACAGACATATTCGCACACACAAAATGGAAAGAGAAAAGATGGTTTTGACTCCATCAAAAGTACGGCTCTTCATGTGGAGCACTTGAATAAAGCCAACAGATAAACACCTTGGAAGGGCATGCACTACTGGTCAATAAAAGGGCCAGCGTTTGTAAAATGGCCAGCAGATCACTAGAATCTACAGGAAAGCTGTCAGGGTTTGCGATGCCAGAGTGCAAAACCTTAATCTTAGATGGGCAAGTGGGAAAACAACGCAGAACCCGGGAAGCAGACGAGAGATGGGCTGTAACCTGTAGAGCCCTTCCGGGAACCCCAGCAACCACCCAGGCAATCCTCAGAGGGCCTCAAGGTGTCCGCACTGGGGAGATAACTTGTCAGGTGGCTGGGCCATCTCAGAAGATCCAGGAAGTGGGGCGTGGGTTGCGGCTGACCGCGGCAGGCGTAAAGAGCACTGGCTGCTCTTGCAGAGGACCCGGGTTCGACTGCCAGCACCCCCATGGCGGCTGACAATCGTCCATAACTCCAGTTCCAGGGGATCCAAAGGCCTCTTCTGACCTTCGCGGGCACTGCATGGCACGGGTGCACTTACACACATGCAGGCTGCACACTTATACACATAAAATAAAAATCAAAATTTTTTTTTAACAAACGTGAAACCCGAACAAGAGCAGCAACACGTCCTTCAAAGCGGAGGCCTCTCAGGTGAGGGAGTAGGGACAGGCCCGCAGCTCCAGGAGCTTCTGTCCTCCTTAGTAGGGAAGGAAGGGGGTTAGAGACAGAGTCAACACCGGGAAAGCGGTTTTCCAAGACCCGAAAAGCGGCGATGGGGAGACGCTGAGCAAGAGGCTCCTGTAGGAGGCCTAGGCAAGGGGCCTCGCTGGAACCCGTGGCCAAATCCAGGGGTGGCTGCACCTCGGCGCCCGGGGAGACCTAGGGGATCGGACGAGATCCGGGAGGTGGCAGGAAGCTTCCTCGGGCTGGAGCGACTCCAAGGATGCTGCTGACAGCGATGGAGCCCTGGAGGTGCTGGGCAGGGGTGACGTCGCCCCACAGGGCCCGGGACGCGGCCGCGCTGCAAAGGTGCAGGCGCGGGCCTGGGAACGCGGTGCGGTGCCGGCGGGCTCCTGGGTCGCGGTCTGCAACACCCCTTAGCGGCAGCCTCAGCGCCCACGCGGGACCCGGCTCCGGGTGGGGAGCTGGAGCGCCACGGCGCAGGACTCACCGCACGGCCAGGCGCGACCCGCCCCCGCGGCCAGCGCCCCGCACCTGCCGGCACGCCGGGCTGGGCCGCCGCGACGGCCCCACAGCCAGCCTCGCGCAAAGCGAACGCGGTTCGCTGAATTTAAACCTTTCTGCAAAGTCATCCCCCGCCGCAGCTACGTGGCGGGGGAAGGAGGCGCGGGGGGGGCGGGGCGGAGCCTTCCGCCGAGTCGCCGCAGGTAAACAGCCCCCCTCCCGGGCGGGCGCGGGCCGCGCGGCCCAGGCAGCAGGGCCGCCGCCGCCCCCGGGAGGGACTGAGGGCGCCGGCCGGCTGCAGCGCACGGCGGGGGCGGCGGCGGCCCTGCACCCCAGGGGCCCTGCGCCTGGGCAACCCGACCCTCCCGCGGGGCGGCGGAGCCCCGGGCCCCGCGCCGCCGGCGGGCGCCCTCCGCGCAGCGCCCCGCTGGGCCGCGCCCCCGCCCCCCATGCACCACCTCCTGGAGCAGTCGGCGGACATGGCGACCGCGCTGCTGGCGGGCGAGAAGCTGCGGGAGTTGATCCTGCCAGGCTCGCAAGACGACAAGGCGGGCGCGCTGGCCGCGCTTTTGCTGCAGCTCAAGCTGGAGCTGCCGTTCGACCGCGTGGTCACCATCGGCACCGTTCTGGTCCCCATCCTGCTGGTCACCCTGGTCTTCACCAAGAACTTCGCAGGTGAGGCGGGGCGCGCGTCCGCAGGTGTCCAGCGCCGGGGGCACTCAGGCTCAGCACCGGGCTGCTGGCTGCAGCCGGCCGCACCCACCAGGCGGTGTGGCACAACCCCTTCGCCCCTCCTCGCAGACCTTTGGCCGCACCCCACCCTGGCATGGGGGATGGGAAGCCCAGGGCCGCCGGGAGCCCTCCTCTGTTTTATTGTTGTTTTGCCTTGCATCCTTTCTGCCTCAGCCTGAGGAGGTGGGCCTGTCCTACCCCTGCTGGCCCTCGTGTCAGTGGGACTAGGCTCTGGACTCTAGAATGTCACAGCAGCACCGGAGGCTTAGAGAAGTAGCCAGGTGAGGACCAGAGAAGGATGTTACAGGTGTAGAGAGCCACCGCCGGGGGAAGGGGTGGGGTGGGGTGTTGGGGTGCATGCTGTTGCGTAGGACTGACCATGTAGGAAGGGAAGGGGATCCCTGAGGAGCTCTGAAGTCCAACCTCCCCCACCTAGTGAAGGTCCTGGGAACTCTCTTCTGAAAAGGAGACCAGGGAGGGTAAGACTGGCCCTTCAGGGCGCCAAGCAGTGGTGGCCCAAGGGGCCACCGTGCCACAAGAAAGCAGTGCCGGTGGAAGATGGTGCAGATCAGGGCAGGACAGGCTGAGGGGTAGGTCAATAGAACTGAGCCTAGTTATATGAGGGAACATGTAGGGGACACCTGGGGAGATTCTCTGGTCTCGCTCGGGAATGTACAGATGCATGGTGGGCCCTGCCTAAGGTGAAGTAACATGCACAGAGAAGTCAGTGAGCCAGTCTTGGGCACTGGGGAGCCGACTCTGGTGCTTATAGAGACAGGAAATAGCATCTCCCACTTGAGGCAAGGACACAGGCCCAGGTATTCACATCTGTAGGTCTTGCTGTGGCCTGGAGGTGGCAGTTCATAGCAGGAACGGGACTGTCAAGGTTCCTGCTTCCTCTCCAGGGGCACAGACAGCTGTACCCGCTGCAGCTACCTGGCAACAAGATCAGATGTCTTGATGGCCACTTCTTCACTATCCTCTACCTTTCAGGAAACCCAGGACCTAGAGATCAGGCATCCTTCTACTTGCTTAATAGCACCCCAAGGGTGGAAGGGTTCCGCTCACTGGTAGCACTCTGTAGACACTCAAGATTAGATGTCCTGGCAGGACAGAAGACCCTATGCACAAAAGGGCCTTGGGTCCTGCTCAGGTGTGTGCAGAAAGAATGGAGGGGCTTTTGGTCATATTGGTTGTTCATCATGCCTCCAGTTGGGTGACTGGCTTACAAGAGCAGTTACACACCTCACAAAGCCAGAGGCCAGAAGTCCAAAATCCAGGTATGGGCAGGGCTAAGCGCCCCCTGCAGGCTCCAGAAGAAGGAAAGAATCCTTTCTGCCTGCTCAAGTGATGGTTGCAGGCCATCTCCAGTGTTCCTTGGCCTGTATCTGCATCACTCAAGCTCTGTGCCTGTCCTCTACTGGGCATTTCCCTGCGTCTGTGTTGCTTGAGTCATAAGGACATAGGGGTCACCCCACCGCATTCTTATCTCAGTTCAGTCACCTACAAAGGCTATTTCCAGTCAATTTACAGGAACAGGGCTAGGACTTTAGCAGGTGTTTTGGGGGAATACAGCTCTACTATGATAGACACATTAAGGCAGACTCGGATGTGGGTAGACACAGGGACTCAGGGCCACTGTTGGTGATCATCTAATGTCACCCCTTCACTCAGATACTGTCAGCCTAGCTCATCGTCTGTAGGGCCTCCACACACCCTGTACCCAGCTAGGCCTGGAACCACCAGGACTTCCTTAAAGGCATCCCTGACTCTGGGCCTGCTCCTTCAAGCCCTCTGTGCTTGCCCTCAGAAGTACATGTACCCACCTGGGGCCCACATGTCCACACCCTTCCATCGGGGCTGAGTTGGGCCTACCACAGGTATGAGGAGGGGCCCTAGTGCCTCCCCAGCATGGACAAGGCAAGTCTGTGTCCAGAGCAGCAGCTATGCTTGGCCAGAGGGCTAAGGCCACATGAGCTGGTCTTCCTGCAGTGGAGGAGAGTGTAGTGGTGTGTTGAGAGGCTGTGAACTGCTGGCCTGAACCCTAACCCTTGCTTTCCCTACCCTCTCTGTACAATTTTTAAGCATTGGTTGCTTTTCTTCATGACTTTTCTCAATGCCCAAGACAGTTGCTTCCTGAGTCTCTTCAACATCCTTGTGTCCCACAGAACCTAGAAGCATACAAAGTCCCCAAACACAAGAGAAATCAGGTGTGGGGAAAGAATGGTTAAAGGAGCCTCCCCCTTAGGCCGTGTCAGTTTGTGGGGACCGCAGGTAGAGAGTGAGAGTAGGACAGGAGAATACCCAGGACCCTGCGCCAGGACTCTGAGTAGAGGCTGCCTGAAGGATTTTGGATCTCTGGCCTCCAGAGGTGTATTTCTGCTGCTGTAAACCACCCTTCTAGCTGGTGATGTTGTGACCAGTGTGACCGAAGACCTCTCCATCCTTGTCTTCATGACTCGAGGCCCCACTGGGAGCTGGGTCTTCTGTCCTGCCTATGGGAGCATCTAATCCAGAGTGTCAGGAGGAGGCTGTGTGGATGCCTTCTCAAGTGATTCTGCCCTCCATAGTGGGTTCTGCAATGTTAAGATGAGCCCTCTTGGGCTCAGCACTGCTGATCCCCACCCAGCAGAGCTCAAGACAGAAGGGGTGGTGGCCTCAGGACATCTCACATGACTCCTGTCTGGAGACCAGCTGATGGGGTCAGGGCTACTGTGAAACAGCCCCCCTGCCACTCAAGCAGCATGGAGCCAGTACACAAAGCCCAGAGGTAGGGGAAGGAGAGAGGCAAAGAGACACCAGATTCCTCACATTGCCCAGAACCAAACTGGGAGGCTGGCAGCTACTTTTCCCTAAAATAGCCCAATAATCAGGTCCTGGTATTTAGGATTGATGTCACCTGGGTATGACCCACCAGCTCACAGAAGTGGGGTATCACCTGGAACGTCCCCCATGCTCAACATTCTTCCAAAAAAAGAAAAACTGGAAGTGTTCTACAACACTGCCCATACCTGGATTTTGGACTTCTGGCCTCTGGCTCTGTGAGGTGTGTAACTGCTCTTGTAAGCCAGTCACCCAACTGGAGGCATGATGAACGACCAATATGACCAAAAGCAGGGGGGTGGCATTCAGGCTTTAGGGCCAGCACCTGGCCACACCGGTAGCTTTCTGGGACAGTGAAGTCCAGCAGCGCAGGTCTCTGGGGTAGGCCCAAGGGAAGCGGAGGCACCACACAACAGCTCATCCATTCTCTTCCATGGCCCTGAAGGTCAACCCTTTCCTTCCCAGGTGTAGGGCTCACCCTGGCAGGGCCCACAGTGCCCACTGGTATCTCCTCACATTACTGCTACTTCAGAAAGTGCTGGGATGGGACACTCACCCCTACACCACCTATACAGCAGGCAGGCAGCCTTCAAGAAGTCAGTACCACCTGTGTTCTGCCCACATTGCTGGAACACACTAGCACAAACTCAATGGCCTAAAACAAGACACATAGCTAGTGTGGGGCTCAGCAGGTGAGCACTTGCCTAGCATGCTCAAGGCTCTAGGTCAGATCTTCTAAACCTTATACACACCAAAAAGTAAACAAACAGGGCCAGTGAGGTGGATGGTCCAGGAGGTAAAGGCATTTGCCACTTAGCCTGACAACTTGAGCTTGATTCCTGAATCCCACAGAGAGAAAGAATGAATTCCCACAATAATGTCCACACCCTCACTGTGGCACCCATGCCCCACACACATATGCATACACACAAAATAATTATTCAAATTAATTATTCAAAATAAATGTTCAAAATTAACAGACAAAACCACTTGTCCTACAGTTCTGCAGGTCAGAAATCTGAAGTGAGTCTTACAGGACTGGTCATTCAGGAGCCTCCAGAGACAAGTCTCCTCCCCACTTCAGCTCCTAGCTGCCCCCTGTCACTTGGCTCAGGCAGGTCTCCCCTATCTACCACTGCCTTCCTCTGAGAGGGATCTGTGTGATCCATCATCCCACCCAGATCATACCAGATCATCTCCCATAAAGTCCTTAATCCCAGCTGCAGAGTCCCTTTTACCACAAGATGCAACATGTTCACAAGTTACAGGAATCAGGATATAGACATCTTGGAGACTGTCATTCTACCATAGGAGAGGCTAGGAAGAGTTTGGACCTCCTCTGGGGTAAAGGGACAGCAGTAGCCGTGAGCTGGGCAGAAGTCTCAGCAAACTGGAGATGTATTGAAGGGCTTCTCCTCACCAAGTAGCAGAGGCAGAAGCAAACTGGGCTATGTGCAGGCTGGACTTAAGGGGTAGGCTGGAGATATATAAAGGGTCCAGGTTCAGCCCAAGCCCTGGACAGCACTCCAAATAAAAACCCTATAGATCTGTGCCTATATAATTCACATATGCTCTTTCTGGAGGCTGCAGCAAATACTTAATTATTCTGTCATACTACTGTTGACCCCATGCCCACTGTGGGGTAGGCAGTCTGAGCAGGTGCTTGGCTGATAAGCAGGTCCCTTAGCTAGACATCCCAATATCCTCATGAGCAGCAGGGTGCTCAGCAGCCAAGGTCCACACGGTACTGTCCTCTGGGTCAAGGACCCTTCCACAGCACTCTACAAAGCTGGCCCTATCTGCATTGGGATGATAGAGCCTTCCTGCTACTTCCTTGAGCACCTGTGCTGATCCTGGCAAGTCCTTGTCAGCCTCCTCTCAGGAGAGGAGCCTCAGACAGAGTCCCACACAGCCACCATGTCTGGGCAGAGCACCCAGTGTCCAGGTCTCTACCCTCACGCCCAATTCAGGCCCAGTGTGACAAGTCCACAGCTGTACCAACCTTGGTATCCCACTGTGCCTGGATACCTGTACGGTCTGTTGGTATCTGTTGTGCCATCAAGAGCACCATGAGCCTCTGCAGACACAGGCAGACCGAGGGGGAGGATGGCCCTATCAAATGTGCCCACAGGGTTATAGGAACCTCTCCCTCTTGCCCAGATTACAACTTATCTGCTACAGGGATGGGTTTGGTTCAGGGTAGAAAACAATTCTCCAGAGAGAAGGCCACCCACCCATCTGTGGCTCTAGGGATCAGCTGTAAGAACAAAAGAAAAGTGAATAAAATTCCACTTTTTTTCAAACAAGAGAGCTGATTTCATTGCTTTCCCTGTTTGTTCTTCTCAGAGCCTAGCTCATCTAACCCTGATACCTGGCCTCAAGCACCTCAGGTTGAAGGCACCTACTTTCCCTGACTGTCCCTAGCCTTTTCCCTAGCCAGGTACCCAGCTCTCATGTGGGCATGGCAACAGCTTTAAGGAGCCCCGTCCCTCCCCATCTAGCCCACCCACATCTCTAGAGCCCTCTATAGCTCCACAGAACCATCTGAGGGAGTCCAGCAGCCACAGAGGCCCTGCCCGTGGGGCTCTTCTTGACGGGGTGACATTCTGATAGTCCTTGAAGTCCAACTGGACTTCACTGAGACCTACACTGAGCTGTGTAGGCAGATGGATATACCCCAAGTAGTGACCAAGATCCTGGGCTGAGTCAACATGGGACCAAGACCCCAAAATGCTGGCACTGCAGGAGGAACCTGTAGCCAGTGGGGTCTCTATGTTCAGATGAATAGCTGGCCAGAGTGCCTTGCTTCTTAGGACCCTGAAAATCATCAGCAGTGAATGTCTGTGTTCGTTACTTTTCTCATTGCTGTGCTGTGACAAAATACTTGACAGAAACAACTGAAAATTTCATTTGGTTCACAGTTTCAGGGGATACAATCCAACATGGGGAGATGGCGTGGTGGCTCCATCCGTGGCAGGAGCTTGTGGCGTGGCTTATTCACATCAAGGGGATATAACCTTTGTGGCCCTCCGCTAGTGACCTATTTCTACGTAGGCCCCATATTCCACATTCTACCAAAACAGCACCACCAGCTGGGGATCAAATGTTCAAACCCGTGGGGCTGTAGGGACTATTTCCTATTCAAACTTTGACAGTGGTCTTCTAGTGAGTCTGTCTCTGGGGCAGCTCCCTGTCTGCATAACTCAGGGCTAGGCAGAGATAGACAGGCCAGTTGGATCCTGGAGTCTGAAGGTGAAGGGCTTAAGTTAGAGCAGAGTAGGCTTCTAGCTGACCTACACTGGGGCCAGTCTGAGGGCAAGAGATGGCCAGTGGAAGAGGGGTTGGCTAGGTAAATGACACGGTAACCATGCCCAGATACTTGCTCAGCCTGGTGGGCTCTGAGCCTTCCAGGTTCTCTTAAAAAGAATGTGAGATCTCAGCACAGGGCAAGCGTGGTCTGATGCAAACATCCATAGCATCCTTTGCTACAGGATGTGTGTCCACCAAGCAAGTGCAGACTTTCCCACAAGGTAAGCACAGGATCCAGTAACAGGTGCCTTCTGCTCACTTTCAGCAACAGATATGTCTGCCCAGTGAGCTTTCCCTAACCATACCCATCAGTATCCAGGGGCCCAGGCTTGCCCTTCCCTAGGACCCGGGGATTTGAGAAACCCCTCACCTATCACAGACAGGTTTTTCTTGGAATTTGGGCCCCTGTGACTACCTCTGGCCAGATAGGAGTATCCAAGCCACCTGTCCTACTCCAAAGACAAGTTCCCTGACAGTGCTAGGCAGTGGCAGGAACTGGGGTTTGATTCATATGGATTACTGGGAAAGGGTCCCTGGCTAGCAGCATGGTCTCTCTTTATCCTATCTGGATTTTGGTTTCCCCGCTACACATGATCTTTGTGTGGCCAAGATACACAGTACAAGCTAGTTCCGCAGCTCATACAAGCAGTGCTTAACCCCTTGCTGGCCACTTCATGAGGAATATTAGGATGAGACCACAAACAGACACACACTACCATAGTCAGGACAGGGTGAGAAAAGCTGGCCCAGGAGGGGTAGGCATGCATCTGGAGAACCACAGGCAGCTCTGTGGGAGGGACTGCAGAGAGTTCAGCTACCAGCAAAGGGGGAGGGGGGACCTGAGCTGAAAAGTGACCAGGTCCATCCCGTGCCCTTCATCCCAAGACCTAGCTTCCTCAGGCCAGTCCCACCTCTTGGCCTAGCCCATGTCTCCTCTCTGCCCTCAGAGGAACCAATTTACTGTTATACTCCGCACAACTTCACCCGAGACCAGGCGCTGTATGCCCGCGGCTACTGCTGGACAGAGCTGCGGGATGCGCTGCCCGGTGTGGATGCCAGCCTGTGGCCATCGCTGTTTGAGCACAAGTTCCTGCCCTACGCGTTGCTGGCCTTCGCCGCCATCATGTATGTGCCCGCACTGGGCTGGGAGTTCCTGGCTTCCACCCGCCTCACCTCTGAGCTCAACTTCCTGCTGCAGGAGATCGACAATTGCTACCACCGAGCAGCTGAGGGCCGTGCCCCCAAGATCGAGAAACAGATCCAGTCCAAAGGGCCAGGCATCACAGAGAGAGAGAAGAGAGAGATCATCGAGAATGCTGAGAAGGAGAAAAGCCCGGAACAGAATCTGTTCGAAAAATACCTGGAGCGCCGGGGCCGCAGCAACTTCCTGGCCAAGCTGTACCTGGCACGGCACGTGCTCATTCTGCTGCTCAGTGTGGTGCCCATCTCCTACCTGTGTACCTACTATGCCACCCAGAAGCAGAATGAGTTCACCTGTGCCCTAGGCACCTCACCTGACGGGCCAGCCGGTGGCACTGGGCCCACAGTACGCGTCAGCTGCAAGTTGCCGTCTGTGCAGCTGCAGCGGATCATCGCAGGCGTGGACATTGTACTGCTCTGCTTCATGAACCTCATCATCCTCGTCAACCTCATCCACCTCTTCATCTTCCGAAAGAGCAACTTCATCTTCGACAAGCTGCACAAGGTGGGCATCAAGACGCGGCGGCAGTGGAGACGCTCGCAGTTCTGTGACATCAACATCCTGGCCATGTTCTGCAATGAGAATCGTGACCACATCAAATCGCTCAACCGGCTGGACTTCATCACCAACGAGAGCGACCTCATGTATGACAATGTGGTGCGGCAGCTTCTGGCAGCCTTAGCTCAGTCCAATCATGACACCACACCCACTGTGCGAGACTCAGGCATCCAGACCGTGGACCCCAACATCAACCCTGCAGAGCCCGATGGCTCTGCTGAGCCACCCGTGGTCAAGAGGCCCCGCAAGAAGATGAAGTGGATCCCCACCAGCAACCCGCTGCCACAGCCCTTCAAGGAGCAGCTGGCCATCATGCGCGTGGAGAACAGCAAGGCGGAGAAGCCCAAGCCTGTGCGCAGGAAGACAGCCACAGACACACTTATTGCCCCGCTGCTGGACGCTGGTGCCCGTGCAGCCCACCACTACAAGGGTGGCGGAGCCGATACAGGCCCCTCCCCTACTCCGCCTCCCGCCCCTGACAAGAAGCATGCCCGTCACTTCTCCCTAGATGTGCATCCCTACATCCTAGGCACCAAGAAGGCCAAGCCTGAGGCGGTGCCTGCTGCCCTGCCCACCTCCCGGAGCCAGGAAGGTGGCTTCCTGTCCCAGACAGAGGAATGTGGGCTGGGCCTGGCTACAGCACCCACCAAAGGTAGGGAGCCAGGCAGGTGGGTGACAGGGGGGCAGACTCCCAGGGAGCCCTGGGCAGGAAACTGACAGAGTCTCTATGTCTAGGGCGTGATGGAAGGGGGTACCAGAGAACAGTGTAGATGAGGAGAGGGACTGGGCTAGCTCCATCATAGCAAGACCGGCAGGTGGGTTGTTGCTATAATGAGGTTCAGGCCCTGTAGGATCCTAGACAAAGCAAAGGATGAAGAGCAAGGTGGGGCTGCAGCCATCAGAGAACAGGCCTCAGGCAGGTGGGAGCCCTTGGGGAAAAAATTCTGCAAACAGCACTGCAGTTCCTCAGTAGTGAGACCAAGCCAGGCAGGCTGTTGAGTGCATGGGTACTCACCATCTGTGGGGCTGGGTGCCCAGCAGGAACCAAGGGTGGGACTTGGGGTGCTAAAACAGTGGGCGAGGTAGATTGTGAGATGCCTGTGTTCCCGCCTGTTTTCAGATGCTCCGCTCCCCGAGAAGGAAATCCCATACCCCGCAGAGCCTGCCCTGCCAGGCCTTCCATCTGGGGGCCCATTTCACGTCTGTTCGCCCCCTGCAGCCCCTGCCACTGCCCCCCTGTCACCTGGCAGTCTGGGCAAGGCTGACCCCCTCACCATCTTGAGCCGAAACGCCACTCACCCCCTGCTCCACATCAGCACGCTGTATGAGGCCCGGGAGGAAGAAGAAGGAGGCCCCCGTGTACCCCCAGACATGGGCGACCTCCTCACCATCCCCCCACCCCAGCAGATCCTCATCGCCACCTTCGAGGAGCCAAGAACAGTTGTGAGTACTGTGGAGTTCTGAGGGGCAGGGCCATTTGGGCCACCAAAAACCCTCTGCATGAGCCAGGGATGTGCCAGCTGAGCCCAGCCCTGAGTGGACATGGCCTCTGCTCACCTGATACTGCCCACACCCCCAGCCTCCTGTCTGCATGCCACGGGTCCCAGCACCCCTTCCACCTGGCTCAACATGGCATCCACGTGCGCAGGCTGGGGCTAGGGCATGAGGTGGGGCAGGGTGCTTACCCAGCATCAGGCACTCCCCTGAGGTGCTGGGCTGCAAGATGAAGAGTTTATTTTTTTAGTGGGTTTGGGTGTAGGCGGAGACAGTGGCCGGACAACTTAGTGCACCCAGTTGGTCCCAGCCTAGCCTAGGGCAAGTGAGGAGGATGCTAGAGAAGGTGGCACTGGCCTCAGGACAGACCCCCGGGGTCACTCACTCAGGGGTTTGACCCCTGCAGGAACCTGATGCCCTCGGGTGGGGGACCGAGGGCTGCCCCAGGTCCGAATCAACATGCACTTTCTCCTCATAGCCTGACATACACTTTATTTTACTATGATTACTGTAACTGATGAGCATATTTATCATCAGGAATCTTGGAATGAGTTTTAAGCAAAGGATGATGTGTGTGAGTGGGCCATAAGCAGACGTGGGTGTGCCTAAGTAGAATGGGTTTGCCAGACGGCAGAGTGCCTGTATGCAAGCAAGCTCATGAACAAGTAGGGGGTAACTGTGGTGTGAGTGAACTTTTGTGTGTGTAAGTGTGCAAGTGGCACCCACATGTGAGCAGTGGGCGAGAGCAGGCATGGGCACCAGTGCAAGAGTGAGGGAAAGAGTCCAACGCAATAACCACATCCCCCTCCCGGGTCCCCAGCTGCTGGCTGGGCTGCTTCCCATGGGAGCCCAGGCCCCACTGGCCCCGCCCCTATTACCTCAGCCATTGCGCCACTTGACGCAGTATTAACAAGGTAGCACTGAGCATATCAATAAATACTATTCTGATAACTGCCTGTGCTTCAAGGCCCTGCCTCCCTGTGCTGGTGCCTCCTGCCCAGCCTAAAACACCCATCAACATCTGGGTATTGCTTGGGGATACTGAGAACAGTGGGGAGGGTCAGGTTGCCCAAGATGCAGGGACCTCAGGCCTCCACCCAGAAGTGGAAGGAAGAGGAAGCATGGGGTGCTGGGTTGGTGGGCTATGGGAGGCCAGTGTATTTGGTGGGCTCTCTTGGAAGGACATGGCATGGCCTCAGGTCCTGTTGGGTATCTTACCAGGGAAATACAGAGCTGGCAGGATCCAGGAGGAGTTCCTGAAGGAGAGAGGACCTAGGCCAGATGCACTCATATTCATGGGGTGCACAGCAGGGGTTTCGACCTCAGGCCCAGGGCTCAGTGAGACAAAGCTGACCCTGTGGAGCTACATGTCCCATAGTCCCCAGGCAGGGGACCATGTGGGTGAGGCAGTTAGAACAGGAACTCATGATAATGTTCAGGGACCCAGGCAGTACATAAGCAGGGTGAGGCTCAACTGAGATCGGAGCAGCCACCTCTGCCTGGCTTGGGCCTTCCAAAAGCTCCTTAACCAGCCCTGGAACAGCCTTGAGGTGAGCCAAACAAGATGTCCCCCTGGGGCCAAGACAGTCTATCCTCCACTGCAGCAGTTGCCACAGTCTGAGCCTAAGCACAGGGAACATGCTGGAGCCCACATTCTGCTTTCATTATTTGTTTTAAAATGTTCTGTTATGTCAGGCATGATGGCACGTGCCTTTAATCCCCATACTTGGGAGGCAGAAGCAGGCTGATCTCTGTGAGAGCGAGGCCAGCCTGGTCTACATAGTTTTTCAGGCCAGTTGGTGCTACAGGGAGACCTTGTCTCAAATAAAAAAGGTTCTGTTACTATCCACCTCTGTCAAGGAAAGATCAGGAGACCCCTGGCCACTAGCTTTGTTGGGGGATGCTGAGGTTCAGTCCCAGGGCCTTGCATATGCTAGGCAAGTGCGCCACCACTGAGTTACACCCCCAGTTTAGATACCTGTCGTGGAAGGCAGTTTATTGCTCACAGATCCTAGAAAGGGCACCCCACACCACACAGGGCCACACAGGAGAACACCAGGGAAGGCATGGGAGGAGACCGAGGCAAGCACCTCCCTGTGACATCCAAATGGGGCAGATGAGAGGCACAGGATCCTCCAGTCTGAATAGTTTCAGTGGGTGCTGGGTTCAGGGCTGTGCTTAGTTCCTCAGAGTAACTGGAACAGGTGGACCACAGCCCATAGTGTGGAAATGGGGTGATGATGGGGGCTGAACCCTTGCCAGCTTTAGAGAGAGGCCTGTCTTAGAAGGGGCAGACTGTCTAAAATCAGCAAAGCTCCATGTCAGAGGATGAGAATACAGGAAATAGCCAGTCATGTTGGCACAGGCCTTTAATCCCAGCACTTGGGAGGCAGACAGATCTCTGTGAATTTCAGGCCAGCCTGGTCTACACAGTGAGTTCCAGGACAGCCAGGATCACAGAAAATAAAAGATATGTTTGTACATCCTGTCCCCACAAAGTTCACCCTTACTTGACCCACGACACTGTCCCTGGCCTAGCATTCCAGGTAGTTTTCAACATTTCCTCACATCCTAGGAAGGGGCTTCTGAGACCAAAGGAACCCTGGGAACCCAGCTGGCTACCCTCCAGGCTCCTCTGAGGAACACAAGTCCTGGCCCCATGGCCCACACTCAAAAACCAACCTCTTTCTGATGGTGAGCTGACATGGCAGCCAGAATGACCCAGGAAAACCCCAGGGTGTTGGCCTCCTTCCTTCTCCCTGGTCCTCCCTGCCCAGATATCCATCTGCCTCGTGCACGTGGTACACAGCCTGCTCTGCATGTATTGTCCCTACCCTCCACAACTCCAACTTGGCCAGCATACACAGGGACTTGGCTCTGAAAGGGACAACCCAGAGACATCAGGGAGCTACCGGTCTGGGTAGCACTAAGTCCAGCAGCTGCACTTTCCTCATGAATCCTGTTTCCCAACTAGTGAAGATAAATGCCACTGAAATGTCCAGACAGTGGCTGGGCATGCTGCCACTGAGTTTAAACCAAGCAGAGATGGACATGGGAGAGACTGGGCCCACTGGAGCCACCTTGGAATCTGTGGTAGGACCAGAGCCAAGAAAGCAATCACTGCCCACCTCTGTTCTTGGCTACAGCCTAGTGGGACATCTCAAGAGTCCTGTGTGGAGAGGTTGGTGCTGCCTTTTCCCGTGTAGAGCTGGCCTTCTGCAAGGGGCTGCTTTGGGGAGCGGGTCAAATCAGCAACCTGCAGAAGCAGACAGCATTGTGGGTACTGGGAACACTACCATCTCACTCTTCAGAAGTGTCCTCTGACTCTGTGTCCCTGTGAGCCGTCCTATCCTTCTGGAAGCAGGTAGCCAAGGGACCTAAAAAGATGCTTCTGGTCCCTGGGGTCAGGAGAGACTGAGCCCCTTGCCCTCCTGAGGCTCCTCCTCTGGCCTCTGTCCCAGCTCTACTTCTGTAGTCTGTCTGGTTTATGATGATCTATGCTGCTTTACCTCAAACCTGGCCTCTCCTCTGTGACCTCAAAAAGCTGACTGGGGACTGAGGAAGACTTTCCCCTGACAAATGGCTTCAGGCTGATCTGTCTCCTCCTAAGGGCCAGTGAGCTCCTCTGGCCATGTTGCCCCTTCTCCCCCAAAGCCTTCACTTGGCTCTCCTCAGAGCTCACCTTAAAAAGCCCTTCCTGTGGTTGCTCTGCTGAAAGAGGGGCCTTCAATTTGACCATCTCTGAGATAACAGTCACCCACTCACCCATGGCAGAACAAAACCTGCCCCAACAAAAGCATGCTTGGGAACAGCTGTTAAAAGGCAACCCTCAAGCTGGCATGTCGTTCTCCTACGCAGTCTAAAATGCAGGGGAGGCCCAGGCTCTACTGGTGAGGGATCTGCCTCAGTTTCCCTGCCAGCATGGCTGGTCTCCTGTTTCTGGTCTCTTACAGCCCTGCAGACCCTAGCAGGTCAGAATGCAGTTGTAGTACCCATCCTCTTCCTCTCCTAACATCCACCTGGCCGAAATCAAATTCTGGTAGCCTGGGGTCAGCATCTCGGCATGCCATCCCATCTGCTTCCTTCCTGTCTTCTTCCCTCTATCTCTAGGCAAAGGGAGACAGGGCAGGTGACAACATGGTCCACAGAAGAGGACAGACTCAAGGAGAACTCTACACCCATTCCAGGCAGCCAGAACTGGAACCCAGTCCCCTTCCTGACATACCAGCATAGGGCTAAGATTTTCAACCAAACACTGCAGGTGCTGGGAGAATACCCCAGAGTAGACCTAACTGTGCCTAGTTAACAAGTAGGTGGAGCTGGTAGTCTCTGCCCTAAGCCCACCCCTACCTGCAAGGATGTGGGGGAGTTGGCCAGAAGGGAAGAAGTGACCACAGAGTACGGACACAGAGGCAGTGAACAGAGATGAATGGGAGGCCACAGGCCAGGTGTATGCTTCATTGAGGAACAATGAAGTCAGAGGTCACCCTGAGGCCAGGCCCTTCTGGACCAGGAAGCTGTATGAAAAGATGGTGAGAACAGGGAAGCAAACATCCTCCAGGAGCCTCCATTTGGGCCTCTTGTGTAACAGCTCAGCAGGCAACCAGCCCAGCCTGCTCACGGGGACCCAGCCTGGTTGCAGAGTGGGTGAGGATATCCCCAAGGGCCAGGCTCCAGGGGGGTCCATCCAGAGACGCAGGATGTGAGGACCTGTGATCCCGACCAGTCACCAGTGTCACAGGCAGCTTCTCCAAAACCCAGGGCCGGGGCTGTAGCCTCTCCTCCTGGAACCTGAAAGGGCTGAATGGGGCAGCTGAGAGCTGGACAGAGCTTATTCCCCCTTAGAGGGTCTCCCTGCCAGGGCTTGCCCTGCGGAGTCTGGTCCCCACTCTGACTTCCAGAGTAGTTTGTCTTGGTGTGCACTCAAGCTGACAGATGTCGACCTGGCTCCTTCCTCCCACAAGGCTCGGGTCGAGGACCAGCCGCCTTCTGCAGCCTGGAGGCCAGCCCAGGAGGCAGGCCCTCACCACGTCCCGTCCTCCCCGCGCCGGCAGCGCGCGGCAGGGGCTGGGAACCGCGGCTTGCTGGAGCCCTGGGATAGGGGCACTCAGACGAGCCGCTCGCTGGGATGCCGCAGGGTGCGTACGGCCCCTCTCCCCAGTCCTTCCCAGGACGCACTCCCGCCTGCGTGTGATCCCCAAGGAAGTCACACAGCAGCGTCCCACTGCGTTAGCCTCGGCCCCGCCGGCGGCCCTCTGCACCTCGGGGCCCCAAGCCACCGTCCGGACGCCGAGGACCGCTCCCGGCGGCACACGCTAGGCGAGAGCCGCGTTAAGACCAGGAGGCGCCCGGCGGGGGGGCAGGGCGGGGCTTCGTGCGCGCGGGGCCCTGGGAAGGCGTCCCGGCATGCCGCGCGGCCCGCGCCCTCGGCCCCGTCCAGCGAGTCCGGCCGCCCCGCCCTGCCCTGTCCTACCCGGCCCACCCCGTCTGCCGGGCGACGCGCGCATGGAGGCCGGCTGAGGAGCAGCGCCGCCTCGCTCGGTACGCGGCAGCCCCGCGGGGCGGGCGGGGGCCGCTTGCGCGGATGGCGCGCGCGGGAGGCGGCGTGGGGGCTGCGGAGACCAGGGCGCCCCGAAGCGCTCGGCAGGCTTTGGGGCGCCCGGAGCCTGGTCGGAAGCGGGGTGGTCTCCCGGTAGTGGCCTCCAAGCGGAGGATGCAGGCTGGCGGGCCGGGAGGCTCTGATGCCCCTGAGCCTCTTCCCTTCGCCTCTTGGGGCTGGCTCGTCTTGCGGCGGCCGTGATATTCCGGGCGGAACGCCAGCGGGGCCCCGACCAGGTGGACGAGAAGCCCGGAGTCTGCAGGCCCCTCCAGGGCATCGGCAGGTGGACAGGTCCCTGAAGGGCTGGCCAGACTTCAGCCCGTGGGTCTCTCATCCCGCTTGCAGTTCCGCCATATTTGGGCAAAGCAGAGTTTCCGGTATCCCACGATGCTCAGGCTCAGAAAAGGTGCAGGAAGAGACCGGGGCTTTGTGACACCCCGTTCATTCTTTCTGCAGCCTTCAGGCTACTTGCTCAGGGTAGCCAGTGAAAGCTTTTCTAGAATTCTATTTGGTTGTGGTCAGCCTTGGGCCAGAGGATAGGAAGCCGAGCTCCCATCTGGGAAACAGTTTTCAGAGAGCTGAGGCATGATGGACGTGTCTGCTCAAGGGAATAACGGGGGAAGGGGGGCGAGGGACCGGTATTGTGAATTGGGAACTTAACAGACTGGAAGTCCAA
Source organism: Eospalax fontanierii (assembly GCA_035773235.1). NCBI lineage: Eukaryota > Metazoa > Chordata > Mammalia > Rodentia > Spalacidae > Eospalax > Eospalax fontanierii. The sequence continues at coordinate 78,919,636 of CM069537.1, forward strand.
GATCAGATGGTAGTCATTTAGGTTGCCGTTGAAGGCTCTATCTTTTCTCGCTGTGCCTTCACAGCTGCCTAGTGTCTCTTAGAAGGGCACTAGTCTAGTCATCATGGGTCCAGCCCTGATGGGCTCGTCTCTGCCCCATCGGACCTCTTGAAACCCCTGCCTGCTTACGCTGCTGCTTTGAGGTTTGGGACTTCGTTATGTGAATTTGGTGAGGACACACTTAATTCATAGTCATAGGACTAGTGGTAATGAACTGGACAGGCAGGCAGCTTGTTAGAGATGGCTCTGGCCATGCACTGTCACACACTATATGTTTCAGGTCTGGACAGCTGGGTCCATTGCTGAAACCCTCTACTTACTCTGACTTGATATCCCAGGACTGTACCTCCCTATACGCCCTGACTTAAGTGGGCCTTTCCTGCCTTTTGAGACAGCAATTTCTCTCAATGCGGCAGACTGCTGGGAAGTCTCTGAGGTCTGACGCTTGTTCTCCTAACAGGTTAGGTGCTTAAGAGACCTGCTGTAAACTAAAGTTCAGTGTGTGAAGGCATCTTGCCTAGTTGTCTGGTTGCCAGGCCTCTCAAGGTGTCTTCCACAGGCCTGTTCAACAGGGAAAGCTGGTTGGAGACCTGTTTGACATAAGTCCCAGCTCTCTGGCCAGGGACAAGTTTGGAAACTGTCTGAAAAAGACACATGGCAGGTACAGGGGCTGGATGCTTAGGGTAGTATGCAAGTGGAGGCCTGGCCAGCAAGAAATAATGAGCAAGGTGAGAGGATTAGTAACTGGCCTAAATTACATCTGAGAGGCAGGAAACCAAAGGATCAGAAAGTGCATGGATGTGATACCCTCAGAGACTCAGAATCACAGACTGTTGGCTTTAGGGGAGGGTGTCAATGGTCTTTCAACCTGACCTCCCCTTCCTTCTCCTGCTGGCACTGCTCTTGATGAGAGGCTGTATCCCAGGGCTGGGAGCTACATAGGGTCCTCGTGTTGTGTTTGGGAGGTCTAGCCATCAAGGGGCTCAGAATTTGGCTCCTGACTGACCTCTAACCTTCACATGAGTGGGACCAGCCCTGCTGGGGCTTTCACAGCTGCCTGGAACCAGTACTTCAGCCTTGGTGGCCTCCTTCTCAGGCTCAACCATATCCCTGGCAAGCTTTGGAGGGTGGATCTTTCAGGCTGACCACAAACCTGTGCCTGCCCCACCCCAAGGAGGGTTGGGCAGGCAGAGGCTACGTGGTTCCCTTCCATTCGCTGGCCAAGCCACAGCCTCAAGCTGGCCCGCCCTCTCTACAGGATGTTTTTTTAAGTTTTCCCCTCCAGCTTTGGCAGCCCTGTGCAGCTCTTTGTAGGAATGGTTTGTTCCTCTAGACCAAGGGTGACCCTCTCCCATTTCCCTGTTGGCTGCTGTTGGGGTGACTCTCCCTCTGGCCAGGGTTCCATGGAGTCGGGGTGTCAGTCCCTATTCTGTCATGGAAGACAGATTCCTGTTTCTCCAAAGCACTTTACTCTGTTAAGGGGAGGGTGGCCCTTGGATTAAGCTCAAAGAGCAGACAGCATGTGGTTTGGTGGCGATCCGGCTAGTGCAGGCCCTGAGCTAGTGGTAGCACTTACCCAATAGGTTGACCTTTATATAAAATGCCTGGGATAGAGGCGGTTCCAGACTAGGCAGCCCAGGTAGAGAGGAGGAGGACCCCAGGGCAGGCAGTGTAGTGAGCTCCATTATGCTTCTGTGGCAGAAGTGGCAGGTCTGTCAGGCTGGGAGCACAAGGTTTCAGGGGCTGTTGTAGAATTTTTGCTGTCCTCACCCTGAAGTCCATGATGGGCCGTACCCCAGCTCCTCTTGCAAGGTCACCTACCCCCATTTTGATGTTGAACATATTAGGTATTTGATCACATCTAGAGAGACCCCTGCCCACAGGGGTCACATTGACACAGCAACATTAGATGAAAAACTTAGGGGAAGAAAGCCTGCAAGTTCTGAGATGTGTGGAAAGTGGTAGGTGGAAGTGAACCCAGAGGTTCCTCAGCCCTCATCTGACTACACCCCCATCCTGACACAGCTCTTTCCAAGACGTATTTCTCTTCGTATACATTACTGACGCTCAGATACTTCAAAATAGAACCACCCTGCCTTGTTGTAGCTAAAGAAAAATTGGAATATTCTCTTTTCTTAAACATTAACTCCTAAGATGGCTCAGGGCAGGGGTTAAGAGTGAATATTGCTTTTCCAGAGAACCAGAGTTTAATTACCAGGGTCCACGTCAGTCACTTGTCTCACAACCACCTATAACTCCAGCTTCAAGGAGCCTGACGCCCTCTTCTGGCCCCTGTTGTGGACACTCACATGTACAAACCTATATACAGGCATACCCATAACTGAAAATAATAAAATATTTTTAAAGGCATTACAACACCCAGTGCTCAGATTTTTCCAATAAATTTGTCACTTTTAAAGGACTTTTTCAAGTCAGGACCATTGTGTCTGCTAAGTGTTCCTGACCTGCCTGTGCTCAGCTCCTGCATGCTGTGATCATGCATCACAGATTTGGGGTTGGGTTTTTTATGAGACTAATGTTAAATGTTGTAATTAAATGTTTATAGGTAAACTGAACATTATGATTGATGATGTTATTTTGAGTTTGGGGAATAGCCTACATAATTGGTTAAACACACCAGTAGACATGGCATTGAAATATCTTACATGTTTTTGCTAAGAATGTTACCAATTTGCCCTCTCCTGGCTTGAGTATTTTAATGACTGTGGCAGGTATAAGGTGTCTGTCCACCAGCAGATGCATGAAGTCTATTGACCTTGCTGAGCTAGCCTGAAGCTGCCTTTGTCCTCACTGGTCTTCCTTCTTACATTCTCTTCCTTCTGGCATTCTGGGCTCCACATTCCTTTCCAAGGACCCAGTAAAGAACCACCTATCCCTGATCAGGGTTCTAACACAGTTTCTTCTCTGTGAGGTTTCTGTGCCTTTTAAACTGGAAGAAATGTCTGCTTGCCCCAGTCACTTCTTATCTGACGGATCATCAACACTGTGTCACCACCATTATGAAAGGAGTGGAGGGTTTCCTTGAAATGGCTTTATTGAAAAGGCCTGAAGGTTCATACCATGGGGATGGTAGCCACAGCTTGTGTCCTGTAGTAACTGTTCTCAAGTCAGTGCAACTTGATCAGAGTTCTCTTCGTTACATGTGCTCCTGGTATAGGTTGGGGCATCCCCAGGGTGCTGGAGGTTTGCCCTACATGTAGTCATTCACAGGTTGCTATTGGAGGCAGCTGGCCTCTCCCCAGCCAGATTATTCCTAAAGGACTCTGGACCTCAGCAGCATACATAGCAGGAGGCAGCCAGTATTGGGACAGGAAGGCCAGTGTCCTGCCCTGCAAGTCATTCAAGATTGGTCCAGTCCTGTCATGTCATAGTGAGGGCCGAGACTGGCCCCAGGTGAGCACCATATTCTTTTTCATCAGGCAACCTCCATCAGTCAGGAAACTCCTGCTCAGCCATGGAAGGGGAGGAGCAGCCAGCTCAGGAGGTAAGAAGCTGGGGCTGATGGAAACATCTTCCCAAACAACCTTGGGCCTAACCCAGCAGCATTTATACTACTGCACATAGCAGGGTGAGGGTCCCAATGTGGCCTCCTTGGGTCCCTTTGGCTGCTTCCCTGAAGATCCTTTACCTGATAACTGGGGTTTTGTAGCATTTAGCAGGAAGCTCCTCCTTTGGGAGGACCTGAAACAAGTAGCCCCTCCCTTGAGCTGGCTGAGGAGGTGCCAGCCTGGACAGTGTCTGACCTGTTAGACTGGAGCCAAGGTGTATAGAGGCCTACTTGAAGTCTTCCCTCCCCTGCAGGCTGACATGGAACCTCTGGTGACATCGGGGGCTTCGGAAACAGTGCCACGGGTGCTTTCTGGAGACCCGCAGAACCTCTGTATGTTTCCCTTCAGGACTTGACTTGGCATCCACACAATGCTAGGCCTGGGGAGGAGGTGGGAAGAAGTATCAGGTTGAGGGCCTAGTCTATGGTGAGTGGAGCCTGGCCACAGGTAGCCCTGGCCTACCCAAGTCTGGGAGTGTGGGGTAAAGGCCGTAGGAGCCCCACACTCCGCTCAGGTGCCCTGTAATCCCTGAAATTGACTTCCAGTTTATGCCTGCACTGAGCCTCTGCTTCAAACCTTTCACTGAATTCTGCCATACATGTGACTGGGACACCTCCAAGGGCACCTAGTCCTCTACTGCTCCTCCATCCCCAGCACTCTCCTATGATAACCTGAGTTGAGTCCCTGCCCAGGTTCCCCAGAAAATACTCAGCCCACAGATATGGTCAGGGAGCCTGTCTCATCATCTGGGTAAGCCAGGATATAGAGATTGCTTATAAGGGAGCCTGTGCCCATTGGGATTCAGTTCTGACTGAGGGCCTGGGCATCTGTCCCCTGACTCACACCTCAGCCCTTTGCTATTGCTGCAGCTGATGTGGATGCTTTCAACCTGCTCCTGGAAATGAAGCTGAAGAGACGGCGTGAACGGCCCAATCTTCCACGCACTGTGACCCAACTAGTGGCTGAGGATGGGAGCAGAGTATATGTGGTGGGGACTGCTCACTTCAGTGTTGACAGCAAGCGGGACGTGGTGAAGGTAAGCACTGTGTCCTCTAGTAATTAGCATCTACCAGTTTGTACTGTAGGGAAACAGGCCAGAATGACCAGGCCAAGGACACTGCAGCTGGCATTTCCACCTCTAGGGTCCCCCAGGAATGATAAATACTGCTTTGTGTCCCACAGCTAAAGCCTTGTGCTTTTTCCTCATTTTAACAAGTGAAGCTGTCACAGCTTCTGTAGTTGCTTTAAGAATGGAATTGTCGCTGTAGCCTCACACGCTGTCATCACTGACTGCCCCTTCTGGTCTGGTGTGGGTTTGTTATGTGGACCATTGCGGTGTGGCCCTTGCTTTGCAGACCATCCGGGAGGTGCAGCCTGATGTGGTGGTTGTGGAACTCTGCCAGTACCGTGTGTCCATGCTGAAGATGGATGAGAGGACGCTGTTACGAGAGGCCAAGGAGGTCAGCCTGGAGAAGCTGCAACAGGCCATCAGGCAGGTGCGCACACATGTCAGTAGTTAGTGGGCTTTGAGCTCCCATCTCTACATGAGGACCCGTGGCTGTTGTCCCTGCTCTATAGAGAAGTGGCTGAGGCTTAGGGCCCAGAGTCTCCTTTGAGTCTGATACACAGGCTCCTTACCACACCAGCCTTCTGGTCAGTGCCACAGTGCCCTAACCCAGGATTGGACAGAGATTGATCTATTTATTAGTTTCCAGAAAGGCAGGAGCAGGGTGGAGCTGGGAACTCTCATTCGCTAAGCTGAAGGGATGGGTCTCTGCATTGTCTGGCCTGCCCCAGAACTGCATAACCTTTGTCTTCTACATTGCTCCAGACCTTGTAGTCTGTTTCAGGTGATACCAGGCACTCTTGCCCCAGCTGTAGTGAGTGTGCCATCCTTTACTCTGAGGAAACAAGTGATAGTCTCATGGGAGTGTTCCCAGACCAGCTGGGCCTGCTTGGCACCCTAGACTCTTGTGTGAGAGAGGTTACCACATACCTTTACAGGCCATCCCCCTGTAAAAAGCTCTCCCCAGGGGCTGAAGAGATGACTCAGTGGTTAACAGCATTGGTTGCTCTTGCAGAAGACCTGGGTTCAATTCCAAGCACCCACAACCATCCATAATTCCAGTCCAAGGGTATCTGATACCTTCTTCCAATCTCTGTGGGCATTGTGTGACGTGGGTGCGACTACATACACGCAAACAATACACTTATACATATAAAATAAAAATAATTTTTTAATAAACGAATCTTAAAAGCAGTCCCTGTTCAACCAGGGACTGTTAGTACCAGTTCCTCCCCATCCCCCAACAGAGGATCCATGATCCACTGGAAGGAACCACCAACCTGACCAAGCCACATGCTCTTAACTGGGCCTGTAAGTAAAGAGCAGCAGAGGGGAGAGGTGACTTCACAGCAATAATGTGTCACAGTGACAGGTGCTGTCCACCTCCTTGATACCCAGTTTTTGTTGCCATTGTTTTTATACTTTTTTTTTTTTTCAGTGTTTTGTTTTGTTAGTTTTTTGAGACAGGGTCTCCCTGTAGCCCCATCTTGCCTGGAACTCACTGTGTACACCAGACTGGCCTCCATCTCACGAAGAGTCACCTGCCTCTGACTCCTGAGTTCGGGGATTAACAATGTTTACCACCAGACTTGGCTTTATTGCTTTTTGAGTGTTTTGCCTGCGTGAATCTAAGTACCAACTGCATGCAGTGCCCATGGAGACCAGAAGAGGGCATTGGATCCCCTGGAACTGGAGTTACAGATGGTTGTAAGCTGCCAAGTACTTGCTGGGAACTGAACCCCATCCTCTGCAAGAGGACCCAGTGTTCTTAACCTGTGAGCCATTCTCTAGCCCTGGTGTCCAGTTTTTATTTTATGTTGACCATAGGGGCACAGCAGAACTCATCTCCTAATCACTTGGTGCCACCTAGCCCAAGACCGTACCCTATCTCATGGTTAGCCTGGACTGTCCAGTGGAAGCAAGGATACTTCTGTCAAACCAAATATCACCAAGGCCCAGAGTGTACTTCCCTGGGTCAAGGGCCAGACCTTGCTGGGAAGGTGCAGAGCATGGACAGTCTACACAGCAGCTCTGTTCTAAAGAGAGACAACATGCTGGAACCTCACAGAAACTAATCCTGAAGGTTGGACCTCAGCACCATGACCCACATCTCGAGGTCCAGTCAGCCTTGCCAGACCCAAGGCAGGCAGTGCTGTAGTCGCTAGGGATGCTAGGCCTCTGTGTTGCTTTCTGTGGATGGATATGGCAAGGTCTGAGCCTCAGGATCTGCCTAACAGACAAAGGATCAGGTAGTCCCTTTTCAACACCCTTAACCATCCTGTAAAGAAGTCATCTTGAGTGACTCTTGAGGTCAGTATGTATGATCTGTTGTCTGACCCCACCCACCCATGTACCAGTGTACCCTGCCCCTTGGGCCTGGAAAGAGCCCAAGGACACTCATGGGGCCAGGGGCCTGACCCACAGGCTACCATGCTTCACTCAAGCTGCTCTGTTTCCTCAGTCTGCACAGTGTAGCTGACATGGCCCTCTCCCTGCAGAACGGACTCATGTCAGGACTCATGCAAATGTTGCTGCTAAAGGTGTCTGCCCACATCACTGAGCAACTGGGCATGGCCCCTGGTGGCGAGTTCAGGGAGGCCTTCAAAGAGGTAGGTGCTGGACCCCCAACCTGAGAGGACTCTGGGTGTTGGGGTGGGGAGGGGTGCTAATAAATGTTTCCTGTGGCCTCACAAGTCCTAACGCCCAGTCTCTGCTTTAGGCCAGCAAGGTACCATTCTGCAAGTTCCATCTGGGTGACCGACCCATCCCAGTCACCTTCAAGAGAGCCATTGCTGCACTTTCCTTCTGGCAGAAGGTCAAGTTGGCCTGGGGTTTGTGCTTCCTGTCTGACCCAATCAGGTAGGATGTTTCTTGGGCCTGCCTGTAGCACATCCCACGCCTGCACCAGCCTTATGTTCCGGCCTGATCTTTCATGTGGCCCTTCTTTGTCTCCTCCTACCATAAACTCCAAACACAGTGTTTGTGGTCCCTGCCCTGAATCAACAAAGAAGCCTTTCCATGTCCCCATCCCATGGGCTGCCAGCCCACCCCTGCCCATCCGCATGGGCTGCCAGCATGCCCTCTTCCTTTAGCAAGGACGACGTAGAGCGTTGCAAGCAGAAGGACCTCTTAGAGCAGATGATGGCAGAGATGATTGGCGAGTTTCCTGACTTACACCGCACCATTGTCTCAGAGCGTGATGTCTATCTGACCTACATGCTGCGGCAGGCCGCCCGGCGCCTTGAACTGCCCCGCGCCTCTGATGGTGATGGACAAGCTAGGGTGGGGACTCCCCAAGACACTGGTTCCTGTGCCTGACACTAACTTTGCCCTCTCCTGACAGCCGAGCCCAGGAAGTGCGTCCCATCTGTGGTTGTGGGTGTTGTTGGCATGGGTCATGTGCCTGGCATTGAGAAGAACTGGAGCACCGACCTCAACATCCAGGAGATCATGACGTGAGTGCCTTCCTTGTGCCCTCAGCTGCACTCAGTGGTGACCCAGACATGGGGAGACCCTGCTAGGCCTACTACACCTCTTCTTCCCACAGAGTCCCCCCACCGTCCATCTCCGGCAGAGTGTCCCGGGTGGCCATGAAGGCTGCCTTCTTTGGCCTGCTGGGCTACGGCCTGTACTGGATGGGCCGCCGAACCGTGAACCTACTCCTATCACTACCTGCTACACAATTCTGCCTCCAGAGGGTGAGCGAGGCCCGGCCAGGCCGATAGGAGGTCCGTGCCAGGAAGTGACCACACCCAGAGGTTCTGCTCCCCTGCATCAGCTGGTGCTCCTGAGGAGCTGGCACCACCTGCCTGGGGATGTCCCTGGGTGCAGATGTCTCCAAGCCACCCCCTATGGGGGCCTAGGCCAAGCCTTCTCTGCCTTCCCCATCTCTTGCCCGCCCAAATAAAGAATTATTTAACTGTCTGAGCTCAGGCTTCCCAGCAGCCCCACACACACGCTGCAGGGGCCACCCATGGGTTTCAGAGCCGTCCAGTGTCGGGACCCAGTAGCCCCATTCCAAGAGGGCCAGAGGCTGCAGGGAGGCACTGAAGTGCTCCACCCCTCCAGCCCCAGGGTGGGCCTGGCAAACTGCTGCTGTACCTACCTCACTGTGCCTTGTGCTCTGGCCGGCAGGAGCATCTGGCCCAGAGTGCATCTCACTGTGGGTTTGGGGCCGGCGAGTTTGGGAAGCTGGGTATCCATGCAGCTCCTTCCTGTGGGGGTGTGGGACTTTTGGCTGACTGGACATGCACGTGGCGTTGCCAGCTGCGTCTCTGACTCCAGAGAGTAAGGTTTTGGCTTATTTTTTAATGTCTGAAAGTTTTTTACTCAGGTAATTTTAATGTCAAAAAACAAGCAAATGTCAGGAAATACAAGCCTTAACTCCGGTGAGGACAAAGAGGAGTCTTTCTTTGTATCTCTGTCCCCAGTGGGCAAATTTATGTCAGAGGGTCAGCTTGGGGTGCTAGGCCAGCCCCTGCTGGACTACTACAGCCCAGTGTGGGGTGGGACTGCCTCCAGTGTGAGTCTGCTGCTGCTCTTGGCACTGGGAGGGGCTTGACCTGATTCCTCTGCGTTTGGTGGGTGCCCAAACTGCACTATGGGCAGCAGGCATCTACTGTGGGCCACAGAACCAGGGCTATCGTTGGCTGGTACCACACAGCTATGCAAGTGCACAGGTTGTGACTCCTGGCATGTAGTAACAGCAGCCTGGGAGGACCAAGGCCACTCCAATTGTCCTTGTGTTGACTGTCCAATCAAGTGAAACTGTGAGCTGGGCGGGGCTACGGGGCTAGTTGGCCTGTGTACTTCTGTCTCATACTCGTTGACTCATTCCCTAGAAAGAAATAAATTTTAATTTTGGAAGCTCCCGTTTTGTGAAGTGTATGGAAATGGGACTCAGTTGATGGGGGTACTGGTCTCCTCTCATGTCATCTGCTCCTAAGTCTGCAGGGTGCTAAGGGTATTCATGGATCAGAGGGGACATGCCACCCACCTCACCTACCTCAGCAAAGGACCCAAGCTGGCCCCTGATGCCCGCCGATGGATAGCAGAGTGGATTGTGCTAGCCAAACGGATATACTTCAGAGCTATACAACCTCTGGTTCATACCTCCCTCCCTGCATATGTGAGAGGGGAGGAGGCGGGGCCAGCCTTGGGGCCCCAAACAAAAGATCCAGGAGCGGGAACCTGCCTGAAGGAGACTGGCAGTGAACTTGGAGGGTGGCAGGGGCCAGGAGCAGAAGGCTTGGCTGGTGGGACATAAGACTGCCTGTGCTTTTCTCAGCAGTCTGGGTCAGCTCCATGGGCATAACATCAATGGCCAGTAAGAGGGACTAGTAGCTTAGCTTCTCAAACCTAGAGGTAGGCTGGGAATCTAGGACCCCTAAGCCTGCTGCTGACCAGATCTTTCTACAGCCTAGAGGGTAGTGCTGGAACCCCAGTCTGCTGGGTAGAGTGAAGGGTGGGGTTACCTGCTGTATCCCTCCACAGAATTTGGCCCAGGGCAGTCTTTGACTTGTCACCTGAGATCCACACCCAACTAGACTTCTTGCTGCCACCAGGCCCCACTTGGATCCTTCCATTGGACATACAGACAGATCAGAGTAGGGGCATATTGGATTAAACAGCGCTAGAATACACTGCCAGTCCAGGGCAAGGTAGACCCCAAGGGTAGCCAGTAAGACTCCTGTTCAGAGGTGAGCAGAAAGGACACAGATTGAAGCCCTGAGGGCGCCCAGCACACCGTCAGAAAGAAAAAGACACTGCCTAATACAGGATGGCAGACACCAGCTTTGTGGGATGTTGTCTGCTGGGCTGTCACAGCCCCAACCTATTTTGGCCCTGGCAGGGAAAGACTCCTCAGATCTGGGTGGAAAATCCCAGGGCTTGAAGCAGAGAAGGCAGGTACCCCCGTCCAGATGAGCAGTTCTTCTGTGTTCTGCCCTTCATCCTGGAATGATGACCCAGGAGGTGCTTTGTGCCAAATCTGGGAAGAATGGGGTTGTTATGCTTATGGTTGGCAAGAGGCAGGGAAGGTCCTCTATTCTTAGCAGGGCTGCCACCACTTTCCCCAAAGGGTACAGCAGTGTTTAAAAATGAGGAACTCTAATAAAGACATCAGACATGCAAGATCCACCGGGCATGCAGCATCATAGCCAACAAATAACGTTCATCACATTGGACAGTTAGCAGGGCCTGGGGCACTGCTGTGGATCTTCACCACAGTTCTGAAAAGCTGTTTCTGTTACAAGTTTGTATTACATTGATACGCAGAAAAGTAAAGTACACTCTTTTCAAATAAAAAGCATTTAGGGTGCATGGCTGTTGAAGAAGTGCGGGCCAAGGTACCTGCTTGCTGCTTTCCCCAAAAAGTTCTATTACTTGCATGAGAATGGTGGCTGGCCTGTGATCCAGGGTCAAGACCAGGGAAGAAAGATGCACCTAGGCTTGGCAAGGTCCTGAAAGCAGCACAAACTGGGCTTCAGAGGCTTGGGAGTTGGAAGGGTTAGGCTGCCCATGGGGCACAGGACCTAGCAACAGGGCAGGGACCAGGAAGGGGCAAGTCCTCTAGACAAGATCAAGCAGAAACATGTGTCTTAAAGATACAGAGGTATTTGCCCAGCTAGTGTCCATTCCTGCAGATTACCATTGGCTGGGGCTGGAGCACATATTGAACCTGAACTCCTAACCAGTCTGCAGACCTTGTGGGCTGTGGAGCTTAGCTGCAAAACATGAACAACCTCTTTTGTGCCCACTACCCCAATTTCCATATTGGCAAGGAGGGTCAGTTCTACCCACTAACCTTAGGCCAGTACTCAGGAAATCAAGTGTTTACCTGGCCACCTCCCCTCCCCCTAGAGACTTTGTTCCTGCTTTGCCATGAGTGGAGAGGGTTTAAAGCACAGTGAATGGGAGGTAAGATGGGGCTCTCAAGGCCCCCATTTTCCCAGTACTTCTGCTTAACTCCTTCTGGGAACATTGTCTGCTCCCCAAAGCCTGGTCCTGATGGTCCCAGATAGTGAGACAGCCCTGGACACCTCAGATCTGGAAGAACTATAGGGGAACAGAAAGAGCTACCAAACCCACGATTCCTCTCCATGGGGGGTGATATAGTCTGGGCCTCTGTCCATACTGACAGGAGCGAAGCACCTTCAGCACCCTGGACTGAGAGCATGTTTGCCCGTGCTGTGTGAACACCATTGGCAGTTTTGCCAGTTGCAGCCTCTATTGCTCAGGCACCTGCAGACAGTGGTATAGCAGCTGTGGCCTGGTCAACTCAAGCCTTGGTCAAGGGATGCAAGGACTCCCTCTGGCCTACAGGCAGCAGTGAGCAGACCCTGCACTACAGCATGTGGCACATACACAGGACCCAGACAGAAAGCCTAGGTTCTACACTGGCTCAGCCTGCCGGGTGGAGCTTTACACATTAAACACTCAAACCTGCTGCCTACTAGAACCTGTGTCAGCAGAGGAGAGACAAGAGTAGCAGTCAGCTCCTGCCCCACCCAGTCCCTTGGGCCCTGGGCTGCCTAGAGGGCCCCAAGAGGATTTCTTGGAGGAAGCCACTGCAGCTCAGTGGTATGGTCAGCAAAGAAGAAAGCCTGCTGTCCTTCTGTGTTACCCTGCTGGAACTTTGTACTCACTAGTGTCCCACAGGCCACAAGCTTGGTGAGGTCCCAGCCTGACGTTCGTAGGTCTTTCATAACGTAGTTCTGCCAGATTCCATAGTGCCAATCAGACCCAGAGCCAAACTGAGTCAGGCCAGGGAGATGGGTCAGGACCACCCAAGGCCTGGAAGGAGCAGAGAGTGGTGACACCAGGCCTGGATCAAGTCTCCTAGGACAGTTACAAAGAACACTGAAAACCAAGGCAGTGACTACACAAAAGGCCGGTAGGGGGCAGGTTGCTGTGAAGTGCAGGAAGGGGCTCTCCTCAGTCACCCATCTACCTCACCATTTGGTTTCCTTATGCACAGCAAGCATCTCATACCCTATGCAAAAGACAGGGGATTCACTAGTGGACAGAGCTGGGTTCCCTACAGCTTCAGAAACGCACTCTGTGACGCACCCCAGGAAAAAGTTCCCGATATGGTCCTTGAGGTGAGGAACTGAGGGCAGGGCTGGAACAGAGTGACACTGTGCATTTGACCAGGATCTCTGGGATTGGCTCAGGGTCTCCGATGTTTGGAGCCAGTTAATTTCACTGGGCACTGTCCTGGTAGCCTCATCATCAAGGTCCCTATCCAACTGGACTAAGGTGACAGATACACAGAATGGCGAGATAGGGGAATGTAACCATTTCGGAGAAGTGCTGTGTAGGGAAAAAAAAGAGTGGTCTGAGGTGCCAATGGGGAAGCACTTGAGGGCAAAGGACCTAGCACGCATCTCTGGAACCAGGCTCTGATCAGGCCAAGCAGCCTGGCCCGGCCCATTGCTCAATCTCTGCTTTGGCCTTGCCCTGGTACTATTGCTGACCCAAATGATCCCCGTGTGAAGTCTTGTGGCCAGCTTCCACCTGGCCCACATATCCCAGGGGCATTGTCAGGACCACTGGCCTTTCCTTGGTCTGAGAAAATGAAAAACTGTCCTAAAGTTGGGGACATGATGATAGGGTCCTTGTATACTGTACATTATAGGAGCACATTTCTACTTCATTCTGTGGGAAGGAGTCTACATGCACACAGGGATAATGGTTTGTTTGCTCCGAGTTAACATTCAGTCTAGATGTCATCCAAATAACTGGCGCAGAAAGGATGCAAGACTCGGATTTTGCAAACCTTTCCCTTGTCGCACTAACACTAACAGAGGCAAGACTACACTTTGGAGGGGCTGGCAGCCTTTGTTTCCCCACCTACAGAATCCGCTGACTAAAGATAACGTCAATCCACCGCCTCTTAGGCTTGGCTCTCTGATTAACAGCCTGGAGAGTCACTTTCTGCTTTCATGCATTGGACAGGCAAAATGGGCCTAACCCACAACCACTGGTGGCCTCCACACACGTGGGCGGTCTTTGGAGACCGCTCTCAGTCAGCCGGCTTGGGGCCTTTTAACCCGTGTCGGATGGGCGGGCGAGGCAGCCAATCAGAGCCGAGATTTCGGGGGCGGGAAGGAGTAGGGCTTCCGGGCGGACAGCCTAGTTTCCGGCGGCGGCGGCAGGCGGCAGGCGAATGGCCTCCCTACGGTCCGCGTTTGGCGCTGCGCTCGCGGCCACCGGCGCTCGGCCGCCCTGTCTGCGCACCGCGTGCCCGTCCCGCGCACTCCGGTCCGCCTGGGCCGCCACCATGGAGACCGCGCCGCGCTGGCTGGCGGGGCTGCGCTTCGATAACCGCGCCCTGCGCGCGCTTCCCGTAGAGCCTCCCGGGCCCGAGGCCGCGCTGCGCACGCCGCGCCCGGTGCCCGGAGCCTGCTTCAGCCGCGCCCGGCCTGCCCCGCTGCGGCGGCCGCGCGTCGTGGCGCTGTCGGGGCCCGCGCTGGCGCTACTGGGGCTGCAGGCGGGCGGCGCCGAGGCGGAGGCGGAGGCTGCGCTCTTCTTCAGCGGCAACGCGTTGTTGCCGGGCGCCGAGCCCGCCGCGCACTGCTACTGCGGACACCAGTTCGGCCAGTTCGCGGGGCAGCTGGGCGACGGTGCCGCCATGTACCTGGGTGAAGTGTGCACGGCAGCGGGCGAGCGCTGGGAGCTGCAGCTCAAGGGCGCCGGCCCCACGCCCTTCTCCAGGTGCGTGGTGGGAGCCAGGCGGTGCGGCCCTCGGAGGGTGGCCAGGGAAGGGGCTGGGTGGGAGCGCCGCAAGTCCGGGAACGCTCTCCGGAGAGGGCGGGACCCCGAACCCAGGACCGGGAGACGGCCTGTGGCCAGGGAGAGCGGGGACGGGTCTGGGCCTCCCGTGCTGCCGGCGCTCCGCAGAAGCCACCAGGCGTCCATTCTGGGAGTGGGCGCGAAAGAGCGCGCCTCGGACGACCGTGCGCACTGCTCTGTGGAGCCAGATCCATGAATGACACTCACTCTTGCTGGAGCGCCCTACCCGGGGCCGAGGTTCGGAAATGGCGTGTCGGACCGGCATCCAAGCCCCTGCTCTGCAGTGCCACCGAGCAGTCTGCTTCTCCAATTTGCCCAGCTTCTACGAGGCCTCCCTGTGGCCCCGGCACCCCTAGAGGGCCTGGGGGACCGTCTCTTCTCGTACCTACCCGCACCGTGGTCACTCTCCCAAGCCCCTCATTTCTCATCCTCCCGTCAGTACTTGGGTGGTCCAGGGCAGGCCCGTGTCCAGACAAGACAGGACCAAGGGAGCTCTTCTCACCCAAGTCCCTATAACCAGGTGCAGCGCTTAGGCCCTGCTGCTTTGTTTCTACATGATTTTTATACTTTAGGTACTTGCTAAATGACTAAAAGACAGATGTAAGTTGGGATTTTTATGGTCAAACGTTCAAAATCTGTACCTCTCACCCCCACTTCCTCCAGCCACTAACATACCAAGCGCCCTCCACCAGGCTTTCTCTTCATCTCTAATCAAGATCCTCACAATAGTGGGTTCTTCCTCGGCACCTCACTCCCAAGCCTTTCTGCTCTGCCCCATGGCAGTTTTACTGTCTCACCTGGTGCACCATCCCAAACCTCAGCAGCCTTTTTCGAGGTTGGAAAGATTGTCAAATGCCCCATTCTGGAGCCTATTCATTCTGTAAGCAGCTTAAACTCTGTTTTCGAATAATTTATGTTCATCAGTTATGAAAAATGGGCCTGTGATTCTTTGCTCTTTGGAAGGCTTTGTTACCTTACTATGGTGCTGAGTATTGAACCCAAGGTCGTATGTGTACTAAACTGCCACACAGCTATATATCCAGCCATGAACATACTGTTTATGTTTGAAGACGGGGTTTTTAGTAGTTGTTTCCTTACCTGAAGTCAGCTAGAATACATTTCCTTTAAGATGGGGATCACCTGGACCCTTGCTCAGGCCCCATTTACTTCCATGTGTGTCTCAGGGTCCCTGTTCTCAGTACTTCAAGACTTTAGGCTGAGTTGGTTGTGGAGCCAGAGCTACTAGAGCCCTAAGTTGTGCCGGTGGCTTCTTTGCCTCTGCCCCTCCCTCCCTTGGCTGCCAGGGCTTCTGAACACACTCCTCATGGTGGACTCTGGAACTCCACACAGGAGCCTCAGTCTTGTTCAAAGCCAGCTGCCTTGCCACAGAGAAGCTAAAGCTGCCAAATGATCACACAGCAAGGGCCAAGGGGGTGGTGGAAAGCTCACAAGACACCTGACTTGTGTTTCTAAGGTCATGTTTACTAGACCCAAACCAGGTTGGCATAAGTGGCTTTTTCATAATCTTTTTTTTGTTTTTGAGACAGAGTTTCACTATGTAGCCTTAGCTGGCCTGAAACTCAGATTCTCCCTGTCTCTGCCTCCAGAGTGCTAGAATTAAAGGTATACAACACCACACCGGGTCTTTTTGTTTTTCTTGAGACCTGGTGTCATAGCCCAAACTGCCTTGAAACTCACTGTGTAGCCCTGGCTACACACTGGCCTTGAACTTTTGATCCTCCTGTCTTTTAGTGCTGGAATTACAAGGCTACACACAGCAGGCTGGTTTGTATGGATTCTAGACAGAGGCCTGCCTCTATTGGTCAGGGTATCCAGGGTTTTCATCCTATAAGGAGGGGCTCTTAACATGGCCTGTCCAGGTAGCCACTATGCTGTGCTGCCAAAAGAAAGAAAGAAAATAGGTTCGGTGTGTGAAAAAAATTCAGGGTGCACTATCACGGTGAGGCTTCCTTGCTCCACTGTGTTCTCTAGTTCCAAGCCCCTAAGACTGTCACTCAGAGGTAGGTAGGTTGCCACTCCATTTTATTTCCTGTGGGTGTGGCCTATGTAGCATGTCTGACAACTTCTCGTGGCACCACACACCATCTTTACTGGAGTCTTAAGAGTTTCTGCCTGCCTTTTGGGGTTGGAGTAGAGCTTGAGCTCATCTCCAGCAACACAGCTGACTCAAGTATGTGCCTATGCCCACTCACCAGGGTGCTCTTCAGTTTTTGTTTTTGAGACAGGGTCTCCCTGTAGCCTCAGCTGGCCTGGAACTCACTATGTAGACAAGGCTAGTCTTGAAGTCACAGAGATCCATGCCCAGCCTTGGTTTTTCTTTTGTACAAATAATGCTCTGTGTATGCTTTGTTGTACAAGTGTTTTTGCAAATAGATTCATGAAGACAGAACTGCAGGCTTGAGGGTGTCTTTGTCCTCGCTGGCACTCAGTCATACAGGTGCCACACCTGAACAGTATTGGAATGTTGGGACCTGTGAGTAGAATCATTTGAAACTTGGGCCTGGAGAGATGGCTTGGTAGTTAAGAGCACTGGCTAGTCTTACAAAGGACCTGGATTCAGTTCCCAGCACCTGCATCAGGGAGCTGTTGTATATGGCCTTCCCAGGCACCAGGCACACAAGTGGTTCATATATATATATATATGCAGGCAAATATTCAAACACCTTTAAAAATTTTTTTTTAAAAATAGGATGGGCTGGAGAGATGGTTTAGTGGTAAGAGCACTTGCTGCTATTATAAAGAGAAGATGACTGGTTTTCAGTTCCCAGTACCCACATGATGTTTATAACTCTTGTTCCAGGGGACCTGATGCCCTCTTCTGGTCTCCACAGGCATTGCACACATACCGTGCATTTGCATACATGTTGGCAAAACATGCATATAAAATATTTTTAAAAGATTTTTAATTATATGTATATGTGTTTGTATACAGGAGTGTGGGTGATTGCAGTCTGGAAGAAGGTGTTACATCCCCGGGAGCTGGAGTTACAGGTGGTTGTAAGCCATCTCTCTAGTTCCCTACATAATTTTTTTGAGTTTTAGAAGTTTTTTCAATATTACTTTTATTTTATGTCTATGAGTGTTATGCCTGCATGTGTGCAAGTGCTTCCATGTTGTGCAGTGCCCTCGGAGGTCAGCAGAGGGCATTGGATCCCCTGGAACTGGAGTTGTTGGCTGCCGTGTGGGTGCTGGGAACCAAACCTCGGTCCTCTGCAAGAACAGCCAGTGTTTTTAACCACTTAGCAATCTCTCCAGTTCCAGAAGTATATTATAGGGAGCTTAAAAGACAGAAAGAAAGTAGAGCTCCTGTACAGCAGGATCCCTGGGAGTGGGATACCATTGAGCTGAAAAAAAGGGAGGAATAGGAAAAGCAGCTTCCTGCCTGTAGCAGTGAACAACAGAAAGATGAGAAAAGAGGTACAGTTAAATCAGGAAAAGTAGAGCCGTGGTCCATATATTCACTCTCCTGCAGTTTCCAAGCCAAATGCATCAGAAACAATATAGGAATATTAGGGGTGTTTTTGAGAGTGACAGAGCCTTTCTTAGTTCTGTTATGCTTAGCTTGAGAGGCTAGGGTCCTGAAAATTCAATGGCCACTAAAGCCACCTCAAGCCAGAGGCTTTTGAGTTCTTGTCTCATGAATCAGAAGACTGAAATTCATGGACCACAGAGGGTAAGTTTTGGAAAGATGTATTTTATTATAGAGAGTTTGGGAGAAAGAAAGAAGGCAGAGCTCCTTTATAGCAGAAGGCGTTCCCAGGAATGGGATACCCTCAATTTGGTTGTTTTTGAGACAGGATCTCACTGTGTAGATCTTGCTGACCTGGAACTTGCTATGTAGACCATGCTAGCCTTGAACTCACAGAGAACCTGCCTTTGCCTTTTGAGTATTGGGCAACCTCTCCTCCTCCCAGGACACTACTCAGGGACCAGTGGCCCAGATGAGTGTGTACCCACCATGCTCAGCTCCAGTGCCTCATTTAAGAAAAAAAGGTAGTTGGAATTTGTTCATCTCTAGACCTCTGCCTGACTGGCTCAGTGGTCTGTGTGTTTGATTTCAGACAAGCCGATGGTCGCAAAGTCCTGCGGTCAAGCATCCGTGAGTTCCTATGCAGTGAAGCCATGTTTCACCTGGGGATCCCCACCACAAGGGCCGGGGCCTGCATTACATCTGAGTCCACGGTGGTGCGTGATGTGTTTTATGATGGTAATCCAAAATATGAAAAGTGCACGGTTGTGTTGCGTATAGCTCCCACTTTTATAAGGTAATGCTGGGGTCCATTAGGCCTGTCTAAAGTGCTTGTTCATAGATCATAGAAGATCCATGCTTATGCAGCCAGAATTGAGCCAAGCACATGAACAAGAAACAGCAGCTGGCTAGGGTCAGGATCTGGCCCCCAGTACCTCAGAAAGTGCAGCCTACCCATGAAGTAGATGATTTGTACCCACTGGGAGGGACTTGAAGTATCATAGGCTCTTGCTGTATATCCCATCCTGTATATGAACAGTTGTGCCAGTCCCTTTCCTGTCCCCATCCAGGCACTTGATGGAACTAGAAGAGACTGTGAGGATGGCCCACACAATGGTGACCTGGGAGGGACTGCCCACATAAGCTTATGGGAAGGCACACATACAGAGATGTTCCATAGGAGTTTAGGACCAAGAACTCCCTAAAATTCCCACAAGGAAATGGCCTCATTTAGTGTCATCCTAAATAGGCTATTGTAGTGGAGGTTTCCTAGGCTTTGGGTCTTTTGTAACCATCCAGTGGCTGATTAGCCTACTCCTTTCTGGCAGGCTTATTTCTTTGCTGTCACCTCAATCTGGTATCCAAAAAAATACTTTGGGGCTAATTATCTGAACCAAGAACTGCCAGAAGGCGCCTGGGGTGGTCTTAATAGTTTTCTGTCCTGCCCAGCCCAGACTCATCAGTCCCCCTGATAAGCACCAACTACCATACCAGGCCAACTGTTGGGCTTTGGCTTTTACTGACCCCTGGGATGGAAAGGACCCATGACTACTGTACTCTGGTAGCCCTTTCCCTGACTTTGTTGAGTGCCTTACTATGTTCATAGCATTGCTGTTGCTGGCCTTTGCCCAACAGTTACCAATAGCATCCCTAGTTAACAGACACAGGTGTCCCCAGACATACCTCATGTCTCTTGTGGGACAGTCATTGAGTTAAGAACACTAACCCTTATACAGATTGTTTGTAGTAGAGCTAACCCTGCTTGTCCCCACAAGATGTGAGGTATACACAGAACCTTCTGTGGAGTTTGTCTTGGGGGAGAAGAAAACTTCATTGTAGTTTCTGTGGCCCACAAGCCTTCTAGGTTCTGGGAACAAGGGGCTGGCTGGCAGGCGAGCAGACTGATCAATGTCTGTCACTCAGAGCGTGGCTATACTCTGGTTGGGTATTATTTTGTTCAGTCAGGGTACTTTCCCATATTAGGGCTCCAAGGCCTATTACCACAAAGGTTTTTTTTTTTTTTTTTTTTCACAAGTAGCTGGGCTCTGTCTGACCTGTTTAACACTGGGGTTTTCCCTGCAGGTTTGGCTCCTTTGAGATTTTTAAGCCCCCTGATGAGCATACAGGGCGTGCAGGCCCCAGTGTGGGGCGGAATGACATCCGAGTCCAGATGCTCGACTATGTGATCAGTTCTTTCTACCCTGAAATCCAGGTTGCCCACGCCTGTGACAGTAACAACGTGCAGAGGAATGCTGCCTTCTTCAGGGAGGTAGGCAGAAGCTTCACACTGGCCTCCCTGTTGGCCACCAGTTGAGCCATACTTGCTGCCAAATATGGTCGCTTTGGCTGGGGACAAAGGCTTTTATCTGGTATTCCTGTCCTTTTGTGGTGCTTGCTCCTGTCCTCAATTCCCATCACCTCCCAGATTCCCTTGGACTGACTGGGCAGCCTAAAGGCACTAGGGCATTTTGATGCTTTGACATTGAGACACCTGTGCTGGGTGCACCTGCAAAAACCAGGAGGCCCAGCTAGTGTTGGAGACACATGAGCAGCAGTACCCTTGGTGCTGAATGTCATTGCTGATAGCAGCCCCAACCCAGCAACACCCACCTGTGGTCTCAATTTGGGGAAACATAGACTGCCCCAGCCAGAGTCTGGGTCTATCCCCAGCAGGGTTCACATGGGATCTGATGGCAGCATCCCTGCCACAAGGAGTTCTGAGTACAGTGTGGGAACATGAGCCTCACTTGGGCGAGTAGGATCAGTGGGCACAGGAAATTGGAACACAAGACTTCTCTAAGGCACAGCTACAGTAAGGGCCAGGCACAGTCTTGTTTCTGTGTGGCTTGGGCTGTAAGCTATTGCTACTGATAGGTCACTCTTAGGTCCTGCCTCCAGCACAATGTGGGAGATCCTGACATACCACAGAACACCAGAAGTGATGAGGCTCAGCCTCCTTACACAGAAGTGCCTGGGTGGTCTGGTCAGCTTGGACTGTACCTTTAGGCTTCTGTCTTTGTATCAGTAAAGCTGGGAGGACAGGGAATAGGGAATATTGCCTAATTCCCAGGAGCTTCTGCCGTTCACAGAACTGAGGTATAGATAGGCCCTGGCTCTACGAGGAGATTGCTGGGCAGTGAGGTCAGTAGTATATAGTCCTGTACTTGGGGCTCTTGTTCTCCAGGCTATATTGGTACCATGTGTTCAGAAGCTGCCTCTAGTTGGGTAACTGAGTAACAGGGTAGGTATCCTGGCCCCTAGGACCCAACATGGAGGGGGAACAGCAGCTTGGACCTGGGCAGGTCTACCTGACTGTGGTTCCCCTGCTATTGCTGCAAGATCTTCCTGGGGCTGCATTGCTCATTTTTAGGGTTTATTAAAAATTAGCATATAAAGAAGGTGGTTGAAATGGGTGTTAGGCCCCCACACACCAACTCATCTAAACACACTTCTGAACACTGAGAAGGGATCACAGAGGGCTCTGGACTGATAACCACACAGGGAACGCCTGCTGGCATCCAGATGTAGTGGGAGGTGTTGAAGCTTCAGTAAAGGCAGGTGGGCTTGGAGGGGATTCCCGAGAGGGTGCAACCAGACCTGTCCTGCTCTAGGTGACACGACGAACAGCACGGATGGTGGCTGAGTGGCAGTGTGTTGGCTTCTGCCATGGCGTGCTCAACACTGACAACATGAGCATCATGGGGCTCACCATTGACTATGGACCCTTCGGCTTCCTGGACAGGTCTGATAGCCCTAGAGCTGCAGGTGGTAGGTCTTTTGTAGTGTGCTGCCCACCTAGGAACTGGTCCCTGCAAGAGGCAAACACCAGTAGCACAGCGTCATGGGTATGGGGAAGGAGCAGGGATCATTTGGCCTGTGTGTTGCTTCTATTCCGTTTTTTAGTATTCATTCCAACAGTGCCTGGTCAGCCATTCCTACAAGGGGTTTGTTAGAACTTGTTATATAGCCTGGGCTGACTTTCAAGTTGTGATCTTTTGCCTCAGGCTCCCAAGTGCTAGGGAATGCATGAGTCTCATCACATCCGGCCTCCCTAGAGAGTTTTGAACAAAGCAGTGTGTCATTCCTTAGCCTTTTAGAACAAGTCCTCCCCTGCCAGGCTGAAAGTTCAAAGGAGTAATTGGGTCGGGGCAGAAGCAGGTAGTAAGTAGGGATGGTCCCATCTGGTCCAATGCATAGTCTTGATCTCAAGGAGCTTCAGAGGATATCCTCTCACCCTGAGGTAGAGCTGGTTATGTATAGGCAAAAAAGTATAGCCTTTCAAGTTCTTGACCTGAGACCACAGGGCAGGACAGAGTAAGAATGCTGACACCATAGGCATGGCCCTGTCCCATTGCCCCCCCCACCCAGGAACCTGTCCCTTCTGACAACACTGTTCCATATGGCAGGTATGACCCTGACCATGTGTGTAATGCCTCTGACAATGCTGGGCGCTACACATACAGCAAGCAGCCCCAGGTGTGCAAATGGAATCTGCAGAAACTGGCCGAGGCACTGGAGCCTGAGCTGCCCCTTGCCCTGAGTGAGGCCATCCTAACAGAGGAATTTGACTCTGAGTTCCAAAGGCACTATCTACAGAAGATGCGCCGGAAACTGGGCCTCATTCGGGTAGAGCAGGAGGAAGACGGGGCACTTGTGGCCAAGCTTCTGGAGACTATGCGTGTGACTGGTGAGCCATAAAATCATCATTGTGAGCAAATAGTGTACACTTTACCATTCTAGGTGTGCAGCCACTGACACTGCCTGTTAGATTTACCTGTGACCGGCTTAAGAGCCTACAGGTCCCTCTAACATGGTAACAGCATGTGTCCAGGTCTTACTCCATGAATGCTGCATATCCAGTACATGATGATCCTTAGGTTTTCTCATGTGGCTGCTGCATATAGTGTTGCTTTGAAAAATCTGTCCAGTTTTGAGTCCATTTTCACTTGAGTTATACAGTTAAAAGGATTAGCAGACCATATGTTTAGCTCACCCCCCGACTGCTTTGGCTACAATTTCTAAGACTGTATTGAGAAAAGTGGCTAAAATGGGCATCTTTGTGTTTGTTGTTTTGTTCTTTGTCTTAAATCTGTGGGCTTTGTCTTCAGACAATCTCACATGTAGCCCAAATTGGCCTTGAACATGATCTTCCTGCCCTCGGCCTCTTGAATGCTGGGAATTACATGCCCAGCTTCTCAAGTTTTTGTCTTTGTATGTTTGGTTGCCTCAGCCTCTTTAGGTTCTGTTTGCATATTGTTTCTTTTTATTCTGTCACTTTCATCAGATAGAAAGCAATGAAGTCGAAAGTCTTTTTCTCCATTCTGCCTCTTCCATTATAGGGGTGGTCAGTCTGTTTACTGTTCCCAAAATTCCTAACAAGGAGGCACTTGGACTAATCATTTTTTCTATGTCTTATACCTGTTTTGACCCTCATTGGTTGTTTTATCTCTTTATCTTTTTGAGACAGGGTCTTGTCCATGTAGCCTCAGAGATGGGAAAGGAGCTGGAGCACTGGCTCTCTTACAGAGGACCCAGGTTCCATTCCCAGCACCTACATGGCAGCTAACAACTGTAACTCCATTTCCAGGAGATCCAACTGCTGTCCTCTTCTGACCTTGGGCATTGTACAACACAAGAGACCTACATACAGGCAGGCAGTACACTCACACACATTAATGTAAAATTTTTGTATATAACTTTTTTTTTTACTGTGGCTGAGGGTATCCCAACCCTTGAGCAGTCCATTTTGCAGGTGCTGATTTCACAAACACCTTCTACGAGCTGTGTTCCTTCCCAGCTGAGCCCTCAGACCTTGCAGAGTTCCTGGCTAGGCTGACTTCCCAGTGTGCCTCTCTGGAAGAACTGAAGCTTGCCTTCCGACCCCAGATGGATCCTCGGTATTTCCTTGGAATTTGTTTTCAAAGGGAGAAACATTTAAGAACAGAAGGAGGTGTTGCAGACAGAGCCAATGGGAGTCATTTATTCCCTGGGTATACCTGGGACCCAGGTAGCTGCCCTACTCCTGGGCACAAAGGGTAGTCAGGTCACATCTCTGCAGCACTGAGGACAGGGATGCTGACATTGAGAAGCAGGGCACAGCTGACTGGTGGACTGCACTGGGCTTCCCAGGTACCAAGCAGACCTTGGAGCAGGGTAAGGCCACTTACTGCCCCTGGCTGAGGTGCTGTCCATGCTACCACTCCTTAACAGGCAGCTCTCCATGATGCTGATGCTTGCACAGTCGAACCCACAGCTCTTTGCACTCATTGGCTCCCAGGCAAATGTCACGAAGGAGCTTGAGCGTGTAGAACAACAGTCACAACTGGAACAGCTGAGCTCTACTGAGCTGCAGAGCAAAAATGCAGACCACTGGGTGGCCTGGCTACAGGAGTACAGGTAAGCAGTACCCAGAATCATCTGTACCAGCTCCTTGGTGCCATGACCCTGGATTGGGAGGGATGGCGGGGAGTTGTTCTTGTTGGTAATGTCCTGCTGGGATGTGGTTCCAGAGCTCGGCTGGACAAGGACAAGGAAGGTGTTGAAGACACTGTTGCTTGGCAGGCAGAACGCGTGCACATCATGCATGCCAACAACCCCAAGTATGTCCTAAGGAACTATATTGCACAAAATGCCATTGAGGCCGCTGAAAATGGAGACTTTTCAGAGGCAAGCACATACCTGTGTTTGTTCTGTCCCTGGAGGGAGGGCTGGCATTTGATGCCCCTCACTCAGCTCTCCTCACCTGGTTCTCCTCTAGGTACAGCGCATCCTGAAGCTGTTAGAGTCTCCTTACCATAGTGAGGGAGAACCTATGGAGGCTACAGGCCCTGAAGCAGCAGCAAGGATCACTGGTGGACAGTGTTCCTACAGCAGCAGACCACCCCTCTGGGCAGCAGAACTCTGTGTAACATGATCCTCATAGTGGCCTTGGTATCCTCCACATACATACCTGGAGTCTCCCAAGGCCCAGCCATTGGGCTGCTGAGTTGCTGAGACCACTGGACTGCTGTCCCCACCCCCAGTCTCTCCATGATGTCAGAGATCTACAGTCAGGATCTGACCCATCTCTGTCTGATACCAGCTCAGCAGTACCATCCTGGCTTAACACTCAACTTGTCCCCAGCATAAGCTGCTTCATGCTTCTGAGTGATGCAGATGGCTGAGACTTGTGACCTGTCTGTGCCCCTTGCCCTGGCACCTGTTGAATCTCCCAAGCCTCTAAATAAACCAGTAGCTTTTTCAGGCCTGTTTTGGTGATCACTGCCTAATTCCCTGACCCTTGCCCCAGGTAGGTCAAGTCAGGATATAATACCATGGTTCTGTATGCCCTCAGGAGTCCTGATAGTAGTTGTTGAAGTTGATACGAAGCAGAAAGTCCTCCAGGTGGGGCTGGTAGCCACGGTTCACAAGCTTGGTCACCACTGAAGAAGAATCCAGCTCTCAAGATCCTCCCCACCCTATGCCTGGCCACCCCAGCATCCCTGCCCAGCAGGAGAGCTCACCTTTGAAGAGGAAGTGGGAATAGTACTTGAAGGTGCTGTAAGACTGCTGCATGAGTGCAAAGTTGGGGTGCTCAGCCCCACAGGGGCCACTAGCTGGTCCCCAGGCCTGGGAGATGAGTTGGCTGCGGAATTTGAGCACCAGGCTGAAGATACTGTGGATGATGTTCATGACTGGTGCCGCCTTCTCTGTCAGTAGGCCCCTAGGGGAGGATAAAGCTGCTTGATAGACTGCCTAGCCTGACCAAGGCATGCCCAGGTCCAGGTGCCTCCTGCCTCACCTGAAAACAGCCCTGTGCAGGTACTCAGCATGGGCCCGCTGGATCTCCTCCAGGTCACCCACTACAGCTAGCCGGGCCCTGAACTCACACCAGCTGACATGGAGGATCTGGTTGGCTATGTAGCCCTGAATGACCTTCACAAAATGCTGCATCTCATGCTTAAACAGCTGCAGCTGGCGGAACTGCACTGAGCCAGCTGTGTGGCTTACCAGGGCTGGTGGGAAACAAGAGGGTGAGCAGCAGGCTGAAGCCACACATAGGGTGGGATTAGGCCAGGTCTCACCTGTGCGCTTGAGGTGAAAGCAGACATCCTTGAGTGTCCACATCATAAGCTTCAATTGTAGTAGGAAGGAGAAGATGCCACTGTACTTGATTAGGCAGCTCTCGGTGATGACAATGTTGAGGGGCCAGTCGACCTGTGCAGGAAGCCACACTTAGCATCTGCAATCACAGGACAGGCCTCCCCATACACCCATGACAGGACACTGCTGACCTTGTACCTGAGCTCCAGGCAGCTCAACACATCCGGAGCATTGGGGGCAAACACTTCTGGCAAGTACTTGAGGGCAAAGGACAGGTTGGTAGCATGTGGGGTATCCCCATGGAGGCTGTACTGCAGCGCCTTACTGAGGATGCTGTTGAGGACCAGCGGGTTGAGCAGCTCCCCAGGAGTTTGCCCAGCCCCTAGCTAAGGAAAGAAAAAGACATTGTTCCAAGGAGTCCCAAGCTTGGGCCTGACTCTTCCTTCCTTGCCAGTGCCCAGCACCCCAAGCAGCATGGCCATCATCTCCTAGAGGCTACAGCACATCTGGATGCTAGCCAGGATGAGCCTGGAGTCAGCAGCCAGCCTCATCTAACCTATGGCCTCTCCACCCTACCCCATGTCAGCCCTAACCCAACTCTACATCCTAGAGATACCTTCTCAAAGAGCAGGTCACTAAGGGACTGAGCAAACTCGCCATCTTCCATCAGCAGGAAGTGCCTCAGTGCTTCAAAGTGTGCATCCAGGTGCAGCTCCACAAAAAAGTAGTCCACAGCAGCTTTGTTCACCAAGGAAACACTGGCGGGAGAGGGCCTGGAGTTAGGGCAATGGGCAGAAGAGGGCGGGTGGGTGTGGCTGGGCAGGTGGTAGCACTCACTGGGCAGCCAGAGGGGCTGTTAGGGAACGTTTCATAAGCACAGGCAGTGTCAGCAGCTCACTAAGCTGTACTGCGGTCTCATCCACTGCTGACTGGACCTGGGGGTCCACAGGGAAGGCAAAGGCCCGGGGAAGCATGTGGTGTACCAAGTGGGCAACAGGAGGCTCTGCTGTAAGAACAAAACAGACTGCTGATGAAGGATACACTGATCCAGAGTCTCCCATATACCCTCCTTAACATGCCACTGTAGCTGGCCCACTCACACATAGATTCATAGCTGTCCGGGTACTGCTCCAGGTGGTATAGCCTTGTAAGGTCTGCCAAGTAGGCCTGCTCCTTGCCCCAGCGTCTGGCCTCAGCCTCAGCCTCTGTGTCTGATAACTCCTCACTAGGGCCTGGGCTGCTTGGGACAGCTGTGCCTTCCTGGAAAGAGGCCAACAACTGCTACCCACCCAGCACACTACCCCTGGGTTCCCCTGGGCTTGTGTTAAAAAAGAAGGAAATGGGACTGTGGGACCCCCATATGGTGACCTTCCCTCCATACTCCTCTGACCTGTGAGCTTGGAGGCCACCTTGGAGAGAGGTCTTCAGTGTCGCCAGTCCTCCCTGGATCTGAAAAGATACAAATGGGTAGGAGTCCTCAGTGCTCAGCACCTGCTGAGACACAGGAGGGCTGGCCCAGAGAACCCTTCCATGTCCCACCCAACAGCAGCTTAGTCCTGACAAGGGACAGAGAGGACAAATTGATGTACCTCGTCTGCCTTCTATTCTAGGCTGTGCCATGTAGCTCCCCCCTGACCACTCCCTTCTGACCTGTCTCTTCAGGGATGTCATTTCCCAGAGTGCTAGGCTCGGCCACAACAGGGAGCTTGGTCTGCAGGCTACCTTCCTCTCTGCTGCCTGGGCTAGGGGAATTGATGGTAGGTTCCATTTCTCCAGGCAGCTGTGGCCCATATTCCATGGCTGGACTTTGTGCTTCCAGGCTAAGGCTTATCTGGGATACACAGTTAGGGAAGCTCTGGTGGGGCATGGATAGGTCAGACTCAGTTTCTGGTAAACACATCCTCAGAATCAGAGGGGACTGAGAAGTATGTCCACATGGTTGAGGAGCCACATCTGATACATTCTGCCTAACCTTGATGCTGGCATCTGACACGTGTCCATGAACATTCCACCGTGGCTGAGAGGGAGCCACGTCTGATACATTCTCCCCTATCTTGATGCTGGCATCTGATACGTGTCCATGAACATTCCACCGTGGCCGAGAGGGAGCCACGTCTGACACATTCTCCCCAACCTTGATGCTGGCATCTGACACGTGTCCATGAACATTCCACCGTGGCCGAGAGGGAGCCACGTCTGACACATTCTCCCCAACCTTGATGCTGGCATCTGACACATGTCCATGAACATTCCACCGTGGCCTAGAAGGAGTCAGATCTGATACATTCTCCCCAACCTTGATGCTGGCATCTGACACATGTCTGGAGATGTTCCATGGTTGCTGGCCAGAAGCCATTCCAGAAGCATGGCTATCTGTGGAGATGGTAGTTCCTGACATGTGTTCAAGAAGTTGTCCCACAGGCTGACAACTCCCTTCCTCAGGAGTAAGAGCCTCTTGCTCTTCAATGCCCAAGCTGTCCTGGACATCCTGGAGGGACCCTAGTGAAGGAGCTGGCCTCAGGATGGTATTGAAATCATACTCTGGCTGAGTAGCCTGGGGACCAGCTTCTGTGAGTGCCACCCTAAAGGTCACAGGAGGCAGGTCTGAGCAGATGGTCTGTAGTGCCTCCTCTAAGAAGGGAGTCCCACTGGCATCCACAGGCTGCTCAGACACAGGGCCCATGGGCAAGAAATCTGTGATGCTCAAGCTAGCAGAGAATGGCCCGGCTTCCTCTGCCTGACTAGTCCCAGAGTCACCAACTCCTTCTCCTGCAGGTTTGAGGGTCTGTAATGTTGGTGCATTTGATGGGCTTGGACAATTCCAATGTTGCTCTGTGGACCCCAGATCACAGCTACCATCTTCATCTGCATGCTCAGGGCCTGGAGATGTGATCTGAAACACAGTACACGTTGGATCCCTCCAGTCAGCTAACACGCTAACACTGTCTCCTTAAGTCAAGCTCAACAACAGTGGTCAATACTCATAAGTTCTGAGGGACATAAGGACAGCCAGGCCAAAGCATCCGGCTCAGAGGGTCCAGAAGGGCACCTAAGATCCTACTACAGCCCCTTACCTGGGAGCATGTGCTTGGCAGGACACTCAGTGGTTCCTGGGGCTGACAAGCCTCCATGACTCTTAGCATCTCCTGAAATTCAAGCCAACAGGAAAAGCAACAGCAGCTTTGTGGAGTAATTGGCAGAACTGGCATACAGCAAGGCTTCCACACAGTACCCATCATATAGATGCCACCAGCCCTGCTGCCCACTCACACTATTCAGGCTTGGCTGGGAGCCTGAGCCTCAGCAAGTGCCAGCTCCTCACCATCTGCACTCTTACAGCCCAGCAGGTTGAAATGAGCACATGCACAGGAGCACTGGAGCTGCCAGCTAACACTGCTGCTATACCTGAATGCGCTTCTGATCTTCTAGGAGAAAACGAAGCCGTGTACTTTCCAGCCGGTGCCTTTGAATTCTCCACAGTGCCTTTTGCTCCCGACGAGCTGCATCTGCAGACAACTTGCTATAATGGTCAACCAGCGCCTGCCTAAAGCCACGTCCAGAGAAGACACAGTCACCACAAACATTCTGCACCATCTGGAGGACATCCTCAGGCTACGATCTTCTCCAAGCAGGCTCCCTCCCCAGGCTCCTGTTCACCATCTTCCCCACTGCAGACTGGGCTCAGAGAGCAGCCTGTCCACCAGACTGAGAGGCTTCACAGGACAGATGCTCACATGAGACTATATATGGCAAAATACAAGAGAATGAGCAGATGGACAAGGCCCGGTAGACATCTTCTCATCCTGCAAGTTCAAACCCCAGAAAACTGGAGACTGACACAAAAGAATAAAACCAGTACCAACCCTTAGATTCTGAGCCTCTAACCAACAGGCATTTGGCCTATACTTGAACTGGCCATCTCCAATTTGGCTGCCACAGGCCAGAAACATGGTCTCTATGCCTGGTTTTCTTTTTGCATGAACAGACTACTGATTCAAATGAGTATATGCACATACCTAACACATACAGGAGGCAAACCCATCAGCTGTTCTGGAATTGCTGCACTTACAATAGTACACTGCAAGATGTGGCCAGCCCCTCCTATGAACAGCTTCTACTAAATCACTACACCAGTTTGTAAGACAAGCTAATGACACCACAAGAAAAGAGACACGGGAACTGCAATAAATGGATGGACCATCTCTGTTGGGCCAGGAACAGGTTTAAGATAAACAGTTAAGATAGATAAACAGCTGAGGGGCCGAAGAAATGGCTAAGCAGCTAAGAGCACTTGCTGTTCCTGCAGAGGAGCAGGGTTTGGTATCTAGCACCTATGTCAGGCAGCTCACATCTGCCTGTAACTCCAGCTTCAGAGGATCTGACACCCTCTTTCTGGCCTCCTTGGACATCAGCACGCATACACGCAGGCATATATACATACAAAAAAAAAAAAAAAGATAAACAGCCCAAGTGTGGTGGCGTATACCTGCATCATAGCACTAAGGAGGCTGAGACAGGAGTACTGCAAATTCAAGGCCAATTGGCCACACAGCAAGATCTTGGGAATGCAGTTCAATGGTAGAGTATTTAACACTGTGTACACAAGGCTCAAGGTTTGTTCCATAGCACCACAAAATGAATAAATTTAACAAGACAGTGAGGACACCAAACATACTGTGACCAGATACCAGTCTATACAAACCACCCACAATACACTTCAGGCCAACTGACAGCACTGGAGTATGGCCAAAAGGCTTGAACCCTTATCCAGGAGAACATCCTGGTCCAGGACACAAGTCCTCCTGCCTTGACATATGCCTGTGATTTTTAAGAATAAAAAGCAAATTAATGGGTTAGAGATATTGCTCACTGGTAGACACTTGCCTAGCAAGCTTGGGGCACTGGGTTTGATCCCCAGCACTGCAGAAAAATAAGACAAAATAACCATCACTATTAGGATTAAATCCACACTCTGGGACTTACAGTCACACAGCCCTACCTGGCCTTCCTCTCCAACTCTTCTTCCAGGGCCTTAAGCCTCTTTTCCCGGTCACGGAGCTCTCTAGCATAGCTGAAATCATCATCCAGCTCCTCCTGTCTGGCTGCCAGGCGTCGCTATAAAACACACACAGACTCACTTAGTAAATCGAGACTGCAGAAGCCAGAACCACCCAGGGCCCAGACCACCCACCTCCTGATCCTTCACAAACTGTTCCTTTAGCCGCTGAAACTGCTCTCGCTTCCGGGTGTCCACAGCCATCTGTTCTGACATCTGCCGGTCTACCAGGGAAGGTGAGAGGCATAGGTGGTTGTAGGAAGCCCAGCAGGGGCTTCTGCAATGCAGAGAGATCTATCTGGGGCTGCACTCACCACTCAGCTCACTCAGGACCCTGGACGCTGCTTCCCGGGCATGGACAATTAGTTCTTGTTTTGCAATTTCCATACACAATTCCTAAAAGATAATATACAAACATTTTAATGCTCTGTTCCTTCCCCTAGGCTGCTGTGGAAGAGGTGGCTATCCAACTACCCCTTCTAAACCTACACAGAATTAAGAGTAAGGCGGTGATGCTCCACCTGAGACTGGGAGGCCAGGGAGACCTTTGGTTTGGGGCAGTGAGGTGAGGTGGCTCCAGACTGTATCCAGAGAGGACTGAAGGGCTCCTGGGGCTTCTCCATTCCTGGGTCTGCCCTGCATGGGTCTCTCCCAAAGCCCTCTAGGCACAAGGCCAGGAAAAGTTCTTGGGATTGACACTGACCCACCATTGATCTCTCCTCCTAGAGTACACTAGAGAATTATGGCCCTGCTTCCAGGCAAACTAACTGTTCATAAAGGTCACTCAAATAGAAAGAACCTTGGGCCCTATGTGCCCAGAATTTCCAAACAGAGTCAATCATGTTGGCAAAGACCTGG
This sequence comes from Eospalax fontanierii, assembly GCA_035773235.1. NCBI lineage: Eukaryota > Metazoa > Chordata > Mammalia > Rodentia > Spalacidae > Eospalax > Eospalax fontanierii. Next base: position 78,951,591 of record CM069537.1, read on the forward strand.
GGCATAATCGAGGCCACCCAGACCCAAAAAAGAGACGACAAAGCCCCTCCTTATCTCTATATTTGTTCTGGTCTCCCTTAGCACATAGCCAAGCATGTGAGTGTTCCACTTAAGACACACCACCAGGACAAGCCACACTCTCCCTTGCATGACCCACACTCAGCACTCAGTCCCATCAACCCAAAATCCCAGGAAGTGAAGGGAGGAGCAGAGAAAACTCCAAGGCTAAGCACCTTTTCCTCCTTGCTAATAGAGCTGTGACGGGCAACTCTCTCCATCCGCCCCACATAGACGGCACAGTCCTTCTCAATCTCCTTCAACTCCTCAAGAGAGAAAATCACTGAGATGCGCGGGACAGGGACGTCAGACCAACAAAGGTAGTGCTGCCAAAGAGGGAGAACTTCAGTGAGTAAAATGGATGGCCAGGGTCAAAATGGAAAAGGACCAGACACTGCCTTGCTGCTATGTTTTCAGTGATGTGTATGGATGGACATCTTTTCCTTAGAAAGTTCATTCCTAAATCTAGGAGCAGCTGATACCCTTGACAGCTCTAAAGAGTCAAGTATCACACTTCTGCAGTAGCCATCAGACTCCCACAGAAAAGCCTTTAGAAACAAAGAAGCCTGTGATGGTATCTCCTGTCTCCTACACAGAGGAATATAGCTATAAGCACGTCAGCACCTACCCATCAGACACAATCCCTGGACAGACCTGGCCTCTTACCTCTCCTCCCATACAAGACCCCTACCAGCTGGTACAGCTAGTAAGATCCTCTTACCCGGGGACAGCAGAGCTTTAGCAGGTTGATGGTCTTCCCACAGACATACACATCATGGGCAATGTGCTTCAAGAACACGGGAACACAGTCCTCCACCTCCTTGGAAATCAGTACGTAGCCATGGGTCCAGTAAAACTTATCTAAGGTGGGATAGGACATGATGGCTTTCAGCTGTGATAGCCCTGACCCTAGCCAGAAGGCCCAACCTAGCAGTCAGTGGCTACGTACCTCTGAAGCTGAGGTACTCATGGTTCACTTGGATCATGAACTCCCCATAAATATCTCTGAAGACTCCACTGTACACCCAATCATGGATGAACCTGTGGAGCAGTGAGATAGGTAAGCTAGACAGGTATAGGTTACTGCAGGGCATGCCTGGTAAATACACAGGTCCATCAAGTAAGCATGGCCAGCCATGATTGGATAGGTGGGGACAGCCAGGTGGACATTACCAGCTATGAGTGGGAATGGTCTCCTTCCTAGTAGGTTCATTTATGCAGCATGTCCCCACACAGGCCACAGTACTCAGTGGGTCTTACAAGTGAAAACTCAAATACCTGCTGGGTCTGAGTGCAGGCCTCCCCCATCCACTGTGGGGAGTCCACGTAAGGCCAGTATAGGCCACCTGCCACCCACCGTGTGTAGGGCTCACAGCTGGTTTTCAGCAAGGACAGCAGCACAGGATAGTGCTCATTACTGCAATTATCCAGTGCCTCCTGGTAGAGGTAAGACAGCAGCTTCACTCCCTAGAGACAAAAGAGGGAGGATGGGTACACTGCCATTGCAGCACATGGTGCACTGCTTAGCTAGGCAATAGGCCCATCAGACCACACCACTGCACTTGATAAAAATGCACAACTCAAGAGACATATAAACTCACACCGATAGAAGGAGGGAGGACTCACAGTAGGGAATGCAGCCTCTCCTCCACTGGCCAGGGGTACAGTGCCAACACCACAGAGCTCAGCCAGGTACCTAGAACAAGTGATAGGAGCTCAGGGTCCCAGGGTTCAATCAGACCAAGAGAGCTAAATATTCATTCATTTTCCCCTAAGTAATTAGTCCACCCAGGTTTTAAAAACTACTTGTACCGCAATAAACCAGACCTAAGCATTGTGCCTGCCATTGTGCCCTGTGCTGTCCTCCCAAATGACACTAACATAATCACACTCAATGAGTGGGTCCAATTCCTCACCTCACCTATGATTCCTTTTTCCTATACTTGTGGCTGAAAAGGGTTTCTTCCTGCCTAGTTCAGGTCACCATTCATTCTGTCTAGAATGACCACCCTAACCTAAATCTTCAAGGACCCCTCACCTGTCTGCTCCACTTAAGTCTGTGCTCTACGTGAGCCCTAACTCACACCCTCCAAGCATCAGGCTCTACCTTCACAATTCTTTGCTGCCTGGAATATGTCCTCCCCCCATGCTGTACCTGATGGCCCCTGCCTTTCTCACTGTTTAGTATTTGCCAAGGGACACTATCCCTGGTTATTTACCAACGGGCTCATGAGGATCAGAGGCTGTCTACAGGCTCCCTGTGTGCTATTCAGGGAGGAGTCCCTGGGCCTAGCAAGGCTGTTGTGGTGGGCAAACAGCAAACACACCATATGACGCCTAGCATCTGGTGACCAGCTGTGCATGGACTGTTCAGTCAACCAACAGCTATTCTTCTGGGCCCTCGTTGGCAGGGAGCAGCTCTGGCTTTTCACTACTCTGTAAGCTCCATATCTGTTCCCCAGGACCATGCTAGGGCACTGTGCTGAGGTTCACCTGAGCTGCCGGCCCAGTTTCTTGAAGAGAAATCCAATGGTAAGGAGGCTCAGGGTAGTGGGAGTGGAGAGAACGCAGGCCCGGTAATACTGTAAGTATCTCCTAAGACCACTTGTGAACGCCTGGGGACAAGGAAAAGAAGAAGGGCAGCTAGGACACAGGCACAACCATGCACTCGGGACTTGGAAGGACACATTCAAGCTAAAGAACAGGGCTATCTGTCCTGTGGCTCCATTTTCCAACTTTAGTATATGTGCTGAAGTGACCCCATTTTCCAAGCAGTGGGTATTTATGGCTTAAGCCCAGTCAGAAGAAAGATGCTTCACAAGAAGAGCTTAAGCTGTTAAGGCTCTGCCACAGATACAGCTCTTCTGGGACCACATGCAGCAGCATGGCTCCCTTGAATCACACTGAGACAGGGTAACCCTGGAACATATCCTATCCATCTTTCTTGGCCTGTCTTGTCTACATGCCAGGCAGTCAGGAACGACAGCCCTACCTCCCATAAATCCTTCTCTCTGACTCACTCTATATCACCTGCAGCCTCTGGTTACCTCAGGGCTGTCACTGATTGCTCCTATGCCTGGAAGGTTTCTCCCATGTAGCTAAACATCTGAAACCTGTCGTGAGGAAGTAGCTGCACTGACTTTGTCCCACATCAATTACAGCTTGAGAGGGTCTAGCTCCTCCTAGGCTGCAGCCTGTCCCACTCTCTTCTTGACACCTGCTCCTGGTTTCTGCACAACACCCTACTCATCTACATGTCTGTCCTTGCCTGCTAAGGCTGCACCCAAGGCACTGTAGGACTCTACCAGCACATAAGCCAGGTGCAAGTCTTTCAACAAACACCAAATCTTGGATACCTGAAGCTCAACTCACTAAACAGAAGATCCATCTTGCCAGACACCACACATGTACTATAGCCCACAGCTGGTTCTTGCCTGGCTTTGTCACTCATAGCACTGGGTCCTTCTCCTCAGGTCCCTAAATACTGGCCACACCTGCCTTCCTCTATTCCTCTGCCCAAACACAACTAACCCAGGGGTCTATGGAACAATAAGATGAGATAAAACAATCTCAGGTCATTCAACTCCTGAAGAGGTTTGGATTCAGGGGTCCTGAACCAGGACCTCTTGATTTTCTTTTATGAAGATGGTGTGGTTCTCACAAAGGCATACCTGAAACACAAGGCCTCTACCACACAAGGAGCCCAGAACCGGCTGCAGAGAGAAGTGGTTCAGGCGCATGTAGTGGGTTCCACACTCTGCCACTTCTGAAAGGACGCTGCTGATGCTCTCAGGAGATGCACCGGACACATGTACACCACGGTCCACTACAAAGGCTTGAGCTGGCTACAGGGCAGAGGAGAGAGTTACAGAGGCCAGACACTAAGACCCCACTGTGGTGCCACCTCTTTCTACCCATGTTGCTATCCATCACATACCTCACATGTACATAACCCCCACACACAGACAACACACAAACACACACACACACTTTTTTTTAAATCTTGAGAAAACAATAAAAGGTAAGCCAGATATGGTGGTGCATGCTTGTGCAAGCATTCAGTAAGCTGAGGTAAGAGGATTGAGAATTCAAGGCCGATATGGGCTATTTGGAAAACCCAGTCTCAAAAAACAAAACAAAACCCACAAACAAAATCAAAAGGCAGGAATGATTAACAATATTATAAATGCAAAACAAAGATTTTTTTTTAAAACAAGCACAAAGCTCTAGGCATGGTGGTGTATGTCTTTAATTCCAGGACTCAGGAGGCTGTGAAATCGTGGCCAGCCTGGTCTACATAGCGAGTTGCAGGGCAACTCAGAAAGACAACAAACAAACAAATAACAACAACAAACAGACAAAAAAAAAAAATGGGGCTGGAGAACTGGCTCAGTGATTAAGAGCACTGGCACTGGCTACTCTTGCAGAGAAACCAGGTTTAATTCCTAGCACCCACATGGCAACTTAAAACCATCCCTAAGTCCAGGTCCAGAGAAATTGACACCATTTTCTGACCTCCCTGGGCATTGTATAACACAGGGGCACATGATCTGTGAAGGCAATATACTCATACACATAAAATTAAAATAATAAATAACTTTTTTAAAAGCAAAAGGGCAAATGACCTCAAACCATACCCTAATGTGTTGCACAGACAAGTATGCCTGCCACTAGAGCTGATGCACTGGCACTCCAGATCATTTCCAAAAGACATAGTCAAAGACTTGTTACCACATGCTTCCATAATATTGTTATAGCCACAGGAGACAGTAAAAAATTCAGAAGGGGTTCAGCTCAACCCAAACTGATGAGGTATAAGGAAGCAGTACTAAGAAGGGAGGTAAAAGCAGGAAATGCCTGAACTGTAAAGGAAAAACGTCAAACAATCACACTGTCTACCAAAGGACCAGTATGTGCCAGGCCCTGGGTTCCATCCCTAGACAGACAGACATAGAAAGAGAGAGAGAGAGAGAAAGAGAGAGAGAGAGAGAGAGAGAGAAATAACTGTATACCAACAAATTAGATAATTCAGAATAAATGTGAAAATTCTTAGAAATAAAGTAACAAAATTAACTCAAGAAAAAAATAGAAAGGCTGGCCAGACAGCTCAGAGGTCAAAAGCACTGACTGATTTGCAGAGGACCTGGGTTCAATTCCCAGCACCTACATGGTGGCTTCTAACCACTGTAACTCTAGTTCCAAGGTATCTGATGCCCTCTTCTGGCCTCCACGGGCATTGTTCACATGGGTGCACTTACATACATGCAAGTAAAACATTCACACACACAAAAAGAAAAAGATAGAAAATAGAAATAGACCTAAAGGGAGAACACTGAGTCTTTGACTGCAACTTTCCAACAGGTTCAAGCAATAAATTCTGTGTTATTTGTTGTTTGCCAGTTTAAAGAAAAAAAGAAAAAAAAAATAGAAACTTTCAACATAGAAAAGTCCTGGATGGAGTGGCTGGTCTAACACGTGCAGGCCCTAGTTTTCATTCCCACTACTGAGGGACAGGGTGGGGAATCACTAAAACCTTCTACAGATTGATGAAGTAGAACAGAAACCAGAGACAAATCACAGCGGTAATCAATTAGTTGCTGTTGATGATGGTTTGTGTGTTTTTGTAAGTAAACCAGAGGTCAACACTGAATGTCTTCCTCTATCACACTCTTCTTTTTAAACTTTTTATAAATGAACACACCAGGCTTGAGAAGCCAGTACTGTCTTTCAGGCCACAGGCCCTTGCCCCCACCCTTTTTGTAAAAACTTGATTTATTAATTATTACTATATTTGTGGGGTCACAATGAGGTGGGGGACACACACAAACCACAGCATGCATGAAGACAACTTCATAAAATTAGTTCTCTCCTTCTATATTTATGCGGGTTCTGAGGATGGAACTTAGGTGGTTTAGCTGTGCAGCAAGTGCCTTTACCCACTAAGCCATCTTGCCATCCCTAACATTTTTTTAAGATTTATTATTATTTTTGTGTGTATAAGTATATTGCCTACATGTATGTCAAGCAATGCCCATAGAGGTCAGAAGAACATGTCAGATCTCCTGGAACTGGAATTACAGACTGTTGTTAGCCACTATCTGGGTGCTGAGAATTGAACCCGGGCCCTTTGCAAGAGTAGTCAGTTGTCTTAACTGCTGAGCCATCTCTCCAGCACCCATTCTGGGTATTATACAGCTCAAGCTGGCCTGGAACTCACTATATAGCCAAGGATAGCCTTGAACTCCTAATCCTCTTGCCTCTACCTATCAGGTGATGGGCACATCCGTGTATATGAACACACCCAGCTCAGATTTTCAACAAGGGTGCCAAGACCACCACTCAAAGGAAAAGACGGAAGTCAGGAATGGTGGCACATTCCTGTAATATCACCATTCAGGAAGTAGAGGCAAGGAATCAGGTATTTAAGGTCAGCCTGGGCCACATTAAGACTATCTTTCAACAAACAAAAATTTAATTAAGGAAGCATCAGACAGTCCTGTTTAGTTTTCTCTTCCTTCCTTCTCTTTTCTTTTCTTTAGACAAGGTATCACTATGTAGCACAGGCTGACCTCAAGGCTGTTATCTTCCTATCTCCCAAATGCTAGGATTTCAGATGTAAGCCACCATGCTCAGCTAGGACAGTCTTTTCAACAAAAGGTGACACATGCAAAGAATGAATTTCAACTCCCATCCAGGGATGTAAGTGGGAATTGGTGGAACATTTTCTGTTATTTCACTGACAGCAATAAACATGTTTTGTTCAATATTTAAAAGGACATTAATAAAACAACACTCTTAGAATCCAAACAGGATGACTGTTTTGTTTTGCAGTGCTGGAGATTGAACCCAGGGCCTCAAGCATGTTAAGCAAGCACTCCAACACTGATTTACATCCCTAGTCCAACTGTGGCTATCTTCAATTAGCCCACAGAGCTGGCATTCCCTGACCCTCACTGCATTGGGCCTCATCCTACCCCTTAGTGTGCTAAGCCAGCCCGGTGAAAGACAGGCTGTCTAATATAAGGCTGGTCCCATAAGAGCTACTGAGCACGTCTCACCTGACAGAGGGAAAATGTGGCAGAAACAACTCCCAGCAGGACATTCAGTGAGTCTTTCACCAGCTCGCTTTCTGTCACCAACACAGGTTTAGGAGCCTGCAGCAAGCCCCCACTGAGTGCCTGTAGCTCTCCATGGCGGAGCCTGCAGAACCTGTCAAAGGCATCCCTCCCTGCCTCCGTGAGGTAGGGCTCTTCTCGGTGACCAGGGGGGCTGTGAGGAAGATAGAAAAGAATGTGGTGAAGAGATGGGACAGCATGCACCTTAGTGCCAGGTGTGCTTTCCCCAGGCACAAATATGAACCAAGTAAAAGGTGACAACTAGCAAACTCTAAAGCACACAACCGGGTGTGAATAAACACCAGCCAACTTCCCTGCCCCAGTCAGCATCCACTAAGTTCAGCTACGATGAGTCCCTCAGGCAAATGCCCTGAAATACCAAGAGCAGCACCCAGTGCTAGGAGAACAAGGGCAGGCCATGACTCAATATTCTTTTTGTGTATGTGTGGTACATGTATACGTACATGTTCATGTGTATACGTTTGGTGTGTGTGAGCATGTAGGTCAGAGATCAACATCAAATTTCTTTCTCAATTGCTCTCCACCTGATTTTTTTCTTTGTTTATTTTTTGAGAACAGTCCCATTATGCAGCCCTGACTAGTCTGGAACTTACTATGTAGACCAGGCTGGCCTTGAACACACAGAAATCTGCCTGACTCTGTCTCTGTCTCTCAAGTGCTGGGGTTAAAGATATGCACCACATGCCTGGCTCCACCTGATTTTTTGAAACAGAGTCTCTCATCGAACCTGAAGCTCCCTGATTGAAGCAGACTACCTAGCCAGCAAACCCCAGCAATCCTCCAGTCACCATCTCCTTAGTCCTAGGATGATGGCCATGCCTGGCTTTTCATGGATGCTGAGAATCCAAACTCAGGTCCTTATGAGCCATCTCCCCAGCCCTTCATAGTTTATTATTAAAAACAAACATAAGACAAGGGAGATGGCTCAGTGAGTAAACTTTCATGCTGTATCTTCTTTTTTTTTTTTTTTTTTTTGTCTTTTTGAGAAAGGATCTCCCTGTAGTCTCTTTGTAGCTGCTTAAGTCTCTTTGTAGCTGCTTAAGGAAGCAGCTCCACTACAAGAATATTCAGTGTACCTAAGCATGGTGGTGCATGCCTTTAATCCCAGCACTGGGGAGACAGGAGGCAGATGGATCTCTGTGAGATCAAGGCCCGCCTGGTCTACATAATAAGTTTCAGACTTAAAAGGAAAAAAAAACAAAAAAGCAAAATCTATAAACCAAAACCAAAACTTGAGACACTTAACCTTAAGTGATACATCTTCAATACAACCTCTATACATAGGATGAATGCATCTCTCAACTCTCACCAGAGAAGTCTCCTTATGCAGCAGATGATGATTAACACACACAGATCCATAATTAGCCAATGTGCAGAGAACAGGAGGCCACAGAGTGTTTATGCCCAAATAGGATAGTTATAAAAAACCTCTGCCTCCCAGTGCTCAGGGATCAATGTGGAGAAGGAGATAGAAAGACTGTACAAGCCAGAGGGGGTGAATGACAAGGAAATAGTCTTCCAGACAGCTGGTCGATTACTCATATGAACTCTCAGCAAAGGGTAACAGCATGCACAAGTCCTATGCAAGCTCATACCAGATAAAATCCCAGCCTAAACACTGGGAAGTGAGCAAGAAATTCCAACCAAACCTAAGGAACTTTGGCAATTGATGGCTGAAGGGGGACAGACAGTGTCTTATAGGGATGGGACTCGTGGTGGACCCAGTGGATGGACCCACACTGAAGGACATTTGGAGACACAAATCAAAGACTCTATAGGGGAGCTAAGAGATGGTTCAGCGGTTAAGAACACTGGTTGCTCTTGCAGAGGACCCGGGTTCAGTTCCCAGCACCCACATGGAGGCTAAAAATCATCCATTATTCTAGTTCCAGGGGATCCTCTATAGATCACATTTTATAAATAAGCAAGTATATACACACACACACACATATGTAAGTACACTAAATTGGGCAGGGGGGAGGTGTAGATAGGGGAGGGGATCTAAATACCATCAAATTGTAATGTATGAAAATCGCAAGAATTCAATAAAAAAGTGTGATCTGCAAAGGTTACTGGCACAGTGGGGCTTCCTTCCCCCTCCACATACCCCACCTCATAGGATTCAGTCTTGCACACTAGCTTACCTGAAATGTAAACCTCCAAATCTCAACACTGCTGTTTCTAGAAACAACTGCCTGGGGTCACTGAGCAAGCAATGTCCACAGCACACCTAAGGTCATCTTGATATGAGGCAGAAGCAGAGTGCATTTCAAGTCAAAGAAAGCATCACATACCAACCAATGCGCTCCCAGCACCTCCGCTTGCTAGCTTCATAGGTGAGCGCAGCTTCCCACAAGTCCAAATCTGGGGTCATGCTTGGTTCAGACTGGGAGTCAGGAGTTAAATTGGAAGCTGACTGGAACCCTTCATCTTCCCATTGATCCACACTCTGTGGGACCTGGATACCACAGAGAAGAGTAATTCACCATTAATTTCTTTGTGTATGCATTCATCCAAGTACAGTAACATTCCAGAAACTTTAATCTATTTATTCTCTAGAAGGATAAACACAGCAAAATATTCTATTTTTCCCTCAAGCTCCTATGTACTACATAATGTCCCCTCCAAAAGGAATCAATTAAACAAAACCACATGGTGGCCCATGCCTTTAATCCCAGTACCTGGGAGGCAGAAGCAAGTGGATCTCTATGATTTCAAGGCCAGCTTGGTCTGGTGAGTTCCAAGTCAGCTAGAGCTACATAGTGACATCTGTCTTTAAAAAAAAAAGTGGAACTAGAGAGATGGCTCAGGGATTAAGAGCACTGACTGCTCTGGCAGTACCCAGGTTCATTTCCCCAGCACACACATGGCAGCTAACAAGCATCCTTAACTCCAGGAATCTGAAGCCCTCTTCTAACCTCTGAGGCACTGCATGACATGGGTGCACTTACATGCATGCAGGCAATACACTCATATATATAAAATAAAAATAATTTAAAAAGCAAAAAAATATTAATAGTTTCACATAATATATAGATTCAATATAATTTGTTTCTAGGAAGCTCAGGATGTAGCTCGGTGGTAGAACTACTTTGCAAGTGGAAGGCACTAGATTCCATCTCCAGTAACCCCCATCCAAATCTATAAATGTCTCTGACCAGGAAATTGTATTTTAGGGAAAACAGCAAAGAAACTCATATTAGAAATCTCAGCATTCTGGAGACTCCACAACTTTAAGTCCAGCCTGGGTTACAGAATGAAACCCTCCACTACCCAAAGAAAAAAAAAAAAAAGAGAGAGAGAGAGGGAGAGAAAATTAGACTAGCCCTGGAAAAATGTTTATACACCAAGAAGTTTACTGTGGCATCATTTACATTTGGAAATACCCTAAATAGTTCATAATTAGAGAATGACTGAGTAGTAACAGTGAACCCATTTAATGGCATTTACAGAGCAATAGACACAAGAGGAAATGACAGGGAAAAACAAACAAACCAGAACAACTGAAATGTGGCTTCTCCGAGGAGTAAGAGAATTTCATTTTAATTTAACACTAGAGGGCAAAATGCCTTAACAACATGCCCTTAAGCTAAAAGGTTAAAAGCTGTGTGCTATTTTGGTGGGCAAGTGAGCAGCAAGCACATCCGTTGGGGAAGCTCAGTTCCCGCAAGCCTTCTCCAGAAGCTCAGGCTCATGATGTTCTGCTTGCCTGATGCTGTGGACAGGAGCTTTCTAGCGTTACCATGGTAAAAGATCAAAGACATTTTCCAAACCTCTAGAGATACTGGAGAAAAAGAAATACTACCGTAATGGCCAGTCCAGAGAAGTCGGCGCTGTCTGGCACAGGCGGCAGGTCCAGTCGCACATCCATGTCAGACGTGCGGCTGTGCACGAGAGCACCGAAGAGTGAGATTCGGGTTTCTCTCTCAAACCTGTCACAAGGGTCACTAACGGAGAAGTGCCCAATGATGGGCAAGCCGGTGCCTGGGGCAGCCTCCATCACCTGCAGGGCTTCCTGGATCGTGTTATGACACAAAGACTCCTCTCCAGAGATTAGTGTCTGGGCGTCCATCTCGAACACGCTCAGGTCGTAGCAATCATAGCCGCTGTAAGGAACGTTTCTGCCTGCGTGCTTGTTGTTAAAGAAGTAGTCCCTTTTCCTCCGCAGCGACTGCGGGGGGCCGCTCCCAGCCAGCTGAACCAGGAGGTTCAGCACCGACCCCACCTCTATGAGAGGACAGCCCGTACCTGCCTCCAGCTTCGCCACCAGCTCCTCCAAACGGTCAGCCTCCGGTCCCAGGCCGCCCACTCGCAAGTCGAAGGACAGCATAAGCACCTTGTTCTTCACCGGGAGCTTCGGCGAGTCCGGCTTCCGCGGACGGGGCTCTTCCAGAAAAAGGTTCGCGAAGAGAGCCCCGTAGGCCACCCTCTTGAGGCCGCGCTTCGCCCTCCTCCTGCTCACGCTGCGCTGACCCGGACGAGCCTGGGCGGCGGGCAGGAGGGCCTCGCAGAGGTCATCGAACAGCTGAGGGATGCTGGCCATGCTTGGTCAGCCCTGGGTCTCCACGCTGTCACCGTCGTCCCCGGGGGGACCCTCGCTCCCGAAAAGATCACAGCGGTGCGGAGGCCGGAACCGCGCCAAAAGGCCCCCGGCGCTCGGCCGCCCAGCCCCGGTTCTGCAGGCCCGGACCAGCCTGCTCACGGAACGCGCACAACAACCTAGCGAGCGTGCAGAGGGCTACCCCGGCGCCCGAGACGCCGCAACTGGGACTCCCGCCGCCCCGGCGTCAAATCCCTGCGACCGCAGGCACCTCCGGGACAGGCGCGCCGGAATCGCGTCACCGAAGGCGGGGCCAGGTCAGGCCAGGCAGTGGGGCGGGGCCAGGTGATGGGCAGGGGCTAGTCGTCCCCGACCTGCGCGTTTCAGATGCAAAGCCCAGTGCCGAGGGGTTCCCTGGAGGAGGCAGAGGCCAGCTTTGTCTAGCGGACTTTTATTATTCCAGAGGGGCGAGGGCGGGGCGCCGAAGGGTGTCGGTCTCAGGCCTCGGGGTGCTGGGGCCCGAAGGCTCTCTCCTCCAGACTCATCAGACGGACTTCAAGCCACGGGAGAGCACCGCCCTGGAGGCGGGGCTAGGAAGAGCACAGTCAGCTGGCGATGGGAAGCTGGATCACCTGTAGCTCTAAAAGTGGGGCCACGCCTCTCCACACACCTCACCTGCCACCCGCAGCAACTTCCACCGAGGCTCCAGCTGCGCTTTTAGGTGAATCAGGGCCTGGATGTCCTTTGGCGAGGCCATCAAGAAAGAGCCCAGTCTAGGAGGTGCTTCTCCCTGTAGCACCCTTGCCAAGGTTCTTGCAAGGTGGGGTATGGAGTCCTGGCCCATGGGGGAGAGGAGGGAATACAACAGATGAGTGGGCAATGAAACGGTGGTTTCTTTCCACCTCCCACACATTCAGCCTGTCTACCCAGCTTACCTCCTCCACTAGAGCCAGAATTCGGCCCCCTGCTGGCCCCCGAAGGATTGCAGTCAAGAGAGCAGCATGGGGGTCCTGCAGACCGTGAGCGGGCCCCAGTGCCACCAGCACAAGGTCAGGCTGAAAGCCATAGGCCAGAGGCAGTACCAGACCCAAGATGCAGCTCAGGAACCCCCCAGTCGTCTGTAGGGACAGCATCAGAGCCCCAGGTGTTCATCTAGGGGACACTGTTGCTGGCTCCTGACATCCCACCCCTCAGCCTCAGGGTCTCTTGAGTTGTCAGCAGAAACCCAGAAAGGACAAGGGACAGTGAGCACCTGCCCATCACCATAAAGCCACTCACCCCTGGCAATAGAGTGGAGATATGAAACATGGACTGGGTGGCTGACTCCTCACCCCGGATGTTCAGCCACAGAATTCTCCTTTCCAGGAAAGAGACCATGAACATGTGCACATGTGCATGAGACCCTGCTCAACCCCCTGAGCTCAACAATAGAGAACAGAGGAGAGTTTGAGGTCCCAGCAGGAAGAGGAACAGGTGTGACCACCAGTATGGTATGACACTGTCCTCAGGTATCCCTTTCAACCTGCACCTTTGGAGGGCCCCCATCAGTCACCTCTGGATCCCCAGTCATATGCCTGCCATCTGTTCGTTCACATGCACAACCAGGAAGATGTATAACCCAAGAATCATACCCGTCGTCTGCAAGGTCCAGGGGTCTATCCAGCTGTCCCAGGGTCACACAGAGCAGCCTAAGGAGGAGTTAGCCCCAACAAACTGTGCTCACACTGCCCAGAGTCCATTCCCAGGGCTCTTCCCACACCATTGATAGAGCTGAGGTACTCCCAGGTTCTTGGAAATGCAAGGAAACCAAGCAAGGCTTACCTATGAACTCCAAGAAATAGGCATCGTTGAATGACCACATCCAAGGTGGCTGCTGCAACAAGGGCAGGCATGGCTGCTATGCCACTGCTTATCTATGGGATGAATATTGGCAGGGGAGTCTAGAGGCTGATACACCCCCATGGGCACTTCAGGAGTCAGGGCCAACTCCCAAACCAGATAAACAGACCTACTTGTGCATTATTTTGTTCCTGTCCAAATGATTGCTACTGACTTTCCCTCACTCTGAGGTCATTCACCCCACTTCTGTAAACAAGATGCTTAAAGCTAGACTTTAAATTGTCTACTTCCTCTGTCAAAGAGTATTTTCCCTGTCTCCTGTTTTGAGACCCTGCACAAGGTATCAAGTCAGTCCTCTGCACAGGCCACACCATCCCCAACAACCTACCTGACCATCCAAGAGGCCATCTAAGAGACACAAGATCTTCTCCAGTGCAGCAAGAGCCTTATCCTGGAACAGATACTCATATGGCCTGTGATAGGCAAGCCAGAGGGACACACAGAAACCAAATGACACGGTATCAGTCATACAGGCACAGAAATGGACCCAGCCCTATTCCCAGATCTGCTCTCCTCACCTGGCCCAGGCTTTTGTCTCCTCCCTCAAGACTGATCCCTCCTGATGGAACACTCCAAGGGGTAAGGCCAAAGTAGCACCTGGCAGAGTCAGGGCAACAGCTGTGCGGACTGAGGGTGGAGGGTGGAGGGCCAGTCGGTCTAGGAAGGGGCTCAGTCCATCTTCAGCTACCACATATGTGGGATCCTCAGAAACCAGGGGCAGGGACCTCGCCTCAGGGAAGCAGGTGCCAGGACTCAGCACTGGGGCTGCATCTAAGAGAAGTTCAGAGTGACAGTCACCAAATAGAAGCCTAAAGTTGAACCACCAGCCCAGGTCCAGGCTGACCTTGTTGGAAGCTTGTCCAGTAAGGGGCCTGGGCTGCCCGAACATTCTGGATGGACTCCAAGGCACTGTAGGGAGAAGCAGAGCTGTACACCTGACTCCCACCTCAGCCCCCAACCCCAACCCTGCCACACAACTCCAGTTCTCAAACCTCTGACATGGTATCATGGGCCCCAGCAAGGGCGGTGTGGAGTCACCCAGCAGTGTCTGTACCATCATACACACTGACTGTGCCAGGGACTCCAGGTGGTAACCACCCTAGGAAGAGTGTTAGAACAGGGGAGAGATGTCACTGGTGTGGCTGGTTGTTCTAGGCAGAAAACCTCACCAGGCTGTGCCTTGCATCTGGCTCCCATGTCCTCCTCTGGCCCTTGGGCCTTCTGACTGCCCCCTAGTTACCTCTAGCACAGCACAGATGCGGCCTCCAGCCAGCACCTGTAGTAGTTGTGTGAGGTGAGCAAAGCACTCAGGAGTGGCCTGCATCTGCCCCTGAAACAGAGTGAGCCATGTAATGATAGGAGCCTGGGCCCAGGACCCCAGACAATTCCCCAGTCAGATACCACTCTTACCTCAGGGTCCCCAATGGCAGAGTCAAATCCTGCTGAGACCAGCACCAGCTCAGGGTCAAACTATAGGCAGAGCCCAGAGAGAAGCAAAAGAGAGCCAAAGCCCAGGTAAAGAGGAGGCCCCAATGCTGCCCACCTCACATAATGCCAGCCCTGAGACACCTTACCTAGTCCCCAGGCTCCATTCATACACTAATGAAATTGGCTTACTGTTTTCCTGTCTTCATAATGGAACTCTGGGTGGGCCTAGAGTCTCCTTGCCCTAGAGTACACCCATCACACAGTCACCTCAAAGGCCACAGGGAGTAGCACGTGCAGGAAGGCAGCCAAATAGTCAGCGTTTCCCATCCCAACCTGCAGCAGGGGTGGAAGGGACATCAGAGAGCCAGCCCTACTAAGGAGGACTTTGGGCTTTTCAGCTCTGGGAACCGGACTCTGAGGAAGAATGCCCCAGGTGGTATTTGAAGGCTCAGGGCTGTGGGACCAAGGAGGTAGGCTGGGTGGAGAGCCTAGAGGGTAGGGGCTTGGCACCTGGTTCCAGGGCAGATTGACAGTGAAGCCTCGGCCCTGCCCCTGCCCAACTACATCCGCATCAGATTCTTGAAGGAATGGCCAGAAACGCCCATGCTCGTAGCGGTGCCAAGAGAAGTAAAGGACACTGTGGACAATTGGCTAGGTCAGAAATGAAGGTCCTGAGCATTCCACAGCTTCTCAAAGAATCCCAGAATCCTAAGACTCCTAATCTTCCCCCCTTGAATTTTATCCCCAATGAGGTACATTGCCAAGAAGGGTTGTGTCCACACCTTAGCTCACCTGGGGTCATCATCAAAGATATACTGGATCCCTTGACCATGGTGGACATCCCAATCGACAATGAGGATCCTGAGTTCAGATAGTGCTGGAGATCATTGAGGGTTGGCACCTTTCTACCTCCAGACTAGGAGTCCAGCCAGGGATGGAGGAGGATCCCTTGGCCACCAACTCCACCTCTGGCCTACCCCCGCCCCCTTGTAGCATGAACTTGGACACACCTGTGCAGACCATATTTCTGCTTGGCATGTTTGACTGCTATAGCCACATTGTTGAACACACAGAATCCATTGGCCGCTGCCCTCTGGCTGTGATGCCCTGGAGGCCTGGAGGAGTGGGGCATGCAAAAGTGAGGTACCCGGCAAGTCAGAGTCATTGTGTCTCCACACAGGGCCACACCCTAGGGGCAGGAAGGTGAGGGAAATAGTTCTCACCTGACCAGGGCAAGCCCATTCTGCACAGCTCCTGTCAGCACAGCATCTACCAACTGCAGTGCAGCCCCCACAGCCAGCCGGGCACAGTGAAAAGTACTCTGGAACAGGGTGCAGTTTAGCCTCTGCCTGACCTGCCTGTACCAGGCTGAGGTCGTCTACTGCTAGGCAGATAGGGCTGGGTCAACAGCAATCAGAACATTGCAGGACACAGTCACAAGCATGAACAAGGAGACACTGGCAGGTTGGCAGCCATGGTGTGAACACATAGGCATAAGGATGTGAATCTGGATAGGTGAACATGTATGCTGGTACACACCGGATGGAAGTAAACAGCATCATACAGTTGAGACAGTGCCTGGAGTTCTCCCTTGTCCAGGGTCTGGGTCTTCTGTACCAGGGCTATATATTCCGGGCTACAGACCAGCAGGGGCAAGAAGGAAAGATGGAGCTGGGACTACTGGTGAGAATGCTAACCCAGTACTCCCCCCATGCCTTTGAGCTCATACTAGGGTGAAACTGAGGGGATGCCAGCAGGGCTAGAACAGGGGCAGGTCCCTAGACAGATCACAATCTGACCTGTGCACCAAGCCCAGCTCTTCTTCTGATGCTTCATAAGCTGACAAGCGTAGGCACCTCTGTTCTAAGCCACGCTGCCGCAGGCCATCCAGGGCTGCTGCCAGGCGTTCTGGGCGCTCGATCTCACATTCCGGGCTGGGGTAGACAAAGATCTCGGTGTCCAATCTCCTCCCAGTCCCCTATTTCTGTCAAGTCACACTTACTCATCCCAGAGCAGCCGGGTGGCCATCATGTCCTCGTGGTACACGAGTGCGGTCCCCATTGCCACACCGTGGTCACCTTGGTCCACTCTGGCTTAATAAAACGTCTTCTGCAGGCGGGTGACAGCACTGCCTGTTCCCACCCTGAAACACGTTAAAGCAGCCTCACGCTTCGGGCAGAGCCCGGTAGCAGACACTAGCGACCGGCGAGAAGACACCACCCTAGGCCCACACTGGGGGCAGAAGCGCACAGAAGGGACCAAAGCTAAGCGTGTCCACCACGTAGCTCCGAAAGCCTGACTTCCGGTTTCCTCCATCTCAGACTTGGTTCCGCCCAGGTCGGAGCGCCCCGCCCCCAGGAGAGGTTAGGGTGCAGTTTGCCAGCGAATTGAGCCCCGCTAACTGTTGTACTAGTGCCCCAGGAGCTGTCCCTCCATCTCGGGCTCCAGCTGCAGTGCCACCTTCTCCAATGTGTGGCACGGACCTTGCGGCCCCCAGATGGGTAGGAAGACAGGGCCGCTAGTCTCCAAGCTATTCCCCAAATTACTGCAGACGTAGCCTTATGTGCTTCCTTCTGCCCCCAGCACCCTGACGGTTCGGATGGGCCACCAATGCTCACCACGTACAATTTGCAAGCGAGCCCGGATAGAGGAAGGGGGAGGGGCAGGTATATGGGGCTGGCCTAGTCTGAATGGTCGCATAGAGCCTCTGTTGGGAGCTTGAAAAGACTGCCAAGGTCCACAGGCTCCAGAAAGACAACGGGTGAAAAAGGGTGGAGGTTAGGACAGACAAGAATATAGCAGCTATTGGCCAGAGGGCAGAGGGTCTGAAGCAGGAATGGGAATAGAGAGGGGTGGTCCCAGAACAAAGAATCAAGAAGTGCAAGTCTCAGGGTAAGGTTCTGAATGCCAGTATTTGACAGAGGGTCTTGTTATGTCGCCCAGGCTGGCTTCCAACTCTACAGTTCTGCACCTCAACCTCCAGAATACTGGGATTAAATGTGTTCCATCACACATTCCAAAGCAAGATGGGGACAAGGGGCAAGTGGGCAGCAGAAGCTGGGGACATGGAATGTCATCTGCATGGGAAATGTAAGCACCCTAAAGTGAAGACCCCAGAATGGAGAGGGAGAGGTGACAATAGGCCCACTAGGGAGGGAGCACCCCTCCAGGTTGTGGTCAGTCCCAGGGCTACTCCTGAGCCTGGAAAGCAAAGGTATAATCATCCTGGATCCCATGTCTCATGGGGTGAGGCATGTGGCGGTCACCCCTCCTTAATGCGTGAAGGACTTGATGTTCTGTTCATGCTTTATCTAGGGCCCAGTCAGAGAAGGCCAGTAACATGCAGTTGTGGCAACTTGCCTGATTCCACCAACTATTTGCCCAGAACTCCTTGCCAATGATGTTTACCCCACCTCTTTGCTCTGCTTTTGATATATCTGCCCTTGGGATTAATGGGGAAGAACATGAACCATCTAACCAGCCCAAGTGTGGCCTCTGATGGGACAGCTATTCCTAGATAATGTCTGATGGCCCCCAGATGACCATATGGGCTTAGGGAGACCATCGGAGCACTGCAGGTGAAGAGACAAGTGGTTGGTCAGAGAGCAGAATCTACGTCTCTAGGTCTTAGATAGCTTCTGAAGCCAGGAGTGCCTCACTGGGCATAGCATGTCTCCTTCCTCTCAGGAGCCTTGGCCATGAGAATACTGGATGCTCAGCAGGGAAGGAGGGCCTGGACAGGTCCCAATACCCTTCACCATCTTCAGAGACACTCTCCTTAGGCTCTAAGCGGAAATTAGAATACGGTCACCCAAGAACGGAGGGAAGCCAAGCCCTAATGTGGCAGCTTGAGGATCACTGATACAGGGCTAGGGAGCTGAGCATAGCACTTTGGCCTGGGCAGAATCAGGTACTTGGAGCCTCCACTGGCTGGGAGGTAGGGGCCTCAGGCTACCTCTTTTCTGTGTGCAAAGCAGCTGATCAAAGAACTGATGAGGACTCAGGCATCAGGCCAACACAGCCATAATGGGAGGTCTACAAAAGGGTTTATTTCCTCCCAGACAGGTGAGCATACCAAATGACCTGTTTACAATCCAGTCTGAGGGTGCAAGAGGGTCCACCCCCACCACAGGAGAGATGATGTCTCTGAGACAGTGCCCCCACAACCTCTATCTCCTTCTCAGAAAGTGGCCATGGCACTGTCCAGAGCAAGCAGAGCTCAGAAGCTCTGGCCCCTGAGCACTGCCAGCTCTGAGACTTTTTAATGTACCCTGGTGAAGGAGGAACTACTTCAAAAGTCAAAGATCAGCCCCACGTTGGGGGTAGGGGTCTTGGACAAGAAGCTCAAGTGTTCCACCAAGGTCATCTGGGGGCACACCCAAGAATGGAAGAGCAGGCTTGGAGAAGGAGGGGGTCCATGGTTCAAGGGTCTACTCTCCAGGTAGATAACATGGAATACAAGCCCCAGGCACTATCGGGGTGCTAACTAGGATTCCTCTTCTAGGAAAGGGAAACCAAGGTGTTTGTAAAGCCCCAGTCAGGTTCCTTAAGATGCCCTTATTCCACCCTGAGGTCTTCATAGAGCCGTCTCCTTTGGAACCCTGGCCCCCATCTGCCTGGGAGGCTTGAAGCTGAGCACTTCTTTGTAAGTGACACCTGCAGAAGTGTAAGAGGCAAATAGAACAGTCAGTCAGCTTTCACTCAAAAGCAGAAGCCAACACCTCATGAACCTTTAACCCTAACTGGGCCAGTTCACTTAAGGACAGTTTGCAAGAAGATTACTATAAAGCTGGATTTTCCCAGGAAAGCAGGTGATGGGAGCTTGTGTTCTGTCCATGGGCTCTTCCATGTATCCACAGCAGTCTATGGTAAAAGCAAAAGTTGCTGACCACAGAGTGTAGGTGGAGACCACAAAGCAGATCCTGTGGCCTGTGGTTTTAGAGCTATCTTGCTTAGCAGCAGAAAGGTTTCATCACACGGAACTAAACTCATAAGCATATGACACAACACAGAAGGGCAGAGTGCTTGCCAGAAGTATAGAAGAACCCTAACAAACATGATTTGGGAACCTCAGCCCATTCAGCCCTCTGCACATCAGGATGCAGGAAAAAGGCCTGGGTCTGAGGCAGACAGGACAGGAGATAGCATGCAGCAGTGGACATGTCCTCAGACGTCCCTGACCCCCAGACTAGAACTGCCATTCTGAAGCAGACCAGAGTGCTAGTTCCAACTCAAAGAACAGTGGGAAGACTGGCAGACCTTCCCTAAGCCCAGCTTGAGGTCAGTTCTCAAAGATGAAGTGAGGGTCCTCATTGTAAGAAGACAGGCTGCCCAGAGCCTGGAAGCTCAGCATGTAGCCTGGGGGGACCTGGAGTTGGAGATGTAAAGGGGCTGGGCCCTGGTGGCTACATGGGAGTGGACTGTTCCCCATGAGCAGGATATGAGCAGGTACAGTTGTCTAGATAGGAGGGGTTCTGAAAAGAGGCAGGAGGTAAGACCAAACTCAAGAGGTATGAGCAAAAAGTGTGAGAAGTGGTGGTAAAAAGGGCTTCAGTGTGGCCTAGACAGGCTATATGGTGTCAAAGGGAGAGGAAGGACACCAGAAGGGGCCCAGGGCACTGCTTCCCTGAGCAAAGAGATGTTCCACAGTTCCTAGACCCATATGCACTAGCCTTTGTGTGGAGCTACCCAAGAACACCCTTCTCCCACTGCTTTCTGCTCTAACCAGAGGTCACCCTGGCCAAGCTGCACTACTCCACATTGCCCTTTGATGGCCCACTCTCTTCCTTATCTGACCTATAACCCAGCGGCAGGAGGTCACCCACAAAGGGCACAGAGGGTCTAAGACCAAGTCTTGTGTAGAACATAGACTCACGTTTCCACTCCTCAAGAGTGCGGTCTACATCATCAAAGGAGTCATCATATTTCTGGGCCTTGGGCTCATCCTCAGTGTCCTGAAGGGACTCAAAGTACGGATGGGCCAGTGCCTCAGCTGCTGTCACCCGCTGTTCTGCATCCAACACCAGCATCTTTTCCAGAAGGTTCACAGCTGCAGTGAGAGCAAATCAGGCCAGAACACAGCACAAGGAGTCCTCACCCAGCAGCCTAGGACCTTGACCCCACCTAGCCCTACCCAGAGGGCTTGCGTTGGTCAGGACAGAGGCAAAATCCTGCTTCTCCAGCTCAGGAAGGCCTTCCATGTAGTTCTTGGCCTATGGGGGAAGAGGGGTGATGGGCCAGCTCCCAAACCAAAGGCCAGCCCACCATGTAGCTCCCCACTTACCTCAGCACTCTGTAGCTTCTGCACAAACTCAGGAGGAGGTGTCCCTGTCACCTTCATGATCTCTTTCAGTTGGTCCAGGTCTGCACCAAGGTTAAGAACACAGTCCAGGGCCAGAGGGTGGCCCACACAGTATCCAGTACCTAGTACCCAGACCTCCACAGAAGCCCCAGTTACCCCACATAGAAGGATACGGTCATTGCCTTTGAACAGTATCTTTCCCGTAATCATCTCTGCCATGATGCAGCCCACAGACCAAATGTCCACTGAGATAGACGTTCCATCAGTGCCCCATAGGTAGGGGTGGCATGCATACACATGAGGGGCATGGGGAAAAAGCAACACACAGAGACCAGATGTGAGAGGGATATACACAGTGAAGAGGGGTGCACAAAACAGGGGCACTCATAAAGGAGAATAGGCCAGTTCTACTCCAGCTCATTAGCCTCCCTAGGGTGGCAGCTACAAGAGTCTCCCTATCAAAAACTGAGGAATGGGGCTGGAGAGAGGTTCAGTGGTTAAGAGCACTGGCTGTTCTCGCAGAGGACCCAGGTTGGGTTACAGATAACAACTGTTTGTAACTCCAGTTCCAGAGGGATCCTATGCCCTCTTCTGATGTCCTAGTGCACTGCTCAACACAGGTGCATTTACACACATGTAGGTGGAACACTCATATACATAAAATTAAAATAAAAAAAAGAAATGAGGAAAGGCTGAAGTGTAGTTCAGTGGTAGCACACATGAATAGCATCATAAGAAGGATCAGGGTTCCATTCCAAACACCTCGAAAGGCAGGAAGGGAAGGAGGGAGGGAGGGAGGGAGGGAGGGAGGGAGGGAGGGAGGGAGGAAGGAAGGAAGGAAGGAAGGAAGGAAGGAAGGAAGGAAGGAAGGAAGGAAGGATGGATGGATAGAGAAATTTGGGTGGTGTGGGGAGATTCTGGGATGGCCTCTTACCTGTCTGTGTGTAGCGCATCCAATTCAAAATGACCTCAGGTGCCCGGTACCACCGGGTCACCACATAACCCGTCATCTCACTGTCTGCCTGCCTGGCTAGGCCAAAGTCTAGGATCTGTGGAAGTATCAGGGAGGTGAAGCTAAGGGAACACCCTGAAGAGTAGACATGCCAGATGTAGTCCAGGACACCCTTAAGGAGACTGGGTGTTGAGACTTTCAGGCTGGGGCTTCTGCCACCCTTCAAGGTCTGGGCTCCTTCTTGCGGCCAGTGCACCCAGTCCTACCCACCTTAAGAACAGATGCTGGGGATTTATTTTCCCCTGCTCTGCTAACCTCTGCTCACCTTTACAGGCTTCCAAAGTCCTGCCCTGGGTGAGGCATGAGGGACTATGGATGGCCCCTTCCCCCTCTTTACCTGAAGCAGGTATACAGTGCCAGACTCCAGGGCCCATCAGTTGCTCAGCCCCTACCCTGATGCTCAGGGTCTGTCACTCTGCCTGGGCCAGAGGAGAGGGCAAGCCAGGCCAGTGGAGAGATGCAAGGGAAGCCCCCACACCCGACCTTGGTCATCCTCCCCGCCCAGTGACACCTTCAGCTCACAGTCCTCGTTCACAGCCAGGTTGCCAGGCTTCAGGTCCTATGTGAGGAAAGGTGGCCACTGTGAACTACCTGCCAGAACAGAGCCCTGGAAGGTCTTCACTAGAGTCACCAGAATGGAACTGGCCCCTTTGAGAAAGGACAGTGGGGCTGATTCCCCAGGGCAAGCTTCCAACTGGGGCATTATCTGGATCCCCACCATACCCCATCTTCTCCCTTACAGGTAAGAAATGGAGGCTGGTGTTGAGCATTTCTGTTTATACAATTGGGGAAAGGGCGGATAGTCTCCCAAGTCCCACCAGCACTCACTCTGTGGATGATACCAGCAGCATGGATATACTGTGGGAAAGAAGAGGTTCAGCAGCTATCAGCTCAGGGGGAACTCCAAGCCACAGAGCTCTACCCAGCCAACCCCGGAGGCTCTACCCACTTCACCTCAGCCAGGCCTACCTTTAGCCCCTTCAGCATCTGATAAACAAGAAACTGGATTCTGTCCTCACTCAGAGTCTCATGCTTCATGAGCTTGCCCAGGTCAGTGCCCATAAATGGCATTACAAGGTAGCTGTGGAAACAAGGCCAGGATATAGTCACTGGAACAAGGTTAGCTCCTGGACCTGTGCTAACATCCACTAGGCCCAGACTCACACCTGCAAGAGTCCATCCCAGCATGTGTCCCTCAACATCATTTCACAGCACCTAGTCCTCACTGGCTTCAGGGTCCTACTGTCCTCTGGAGTCTCTACCCTCACCATGCCCTGCTATGTTCCATCTGCCAGCTGGCCACACCTGTCACTCAGCAGTTACCCCACCTTCTCAACACATGGCTGTAACTCACTCCCATCACACACTCCTTTCCCAGGATGGCAGTTAGGGAAGAGGCTGCACATCAGGTTTGCACTGGTTAGGGTTTTAAAAAGTATTTTATTTTATTATTTTTATTTTATGTGTATGAGTGTATTATCTGCATGTATGTAATTATATGCATGTCATGCAATGCCCATGGAAATCAGAAGAGGATCCCTGAAACTGGAGTTACAGACAGTTATTTGCAGTCACGGGTGCTGGGGATCAAACCCAGGTCCTCTGTAATAACAGCCAGTGCTCTTAACCACTGAGCCATCTCTCTAGCCCTGGTTTGGGTGTTTAAATTTTTAATTAATTTATTTTTTTTATGGGTATGAATGTTTTACCTGCATGCATATAAATGCACCACATGCACACAGTGCCCAGAGAGGCCAGAAGAGGGCATCAGACCCCCTGGAACTGGAATTAAAGACAGTTGATAGACCCTATATAAATGCTAGAAACCAAATGTAGATTCTCTGCAGGAACTGCTAGTGCTCTTAACTCCTGGACCATCTTTCTAGCCCCTGGCTTTATATTTCGAGAGGGTCTCATGCAACCCAAACTGGCATCAAACTGTTGCTCCTCCTACCTTCACCTCCTAACTGTTATTATTACTGGTATATGCCACCACAACCTACCTCAGGGTTTTAAAATTCCTGATTGAAGGGCACCATGTGCCAGGTGAGCAGCTAAGGCTGCACCTTGAGTCGGCAACTAAGACCACTCAGCCATCCTGACACTGCGGGGACTGTGAAGGCTTAGGTGTCAGGCTTAGAAGGAGAAGGCATGGCTCTACCAGGCATGCCAGTGTCCAAGAGTCCTACGAGTATATGGACATGTGGAGTGAGCTGTGGTGAGGAGGGCATGGAGAGTGTGCATCCTAGCCCTCACCTGAACTGTGGGGACAAGGGCCAGACCAACTCCAAACCTGCAGCCAATATCCAGAAAGTGCTCAGGCCCCTTTTTGTCCTGTATAGGGCAAGAAGGAATCTGGGTCAGAGTCTGGGCCTGTAAGGCATTTCGGTCAGAGGAATGTTCAGGTTTATGGGGGGAGAGACAAATGGGAATAACACACCCAATCCCCAGAGGGCAGACACTGCAGCCATAGTGAGTCTTGCAGTGAGTCTTGTTCTCTGCCAACCAGCAACAAAGAACCTAAGACACACTCCAGCTCCTCCCAGACCTCTGACTGACAACAGTAGGAGTCAAAGGATGACAACCACAGGACAGGTGCAGTAGAAGCAGAATGGATCCTCCCTGCTGCCTTTGGTCCATCTGTCAGCAAAAGAGCAGTTCAGGTTTCAAGCCACACATCAGGTGCCAGGGTCCTGAACACAGGACCTGCTTGTTCACAAATAGTAGATCCAAGGTTCACACCTTAGGCAATGTGTAGACCCAAGTGCCAGGTTTGAAAGGAGGAGGCACAGCTCTACAGTATCTATGGGTCCCAGGAGTATATGGGAGTGTGCATAGACCATGGTAAGAGGAGTGGGTGGGCAGTGTGCACCCCAGCCCTCACTCGGGCTTTGTAGTAAAGGCCCCGCCCTGAAGCCAACCTAAAACCCAAAGCCAACACATAGAAGCCAACACCCAGGCCCCACCCACCCTCTCAGCCAGCCCTGGCCAACACTCACAAATCTGTGAAGTCATCCAGAGTCTCATCAGGAGTGAACACGTCGAGTAGCCCAATCACCTGGAGGATAAGTGCCAGGTGGGATGGACAGCATATAGAAGATACAGGGGCTCAGCACATCCCAGGGAGGCACTGTGCTCTAGGTAGAAGACCCCCTTATAGCTGTTCTTGCTACCCCGACTGTGCCCACTGGCAGCTCAGCCCAGCCCTGGTACATGTGCCCACAGACAGAGGCTATTTTTGGATGCTGACAGCCGGGATCCTCTGGGGGAGGGGCACTCCCAAGCTTGGGTTGGCTCCAGACGTTAAGCAATTTAGCCCCTTAGTCTTCCCTCCCCCTCTTTTTCTCTTCCCAATGAAACTGATCCAAGAACAAGGTAGGGACAGCACCCTGGGAAGAGCTAATATCTGGTAAATCTTTCCTGGGGCCATAACTCTAGGCCTAGGCGTGGTACTAATCTCAATGTAGCCTCTAGTTGGGGGAGTTGTACAACAGACAGACAATCTGACAATGGCAGCCGAGCACTTGGAGGGGACAAGACCTTAAAGGGCAAGGGAGGCCTCCTAGAGGAGGGCTGTATATTCAAGTACCAGGAGGGGTAGGCAGATGAGCAGAGAGGTCAGGTGCATGGTGGCCAAGAAAGGAGGGAGAACGCCTCCAGAATTTAAGGAACAGAGAGGGAGGCCAAGAGGCTAGGGCTCAGTCCAAGAAGGAGCCAGGAGAGGACAGAGGGAACCTGAGTTGGGCCTCATACTCATACCCCACAGATAGGTTTGGCTTTGATCCAAAGAACTGCTGTGGAAGAGTTTGTGATGCTGAGCATGTCCTCCTAGCTGCAGTGAAAGGACAGACGTAATAGGGAAAGGATAGGTGGCAAAGGCACAGCTGAGTGACCACTTTAATCATGGCTGGGGTGGGGGATGCAAGAGCATGCACAGGGGAAAGGCTTGGGGACAAATGAACCACAGATGTAACCTGAGAGCTGAGGACCTGAGAGAGCCTGTTGCAGAACAGATAGGGAACAGGGTCCTGGAGGTCAAGGCAACTCCATCAAAGGAACAAGACTTTTGTACTGTGGCCCAGCACCAAGGACCAAAGCTTAAAGGAAAACTGAAGAGGGCCAGGGATGGACCTGTGGCCCATGTCTACTGAGTGGAACATGAAGCCTGTTCTAACCTGTTTCCACATGGGAAGGTGAGTTACAATACCCAGCCTCCTAGGCTGTTTTGAGGGATCCTGGAAGCAACTGTACCCAGCTGGGATCAGGGTAGTAGCCTAGTACAGGACCTCTGGAAAAGCAGAGGTGAGCCCAGCGCACACTTGCTCAGAGGTGGCAGGCGAAGGAAGTGGTCCAGAGCCCTTGGCTGGACAGAGGTGCAGGATAGGTAGGTGGCTGAGTGGGAGTTGGGAGCTATGAAGATGAAGGAGGCTACACTCCTGGGAACAAGGCCCAGGTTTATTATCAAGTGTGCAACATGGCAGGGCTGGTGTCCACCTCAAGCAGGCTCCACATAGAAAGGAAATAAAGACCCACAAGGGCAGCCAAGAGAGGCAGTGACCAGCAATCAAGGAGGTTAGTTTGCTGGTAGACACAGGGACTTCATTTTCTCATGATAGTTCTGATGACCAAAGAGGGTTAATACATTTGTCAGGACTACAGCAGGTGCCCAAACTGAAAGTGGGGGAAGCAGAACTCACAGCCCCAGGAAGAAGTATATCAAGAAAAAGCTCCCTTGGCTGAGAGAAGAGCTCTGATGGCTTACTGATGCGAAAGGCAAAGGGACAGCCTAGTGCAATGTCCTACACATGGTGGGAAATAAGATGCTTTCTTTGACAGAATACACAAGCACATACATACACCTGTGTGTGTTCGTATGTGTAATGCTTTGCTCCTTAAACTCTTACCCACAGAGACACAACAGTCTAGGTAGGGTATCAGAGACAAGGTGCATAACCCCAACACCATACCTTGCCCAGAATTCCAGGAAACCTGCCAGCCTAGACTGGAGGACTCAGGAGGCAGGCAGGCTAGAGGCTGGAAGAATTAGAAATGAGGGCTTGGGGTTGAGGAGGGAAGTGTCCCTTCCAGGAGAACCCTCCTCCCACTCTGAGCATCTCCTCCCTGCACCCAGGATGGAGACAGGATTTTGAGTGAAACATGAAGGGGCCCTTAGACCTGGACCACACAGTGGCCATAGTCTGAGCTGCGAAGTCAGAGGTGGACCAAAGCTGAAACCAGGTAGCTTAAGAGAAGAGGGAGCTGGACTTGGAGAAAAGTGATGTCCCCCTGAAAGTGCTGGGCTCTGCTCTCACTGTTCACCTAGAACGCTGCTGATAGCTTACCCAGGCTGGAGGCTGTCTGGGGGCTGAGTAGGAGAGACCAGGCCCTGGAAGCAGAGGTAGTAGGCAGGTTCTGCAGGGGAGGGGAGGATGAGGGTCCAGCGCGCAACGCCCGCGCTACAGGGACCAACGCGAGACTCACGTTCTCGTGGCGCATGTGTTTGAGGAGGCGCAGCTCTCGGTAGGCACGCTTAGCAAACAGCTCAGACTGGAAGGGCCGGTACAACTTCTTGATAGCCACCTTGTTGCCCGTGCGGCTGTCCACCGCAGAGCTGTAGGGCAGACGGCTTAGCTAGCCAACGCGCCCCGCGATCGCCAGCCGCCGCCCGCCCCGCCTGGCTTGCGCTCACCACACGGCACCGTAGGCGCCAGAGCCCACGGGCTGCAGGTCCTGGTACACGGCGCGCACCTCCCAGACCGTTTTGGTCACCTCCTGGCGGTAAAAGCTCTTGCGGGCGGGCGGCGGAGAGCTCATCTCGGGCCAAGCACCGCGCCCCAGGACCGGACCCGGATCAAGGACTCCTCCCGCGCACACCCCAGGCCACCTCGCGGCACGGCCGGCCCCACGCCGCCCGCCCGCCTCCGGGGCCTTCCCCTGCGCGCTCTTCTCTCGGGGTCGTCACCCAGGGCTCTCCGTAGCCGCCGACCCCTAGCTGCCCCGCAGATCCCTAACCGGTCTGGTCAGCGAACCAACCGGCCCCGGGGCCCCGCGCACGTGACGCCCCCGCCTGCCCTCCGGCCCCTCCGGAAACCCGAGGCGGCCTCCGGTGTTGGGCGGAAGACTGGGAAAGAGGGGGAGGGAGAAGTGCCTCGTAGCTCTGTCCTGACCTAGGGCGGGAGGCGGCGCCCAGACACCCGCGACCGGTCCTACCCCCACTGGACTTCTCGGCTCTAGGGTCTTGGCAGGTGTCCCTCTGCACTCGAGCCCTTCCGGTCCTTTTAGGACATCGGGCCCATTTTAGGTAACTTGGCGGCCACAAGGCCTCTACCCTAGTAGGTCCATCTGCCTATACACCATTCACACCCCACCAGTGCAGTCTTCCTGTTCCTATCTCAACTGCTTATCTTCCCCAAGGATGCTCTGTCCCTGTACCTGTTCCATCTTTTCCTCCTGTCTCCCAGAGAATCTAGCCTGAATTTTTCTGGAGAAGGGGTTGGTTCTGTCTCCCACACTTCTCAGGTTACATCCCCATCCCATTGTTTTGGTCACCAACTTTCCTCCATCTGCCAACCCAGGAGCCTGAGGGGCTGGTTCTGTAGGTCCTTCTCCTGTCCCTTTGCACCTCCATTCCTCTTCTACTTGGCATGTGAGGTGACTGCTTTAGGTATTAAAAAGGGCTGGTCCCTCTATCTATTTCACCTGCTGCCCAGTTTGGCCTTCAAAGCCCAGAATGAGCTGAAGGTGTGCCTGTCACCAGGAGGAAGAATGGATCCTATGTGGGGCCTCAGTTTGACGTCTCCATGTGAACATCTCTGGCTTTTGGCTCCTGGAAAGCAAAGCCTTCACCCCTCCCAGTGGCCAAGGTCCACTCCAGGATCCCTCTGGGTTGGTTGGTAGATAGCTAGAGCTACAGAACCCCCTACCTGGCCCTTCATGCCTGTTTGCCTGCAGCCATGAATCAGCAGCTCAAGGCCAGCCAGAGCAGCTTTACACCTGGGCTGCTGCTGGTGATCTGGCAGATTCACAGGCTGACAAGAGTGAACAGGTGCCACTGTGGATCACTCAAACCACATCTGCCTGTATCTTGTGCCACATGCCCTAGGCAGCTTCTGGCAGCCCATTTATCTCCTCTGAAAAAGACCTCTCAGCTCCCCTCCATAATGTCTGTGGGGGACCCAGGAGTCCAGACCATGTTTTGGAAATGGGGCCATGTCCTTTGTTCTACTCCTACCCTTCCCCACCCCCAAACACTGGACTTGGCTCAGCCTGGGTCCAAGGTTTCCCCTGGCCCTCTGAGACTAGCCAAGGCCCCTGGAGGTTCAAGACTCAGGACAAGAGACATCCCATATATGTGAGTTGTAGCTTCTAGCAGCTATCAAGTGAACATGTGACTCCCTGGGCTAAATTAACCTTCTTGCCTAAACCAGGAAGGAAAGGAAAGCTATTTATTTCCCCTATCCTATCAAGTCCCTGAAGGACAGGACTTTGCTCCCAGAGACACCCCCTTTTGCCCCCTGCCAGCCAGCCTCATTACTGAGTGAAAGAGAGGGTCTGGGCCGGGGCTAGAAGCAAGCCTGCCCACTGATCAATGTGTGGGTGGTCGCCATACTATTTTCCCCTTATAACCCTTGAGTCACTCCTCTGTGCTAGTTTCCTGGATTCTTGGCCCCTCTAGGGAGCAGTGATGGTGTCAGAAATGGCTGCTGGTCTCACTGAGCAATCTTGTGTAGTTTGTGGGGCCAGCTGGAGGTGTATTAAGCACGGAGATCTAGCCACCCCTCTAGGTAGCTGGAGCAGTGGGAGCAATGGGATCTGAAACCTTGCACAGAAACAAGACCAATAGGTTACCCCCTTTATTGTGCACCCCTGGTGCAGGCACTTAACATCCAAACTTCCCTGGGTCCCTGGTGGCAGGAGGTCACCACCTCTTCAGGGAGGAGCCATAACCCCCAACATGTCTCTAAGCAGGATCCTGCCTTTGAAGTTACTTGGTCAGCTTTCTGGGAGAAGAGAAGATGAGGGATGACCCACAGAGCAGAGCAGACACCCCAGATCAACTGCAGAGCCACAAGGGAGGGTGGGGGTGGAGGTAGAGTATGGACAGATGTTTGTCAGATCTGGGCCAAGGTTCAGGAGAAAGAAATGTCCAAGTTCACATCCATGGGTGCTGTCCGCCTAGCATCCTCAAGACTAGACCCCCTGTCCCATCAGCTTCCCAGATGGCATTGTGTTCTTGTGCCTCAGAAGGCTGCTGTACTCAAGGGAAAGGCCCTGGCTTTTGTTCAGATTGATGGATCTTGGCAACTCCCAGAGCCTTTAGCTTGGTCCACAGCTGGGTTCAGTACCCCTTGGGCAACAGAAACTGGGGTAAGAGGAGGCAAATGTCTCCAACTAAGGTGCCCTATCAGACATGGCTGTTGGCCTTTGAGTGCCCACCAATTCATATACATCAGGATATACTTACAAATACCCTGATCTGTGTACACCAGGACGGCACACTCATGTCCATGCACCCACACGCTACAGGTAAACGAAAGGGCTGCAGGCAGCTGTTCTTATTAGACATCTAGTGATGGTCCCCACCTTGCCACACATCCTGGGGAAACCCCACCCAGTGAGGTAGGGCACTGGCTTGGACCAGTGCCAGACCTGCTTGAACTTTAGCAATTCCCAGGAAGCTCCCCACTTCCAGGCTAAGCAGATCCAACTACTAAGTAGTTCCAACTACTGAGCTCCTTCCTCGGAGTCTCCAGAGGCCCTGGCCCTGTCACCCTCCTCCCACCCTATATAGTCCTCAAAAAGAAATCTGGACAGGGACATACTCCCTTGTGGCCTTCAGATCCCACAAAGAGATCCCAAAGAGATACTGAGAGGACCAAGGTAGGCCTAAAGACTTTTGTCCAGACTGCAACACAGGGAGGCACACATGTGCATACTTGTGCATTCATGTGTGTAGACTCCCTTCAAAGCAAGGGATTCCAGGTTAGGGATCAGGGCCGCCTTAGCAGCACTTCTTGAGGAAAATTGGCAAGCTGAGGAAGGGGGTCAGGTTCAGTTCTCCACCCTGACCCCCAGACAAAGCCTCACTGCTCAATCTCACAGGTGCCAGGTAGCTGTGTTGGCTCCGGGGGCTTGAAGCTAAGTACTTCCTGGTAAGTAAGCTCTGGAGGAATGAAAGAAAAAAGTGAGATTTTGCTGTTCCAGTCCAGTTTCCCACCTGTATGTGTGGCACATGCTGCCCAGCCCACACCCACCACTCTAAAAGCAGCCTATACCCAAAGTCTGAGAGTCTGAACCTGCCCTGCATTGTCCCCCAGGCCTCTCCTAGACTCCCCCATCTTCACCTGCCCCACTTGGGTGGGAATGTGTTGTTATCCCTCCAAAACTACTCTGGAGAAGTGCTGTGGAATTTTGTTTTGTTTTGTTTTTTGTTTGCAGAAAACAGGCAAAACCCTGCCCTGGGAAGAATGCAGCTCTCAGATCCCTGGACACTGCTCCTGCCCCATGCCCTCTGCTCACCCTTCCACTCCTCCACTGTGCGCTCCTTGGCCTCAACACTTTCATCATAGGGCTCAGCCTCTGGCTCATCATCAGGATCATGGTACTGGCTGAAGTATGCATGAGCCAAAGCTTCAGCTGCACTGACCCTCTGGTCACTGTCCAGCACCAGCATCCTTCCAAGGAGATCTATAGCTGCAGGAGGGCCAATGGGAAGAGAGTTAGCGCCACATCCAGGGCTTGATACAGAGGCCAGCCTAGACCCAGGGCCAGTCCTCACCCAGAGGGTTGGCTCCATGGAAGATGCTGCTGAGGTCCTTCTGGGGCATGGGGGGCAGGGACTGGATATATGTCCGGGCCTGGGAGCACATGAGAAGGGCTTGGGGAACTGTTCACCCTCTAGCCCTTTGGCCCCAAACTGGGTAGAAGGCTTACAAGAGAAGGCCCTAATGCATTCATTCCAACAGGCCTAGCAGAGGTCCCAGCAGGCCAGCAATCTGCTCTCCATAGCATCTGGGGGCTCTAGCTCTTCACTTGGACCTGATATCTGCAGAAGCCAAATGTTCAGAGGACTCTCTGCCCTCACCTGCACCTATTGCCTATGGCCAGAGGAGTTTTTCAGTGTTCCTGAGGCGGTTGGGTGTGCTTAGCATGAGCTCTATCCCATGCTGCCAGGTTCCCTATATGATGCCCATCTACTTCCGTGCCACTCCCTCAAGGTGACTGTGGCGTGGTCAGGAGAGTGACCTGGTGCCTGACTGGACACTAACTTACGTGCTCCGAGGATATCTTTGCCAGAACCTCAGGGCTGGGTGTGCCCACCACCTCCATGATTCGCTTCAGCTGGTCAATATCTACCTGGCTCAGGAAACACCCAGTAGCCAACTATGAACCTTTCCAGCCCCAGCCCCTGGTACACTGTGGTGTTGTAGCTCAGGACAGAGAGCCCCTGTGATATGAAAGAGGGCAGAGGTGAAACTTTCAAAATGGGCCAGAGTTCACTCCCACCCTGTAGAAAGGGACCCCAGCTTGATCCTGCTCCCCAAGGATACAGTCATTTCCAGGAAAGAGAGCCTTTCCCTGAAGCAGTTCAGCCATGATACAGCCCACAGACCAGATGTCCACTGTTGGGGGAGGGAAAAAAAGCCTCTTGTGAGTCTGCCACCCCAAATCCCTCCTTATGGACTGAGGAGGACCCAGTCCAGAAACCCTCAGTTACCCAAAGACCAGCAAAGCCCTTCCTCTATACCCTGCCCTGAGAAGGGTTATGAGGATACCCACCACCAACCAAGTTCTAAGCCTTTCTAAAGCTAGTCCCATCCAGCCTTTGCTCCTCTCCTCCTGCTCCAGGCACGCCTCTTTCCCCTTCAGCATTTCTCCCAACTTCCACCACTTTCTCACCCTTTTTAGACCTTAATGTGAGCTCTGCCTGCCCACCCTGATGGATGTTGCCACCATTGAGGGTCAACAGCACCTGTCTGGTTGTAGTGCATCCAGTTCAGCATGATCTCTGGAGCCCGGTACCAGCGCGTAGCCACATATCCTGTCATCTCTTCGTCAGCCTGGCGTGCCAGTCCAAAGTCCAGGATCTGGAAATCCACAGGTCTCTAGGGCACCCACCTCCCTGTGCTTCCCGGCTAGTCACCCCATCCCCTGACCCTCCCCTTACCCTGAGCTCGCAGTCTTCATTGACAGCTACGTTGCTGGGCTTCAAGTCCTGCAGAGTGGACCAGGAGTGAGTGACGCCGTGAGCCAAGGCAGAGTGACCCTCACCTCGCCCGCAGCTGCACATACCCGGTGGATGATCCCCGCGGAGTGGATGTACTGCGGGGAGGGCAGACTTGGTGAGCCCAGGCTCCGCAGCGTCCTGTCCCAACCCAGCACGGTCAGAGGGAACCCCGGAGCCCACGCGCCCCACCTTCAGCCCGCGCAGCAGCTGGTAGGTGAGGAACTGAACATGCTCATCGCTCAGTGCCTGACACTTGACGATATTGTTCAAGTCGGCACCCATCAATGTGGTCACCAGGTACCTGCGCCGGGGCCAGAAGTCAGGAAAAGGTCCCCTGCCCCCGCTCCCTCCCGGACTAAGCTCCCAAGGCCACCGCCGCGCCTGCCCAGGCCCGCTCACACTTCGCTGAAATCCTCGATGCACGTGGCCGGCGTGAAGACGTCTAGAAGCCCTATGACCTGGGCAGGGAACCGAGGCAGGACCTCAGCTCAGCTGGGGGCGCCGCCCAAGCTGGTCCAGGTCTCGCCCACGTAGGGACGTGTCCTCAGAGGCCCCGCCCGGACCTCGCCGCTCCCGCCCCCATCCATCCGTGCCCGGCTGGCCCAACACCGGCCCACCCTCTCACGTTCTCGTGCTTCAGGTGTTTGAGTAGCCGCAGCTCACGGTACGTTCTCCGCGCGTGGATCAGCGACTGGAAAGGCCGAGACAGCTTCTTCACCGCCACCTTCTGGCGCAGCCGCGCGTCGTAGGCCGAGCTGCAAGGTGGGCGAGTGAGGGGCTGAGTGCACCCTGCGTGGGGTGCCAGCAGCGGGCCTGCGAGTTGCAGGGCCTGGGAGGCCGGGCCCCGCGCCCCCGCCGAGTAGCCGTTCTCGCGCTATCCACAACTCCAGAGCTGACTGTGGGAGTGTGCTCTGGCAGAGCCTGCTTCTTCACGCGTGACTTTGACCAAGCTTGGGCCCCACTCGCTGCGAAGCCGTGGCGTGGAAACGCGCTCTGACCATACTCACGGACGCTCCCTCAGCCAGCAGCCTTCCGCCGTCGTCGGGTACGCAGGGAACCAGGAGACTCATCCTACCAGTTCTAGAGCTGCCTCCAAAAGCCCTGGGCACCCCACCCCCACGACTGCGCACCCTCAAACCACGAAAATTGTCCGGAGGTGTTTATTATATCCTAATTTGTAACGGAAGACGGTTGTGGTGGTTCACACATGTAATCCCACCTTTTGGGAGACGGAGGCAAGAGAACTGCGGTGAGTTCAAGGCCAGCCTGGGCAACCTAGTGAGATTTCCCCCAAAAGCAAAATAAAACAAAACAATACAAAAACAACTAATTTGTAACTGAAGAGCTGAACCGTAGATTCCCCCGCCCAGGTCACAGGCTTCTCCCCAAGCTCTCTGCTCCCACCTGCCCTCCAGACCAGCTGTCACTCTACTGAAGGAGCCCAGTGGGCTACAGCGCCTTTGTACAGCCTGTTCCCCTGGTGATACTTGCTCTTTCTCTCCCTCTTCTTTTGCTCTCCCGGTGCACACACAGACACCCAGCATGGGTGGACACAGGCTACCTCCATACCCATGGTGGAGCAGAGGGCATAAGATATGCTGAGTTTGGGATGCTCATAGGCTAAGGAAGTAGTGAAGGAAATTTGCTTTCCTAGGACCAGCAGAATGTCC
The DNA here is from genome assembly GCA_035773235.1 of Eospalax fontanierii. NCBI lineage: Eukaryota > Metazoa > Chordata > Mammalia > Rodentia > Spalacidae > Eospalax > Eospalax fontanierii. The sequence continues at coordinate 78,986,861 of CM069537.1, forward strand.
AAGTAACTGGGGTGGGGTGTGAGGGGAGTGGCCCCACAGGGCAGTAGATCCTCTTGTTTGACAGGATCTGTGCAATTATATTACAGGGAGTTGGCACCTCATCACCAGCCTCAGCAATGCAACTGATCAAACACAGGGTCCAGATACAGTGGGGAAAAGGCCTAGGCCTGACTTGGGAAATTTGGTCATCTCCCAGTAATTCATACATGGTCAACCCCCAGCCAGGTGAGTCCCTCTGGACCAATGTCCGACTCCCTTATGAGGTCAGTCAGGGTCTCTATATATGTTGTTTTTCTTTTCTTAAGACAAAGTCTCACTGACGCCCTAGCTGGCCCAGAACTCATGTAGACCAAACTGTCTTTGAGCCACCACACCCAGCCTTATTATTTTCTTAAACAGGGTCTCATGCAGCCTTGAACTTATCTCCCCCCCACCTCCACCTGTGTGCTGGGACTACAGGCTATAGGTATGGGGCCCACCACCAGGAGCAGCTCCCTATGGGCCCTGTCATATTGTCCTATATCCTCTTCCTGCTTTTGAAATTTTAGAGATAAAGACAGCCTTGCCATGGAACAGATCTGACAGGCTTCAGATGACACAAATGACAGAACAAGATCCAAGATTTGAGCCTCAACCGCCTTCCCTTGCTGCAGGCTCTGGAACTCAGCCTCCAAAGAGGATCTGAGAAATCTCTAACCAGCAAGAGCCTGACCACTCCCTCCTTTCTGCACCCCCTGACCTACAGTGGACAGCAGATTCCTGGCACGAAGCCTTGGTAAGGACCCCCTCTCCCATGCTGGGATGCACATATCAGTATCCACACCCTTGATTAGCCTGTCAGCATGGACTTATCTGCAACCACCTTCCAAACCCAGGAGCCTGGGAACAGGCCTCGCTTGGCCCAATCTGTACTCCCTCCCCCATCAAGACTCTAACCTCTAGGCCCCAGGCCTTAGCTGTAGGGCGATAGTCAGAGTTCTCAGGTAAAGTGGAGTAGAGTTTAAGCAGGCGACTAGGGATTTTGAGAGTGTTGCAGAGTAGGTGTCTGCTTAGGCCCCTAGGCGCTGTCTGAGACTTCTAGAAACCTAGAGGAGGGGGCAGGACACACGGGAGAGCTAGATCTAGCTATCAGAAGGGAAGAGGTTCTCTCCCGATGGCTGGGCGCCCCCTTTTCAAACAATAGCACCTATCCAAGTCGGTGGGGGAGTGCATATTAAACCCCAGAGCTGCTGTTAGCCCTTACCCAAAAAACCCCGGATGATTGCTACATTTAGGGGCCTCAGAGACCTGCTCTCCCGCCAGCTGTGATGCCGCAGGATTCCGCCCTACCGGGGATCCCTGACACTCGGGATCAGGGATGGGGGTAACGTCAGACGACCCCCTCCCTGCCAGCCAGTGGAGTCTGGCCGGAAAGTTCCCTCTGCGTCCCCTTCCCCCATTTCATTTCTCGGACGCGCTGATCGGGGGCGGAGGCAGGGCGAGGCCCCTCCCCACGCCGGGAACCCCGCGTGGCGCGCTAGGGTCCCGCACGTTTCCCGCCCCGCTCCCACCCAGCCCATGCCCCGCCCCTACCAGACCGAGCCGTAGGCGCCGGAGCCCACCGGGCGCAGGCCCTGCAGCCGCTGCGGCACCTCCCAGACGGTCTTGTTCAGCTCCTGCCGGTAGAAGCCCGCACGCGGACCCAACATGTCCGCAGCGGCGGCGGGCGGGCGCCCCCCAGCCCCGCGCAGCACCCGCCCGGCGCCCTGCGCCCTGCGCCCCGCGCCCTGCAGGCGCAAGTACCGCCGAGCTGGGGGGCGGCGGCGCGGCGGGGCGGGGCGGCGGGGCGGGGCGGAGGCCTAGTGGATTTCCCCGGGCAGGCGGTGGGGGGCGGGGGAGGGGGGTTCCCGGAGACTGACGCGCAGCTTCCTGCTCTTCCGAGACGGCGACAATGGGAAGCCCGCCCTCCTTTTCTTGAGGGTGACCAGGACCTTTGCTGGACTTTCGCGCCTTCACCTCCTGCACGCCACGCGCTCCCTCTGCCCTTGAGTCCTCAGCCCCAGCCCGGCCTGTTTCCTCAGAAATGAGGGAGAACCGTCAAAAGCGAGCCAGAGCAAGAGGTGGCATACTTTCAAAACAGAAAACACTAGCCAAGAAAGACTGAAGGCTGCAGGTTAAAAGCCAGCTCAGGGTCCCTCTGCGGATCCAGAGGCGGTGCGTTGGGGCCTGTTCCGTAGAGGACTCCTCTGTTTGGCATCTGTGATTCATCTCCTGGTAGATCTGTCTGGGTGACAGGGCCTTTGCGGATCAGCATGTACTCCTGTCCCGTATCGTGTCCCAACCTCCGTTTAGCAACTACTGGGAGAGGTGAGTCTCCCATCGGCCAATCAGGACCAGGGACAGCAACGGCAGCATTGTTGGGGCCACAAGGTGTGGTTCCCAAATGGATTCTTTTGGATACTGGGTATTTTCCTTTTTTATGAAGTCACTGCAATTGGGGAATCAGCCGAGCCTTGACTTTCCGAGGCCCCTACCAGAAGGAGGCTCAGCAGGTGCTGCCACCCAAGCAGGCACGGAGCCTGGAGGGCTGTCTTTTCCCAATGCCCACGGCAGATGCACTCATGTCCAGCAAGGCCTCTGGAGTATGTGTCATTTTAGGGCCTGTGTTTCTTCCCACTTGAAAGTGAACAGGGGACTAGTATGGTGGCTCACATCTGCAATGCAAATGCTCAGAAGGCTAGGCCAGAAGGAGCACAGCAATTTCAAGGCCTTCTGGGCAACACAGTAAATTCCAAGCCATCTCAGAGTGAAACCTTGTCTCAGGAAAGAAAAGAAAAAAAAAAAAACAAAAAAAAAAAAACAGTGAAGATGGATCAGAGGAACCTTGCCCCCTGTAGAGAAATGGCTCCTGACTCTGCCTTGGGAGATAAGCATTGGGCCTTCAGACTGTGCTGCCCCTCCCAGAGAAAGTGGGAAGTCAGGCCCGAAATTAAATGAACCTCTCAGGGTTTTTTGCTTATTTGGGTTTTTTGTTTTGTTTTGTTTTGTTTTGAGACAGAGCCTCACTATGTATGTGTCCATGGCTAGCCTGGAACTCAGTATATAAAGAAGGCAGGCCTCTACCTCCTTTATACTGAGATCAAAAGGTGCTGGCCACCATTCCTAGCCTGAACTTCTTTTTAAAGGCAAAGGTTGAAGAGACCGCTAAGAGTGGTTAAGAGCACTTGGTTCTTACTGCTCCTGCAGAGGACCAGGATTCAGTTCCCAGCACCACATAGCAGCTAACAACTGTCCATAACTCCAGTTCCAAAAGATCTGATGTCCTCTGGGGACTCCAGCAGGCATTGCACTACATATGATGCACTTACTTTACATACATGCACACAAAACACTTATACACTTAAATTTTTAAAACCCAGAGAGTTTTAATATGAAATCTGAGATTAAATCTGAGATTTAAATAAAAGTTATGGTAGAGAATTTGCCTAACAGGGTGAGGCCCTGGGTTGGACCCTCAGTCCAGCAAAATCATAAATATAATGCAAAAAATAAAACTTAAATTCGCAACAGGACCGGAGGGGTGGCTCAGTGGTTAAGAGCACTCTCTGGTTGCTTTTGCAGATGTCCAGGGTTCAGTCCCCAGCACCCACATGGAAGCTTACACCCATTTTTAACTCTAGTTCCAGGAGATCTGATGCCTTCTGGGGCACCGTGCAGGCAAAACACTCGTACACTTTTTTTTTGGTCTTTTTTGAGACAGGGTCTCCCTGTAGCCCTAGCTATCCTGGATCTTACTATATAGACCAGTGGGCCTTGAACTCACAGAGATTCGCCTACCTCTGTCTCTCAATTGCTGGGATTAAAGGTGTGAGCCACCACTCCCAGCTCATACACTTTTTAAAAATTTAAAAAAAGGAATTGGCAACTAGATTAAAACAAGTCAGTACAGTACTAGGCTACTAGGGGCATCTACCACAAATCTTGAAATACAGTAAGGTGCATACAGATAGCCAAGGAAGTGGCCTAAGCCTTACTCCAATCTTCCTCATCCTTGACATCAGTTTTCCCTAAGGAAGCCATTGTCCATCTAGGAGCCCCGGAGGAAAGCCTAATGGTGGCCCCAGGCCCCACTCAAGGAGGTCCTCCTGGAGGGTCCCAGCCCCCAATCAGGGCTGTAGTCTCTAAGGCCCCAGCCAGGCAGCATCTTTCCAAGGGGTGGGGAGTTCAGGTTTTGTAGAAAGTTAATGGAGCTTCAGCTGAAGGCAGAGGAGGGGGCGGAGACAAGGCAGGAGCCTAGCCAGGGGTGGTGGGGGTGGTGGGAAACTTGCCTGCAAGGCCAGCAGGGGGAAGGGTAGTGGTCTTTGTCTGCACAGCAGCCAGCTGGTTCCCAGGGCGACCTGCCTTGTCTCCACATTCCAGAGGCTCTGGGGCTTGGCTCTCCCAGAGTGGAGAGGGGATTGGATTGAAAGGTTAGGAAGATGGCTGCCTACCCAGGAGAGCCTCCAATCAGTCACCCTGATTGCTGCTTCCCAAATCCTGATGGTCAGAACTGACCATTGTTGGCCACAGGTTGGGCCCAGCCAGGCTTAGCTCTCACGCAATGGTGACTCCCATCCTTCAGCAAACAGCAAACTCCCCAACCTGATGTGCCCACCCACAGGTACCAGGGTGCCTCCTGAGGATTGTGTGAGGTTAAACACTACAGGGGAATGGACACTTGAGTTTCAGCTGGTAGTGGGTGCTGGAGGTCCCCTTCAAGGACAGCTACCAACAGAGCTGGCAGGGAGGAAGGAAGTCATTCCAGAGATACTATATAGGCAGAAAGCTGAGCTGAGTCTCCAAGCAGCCCTGAAGCAGAGACAAGGGGGTAGTACTTCAAGAGCAGTTGTGGGGGTGGGGGAGATGATGTAACAAACCAAAGCCCAGAACTGTATCTTCTGCTGATTCAGTGCCACCACTCAATAACAGCCCAATCCCTTTTCTCTTCTATTGCTCCCTCTGCTCAGTCCCTCCCTTCATTAGACAGCTGTGACAGTTGCCTAGAGGTTTAATTTGCCCTCTCAGATCCCCTGCCAGTGGTCAGAATATACTTCAGGAGGGGCTGACTTAGGGAAAGGACATGAAGGTTACTACAATCCCTTTCTATCTCTTTCATTCTTTTCCAATGCATTGGGAAGAAAATGAGGACATAACATGATGGACAGCAGTCACCCCTGGGTCTGCTGGCATTCTGCTCCAGCTCAAGGCTAGTCTGCCTGTCCCCAATCACTCCAACAGAGGCCAAGTCTCTACCCCTTGCCAGTCCCCAATACATGACAGGCTCTTTATCTCTGTATGTACCTATCTGTCCTCTAAGGAATGTGAGGAGTAAGGATAGACGCCCCACATGGGATCATTTAGGACTGTCAGTCACTCAACAAGCTTGGCAATGTTCTTGTCCTGTGGGGAAGGACCAAAGATCCATCCCTTCAGAAATCCAGGCTACAAGATTCCCGGCTCCCTACCCCAGCTCTGGACTCCCAGACATGACTTCCTCTCCCCTGCTCTGACTTAGAGGCACTTGTTCAGGTTACCAGGCCAGCCAGGTCTCTGGAGAAACCCTGTTGGTCACAGTAGCAGCACCTGTTCAGGGGCCACTGTGTTAGGGAATGTTGGCTGTTGGCCTTGTACCCCTTCTTGAGAGAGACAGCTAGAGAGGGAGCTCATGATAAATCACTCCTTAGGCACAGGATGTGCCAGTGTATGCTGGGAGTGTTCAGATGAGACACATTTGGATATAGCCAAAAGGAGAGCTGGACTACTTGACTTCCTATTGTGGAACACTGACTTGGGTAGGCATCCTAAGTGTGGGGAGCCAAGGACAGCTACTTCCCACTTTCCTTCTGGGTTCTGTGCCTAGGACAGTGCCTGTGGAATGTGTACTGGCTATGCACATCTCAGTCAAACTTACACCAACACAAGAGCACTTTTAAGGTCTCTTGCTCTGCACCTGGGGAATGGGAGCAATCCCCTTAACAGATTCTTGCACTCCCATGGTACCACTAGCTCTTGGTCATGAACTTTGTATCCTGAGCCATCTTGGAGCAGCTGGTGGCACTGAGCAGAAGTTGATCTCAAACTCTGGCCTCCCTCAGTGCCTGTAAGATTTTACATTTAAGTGCTTGCTAAATATGTGCTGTAAGATACTACCTTGACCATACTTTAGAAAATAAGTATGGCAGGCCAGCCAGATTGCTCAGTGGATAAAGGTGTTTGCCATTAAGCCTGATGATCTGAGTTTGATTCCCAGAACCCACATGGTGGCAAGAAAACCAACTCCCACAGAGACAGGTGTGGAGAGTACAAGAATTAGACAAGGCTTATATCCCTCCTGTTGTGTGGCTCTTCGAAGCCTGAAGGGGAAGGGAACTAAAGGCTACAGAAGACAAAGGTGCTGGAGCTGGCCTAACCCACATGCCCAGACAGGTCCCAGAATGGCTCATACAAGGGCCTACTCTGGTATGTAGAAAGAGGCTGTGAGCAGTATGGACCCAGGGGTTAGGGACAGGTGAGCAGCCCCAGGAGGAACCCAGCCAACCAGAGAGTGAAAAAGACAACTGTATTGGATTTACAATCAAGATTTACAAAAAGGGGGCTGGATGATCCTTGGAGAGATGCTGTTCCAGCATTACCAGACCCAGGCAGGGCCTCCAGGACAGCTTGTTTGACAGCTGAGAGCAGGACTGCCAGTCTTCTGGGTCCCTCTGGCCACTTGGGCCCCGACGTCTGACGTCCAGTTTGACCTTAGAGGTGAAGCCAGTGATGGCCCTCCAGTCCACCTGGAGGCAAGCTGAGGTCAGGAAGGCATTGTACCGCTTTTTCTTTTCCTTCCATCTTGCAGACAGACACCGTCCAGGAACTGGCCCTGGGAACTACAGGCCCCAGATTCCATCCAAGGCCAAACCCAAGGTATCTGAGGAAGTTGCTGGTGCATGGGAAGGGGAGGCCAAGACCCCACTGCCCCCAGTGGCCCGGTGTGGCATTGTAAGGCACATTGGCAAATCACTCAGGAGACATCACAGAGAACACCCAATGCTGGTGACACCGAGGAGCTGGTGCCGACTTGGGTGCTGGGGCAGTATTGCTCAGGAGAAAGACGCTACAGTCCATGAGAGGTGGGCCTGCTGCACCCACTCCAGATGCCTTTGATTCATCTTCTACTAGAGAGAGAAATGAGCTCAGCAATAGTCAATGCAACCTCATGCCAAGGGGCTGCCCAATAATGGGGTACCACACACCTGCATCCTGAGGCAGCATTGATGGTCAGAGGTCAGAGGTCAGTAACCTTGTTCTCAAGTGCAGCAGCAATCTGCTGCAGGCGGAAGGCCAACTGCATCTTTTGGGCTGCAGGGTCCTCCTCCAAAGCATTGATGATCTGGGGTAGTGGGAGGGGAGGGAAACCTGTCAAATCACAGGCAAGGGTTGTGGGGGTAGGGGACACCTCACCCTGAATTCCACCCCGGGGTCCCAGACCCCACCTCATCATAGTACTTCTGGGTATACTGGTAGAGCTGGTGCAGTGCCACAAGTGTGTTCAAGGAGTCCGTGTGTGCCTAGGGGATGATAGTATTACCCAGCATGAGAAGAGGATATGGGAACCCTCCAAGGCCAGCTCCACAGCAACAGCAGGCTGTGACATGGTAGCTGTGTGGTACTCTCAGACACATGAACACAAGAATCACACCCCGGCAAGGCCACATACAAAGAACACACCACAGCCCCTGAGTCAGGGCTCTGAGCTACTTACTGACTAAACATTAGCCTCTACATTCGTGTCTGCTCTCCTCTTCCCAGGACTCAGCCACACTCAGGGAAGCCTGCCTAATCAACATGGCCACCCTCTGCTTTTCTCATCATGAGCACAGCAGTTTCACCCAGCTCTGTAATTCAGAGCCTGGTTCAGTAAAAGGTAGCAGAGGCTTACTCTTGGAGACCTCTGTGGCCCTTACCCGAGAAATCTCTGCCAAGTGCGTGTTCATGTCCTGGTCGCTGACCTGAACCATCTGTCGGATGCCCTTGTAGTAACTACAGGGGTAGAAGAGTTATACATAGAGGCAGGATATAAGGAAGAGGTGGGGCCAGGCCCTGAGATCTCCTGGGGATCTCCAGTTGTCCTCCCACCTCCTTCCCAGGGTGGGCACCCAGGTCTGGCAGAGGGCAGGGCAGCACTCACTCCTCCACCATCTTCTTATAGGTAGAGATCTCCTTGGCATACAGCAGCTTGTTGCTAGGAGAGTCCTGTGGAAGACAAAGCCCTGTGACACTGGGCTAGGCTCAGTCATTTAGCCCTTACAGAGTGATGGTGAGGTTTCTGTTCAGACTCCCAAATCTTTCATAAAGAAAATAGTAAGCTGGGCATAGTGGCACATGCCTGTAGTCCTGGCACTTGGGAGGCCAAAGTAGATAGATTTCTGTGTGAGTTTAAAGCCAACCTGGTGTAAATAGTAAATTCCAGACTAGCCAGGGCTATACAGTGAGGCCCTGTTTCAAAACAAAATCAGCTAGGTGTGGTGATGCAGGCCTTTAATCTCAGGACCAGGGAAGCAGAGGCAGGCAGATCTCTGTGAGACTAAGGCCAGCCTAGTAATAACACTCACTTTTTCTGTGTAAGCAAGCAGTGGAAGCAGGGGGATAGGGACAGGTATACAGGACAGTCCATGAGTCACATGAGAGTCAAAAGAAGGTAGATGATTTATTTGTGGCAGCCTTGAAAGCCTTGGTTGCCTCCAATCCCAAACACCAGCTTTTGTCCAAAACTTTAGTCTAAAACATACAAACCCACACTTTTGGTATATCTCAAACTAATCCCATTTCAGCCATGGCTTCTCCAGGTCACCCCTATGGACCACTGTCCAGTCTAGGCTCTCCACCCTTCCTGGACAGCTGACCCAGGTGTGTCCCATAGCCATACTCACACGGCTCAACTTGTGCTCTGTGCGAGTACAGGCATCCATGAAGGTCTGTGCAATGACTGACAGGGAGGCATCTACCACCTCATGGACATGTACATCAAAGATGAAATGCGGGTTCTTCAGGATGTTCACCCAGAACCGGAGTGGTAAACTGCAGAAGAAGAATGGGGGTGAGGGGCTGCCAGATCACTGCAGGAGGCAGGCAGGGCAGGGCCTCACCTGTTGGTTTTCCAGATATGGATGGTATCCTCATCTCTGATGTCATGCTTCTCTGCCTGCTCATCCAAGAAGTCAAAGAAGTACTTGACTGCGGGTGGCACGGCATGCCCAGGTGCCAGTACACTCTGGAAAAAGTTATCCACAAACTGCTGCAGTGTTCCCTGTAGGAGAAGGGATCAGTGTGACTAACCCCTGAAGCACAAGGGGCCAGTGTGGGGGAGTGCATGTATACATGAGTGCTACCACCTTGACTGAAAGCAGCCGTGTCAGGTAGATCTCTGTAATGGCCTTGGTTCGCTCTTTCTCCTTCACACTACCACGCTTGGACTTGCCCTCATCCACCTCATCGGCTGGTCGCACCAAGTGCCACACACGGTTTTCCTCCTCCAGCAGGGCATGGCCTGAAGGGAGCAGCAATTTGAGAAACCCAGACCCAGACCAGGAACCAAGGTAGGCATGGCTCGGAGCTTGTTATGTAGGGATATAGGGTCCGCAAGGTGGCAGAAAGAGGGTGGATGTGGTCCGGAGACATAGACTCACGTTCTCCAGGCAGGTCCGGTTGGCTGTCCTCTGGCTGCTGGGAGACTCCTACCTTGGACAGGATAAGGGTAGCTCCATCACGAACCTGAAGACAGAGTCATGAGGGAGGGCCATGTTCCCACTGTGAGGTCCATGGTAACCCCTGCCTGGGCCACCTCCACACTTACATTGTAGTGCATAAGGGTGTTGATGCGCTTCCACCGGCCTTCCCGCTGAGAGGTCAGGTCCAAGTCAGACAGAATCTGAGCCGTGGACCCAGGACGCCACTCTGAAGGAAGACATAGCTCACTTTCTGGAACCCAAGGCCACATGCTGCCCAATCCCAGGCAAAGCCGGGCACATGGGCTTCATAAACAAGTGAGTACTCACCAAGTACCACACTGTCAGGCTTGGGCCAGCAGGAACAGGGTTGTGTACGGTACACCTGGTCAATGATCTTCTCCTTGACCTGAGAGATGGTGTCACAGTTGAGGACCTTGACTGGAATGGCATCAATACCTTCATCCTGAACAATCACACTCACCGTCTGTCAGGGAACACAGGAAGAAGGACAAGCTGGGAAGGGTCCCTCACAGCCACATCTCTGCCCCACCAAAGTCCTGCCCAGGAGAACTTGGTAAGGATTAGCTCACACATATCTCTTGCAAACTTGAGGGAACATACACACAGATGGGACACATAAAATCATACTTGTATCTAAACCTCTTGTTATGTACACCATGCACATACTGAGGAGGACAACCAGGATGCAACTGGCTGAGGATAATGGTGCTTATAAGCACCTCCCTCCAGGGGAGCCCATGTCCTCTGTCCTAGCCCTCTCAAGAGTGTGAGCCCTGGCACAGGCCCAGCATAGAAAATATGCCGTAGGCTGGACATGGTGGTGCACATCTTTAATCCTAGCACTCAGAAAGCAGAGGCAAGTGGATCCCTGTGAGTTTGAGGTCAGCCTGGTCTACACAGCAAATTCTAGGCCAGTGAGATCTCAAAAAAAAGTGGCCAGATGGAGTCAAGTCCAATTTCCTGGCTCAACCTCCAAGGCCCCTCTGCAACTCAGCCCTGGGGGACTCACCAGAGGTGTATACTCTACATCATCCCCAAGCAGTCCCGTGTCATTGAGGGTGTACTTGGCCTTCTTCTGCACAGCATCCACTGGCCCTTTCTCCACCTGGTGTTTAATGGCCTTGAAGAGCTTGTACAGGGGCTCACCTGCACTATCCTGGAGCAACAAGGAGCCATGTGAGTAGGAGGCACAGGACTGACCGCACTTGGGTATACTAGACACTTAGGCCCTAACCCTAAGGGTAGAGCTCACCTTGAGGTACTGATATAGACAGATGGACATCCAGTTAGACAGCATTCTTTCCACCACTGTTTCAGACCTGGGGGTTACAGAGAAGCCTCATATCCCTAAAGCCCAGCCAACTCTTGCAAGCATTCCTCCACCCTCCATACCTGCCCCTATCCAGGCTCCAGGGACCCATCATGATGCACATGTGAGCAGAAAGGTACTGTTCCTAGCTTTGCATCAGCTTTAAGCCCCAGACCCCCTGCCCCAAACATTCAAACAGCTTCTGTCACAGCTCCCCTGTACCCACCCACAAACCTGCGCAGCATTAGCTTGGGGTTCTTGGCGACCACATACTGCTCCATGAGCTCCAGAAAGAGTGTGCGCATGATGTCTGTGTAGTACTCCAGCTTCCCATGCAGGGCCACAGTCAGCAGTGATGCAAAGTAGACCTTGGCACGAGCAGAGAACTCCCGCTGATTCTCTAGGGTGTGAATGAACTGCAGAGAGGTAGGATAGAGCACACTTAAGCACCGGCACTGTGGTCTTTCCCTACCCTAACCCTCTATTGTCTTGTCCTAGCCCCTCCCTGCTCACATTGATGAGGAACGACTTGCTATTAAGCAGGTTGGAGAATTGGTAGAGGGCCTGTTCCACAATGGGCCGTCGTGACTCAGGGATGTCCAGCTTGCCAGTGATCATGACATCCTTGTCACCGTCCTTGGAGGGCAGGAAGAAGACTCTGTCAGTGTAGGTCTTGTAGTCCAATGTGGGGATGCCTGCTTCATGCACATCGTTTGTCTGGTCTTCCATTTCGATCATCAGGTCTGGGGGGAATGGGAAGCCAGAGTAAGACCTATTCTCCTGCAGCCTCTGGCCCTTCTAGGTGGCCAGGAAGATTCCCCTGCCTGGGATGGTCCCTACCTGTGAATTCCTTCTTGCAGCGGTCACGCACACTCTCCTCCAAACCCTCCAACTGAGACTTGATCTTCTCATACTCCCGCTCAGCCTGCTGGCTCTTTCTCCTACAGGGCACAGAGCAACTCTTGGGCCTGAGAGACCAGCTGCTAGCACCCCAGGATTAGGAGCATCTTCATATCTGCTCTCAACAAGACAGTAACAAGTGTGGCCAGAGGGATGAGGGGAATGTTACCAGCTTGCTGGGGCAGGGCTCACCAATAGCAGTAGATGGATACAGCAATGACAGCCACCATGGGTACGATGACCAGAGGCAGGATAAGGCTGAGAGGCATATCACTCACACGTGTGTCATACTCCACCCGACCTAGCACCCACTCTCGGGAGCCAAACTTCACCTGTGTGGAAGCTAGAGCTCAGCGAAGGCAGGTATGGGCAGCGGTGGCTTCTCCCGAGAGCCTGGCGCTGCTGGACATGCCCAGGCCCTCCTCAGCCCTCCCACTCTCACGCACAATGAATTCAGGTAAGTTGTGTGTTGTGTCTCGTTTCTGTCGCCGCTTAGGTGGGGGCTGCACCTCAGGGGGCTCACAGTACAGATCAGTTTCAGTCAGTGTCTTCATAATGCAACGCTCGGCACCCACAAATGCCTCAGCTTCCTGTAGTGTCATGGCTTTGTTCAGATTGGTTCCCTGGGAGGGAGCAGATGGCAGAGGTCAGTATGACCTGGGTCTTCAATCTAAACCCCAGATCTATGTCCCATGTACTGGGTCCCCAAGCTGTAGGCCTCCTCACCCGGGCATGGATGAGTTTGTTGACCTGCTTCTTGACACCACCTGTAAAGTTCTCAAAGGTGGGGTCTGCCACATACTCAAAGGCACCAGCCTCAGTTCTGAGTAGGGCATGATGACCATCCATCTTTATCAATGCAGTGAGGTTGTAGGCCTCAGGTTCCTCAGGAACAGCAGGAGACAGGAAGACAACCTTGGTGTCGTTGTAGAACACATAGTCTGTGCCCAGGACCTGTAGAGTAGGTCCAATACCTCAGACCACTTTGTGCAGATCTTGCCCCTGCTGGGCACGTCCCTAGTTACTGACACTGGAACTAAGCCCTCAGCCCATAGTAGACTGACCGTTGTAGGCTGCAAGGGTCCAGCCTCCCGCCTCCGCCGCCAGGACTGCAGGGGCTCAGCAATGACAACCATGGCAAACTTCTGGATGAGGCTGAAGCCCTGGCCAGTGACATTGATGCTCCGGCCACCACTGGATTGAGGGGAGGGTTGGAGTGGAGTGCTTGAGTGAGCTCAGCCAGGCAAGGGAGACACCTAGCCAGCTTCAGAGTGGATGCTTCTCAGGATCCACTCTACCATCTCCCACTCAAACGCCAGTTGGGCAGTGTGAGCACTGGAAGGTGGCAGAGTAGTAGGCATGCTCAGAGCATGTGACCAGTCGGAAGGAGGGGAAGTGACACTCAGGGTCTGAGAGTACCCTGCTCAGACCCTGCCATATGAGTACAGTGGGGTTTTTCCAGAGGACTCTTTCTGCTGCCCTGCCCAGTTCTGCCACATTCCTGTTAGGTCAGCAGACAGTGTTGAGGAGATATGGAGCGGGTGGAGAGGACACTAGCTAGGAAGAAGAGAGGACACACCTGACAAAGCTTCGCATTGGTTCGAAGGCTCGCAACACCGGGTTCTCGCAGTAGGTGAAAGAGACGTCAGGGCTGGGCACGCGGGAGCCCCCATAGTAGATCTCTAGGGCTACCTGGCCTGGAGCCAACTGGGGGCCTGTGATGCACTGCAGCTGGGCCCCAAACTTGGTCCTAGGATGGGAGGTGCCTGTCAGCATCAACCCAGGCTGGTTTTGCTGCTCAACCCTGTCCCCAGGGCCAGCCAGACTCAATACCCACACTTTACAAGGAACGTCATTGAGGGTCACCCGCACATCCTCCTCGGAGCCTGTGTCCAGATGGGTGCCGTTGATCGTCAGCATTGTACCACCTGCCTGTGGTCCCTGTCGTGGCTCTACACTGAGTGGCTGGGGTTGCTGGAAGAGCAATGACATGCCGGAGTCAGGGTCTGAAACTTCCCCAGACAGTGATTAGGGTTAGAAGCCAACAGTCCTAGGGTCAACAGCAGAGGCCAGACTGCAAGCCCAGGATCCCGAGGGTCAGGCACTCACTTGATAAGTAAACTGGACATTGGGTGGTGAGTGGCCAAGTTTCCCATTAACATCCACCTCGACACCTCCAGTAAAGGGCTCTTCTGCACCCTCAACTGCACATACAATCCTGGTAAAAAACAAAACCCACCCAAGCTCTTACATACCTATCACATTCCACCTGCTCAGTTACTATCCTCCTCAACCAAGGGGTCCAGGCTCAGGAGTCTACTCACCGAGTAGATACAGAGTACCATCTTGGCTCAAAGGCACAGTTCCGGCCAGCCACGGTGATCTTCTTGACATCATCTGCTCTGATACCCAAATTGGACCCAAGGATGGTGATGCGGATGCCCCCGCCCAGCGGGCCTGTCTCAGGCTGGATCTGAAATTGGCAGAGCCCAGTGAATGACCAAGTGGCTTTGGCAAGGTGAAGGTGAGGGGACAGGGCACAGGTGTGTGACAAAACTCACCGTGGTGATGATAGGTGGTGGGCATTCAGAAGTCACATTGCTACACAGAGCCTCATACACACACCTGTTCTGCCCACGGCACCACACACACCTGTAGGCAGGATCGGCAGCCAGACATAGGCTACAGTCACTGCGCCCAAAGGAGCAGTTGTAGAGAGTCACTGTGGAAGAGAATGCAGTCAGTGGCTGCCCTGTCCCCTACCCCACCTTCTTAAGACCCCACCTACCTTGGAGCTTGCTGTCAATATTCTTGCCAAAGGATTTCACAAACAGGTGAAGAGGCAGCGTTTCATTTGCATCATGGGATAGCTTGAAGGGGGACACACACAGGGACACACTATACTTCTGCCCCCAGGGTTGCCCCATAGCCAAGAGTTTCTTTACTGCCAAAGGTCAATGGGGGCTCTCAGGTGGGCAGGAGTGGGGAGCACTAGACACACAGGGTGTGCCACCAAAGATGGAAGACAAGATGGACAGGCAGAGATCTCAGGGATAACTTGTGACCTCCACAGACCTGTACCCATAGGGCAGAAGGGATAAGACCTTGGATAATCTCCCCTCTTCCCAAGGTCCACACAGGGGCCTTTGGGGTCCAGCAGGCTAGCCTGAAGCTATATACCTTTGGGGTCCTAAAAGAGAAGGTTCCTGGCTCCTGCATAGTCACAGCCACTTCAAACTTCAGCAGGTCACTGCCCACATGCAAGGAAGAAACCTACAGAGAGTATAGTCAGCATGCTCTGAATAAGTCAGCCAACTTCCTTGCCCTCTTGGAGGGCTCTTAAAGTCACCTGAGCCCCAGAGAGTCCACTATCCCATCACCTGGTCCCCCCAGTCCCTGACAGCCTCAACTCCTCTATTCTGCTCTATGCTCAGGTGGCTCTGAATACTCCATGCCTCCTTCCTTTTTGACTGTTCTTTCTCCAGCTAGGCTCCAAATAAGGGAGGGTAGGTATGGGCCCAGGAACCCCAACTTCAGAAAGATGACCCTTAGGCAAGTCTGGACTTCACCCCAGGGAATCCACACCTTCACAGTGTCCAAGTTCTTGCCCTGGAACATCACTTCTGTTTCATAGTTCATGGGGATGACCAAAGGGCTAGGGTCCAGGAACTGGGGGCAATTGTCCTCCTAGGGGGAGAAAGCAAACCAGGTAGAGTACCTCCCACACCACCTGTGGCCCTTACCACATGACTGCTAAGCAACTGGCTGCTCCAGACAGTGACATGTACCATGTGGGCACGTATGATTCTATCCTCTGGGTTGGATGAGGCCTCCAGGCACTCATGGTACAGCAGGTCCCACTGGCAAGTCCAGCGGTTGCTAGCACAGGAAATGCACCTGGGGAAAAGGTCAGAAGGGAGTAAGGGGCCTGAGGTGTAAGGGGAACCTAGGTCCAGGGTATGATGGGAGCCTCAAAAGGATGGCAGAACTCACGGTAGGTTCTCTACCAGACTCATAGCCTCCCGGCAGTCATAGAAGGGGTACTGGTGGGAGGTGAGGAAGACATTGCCTCGTCTGAAGAGGAGCTGGATGCTCACAGCCACATGGTCTGCAAATTATAGATGGCAAACTGTAGTCAACCAAGGTCCACGAGCAGCAGGCAGCAAGGCAGAAGGAGCTGTACCCCTAGTACCCGGCTGAAGGCAGGTCTGTCTTGGGGAATTAGGGCCCAGTATGGACACTCCAGTCTGCAGGCTCAGCTGGCCTGCTGCATGCTGTCAAATTTGGACTCAGGTTTCAGTTCCCAGGACTGAGCTAGTCTTTCTCCCCAGGGTTTAGCAGCTTTGCAAGGTCTCTGTTCCTGCAGGTACTGAGGGCAGTGGCTCCTCAGAGTCTGGGTGGGAGGGCCTCATAGGTCTCTGCCCGCGTCACTGCGTGTGCCCTTGCTGTCCCCTTGTGTATTGGGGACACAGACAAGCCTCGGGGGACAGTTCTAGCCATCTCAGGCTGGACACAGCAGGGAAAAGTGATGGGCATCTGTACAATTAAAGGTGCTTGACCTGTTCTAGAGTGGTCTTGATCTTAGTTTCCCCAAGACAGAACTGTACTCACTTAAGACTTAGTCTATACAAACCAAGGTACTCATTGTATGGACTGAGTCTCTTCTTCCCCCTATAGCATCCTGTACCCAGGACTGGCTCACACATGGTGCTCAATGAGCTATATGTGAGAGTGGACAAGCTCACAGCTGTGTGCACTGTGCAGGCCCGGGGGCTGAAGGATAGGGTCTGACCTTGACCTGGTGGTGTGCTAGGGATGCTGCTTGGGGAGTGACAGATCACAGCATCCCCCTCCACACGGGCAGGATGTGGTGGTGATTCACCAAAGAGGCACAGCAATTCATCATCCTTAGTCAGGTTGGGTAGGGGGCTGACAGCCAGCTGTACCTGTGGGAGGGGAGTAGTTCACACTGGACCCTTGCTAGGCTCAGTACTACATACACATCCTGTCTTGGGGCAGAGGGGGTAGGGAGCAAGGCTAAGCTGTTGGAGAAGTACCTCCAGCCTTGCTCTAAGCATGTGATCCTCTAGAACCTGATTCCACTTTTTCTGGACTGTTCATGTGGATTACTGAGAAGTCCCTGGGATGGGATCTGGGTCTACCCTGGATACACAGTAACTGTAACTTCCTCGCTTGTCAGCCAACAGACAGAGTCCCACCTGGTCCTGCGCACCACCCATTTTCTGCCACCTGCCACATACCTCTCCCTGGGCCCGCCGGCTCATATTCTGTGGATGAGCAGCAGTGATGGCCACACAGGCCTTGTCCCGGCTCCACAGCCAGTGGCCAGTTTCTTCAGCCCTTGGACACTCAGCCCTCCTGGTGCATCTGCAAGGCCAAAGGGTAAACTCAGCCCCAGTATTTCTTGACCTCTAGGCACAGTTTTACTTTCCCAAGGACAAGGCTGTATCTACCTCCACAGCCCTTCTAGGCTACCAGGGCAAGGTCAAGTTGCTCACCGTCCCTCGACAACACACCAGCCACAGTAGGGATCCTGGGAATCACGGCATTGAGCACAGGTTGGGTAGCTCAGACACTCTTGCACTGAGAGTCGGAACACCTAACAGTAGGTAGAAAGTCCATTAGGGGAATATTATATACAGAGCCCTGCTTGAAAGCCTGAGACATCAATTCAAGCTTGGGGTGTTAAGCCACAAAGCATCACATCAGACATGCCTACCCAAGCAGAAAGTACCCTGAAAGTTCAACTTGTAGTAGACCAGCTCAGTAAAGGACTTACACTCACCTCACCTACAACCTTGGGGTAGGACCAGAAAGGGAAACCCAACTGAGATGAAGGACAGAAAGGGAGAAGTAGGGATACAGCTCAGCAACAAAGCACTTGCCTAGCATGCATAAGACCATGGGTTTAATCCCCAGCATTGCCAAATAAAACCATGGAAAGGCAGCGATGTGCTATGGAAAGGCAAACTTGATGAGCCCAGACTCTGCTCAGTTGTCCAATACAAAACCCAGCATACCCTCTAGGCCTATTACACTGGCCTGGATCACAATGACTTTCTGGGACCATTGTTAGGCTGACCTTATCCTGGGTCATAGCATACAGACTGGACAGGTTTCCAGATAGTGCCAGGTCCTGCTTGATTCTTTTGTTGATGTCCACAAGGATAGAGCCATACTCTTCAGAAGTGCCATCTGGGGCGAGGTATACCTGTGAGCACCAAGGCAGTCCATGAGGCCAGGGGCCTTAGGCACAGATGACCCCTTCAAGCCTCTCTGCCCTGGGCTGCACCTTGAGGATCCGGCCATCTGAGGTGCCCAGGAAAGCAACAGCATGGCCATTCTCGGCAGTTACTGTCACTGCTGTCAGATTAAGGCCCCCACGCTGCAGCAAGGCTGTGGCGCTGAGTCCATCACGACTGCCCAGTGGGTAAGGCAGATGCTCCGAGCCACATGGAAAGCTCTCGCTGGCACCCTGTGGATCACAGCATTAGGAGAGGGTACTGACTTCCTTGTCTCCAAAGCCCTTTCCAGCTAGGGCTCTGAGCTATAGGGGTCAGGCCCAATTCTCCATGTACCTCCCTACAACATAACTGAGAGCAAGGCCCTATAGGAGGTGGATCCATTTGCTGCTATATGCAATACCCAGCATAAGCCTGGAACAAAAGCAATAACGGACATGCCAAGAAGCTTCATGCATATACATTGGCATGAGTAGGAAGGGGAGGAGAATCATACACTCCATAAACACAAGACACATACTAGTACATGGCCACCACAATGGATCTCTCCATGGAAGGGCTTGTAGAAGGTCTCTCGGCCTGCCTTTTGGGTGCCTGTATAGCAGGTATTCCGGTTGGCTTCCATCTTGGCATGAACTTCATCTAATGGGAAAACGCAGAGGCCTGCACCGGGCCCCCCACTGCTCCGGCCATCCCTACTGAAGACAGCATAGAGCACCTTGCCAGCACCTGGTGTGGCTACAGAGGCTGCCAGGCAGGTGCCGAATACAGAGCCTTGGGAGTCACTGGGGTCCTGGCACTGCAGGTCCATCTCTACGTAAGAGTAGTAGGAGGGGTCATCTTTGCACATTCGTGCCAGCAGCGTGCGGTTCCTGGCAGGGTGCTTGTCTTGCTGGTTGAAGATGAAGAAAACATAAAGGCTGTCCTCAAAGGCCGCCACGAACTGCTGAGTGTTGGTAGACAGGTAGCCAGCCTTGAAGGTGGTATGGTCTGAGTAGGCCTCAAAGGCCTCCCGGCCCTCAGCCTTGTCCAGCAGGCGGGTGCTCACTATGATGCCATTATCATGTGGCCCGTTTCCCTTGCCCACAAACAGCACACGTTCCCCAACAGGGTGTGTGGAGCTCACCAGCCCAACTGTGGCCACTCTCTCATCATTGCTGGCTACAAAGGACTTCTCACCACTGCCATCCTCATAGAAGAGGCGCACAGAGACATTGCTCAGGGCACGCAGGGCACAAATGCCCTTGAAAAGACTGCCACACTCAACCAGGCGCTTCCCCGGTGGGTCGAGCAGCAGCAGCTGGTTGACGTTGTCGGTGGGCACTGCCTCGTGGCACTGGCTAGGCTCTATGGGTGGTGTACACTTCTTGTTATCCATGGCAGGGCCTGTGATTGCATGCTGCTGGAGATGCAGGTCAGCACTCAGCTGGTAGAGTGCATTTACTGCCCCGACATATACCACACCTGAAGTCTCATCCACAACCAGGTGGTTCAGCTCTGTATCGCTGCGGAAAACATCCAACTTTCGGGGTCTTAGGCTCACCCCTAGGCCCACCAGACTCAGAAGGGTCAGGGCCCAGAGTGGAAGAGCCATTGCCTCCAGAATTCTGTGGGGAGAAACAGTAGGGTCAGGTTAGCCTAGGCTTCTCCTCATGCAATTCCTGCTTTGAATGACCAGAAAACAGGCCACAGGGGACACAGACCCTTCAGGGGAGGGATAGTTCTAGTCTCCCAGCTATTCATAAAATGCCTCTCAAGAAGCTACAAGTGGTCACAAGCACAAATCCCAGACCTATGGGCAGGGAGACCCATACTACTCATGCACACGCTGAGTTTTGAGACCAGAACTGTAACCAAAGAAGGCCCACTCACACGGCCTAGTCAATAGCATTCTATTTATGCCTACCACCAGAGCCCCTCAGCCACTCCCTTGACAGCTCTCTCTAGTTGCTGCCTCCTTAGGAGGGGTTAGCAGCTCCAAATCCACCAGGTCAAGGTATTATGCCCATGTACGGAACAGAAGGTAGCAGCTTTGAGGCTGGGACAGGGTATACCTGAATATACATGGCTGTGTATGTGTGTGTACTGTCTAGAGCCTGGGTCAAGAGTCCAGTTGGAAGAGAAACCCGAGACCCTGTGATGGACCCTGGGGGACAGACTCAGCTCAGTTCTGTCTTCTAAATGCTTAAGAGTACCCCACACCAGAACTTGCAGAGTGTGCCTGACCCCGTGTGATTGTTCATGGGGTACAAATGGCAAGGACACCTCTAGAGAATCTAGTGTACTCTTTAAGATTAGCCAGGTTTTACTTCTTGTATACTCTCACTCCCCAGGGGAAAACAAAAAACAACAGTTAAAATTTTAAAAATAAGAAACATTAGGACCATTAAAAAACAATTCTATGTCACATGCCCTAGGCTCAGATTCATAACTTTCCAGTTACAAGTGAAGGAACAGGAATAGAGAGGAAGTAACTTGCATTAGGCAGCCTGCAGGGGGTGGGTAGGGTCAGGATGCTGACTTGCCTCTGACCACTGCATTTCCTCTCTCTTTGAGAGCCCCTAGCTGGTATCCTGTTCATCCAAGAGAGCTCTGCTCTGCTTGCGGCCAAGGAAGACATTTCTGGAGCCTGAGCTATGGGTGAAGCTGAGTTTACTGGCCCTATAAACTCCACCTATTGTCCATTTCTATTCTGTATCCCTCCTAAGTCTCCTCAGACTTGCGTGGTTAACCAGCCGAGGAAGAATCACCTAGCCAATGGAAAATGTGGAGGGAGAAGCAAGGCACCAGGCCTCATCAAGAGACCAGGTTGAGGAAAAGACAGTGGCTTTAATTAGGGATAGACAGACTCCATAAGCCCTTTAGGACTCCAGGATGCTTGGAGTGTAGGGGTGTTCCAACCTAGACTGTGTCCAGCCCAGTGTGTCCTAGAGTAGGGGTATCTCCAGAAAAGGGTGAAGCTGAGTTACCCATGATTCTAAGGTTCTGATCAGAGTCTCAGGCCCCATGGTCCCTTAGGCAATTTCTACCCCAAATTCTTCCATGCCAGTCTATGCCCCAGAAGGCCTGACCTCAAGGCCAGCTTGCTCACGCTCAACAGGTTCACCTCTTTAGCTCACCAAGTTGCTGTAGCTTGTCAGCTCCCAGGAAAGGGAATGAATGGAATGTTCCCAGCAGAGGAGAGTGTGTAAGGGGGTGCAGGCAGGGGAAGGGCCATAGTCTCTGCACAGCCCGAAACGTGACCAGCCACCCCCTTAGTGGGGTTGTACCAGCCTCTGCCCCTGGCCTCCGTTGGTATGTAAACTCAAAAGCCAGGGCTTGAACCTGGAGTTAATCTACAGGGAACCCTCCACTATCTCGCTTCAGAAAAGCTCTTACTCTAACACCCAAGATGGGACCTCCATCAGCTACCTTCCAGGTCCCTAGAGGGCTTGCCAGGTGGGCTTTTCTTTGCTGACCTTGACAGCAGACTGACCATCTCCTTCCTATGCCTGGAGCTCACACCCAAAGAAGCCTTATCACAGGGCTGTAGGGTCAGCTATCTGATCACCATCAATTTTTGAGCCCCAGGACCACATACCTAAAGAAAATCTGACAATAAATAAAACTAGACTAGAGGGCTGGGAGGTAGCTCAGTGGCAGAACACTTGCCTAGCATGTATGAATCCCTGGGTTCTATCCCTAGCACTGTGTATGAGCACACATACACCCAAAAGGCCCAGTACCAAGGCAGTGAGGAAGCTCCAGTCCCAGTGCCTACTGGGTGGTAGGAAGGACCTGGATTATACTCTGTAGGTGGCAGCTCCCTTCTACTTCCTGGACAAATAAGCCTTGAGTGATCTGCCTAGCCAGGCCTGGGAGCAAAGAGCACCTGACCCCAGTGGTGCTCTGGCAGTATGAGCAGCAAGCACCAGGCACAGCAAGCTGAGCTTCCTGCCACTGATGTTCCTGGAATGGGAGGGCAACCAGTCGGAGCTTCCTGTTTTGAACTAGGTCCAGAATCCCTGTTTGCCTACCTAGTGGGGATTTCCTCAGGGGCACCAGTGAGCCTTCTTCCCACTGAAGTTTGGAAGGTACACTTCCAAGAAACCACACATACTCCAACCTGCTACTGGCCTGGAAAGGGTCTGGGTACCTGCACAGATTCCCAGACCAATATTCTAGGAGCCAGTGCCTTAGCACCCAGCCCACCTGAGCAAAACCTGGCCTCAAAGAACTGGGGCTCCCCATTCCCCTTCCGGGTCGTCACAAACCTGCATACTACACCCTGCTCTTTAAGTTTGTTCACCTAGCTGCTTTGCCCACCCAGGCCAGGCTATGGGAATAACTACAGAGGTATATAGACTCAGGACAATAGGTGATTCTTGTTTCACTGCAATGCCACAGTCACCCACTCACCAAGGCTCCAATGGTCTAGCACAGTCTCTCTTTCAGGCAGGCATCAGGACTCTCTAGAGGGCAAAGGAGAAATAGCAGTCACTCTAGGAGGCTGGTCCTCTACCCCCCATCTCTTCTGATCCTAGTCAAGGACCAACAACCCACAGGACCCCCTCTGGCCTCTGCTCCTCCAACTCCCCACCCCCACACCTAACAAGGCCCTTCTTTCTGACACTTCCAGGTCTTCGCAAAACACAAGCAAGGCTGGTCTCTCTCCCTTGCTCAGGGGCAGGGCAGCTTCTTTTCATTATAATCTATTGTACTATCAAACTAGGTATGTATATTGCTTTGATTAAAATAACTGCTTTCTGGATGGGTGTGATGGTGTACCCCTTTAATCCCAATACTTGGGAGGCAGAGGCAGGCAGGTCTGTGTGCATGATTTAGTCAAAAAACAAAACAAAACAAAACAAAGAATAACTGCTTTCTGGAAAACATGCATACTCACAACTACGCGATTCTACTTACTAGCTGGGTGACCTTGGGCAAGTTAACTTTGTGCCTCATTTCCCCATCTGCAAAATGGACATAGTAACAGTAAATTAACCTCAGAGGTTAGTAAGAATTAAATGAATTCATTCATGAAAAAAGCCAGAGTGTTACACTGTAGCACTTAACGGTTATTATTGTGCCACCCTTTCTCCTAGAAACTGGATATAGGCCAGCAGGGAGGTACAAACCAAAGGTACTTCCCAGCAGGTTTGTTGCAGGAAACACTTTGGCAGCTCCAGACACACCCTGGAAAACTACACAGCAGAAATGGGCAGTGGTCTATATCAAGATCCCATGTCATTCAATTCTACCAATGTGCTAGCTCCTGATGTCTCAAAGCCCTCAACCCCACCTGAAAACTCTGGGGAACCTTCTGGGCAGGAAGGAAGGTATACCTAGATCTAGTCTAGTTAGTACAGGTCTGTTCCCAGCCTTTCTAGGCCAGGGAAGTCCCAATACCTCCTCTCCTAGGCACTGTCCACCCGTAACCTCACCAAGACCCTCCACATGCTGTGTGTAGAAGTATTCCATGGTCCCCCTAGGCCATACCCTCAGATAGCAGAAGACCCAGGCCTGGACCTATAGTGTCTGAAGCACACTATTAGGTCTCATACTTCAGTGTCCTCATCCTCTGCAAGGTTAGGAAAGGATTAACCTAATCAAGGGCCACAAAGGACTCTGGGTACAAGGAGAAGAGGGTGTCTTTTTGCCCTCAATACTCAAAACAGCCATTATGAAACAAGCCAACAGGCAGACACAGCAGTCAAACCACGGGACAGCACCGTGGACTGAACAGGCATCAGCTGCAGTCAGCAAAAAAACTATTTCTTCATGTAGATACGCATATGTGAGCTGAAGCCTGTCTGTGCCTGAGGGCCACTTTCTCAGCCTTTATCTCCAGATTCTTTACAGCAGATCACCCAGGGTCCGGTTCTCCACTGGGGGTCTCCTGAAGGTAAGACCAAAATTGCTTTTCTGAGCAGTCTTCTGCATATACCTCAGAATATCCACTGACTACACAGGGTCCACCACCCAGAATTCACTGAAGGCTGGCTGACTGACTCCCCACTGCTACCTCCCCTACCAGGATCCCCTGGGCCAAAACTTCCTAGACAGAAAACTCCATTGCTTCTAGACCACCAAGCCTGGACCTGATGCTCCCACCCTGTCATCTGTCATCTTTGGTTCCCAGAAGAGTTCCTCCTCCCCACAGTCCATCCAAAAGACTTCTCCTCTGAGTGCTTCAGTCCCGCAGGACTTCAAGGGCACTACTCTAGTTCAAATCTAGCTGTCTCTTTCTGGCAGTTTCCCCACATGTAGGTTGGGAATAACACCCCTTCAAAGAGCTGGGAAACCGCCTGTCCTTTGGCACTCCATAGGCTTTCCCTAATGACATCACTCATCCTTTAGGATCTTCACTTAAGGGGCCTCTGTGGGCCAGATGTGACCTAGGGATGAGGCTATGGGAGACCTAGGAGAGCACAACTGGGGTCTGGAGAGCACACAAGCCTGTGCCAGCCTCCAGTCCTAGAACTTAAGCTGGTCTCCTCACCCAAGACTGGTGTGGGGGAAAGCGGGAGAGGGGAGGACGACACTGGTCTCTCTGCACGTCTTGGACAGTTTGAGGAGTAGCAAAAGCCCCTCAGCTGGGTGCTCTGAGGCTTCCTTCCTCAGGTTCGCCTTCTCATCCCAGGCCTTTCTTGATGCAGCCCCTTGGCTGGGGCACTCAGATGAGTTCCTCAACTGTAGGGCTGCCTCACAGGGCAGGGTGAGATAGAGTCGGAGTTCTTCCCCCGTTAGTAACTTCAGATGCACTCGTTACATGGTTTATTAAGCCTCAAATAAAATCAGCGTGAGGCAGTATGGCTCAGCGACAGAACAGAGCTTGGGTTCTCCTGGGGTCAGGACCACAAACCAGAGACCAAGACCAAGATGGGGCCCCAAACACTGGCAGGGAAAAAGGGACGATTTCCAACAAAGCTCAGGCCCAGGGGTCAGGAAATGCCAAGGTGCTAGGATCCTAAACGGTAGGTGGGAACTGCATCACCACCCACAGGTCAAGACAGGAACTCTGAATAGGCCACCACACCGGGGGTGGGGGGTGGAGGGGGCAGTGCCACCAAGAACCCGAAGCCGTCCCTCCCCCCGCCGCAGCTGGCAGCCAGGAGGCGGAGCGTCCGCGCTCGCGAAGGCAACAAAAATCTGCAATTAGCCGCGAGCGTTAAACAAATCAGAAGAGACAAAACAGGCCGCGGCGCCCGCAAATCCGAGCCTACGCTGTTTTCAAAACAAGCCAGGGGGAGGGGCTGCGACCCCACTCTGTGCGGAGCTCGACGCCCCCTGCAACTCGGCGACCACAGAAGCAGTACCGCGCCCCGAGACTGACACCCGGAGCAAGCAGGAGACCCGTGAGGGCGCGCCCTAGGCCCGCGCCCCCGACTCCATTCCGCCCACCTGGCAATCTGGTCAGAGTACAACGCAGGAGGCTGAGCCGGTCGCCACACCTGGGCCTCTTCCTTCCAGATTGACCCAGGTGGCAGGGCCCCTCCCCCCAGCGCCGCTACCGCCAGACTCCTCCGGGAGCGCAGGACGGTTTCCTGGGAACCGCACCGGAGACCGACCCCGGGCTGGGGCGAGGAGGCGCGGCCCAGGTTCCTCGAGGGGCCCCCTTGGCGACGCCCGCTGTCCCGGAGCCATGCGCTCTCCCGGCGCTTTCAGCAGGGCTGGTTCATCTCCCCGGCCCTCACCCCAGGGTACACCTGGAGAGAACACGTGGATTCCGCTTTTGGCATGAGCCTCACCAAGCTGGGGCACCTTACAAAGCGATGGGTGGATGAGGCTCTGACGGCGGGTGACAACGACAGCAGCGGCAACGGTCAACAGCCAGGAGCCGTCCCCTGGCGAAGCTAACCTGGTGTACCGCACTGCCGAAAGCTGGACCGGCCATAACCTACCAAAGTCCTCCCCGCAAGGGAAGGGGGGCTAAGCGCGGCTCCGCCCCACCGCCGGTGGCTCCGCCCCCACCCAGGGTCGGTCACAAGGCTCGGCCCCCTATCCAGGGGTCAGCTAACCAAGCACAACCAGACCTTTCAGCAGCCTCAGGCTAGACCCCTGGGGATATACGCACAGACTCCTTAGAGGATAACCCAGCTCAGCTGGCGCCATCTGACCTAGGAGCTGGGGTGGTGCTCCAGGAACAGACTGACGTGTTTCTGTCAGTACAGAGAGCTTCCCGCAGGCTAAGGACTCCACCCTGCACGGGAGTCTCAGATACCTCTCCCCAAAAGACCAGGTTCCCTAAGCAGATTCTACCTTGGAGCACACCTACACCCCACCACTTCAGGATCTGGGTCAGCACAGCCTCAGCTTGCTCACTTGCTTTCTCCCTCCCCCAGGTTGCATCCAAGTCACTTTACGGCCTGAGACCTGAGAGGGTCTTTACATTTAGCCCTCAAATGCCTCAAGAGATGACCTGCCAAAGCCCAAGGGCCTGCCCCAGATTCCTTCCTCCCAACTCTGAGCCAACAGCAATCTCTGTATATTGTGGAGGAAGTTAGGCTGAGTTCCCCATACTGCCAACCATTGAGCTGGCTCCCAATTACAAATTCTCTCCCATACACTTGAAGTCACAGCCACCACAATGTCCTGCTTGGACATGGATATGCCCTACACCAGGGTCTCCTCACTCCAGTGTCGGGCTCTTTCCTTACCTACACAGCCAGCCTCCAGATTCATCACTCTGAATCCAAGACACTCCATGGATTTACTGTGTTCTCGGAGGATCACCAAACTCAACACATTGAGGAAGGACACAAATGGGTCCAGTCACCACTGCCAAGGCAGTCAGGTCACGAGGACTGGGAAAGTTTAGCCAGCTGCAGGTCATTGAAAGGCTCCTGGGGGGGCCTGTTTATTTTCCTATCCCACTTCCCCATTCCTGCCTACCTACACCTCTTCCCCCATTTCCCAGCTTCACCCAGGTACTGCCTGGATGCTACTGGCCAGGGCAACCTGAAACTCATTGAGGCTGCAGCTAGGCCAGAACAAGTTCCATTGAGTATCCTGGGACTCTGAGCAAGAGCCAGGGGTGGACATGGGGGCAGATGGATGAGGCCTGAGTGAGGGTGAAACCAGCTAGGCCTGTAATCTCCTTGTCAGTTTGTCAGTACCTCCAGGGTCACCCCAGCCCTGCCTCCCGATTACAGCTGAACCCTATAATTAGCTTAGGGTGCCTTGCCAAGCCTAGGTGCCAGCTCATACATGACCACACATGTGCAGGCA
Source organism: Eospalax fontanierii (assembly GCA_035773235.1). NCBI lineage: Eukaryota > Metazoa > Chordata > Mammalia > Rodentia > Spalacidae > Eospalax > Eospalax fontanierii. Next base: position 79,014,295 of record CM069537.1, read on the forward strand.
CACACATGGCATTGATGCTGCCAGAGTCCTGCCAGCAGGAAAGTCTTGCCCTAACACTTAGAATCAATTCCCAGCCATGAGCTGAAGGGCTTTGAACAGATAAGATGTGCACAGGTCCCAATACTGGTCGTTGGAGGATGCCCTAAGAGGATCTTCAGACCTCCAGGCAGGAGCCTGGCCTGGAGGGATACTCACTGGTGAGTCTCCCATCCACACTGATGGAGGAGCCTGGCAGGCACATGGTACTTTGGGGAGTGCTGACCAAAGTCTGAAGGTCGAAAGGTAAGTAAGGCCCCATGTCCAGGCAGGACAAGTGGGACATGCACTCAAGGGCTTAGGAGAGCAGAGAGTCTGGGACTTTCCAATGAGTAAATGCCCAGCTCAGAGTGTGAGGTGATGCTGGTATGTACATGGGGTTGGAGATTTGGGGCCCCTAGAGCCAACTCTTTCCTCTGTTCAGTGAAGAGCTTGACATACCAGGGGCCACTGGGGTCTACAGGTCTAAATGGTAAATCTGGAAAAAGTGAAAAGGTGTGCCCTAGGGAGTGCTGCTGAACAAGGGGGGTGGGGGTGCTGCCTAGTCTCCTTGACATACTTTTCTGGCCCCCAGATCAGGCTTAACAGAAATAGGAAATAGGGAGGATGAACTCTCCAATTCTGTGGCCAGTTGAGGTGAACATTTCTGAAGCCAAGGGACTGAGTGGGCCATGCTGGAGCTCCTTTGCTTTGTCACCTACCCATCATCCCAGCCAGTTCACCCAGCTCAACTTAAAATAGCTTCTCCCACTTGCTGATCAAGAAGAGGTGCCCCTGTGTCAAATGTATGAGGCTAGGGCAGAGTATGGTCCAGAGTAGGGCTCTTCTCTTTCTGCCCCAGGGCAGCTGCCATCTTTCAAGAAGAGAGTTTAGGGCCCTTGGCCTCTGAACTACTTATACTATCTGGTTTCTTCCCGAGACAGAGCCAAATTCTTGTATTAGAGCTGATCTCAGACCCAGCTTTTGTCTAGGTTTAGAGCAGGGTTCTTGAGAAAAACTTTCCTAGGTTCCCAACGTGTTCCACAGGTATATCCTTATATTTTACATGAAAGCATCACCAGCTCCACAGGTGGACCAATGCCGTCCAGCACAGGCCACATCCAGTTCCAAAGCCACAGACTAGAGCAGGCCACATGGGAAGAGAGCTCTAGCTCTGCACACAACAGACCCCCCCCCATACTGCCCCTGCAGGAGGGACCCTGCAAGTGAACTCCTGGAATGACCATCAAGGCTATTTCCTTTCTTTTTCACCCAGGGTCTCCACATTTGAACTGCCAGCCAGCTGTGCCAGAGGGGCCCTACCTCCAAGTGCCTGGCCCCTTTTGTCCAGATAGAACATGTCCCAGACCAGGCTGCTGGGCTGATGGTAAAACTGGAGTTAGAACTAAAGCTATACCCTCAGGACCTCCCTTCCTCTCCTTAAGGCCTGGAGTTAGGACCCAGCTGGCACTAGAATGGGGAACTGCTAGGTTTCTGAAATCCAGAGACCTCAGGGAGTTGAAAGGGTGTGGGCACCAAGCCCAGCCCTGACCCCAGGCACGGTGTCTCAGTCCAAGTTGAGCCCCTTCTGTGTGTAGTCCACTGGGACCTCAGGCAGCTCAGGTGTAAACTCAGCCAGTCCATAGGGACACCCCAGGGAAGGCTGCCAGCCATGTGGGAGGCAAAGAGCCATGTTGGGGGAGGGGACACTAGGCTGCAAGGGCGGGACCAGAGAATGACAAAAGACAGGAAATAGTCCCACCAACTCTAAGTCTAGCTTGTGCTCTTCCCAGTGACAGAGTTTTAACTACAGACTGGTACAGATCTGCTCCAAGGGGGCAGCTCCACCATCCCTAGTCACCTTGACTCCATTCAGGGATTGAGTTAGTACTGTCACAGGTTCATGGATTTCAAAGTAAAGGGCTGGGGTGCAGGAAAACAGAGGCCCATTCCATCTTTTCAGATGCTTTAACAGAGTAAAAGGGCCAGTGTAGTGCTATTCCAGGGTCTGGCTCAAAGCAACACCTGTAGTCAGAAAGCCCAGGACAGGGCAGAGTCCTTGCTAGGTCAACAGAGAGGAAAAAGGGCCTCATACAGCTGGGGGGCAGGGAGCAGAAGCCTGTGTCAGGGGATGTGAAACCATGGAGAGGAAGAAAGGAGTCATGTGAGGTCTGGAAAGAAGAGAACTGGGGCAGCTGCCCCTACGGTCGTATCCCCCCTCCAGGACTTTAGCCCTTCCCAGCCTATAATTAGTCACAGCCCTGCCCTACCTACTCATAGCCCCACCCTAAACACAAACAGCCATTAGGACTGGAGGAGGGGCTCTACTCTACCCCCAGCCTCCTCTAAACCTTGGGTGGGGGGCAGTAGGGAGGTCAAGCTAGGGGCAGCCTCAGTTTCTTTCATGAGCTGGCCCTCAATCCTGACCAGTTCACCTCCTTTTCCCTATCAGTGTCCAAGGCAGAGTCTTTTTACAAGAGGCCCTCAACAGGGGTGAAAAGCTTATTTCCTAAATATCAAAAGCAAGGTAAGGAGCCAGCAGCAGAGAGAGACACAGGGGAGTGACTCATGGACTATGGACAGCAGAGTGACAGTCCTTCATGGCAGAGGGCCTGGCATTCAGGTGGTCTTGCCTAACTCAGAGTGACAGCAAGGGTGAGTGCTAGAAGATCCTTTTGCCAGTGACTCCTGCCATGTCCAACATCCCTGGGGGACACCAGACATCATGAGACTATCAGGCAGAGGCCAGAACATGATATTCCAGAATGATTGGAGTTCTGGCAGGGGGTACATGTGCCATATGGACCCCTCCATAGGATGCCAGCCTAGCCCAGCCCAGTCCCTTCCAATCCAATCTCTTCTGCTTCACTAGCAAGGGCCAGGACCAAGCCCCTGGGTTTCATGTTCTTGGGCCTCAGCTGCAGGCAATATCTCCCAGAGTGATCTCCATGTAGTTTGCTGGGCACATGGCTCTGCAGGGAATTGGGCAGTCATCAACCTCAGGAACCAACCCAGCAACATCACAATGGCTTCTCCTGGGAACCCATCTCTACCCACCTGTGGGATATCCTGACCAGTAAGTACCACATTCCAGTGATGGGAGGGAAGGGGCATGCACAGGCAAGGGCCAGGTTGCCCTTCAGTGAGCAGCTTGTCAATGTGTTATTAGAATAAGGGAGGGTAATCTGAGGTTCAGCTGCAGGCAGCCCCCAGGGATGTGCTTCCTCACCCTGATCCAAGTCCCAGCCAGCAGTGTGGTCCATCCAGGGTGTTGTCTCTGAACCTGAATGTGTATGGCTTCTGGGAGTGAGGTCCCAGCCAAGTCCAGAGCACCCCCTGCCCCATGGCTCCCCTCAGAGGAGCCTGGGCCTACTCCAGGTTAAGCAAGGCCTATACAGGAACCAATCTTGGAGCCTTCCCCAACCCAAGGTGACGCATGCCCTCCTAACCTGCTCTTGACTGGTTTGAGCAGTCATGGGAGGTGGTGGAGCTGCCTGGACTTGCCAGCCCCTCCCTCCTCCGGCTCTCAGCCCACGGCCCGGAAGTGGATCCCTCTCCCACGGCTGTGGCAGCCTCTGGACACGGCTGGATAATCCAAAATAATTCCTTCTTGGCAGGCGGCCGGGGGGGGGGGGGGGGGGGCCCTCACATTCCAAACCCTTGTTTTTCTCAGTAACTTCCCTCAGCTCTTGGGGTAAGGAAGCTTTGGCCAGCCTTCAGGCCTTCCTAAACCTGTGGAAGGCTGTGAGAGGCTAGGTGGTCATGGCTCGGCAATCTCCCTTATTCCTCAGTCTTCTCTAGCAATTTCTATGCAACACAGTAAGGTTTGACACACCCCACAAAACACTTCACTTGCCAGTCCTACCTTCCAAGAGACTGGGCCTTCTTACCAGAGTAAGCACTCTTCCTGTAAGTAGTCCAACTTACTAATGGCCCTCCCTCAGTGCCAGGGTAGCATCCAGGTGTGGGGTTCAGCTGTCAGACCCCACCTCTGAGCAACCAGGCCTTCCCACTTTCAAAGTGTGTGGGGGCAATCCTGAGGAGATTAGGCTTTAAAGTCATCAATACACAGATTGAAGATAGACATTAAAGGGGGCACTCCCTGGGCAAATGACTGGCCAAAAGAATCCTATCCTCATTGGCTTTGGGGCCTGGCCTCAGCTCCCGTTCTGACCACCATTACCATGGTGGCCATAGGCCGACCGCCCTTCCTGCTGTCTCAAACGAGCTAGGAAAAGGAGTCAAAATGACGTGGCCAGAAGCTCTAGGACTCTCGAGTTCAGAAACACTGAGGGAGACAGGACCCTTACCCACACCCTGACCACAGGGGAGGCAGTTAAGGGCCAATGCGTGCCGGCTTCTCGCAGAAGGTACGTGGAGGTGAAGAGCCAGCAGGTGAAGGAGAAGGATGAAACCGCCGGGCACCCTCCGAGATCTAAGCCTATGGATGCCAAGTGTCCGTCCAAGCACCACACCAATGAACCACACCAGGAGCTGCAGAGGAGATCTTGCTAGGAAGCATTGGTCCTCTCTGCCCCTAGTCCCCTGCCCTAGGAAGTGTGGGGACTTCTGAGGTTGTGCCCCGAAAACCCCCGGCAGAGCCCGGCTTCTGCGCGGCTTAGCTTGGGAACTGGGGCCTGGAGGTCCAACACAACACGAATGATCTCGCTTTGGTACCCCGACTCGGCAGCGAAGAGGTGGGGGCAATGGGCAGAGAGGGAGGGTCTGAAACTAGACAGGGTCCGCTGCGGCTCAACAGGGTCCCGACCCACTGCACCAAGCCGGTCTCCCGAGGCCCCGGCGCTTGTAGGCCTGGTCGCCACCCGGCGGAGTAGGAGCTGCCAGGCCCTACGGGCTGGACAGACGGACACAGGCAGTGGCGCAGGCCCGCGACGCCCCCGGCGCGGCTGCACCACCCCACGTCCCCGCTCCCGGGTGCGCAGGCCGAGGGCCGCGGAACGCGAAGCCTGGAGCCCGCGCGACACCCCCCCGCAGTCCCAGCGCCCAAGTGCCGTACCTGCTCGTCCGCCGCCGAGGCTCGATGGCGCCGGGGCCGCGCTCTGCGTTGCGCTCCGGCCCGCGCGGCTGCCATGGAGACGGGCCTTTGTGTGGCCGAGGAGGGGCCGGAGCGCGCGGGAGCCGCCAGCCCCGCCCCCGCCAAGGGAGAAGGAGGGCGGGGAGGACTGGGGCGGGCGGGCGGGAGGGAGGGAGGGACAGACCAGGGGTAGAGGCTGGAGGAGGGAGGGCGGGGCGGTTGGCGTCCGGCACAGAGTCCCCTGGGGCGCCCCCCAGCGCTCCGCCCGTCCTGCGGCTGTCCCTGGACGCGGGTCCCCGGAGCAGTTCACTCCGCCTGGGCACCACCCCGGCAGCGCCCCAGGCTGAACAGAATGGAGCTGGCGGCTCGGCACTAGTGTGTGGCTTCGAATGGGCCAGACGGAGGCCCCTTAGAGGTGGGCGGGGCGCGAGCAGCCTCATCCCCAGACTGGCAACAGGCCGGCCACGCTCCTGGCTCCTGCCGTTTCCGAGGGTGAGGGGTGCTGGACCTTGACTCTCTCTGGAATCCTAGCTGCCCGGTTTCTTAGGCAGTGCCCTCCTACGCAGCCCTCAACCTCCGCCCTCGCTGCGCTCCTTCCTGGTCCCCTGGCCCAGCATGTCTGAGCCCTCTGACCCCCAGGTTAAATGTCTGGAGGGTGAAGTTCCCTTCTGGCCTCTGAGTCCCCAGGTTGTGGTTCCATGGGCTTGTGTAACATAGAGATGATCCCGCTGCTTCAGAAAAGGGTTTGGGACTATTCTCCAAACCCTAGTCCACGCCCACACTGAGACACCCATTTACCCAGACTTGCCCTCTTCTCGCGCATGGCCTTCTTCCTTCTTATTTCCTCAGGCTTCTCGTTCCTCACCCAGGACCTGCCTCAGCTCTCTAGCCTTCCACAGCCACCTGAAGTCATTACAGGTCTGAGACCTGCACTCAGTTCTTTCAGTCAGCCTGCCTTTGCTTGAATCCCCAAGCAACCAGGCCTTCCCCCACTAGGGACTTCAGAATATCCAGTGTCTTGTAGGGCTGAAAACTTTGTATCAAAAAAGTTAAGACAAGCATTGAATCACAAAAAGATATTTTAATATCGAAGTTGTGGAATGCCAGCATCACTAACGGAGTAGTACTCAAAATAGAAAGCAAGAAGCTAAAGAGTAAAAGACCCCTCCTGTCCTTCTGGCCTCTTCCCTCCTGGAGCCAGCTGCCTCACACCTCCACTCTGTCCTCCTGGATTACCTGAAGGCTGGCTCACAGCTCTCCTCAGTTTGCCACTCAAGGGAGACCTGAGGACCACAGTAGCCTCTAACTCTCTTGGACTGCTTTTTGACCACCCAAGCATTCTAGTCACCAGGGCCTCATGGCTGGGGGATGGAGGAGGAGGGCCACGACCTCTTTGAAGCCACCTGCCCCTTTTCTATTAGGTCCTGCGTTTGGAATGGACTTGGGGAGGGGTAGCCACAAGAGACTCAGCTAGCTCAGAGTGAAATAGGATGACACTGATAGGCAGCCCCAGGTGAGGTACTCTGCCCAGCAGCCAGGACAAGTCCTTCAGAGAGGGACTGGAACTTCCCTGACTCCTATGTGCTTTAACCTTAGGTTGTGATGCTCTGGGCAGTGTGATCTCCCCTGAAGTGCCTATATCCTGAGTCCCACATCCAGTGTTTTGAAGATGACCAACTGCCAGGTTGTACTCCCAGTCTGATGGTAGCTGAGGCCCATGGGGCCTTTGTAGGACTTCTCTGCAGCCCACTGTGTGACAGCCCTCAGAAAGTGAAACACAGGAAGCACATGTTGCAGTAACATTTGAGATGTGCTCAAGGGTGGGGTCACAATCATAACCTTGTAGTAGGGGTCTTCTGGGGACTCAATCTTGACACTGTATATTTGGATACAAGCTGGGCACACAGCTATAAAGCCAGAGCTTTACAGACCCCAAATGGCTGTACCCACAACCAATAGCTCCACTGTCACCTGGAAGGTGGCATATTTCCACAGGTCTCTTAGAGATCAGGTTCCTGGTGGGGAGATTAGCATCTCGGTTCCAAAGAAGGCTAGGACCACTTTTCCATACCCCAAGGTCTCTACCTTCACCCGTCTCTCTGCTTAGTTGTTTAAACTATGGTCACATCCTTGGACCCTCATTAGACTGATTCAGCTCAACTGCATACCTTCATCACATCTCACCTCCATTTCCTCACCTGTTGTGTGGATATAGTGACAAGCTGTCTTAGGCTAAGGTTAGGTAGACAAGTGAACACATACAAAGATCTGGGAACAGTGCCAGCACCTGTTAATAGTAGACTAGCTTTGTTGTGTGGGGATTTTGCTAGAATCAGTGTGGAGAGTCAGGCAGTGTTTGAGGATTTGATCAAGGGGGTCCAAACAACCCAGGATAGGCTACAGTCAGGCTACATTGGGACTTCAAAACAAAGAAAACTCTTCATGCAGCTCTAAACCAGCTTGCTTTGCCAGCACCCCCTTCAAACAACACAGGGTATATACAGCTCAGTCTCTCTGGATGTCTCCTTCTCTCTCTCTCTCCTCCACTGCCCAGGGAGCCACCTGCGTGGCCTAGTCTCCCAAATAAGGAGTCTGAGGGTCTGAGTGGTCAAGAAACCCATCCACATGCTTCTTGGCTGGGGCTTGGCTGTAACCCTGGGTCTACACCTCTGTTTGCACCCTTTTGTGGGCCCTGATGATGCTCCTACCCTGTGCTTGGCTATCAACACTACTTGTTAACTCACTGTGCCCAGGCTTTGAGGGCGCTGTATATAAAAGCATACAATCCAGGAGAGGGCAAGGCAGTGCTAGCTCAAAATCCCCAACGCTCAAGGACTAGGCTTTGGTTCCAAATGTCATTTTTACTGCTGAGACAAAGGTGGTTCTGGGATGGGGCTGCAACCAGGTAGGATCCCAAGGCTGGGAGCCCCATCTTAGTGGAGGCCTGCCTTCAAGGAAGAGGGAAGCTTGGCAGACTTGGGCCCCTGGGACTATACATGTTGGTCCTGTCCTAGGGAGGACACCTCCAAGGGACACTCACCCCTTAGAGATCAGTTGTACCCTAAGGCCAAGAGAGCAGAAGAGGCAATGTTAAGCTCCCCTTAAGCTTCATTGGGGAAAGCAACTGGAGTGTCCCTTAGCAGCTTAGATAAAACAAGTGGAGCTGGTGTTCAGTGGGGTGTTCCAAGAGAGAGCAAAGACTATGGTGAGGACCCACAAAGGATAGGCTGAATTTGCTTTTCCAATGGGGGTACCAGACCTCACACCATCCCTTACTCTTTCACCTTGATCAAACACAGCAGACAGATTCAGGTCCACATAGGAAAAAGCATCTTCAGCCCTCTCAAGTAACCCTCCTTCTCCAGAAGGAATTGACAGGTTGTGAGAAGGGCTGGCCCTAGTGGCTGCCTCCCACTGTTCTAAACTGAGAAGCTTGCTGGGCAAAAGGACCCACCAAACACAAGGCATCTTGGAGTGTAGGCAGATGGGAGTCAGGAGGGAGCAGGTGGTGAGGGTACCTACATCACTGAAGGATACCAGCTCACTCCCAGCTCCAGATGTAGAGGGCAGGTGGGGCCCAGGAGGGGGCAAGGGAGTGTCAGCATAGAATCCCCCAACAGTCAGGGACCAAGCTGTGGTTCCAAATGTCTTTTTTTTTTTTTAACTGCTGGGGCAAAAGTGGTTCTGGAGGGGCTCAATCAGAGTAGGAGCCAAAGTTGGTAACCCCAGTATGGTGGAGGTCTACCTTCAAGGGATAAGGAGGCTTGGCAGGCTAAGACTCTAGGACTGTACATGTTGGCCCTGTCCTAGGGAGGGCATAGGACAGCTTGCAGGTCCTTGGGTAGAGAGCCAATGACTGTATCGATGTACAGCTGTGCCTGTTGCAGTGTTACCTCCTTCACAGAGAGCTGGTGGCCCTGTGCCCGCACCTGGAAAGGCAGTGGTTATAAGGGGCAGACACAGTTTTAGCCAGGTGGGTAGATGCTAAGCATTACAGGCAGGTTTCTCACCAGCTTCTCCCGAAGTTTCAGGACCAGATCCACCACTTCTACCTCCGACTTGTCCTTCATCCAGGACTCGATGTTCTGCTGAGGACATTTCAGGTTCTCTTCACCAAGTCACCCACCCACCCTGGGCCTGTACCCATTCCCTGCCTCTGCTTTCCCTCACCGCCTCACAAATGGCTTCCAGGTGCAGGGCCTCCAGCTTCTGGGCCATCTCTTTGTGTCGTTGCCGATACCAGCCATCAAAATGGGGTGACTTGAAAAACCGCCTGTGGATGGCAAGAAGTAGTTAAGGAGCTAACCCCATATGTCCAGGGATACCTGCCACAGCCTGTAACTGCTGTTTTCCCACCTGTAGAGGCCCAGCCAGTCTCCCTTAAGGATGCAAGTGAGCTGGGGTCCTGCGTGCTCCAGGCTACGTAGGAAATCATCCTGGTTGAAGGAGCGGATCTGGGGGGTGTTCTGAGATAGAGGTCAGATGAGCTGGGTGCTAGCGAGCACAGGTACGTGGACCCTGCCCTTCAGCAGGAAGAAACCCTCCCCCCCCCAGGACACATCTGAAGATCTATGCTACACCTTGCCTGGGGAAGATCCCAGGACAACCTGTCAGTTCTGCTAGTATCCCCCTCTACAGTCTTCATTTCTGTGCCCTGTGGGGGACACCTGGCAGGCAGAGTCAGCCTTGTGTTCTGATGGCTCCTGCATCACAGTCATCCCCCACCCACCTCTGGTTCCATGTGGACACCTGTGCCAGGGCTTCCCTTCTTGGTCTGGGAACTGAATTCACCCTCCCCAGAACACCCTGGACTCCACCTTCCAGGGTGTGATGCTCTTCTGCAGCGGCATGAGGCTGGCCATGTAGTGTTCCTGGGAGGGAGGAGAACAAGTATGGAACTACAACCTCTGATGTCATAGCTCTGCTGTCCCCAACCCCTTCTACTCCCCCACCCTGTCTCACCAGGGGGATGATGAAACTCTGTGTGAGCTCCAGGAAGTGCCTCCTCAGCAAAGCGCTCTGTGCATCCCATGGCCGCCTCTTCTGTACACCCTGCAAGAGCAAGCAGGGGGCTGAGTCTCAGCACTGACCAGTACCTTGAATCCTTCACACTACATTAAGCACCCATATCTAAGTCCCACTCAACAGCACATACCTTGAGCAGTCGTTTTAGCAGTGCCTTATCCCGGTGAAGGTGGGCCGTATATGAGGTATAGAGGCCTGGCAGGAAGTCAGAGCTGTGGCTGTCCATCCAGCCTCCCTTCTATACTCCCACAGCTCTACTGATGGTGAAGATGGTTGTCTGAGCTGCCTACAGCCCCATTGTCTTGGCAGAATCTGCACCTCTCATCCCATCCAACCTGAGACTCAAGAAGACAATGCTCTCCCCAACCCCCTGCCACATGGGGCCTGAGTGGAAGAAAAGAAGGGTCAGGAGACTTGGCCATCACCACCAGGGGGATCTGCCAAGTGCAGGACAGGCCCCACCAGAGCAGAAGGGGCTGCAGCCCAAGGGGGGAACAGACCTGGCTTGGTGTCAAGGGTCTTCAGCCGTGAGGGCTTTTTTAGCTTGACCTGCTTAGGAAGATCTCCTGTGAAATACACCCGGTGGCTAGGCCTCAGTGCCTACAGTTCTGTCCATGCCAACAGACTCAGTTCATAGGGCACAGAACCCCACTGTAAGGTACTGAGCTAGGTGAGGCTCATAGTCTCTGGACTTCTCACCTGCCATTTTAGGCTCCCCAATTCGGAGGACATGGGGCCAGTGCTGGAGTGTTTTGATAAAGAAAGGGTTTGTGACTCCCAGGACCACGTTTGGTCTAGAGAGAGAGAAAGAAAGAGAGGGAGAGAGAGAAGAGGCAGAGAGTTGCCCCGGGGGAGATTATGTGGGAACAGGAAGGGAGGACATGTACTTACGGGGCCTGTGTGCGAGTTGTGAGCTCCTTGAACTCACTGTCGTGAATGGTGAAGTAGGGGCGGAAGTCACAGCAGAACTTGAGGGGCTGCAGGCAGCTATGGGGTGAGGCAGCAGGGAATATGTGAGGTGGAGAAAAATAAGCACAGTCACATGGTCTAGCGGGCAAGGTGTTTACCTAGTTAGGGCTAGGACCAGCTCTGAAGACATGTCAGGTGAAGGTGCCAGAACCAGTAAAGGCTCCCCGAGAAGCATGAGCTCCCACAGTGTCTGCACATGAGTCAGCACAGGTTGGAAGCACCTGGAACAGGGCAGGGTGATTGGTGAGGTCAGGCAGCTCTCTGTGACAGTTGTTTTAGTGAGCACAGGGCACTGCCTCTCTCAAAGATAGTGGTAAAGATGTTCGAAGGTATAAGAGGTATCTCCAGCCACCAGAGCCACCCCATGTTCTGACAGCCTACCTGAGCTAGGGCTGGCCTTGGAGACCTGACCTGGACACTGTCTATGAGGAGCTGGCAGTCTTACTGAAGTCCCAAAGGCCCAAAATTGGACTGTCTGGTCAGAGCTCTGCTGTTCCTTGTGACTCCTATGACGCCAGGCTAAACCCCTGGCTTCTGCTGGGCATGGGACAGGATAATCTCAAAGTCCAGGCTTCCTTGAAGATACCTAGAAAGGCACAGGGGGGCAGCCTCAGGCAGCAAATGTCTTCTCACAACCTCCCTGGGCACCTGCCTTCTATAACCTTCCTACCCAATGTGCCTATTTCCTCTGGCTCATACACTTGCTGTACAAATATCTGAAGGATCACTCAGATGAGCATTCTCTTCCTTGGCAGTCTTGGCCTGCATGGCATACATTACTTCCACATATAAATGTGAGTGGGCTCCCCCAAAGTAGCCTACAGCACCCTTTAGGGCTTACCTGAATAGATCCAGTTCATGGACAGTAGTGAGGACCACTGGGGCTGGCAGCAGGTTCTAAGAAGTGAAGGGAAGGTGGGTCGGAGACAAGGTGAAGGCTGTATCTGATGACAGCCTTGTAGCTGCTGCCCCATGACATTCTCCTCCCTCCTTCACAGGCTGGCTACCATCATAGCTTTGCCTAGGTTTGGTCACCCCACAGGGTGGGCTAGTGAGGCAGGGGAGATACCATCCAGCCCAGGAACAGGACTCAGGCAAAGTCCAGTTTCCCTCCATCAATCTCATACCTCTAGGTCACACTGCTTTGGGAGACTGGATTCCAGCTTATCCACCCTGGATGGAATGTGCACCTGGGGAGGAAATGAACAGCAGCCAGAGGGAAGCAGGGTGTCTCCACCTACCAACACCAGCAATGCTTATTCCTCAGCTGGCCCTCACCTGCATGATGACTCCCATGATAGGTAGGTTCAAGGTCTGCCCAGGCACGGGGGCTGGCCACTGGTCAATCTCATTACAAACTGTGGACACAAGTTGCCAATGTCAGGAGCCTTCCCCAAGGGGCTGCTAACTGCTGAGGCCCACAAAAGGCTATAGCTGAGATGAGACCACATTGGCCATGTATGAAAGCCACTCACCTGCTTCCAAGCAGGGTGCCAGCTTCTCAAAGTACTCAGGGGCAATCAGGCTTAGCAGTGACTGGAACAGTCGGACAAAGGGCAGGCGAGACACCAGCACTAAAGACTGTGGTGATACAGGGCCAGTCAGAGAGCATTCAGCTCCAGATATCACCCCCATAATTCAGGAGTCATAGCAACCTTAAAGCCATGCTTACTCAGTGCTGGCCAGGACAACACATCTCAATCCCTTAGGACAGCTGCCATAGAACAGCCTTATTCATGTATAGTCACTGGACAAGGGAAAGCCTGATGGTTACATCATGGGGTGGGCAGCCCCAGAGGACAGCAGGGTAGGGCTAAACCCAGGGCCTTCAGAGGGAAATGTGAGCTAGCCAAGATTTCTGAAACTATCTCCTTACACTTTTGGTGCCTGAGATCAAGACTGAAATAATCCTTACCCTGACCGTGTGATGATGTGAGGGGAAGGGACATTCTGGGCCCAGGGACAAATCGGCCTCAGGTGCCATGAGAGGCAAGGTAGGGACTGCAAGGTGCGGGACCCAGGGTTTGATGGTCCTACTACACAGTGGGCTGCATAGGGGTAGGCATTCCTGGAGCTCAGGACTCTTCACTAGTTGTCCCTTTGCTGCCCACCAGTCCCTATCACCCCTCCACAGTGCTACCTGTGGAAGGCGCCTCACCTTCTGGAAGTAGCCCCTCTTCACAGAGCTGTCCTTCACTTGTCTGAAGTACACATAGCCCAGGTAGTGTGCTGGCTCCCTCTGTAAAGAGTGTAGTGTTAGCCATGCCCTACCCAAGCCATTCAGTTAGGTCCAGGGCCAGGGAGAGGCTGTTAAGGAGGAAGTCTAGGGATCCAGGAGATCCAGGAGCCACTGTTCCTGGGTCTGGGGCTTGTTCTCTGCCTACCAGGGTTGGACCTGGGGTTCCCTGGTTCATAAAGTGGCAGTACCAATCAACAGAAGGGCTGATATAGCAAAGGCTCAGCTAACATGAGAGGGGCCCAGACCCCTGGATGGCCTCTGATCGTTGAGCCACAGTTCATTTAACTACACAGGTGCCCAGCTAGGGAGATATGATGCACACAGTGAACAGCAGTGATCCTGGCTAACCCCAGAAGACCTGGGCCTCCAGGGGACTCTGAGTTTACGACCAGCAGGGCTTGCAATTATTGCCCTCACAGAATGGGACTGGCCAGCACTTCTGCCACATGGATAAGGTTCAAGGGCTTTCAAGGGGCTGTTCACAGCCAGGAGCCCCTGAAAAGGAAAAAGAAGGCACAGATCAGAGAGGCAGCCCACTACTCACCTGCAATGCCAAGGGGGCCTTGCTGTTGTAAGGCCTGTCATCAGCATGCCAAGGGCTCCTCTGTCCTCCACACTGACGCATACGGAAACTGAACTGAGTGTCCCCAAGGCAGCCTGAGAAGGGGGCAGCCCCACCACACATGTCATGGCTGAGAACCTCTCCTATCATAGTCAGGGGTGGAGACCATGGTACAAAGACACTGTTGGGATGGCCTCTGTTAGCACTAAGGCCTGTTCAAGGGAAAAACTGCCTTGAGGATGTTTCCCAATGGATCTTATCCTGATGCCCTAAGGGTTTTGGAATGAATCCACACAAAAAACCACCTTCAGTTTTCCCTGTGGGAGCCTGGCTCAACCTGCCTGGAATAGAAAGGATAGACACTACACAATGGTTACCTGGTGGTTGTGATGGAGTGAAAGTGACCAGACTTCCCAGAGACATGGATATCCATGGGGCTCTACAGAATCTGACTACCTTGCTGAAGCTGAGGTTCTGGTGAAGGCCCCTTCCTTCAGTTCTCTGTGTACTGTTGGAAGCCTAGGTGCCACTGACTTGGGCCCCATTGCTCCTTTTGCTCATTACCTCCCAGCCCCAGAGTCAATGTTCAGATAGGAAGTTCGGGGTTACCTACCTGAGTGGGAATCTGGAAAAGACAGGTAGCAGATGCTGCTTTTCTGAAATACATAAATCCCAGTGAGGGTTGGCTCACTCCTAGGAACATCCACTCCCAAGAAGGCCAAGACTTACCTCCTTGTCTGTGAGCCGGAAGCCACTTGGATAGACTAGCTGCAGGAGAAGACAGAGCACTTGGTGATACTATATCTGCCTGAGGTTATAACTCCCTTTAAGGTCAGCTAGGGTAATGTGCCTAGGCAAGGGCCACAGGCATGTGCCTGCTGGAGCAGGCTCTCCTTCTGGCCCACTCCCTGGCTTTTCCTTCCCTGCATACTGTCTTCTCTGTTTCAGACCCTCCTTCTCCTCCTTGATTCCTTTTCTCCCTGACCTCCCTGACCTCCCAGCCCTAGGCTTCTCTCAATAAACACTTCGTGGGCCTTTTAGCACAAGGCCAGCATAAATGGGTGAGCTTCCCCACTCCTTTCACATCAAACCTCCTAGCCAAACCTTAATACCTCTCCCCTAGACTGCCTGCAATCCACAACCTCAGATGAGTGGATTCAGAGCCCATTTGCCCGAATACTCACAAAGGATCACTTGGCTAATCCTTCAACTCCTTTATACCTCCCCGAAGGCAAGGGGATCTCAGGCCCTGCCACCTCTTCACATTTTTGTGCAGATGTCACCTACCTCCATAGTGACTGTCTCAGGATGGCAGTTTTCTGTGAGGCCCTCTTTACCTGTTCCTGTTCTACCATCTTCACCTGCTTACCACCCAGGGCCTGTGACCACCTGAGTGACCAACTGGATACACCCTAATCCCCCTTCAAGTAGACAGTCTGTTGAAGCACAGGTGCTAAGTAACAGCTCTTAATGTTCTAGAGATCAGCTATGCCCTGGAAGGGGCAGCAAGCTGGGCAGGCACAGCTTGGAGCTGAGGCCCAGTAGCTCTCTGTACTGGCAAGTAGTCAGAATGCATTTCTCTGTCAGATGCTAAAAAGTTTACTGGCCCCTGGGTCTCTTTTAGGAAGCACCTGTGTCTGGAACCTGCTCCAGGCCTTTGAAGGTAGTTTCCTTTCTGTCTGCCCAAAATCTATGCTGAGGGTCCTTCAGAAACAAGGCTTCTGAAGTATGCTGAACCCTCACAAAAGGTATATTGTTGCACCTTGGATGGACATAGCCCACCCACCCTGCAGAAACAGCACTGATTTTGTCCTTGTTTGGCCTAGGTTTGAAGACTGATTTCAAACTTGCAGCCATACTCCTGTTTCTGCTTCTCAATGTGGGGAAGCAACCTTCAGTTGACTGGAGCCCAAGGTGAACCAAAAAAGCAAAGGCAGGCAATTTCATCTGTCTCTCCTAGAGCTAGGACATATTTTCTCCTGCTCTTGAATATCACCAAGTAACCTCCACCAAAGGTTGTCTCACACCTTCAACCTGGGCCTGAGATATATGTCACTAACTCTTCTCGTTCTCAAAAACAAAACAAAACAAAACAAAAAAAAAACACAATAAACCTACTCCAGGTTCTCAATTCCCTATGACCAGGGAAATTCATGTTCCTGGGTTCATGGGCTGGTACATCCTTTTCAGAAGTGACTCTACATCCCAGGTAAACATAGAGCTCAGTGTTAAGAGCTAGGATAGATCACACTAAAGAGAGGGCAAATGGAGCAAACCCTCAAAGCAAGAGTGCTCCAAAGTCAGCATTTGATCTGCCCAGGATTACCACCAGGGTCGCCTGAGCTAGCCTATACAAGTCACTTAGCTACCACTATGACAGACCTGGTAAAATTTGCTCAGAGAAGGTAAATGTAGGTAGAGGTTCTTACAATGTGCAATCAAAACTATTCTCATGAGGTAGTGCTTTCTTCACTCTTGCTTTTGCACAGTATACATGCAGTTTAGAAAGGCTATGATGTGTGCTATCCTGGGGCACATAAATTATGCAGGCACTAGCACTTGGGAGGCAGGGCAGACGGATCTCTGTGAGTTCAATGCCAGCCTGGTCTCCATAGCGAGTTCCAGGCCAGCTGGGGTTACAGGGAGACCCTGTCTCAAAAAGACCAAAAAAACAAAAACAAAAAAAAAAACCCAAAACTTATGCAGATGCACATTAAAAAAAAAAAAAAAAAAAAAACTTTTTTAAAGTTTTATTTTCTAACACAATGAATGCAGATAGAGACAACCCATACAAACAAAAGGTTCTCTAGAGTCCTCAATTTTAAGACTGTAAAAGGGTACTGAGATTGTGGGAGCTGCTGTCTGGGAGGTATGGACACCACAGTAGATGAGCTCTTTGGATACACTGGTCACCCCAGTGGCCTGCCAGGTGAGCTGGAATACTGAGGTGAGTTTTCAAGGGCTGAGATGGCAGAGTCAAGCCCTTCAGTGGACCTGCAAATCCTAGACACACACCCACACCTGTGCACGCAACCCTGCCTACTTCCCCCTTTAAAGCTAGATATACTATCCTGCATGTAGGTTCCAGTGCAGCCATCTGCATAGGACCACCATGTGTGGGTGCTGGAGGTCCTGTGAGTACTATACATCCAGAACTACTTACCCTCTATCTTGGGCAGAAGTGAACTCCTACAGGGCAAGAGCCCACATTACCAGTTACTTTTATGGGCATGAGCAGAGCAAGATCTGACTGGTGATGGCTGCTTAGAATTTGATTTACTGATAAATGAATCAATGGACTACTCCTTGCTTCACATATGTTCACTTATGTTGGCTTTTTGAGGTGGGGGGGTCCCCTGAAACAGAGTCCTTTCCAGTCTTGCTGCCTCCTTCAGGACTTAACTTAGCTGAGCTTGTTTGAATCTCCTAAAGGTAGCCTATGACTTACTTCCCTTTCTCTGTATGGCACTCAATTCTGGGCTTCGCAGTGCTCAGCTAGGCCAAGCTATGAATGAGTACAAGACAAGAGCTCCCTGAAAGTCTGCACAGGACCCTGCACTACCCTGACATTTCTAGGGTGAGCAGGAAAGGAAAGAGACAAATCTGATAGTCATGTGTATGAGCCACCCCATAGACTCACCCCATATTCAATGACTAGCAGAGATTCAAGACACTTTGGTATGGAACATTTCAGAGGTGACCCTGAGTCTCCAACACTCAGTTAGCTGCACTCCAGTACCC
This sequence comes from Eospalax fontanierii, assembly GCA_035773235.1. Taxonomy (NCBI): domain Eukaryota; kingdom Metazoa; phylum Chordata; class Mammalia; order Rodentia; family Spalacidae; genus Eospalax; species Eospalax fontanierii. The sequence goes on from CM069537.1 coordinate 79,031,881, forward strand.
ATGTCCCAACTGTATAGCCTCAACAGAAGTTCAGGAGCCCAAGTATACACAGTCCTTAACAGTACCTTCAGGTCGGGCATAATGATGCATTTCTGTAACCCTAGCACTTGAGAGGTAGAGACAGGAGGATTGCCACAAGTTCAAGAACAGCCTAGCATACTAATGAGTTCTGGGCCAGGCAAGCTACACAGCAAGACCCTCTCTCAAAAACAAGCTGGGGCTATAGCTAGCGGGATGCTTGCTAGCATGTACTGCACAAAGCCCTGGGTTACGTCTCCAGCACCCCATAAACTGAGTGTGATAGTACAGGCCTGTCATTCCAGTACTTGGGGAAGTACAGATCACAAGATCAGAAGTTCAAGGTTATCCTTGACTACATAATAAGTTTGAGGTAAGCTTGGGCTACATGGGATCCTGTATAAAAAGACAAAACAAGGGCTGGAGAAATGATTCAGTGGTTAAGAGCACTAGCTGCTCTTCCAAAGGACTCATGTTTGGTTCTCAGCACCTACATAAGATGGCTCACAATTTCCTGTTATTCTAGCTTCAAGGAATCTGAAACCTTCTTCTGGCCCCCTCTAGCACCTGCACATACATGTGGTATATACGCAAACATACATATACATATGTGTGTATATACACATATACACATTCACACACATTCGTAAATATACAATTAAAATAAATCCTTAGGGGGAAAGAAAAAAACAGCCTAGAGTGGTGGCACATACCTTTAGTCCAAGCATCTGGGAGGCAGAGGCAGGTGGATATCTGTGAGATTGAGGCCAGCCTGGTCTACAAAAGGAATTCCAGGCCAACTGTGGCTACAGAGAGATCCTGTTTCAAAAAGACAAAATCAAAACAAAACAAGAAAAAGACAAACATGATGGTACACACCTTTACCCCCAGCAACCCAGGACAAATCATCTCACTTTCTGTCAAGTGGTACCTTTGCAACAGTGCACCTGGTGAGGATAACGTGCTGTAGGATGAGGTCTCCAAGGAGCCTCAGAGTTCTTCCTAAGAATTCACACTTCTCTGTTTAGAAGACTTTAGACTTCTAGTCTCTTGGAGATCAGGGCCTCAGCATCTCCCAACCACAGGTACATGCTATGCCAACAGTGGCTATTCTACCTTACCTCAGCCATGCCCACAACCTCTCAGGTTCTCATAGGTCCAGCTGATGGTACAGTGAAGTTAGCCTCCGAGACACCTTCACCTGCAGTGGCCCTCCCCAGTGCTAGGCAGCTCCCTGGTTTGTGTCAGGGAACTTTAAAGTATAGAAATCATCTTGACTGGGTCTGCCAAAGGCCTCACTGGTCTGTAGCATCTTCTTCTCCTCCCCTCCACCCCCACTTTTTTTTTTTTTTTGAGACAGGGTTTCACTTTGTAATTCATGCTGGCCTCAAATTCAAGTACCTCCTGCCTCAGCCCCTATACTCTTTAATGCTGGGGTTGCATATGCACCACCTCACCTGGCTGACATTTTCATCTATACCTAGAGGAAGAGAAGCTACCCTTATGTATGTGGGTGTGGGTGGGTACAGTGGAGGTTTGCAGGCCACAGGAAGACCACATCAAAGGCCTAAGCCCAGCGAAGCTGCACACACACAGCTGGTGACCAGATGCCAAGGGTTGAGAACAGTTTAAGAGGTGTGTAGCTGGGCCTCACAGGATCTGGATTTGTTTCTAAGTGAAAAACGAGTGTCACAGGATTTTAAGCAGAACCACAAATATTTAAATATGTGAGATATTTAGAAGGGGGTGGCATTGGTGACTGCAGGAGACACAATGGGGCCTAAATCTCGCCTTGCCAAGAACTCTTGTCCAGGCAAGGGACAAAGATGAAAGGACGCTGGCCCTGGGACTCTCGCTGAACAACAGTGGGCAGGAGGTAGCTCTGCCTCCATGGGGAGAGGGGCTGCAGGAGATGTTTCGGAGGGTACCGCGCTGGGTGCGCAGTCAGGCCTCAGCACCCACTCCTCTTTCCTCCCTCTGCCTGAGAAGCACTCCTGGAGCATTGAGGAAGAGCCCAGTCACTAATCTGGGGAAGGAAGTAGGGAAAAGGCCAGCCTGAGGATACAAAGTACGGAGAGGAGTGAGTACTAGACAAGCAGGAAGACTACAGGCGGCCCAAAGGGACCAGCTCCGTGGCGGAAGGCCCGCCCGGAAGGGAAGCCTCATGGTTGGGGGGGAAGGGGAGCGAAGGAGGGCGGTAGCAGCAGGGGTGCCAGAGACCGAGCCGGATGCCAGGGAGGGAGGGACAGCGGGAGGAGGGGCGTCCGGAGGGGAGGGGCGTCGGGCGGTCCCGGCCGCCGAAGGGGAGGTGCGAGGCCGAGCTCGGGGTCGTGCGCTCACCTCCAGCGCCTGGCCCAGCTCCAGATCGAAGGTGACCACGCACACGCACTCAAGCCAGGCCGAGAAGCGCGCCCAGGGCATCGCAGCGACTCGCGCTTCGCCGCCCGAGGACGTGGCCCTGGCCGTGCCGACTTCAGCCCCAGCCCGCCGAGGCCCGGTGCCCACCGGGACCTCCATGGCGGTGGTACCTGGGGCGGCCGCCTGGCCCACCGCGGGAGCAGTCGAGCGGCTGCCGCGGGCCAGAAGAGCCCCTTGGCCGCGCGCGCCCCCTGGCGCTAGAAGAGCGCCCGCCCCGGGGGTGTCGCCGAGAGTAAGAGCGAGAAGGGCCCCAGCCGCCTAGAGCGCCCAGAGTGGCCAAGAGCAGCGCGCAGGCGGCACTTCCGGGAAGTGGTGGTCGAGGGGCTTGGTGTGGCTGGGGCCGGCTGGGAACCGGGCTGTGTCCGCTTGGAGAGCCAGGTCGGGTCCGGGTCCGCATCTTGGCTTTTCGGGACCCTGGGCATGCAGTGGCGTCTACACAGGGTGTCTAAGCTTTTGGCTTCTCTGGATCACGTTAGGAAAATTGGGACCAGGCAGGGGTGCCCTTCGGGTCGTGGATTGCAAACATACGCAGTGTTTGGTTTGCTTGTTCGTGCTACACAACGTTGCCATCCGCGGAGTTCAGAGTTTATGCTGGCCAGCCATCCAGTATAGTTAAGAAAAATCTTTAAAACTTCGATGTTTGGAGAAAAAAAAGGAAGGGGGCTGGAGAGATGGCTCAGTGGTTAAGAACACTGGCTGCTCTTGCAGAGGACCTATAATTCCCAGCACCCACATGGCAGCTAACAACCGTCCATAACTCCAATTCCAGGGGAACTCTGATTTCCGTGGGCATTGCATGGTATGGTGCGTTTACATACACGCAAGCAATACATTCATACACAGAAAAAACATTTTAAAGGAAATTAAAAATCTCAATGTCTTAAGTTTACAGTTTTGTAGCGGAATGCACGGCTCCCCTGGTGGCCTGCGGCTTGCAGAGGGGGGAAAGGAGGATTGGACATCTCTACCTAGCCACCGTTATGGAACGCCATCCTAGTAGAGTTGACCTGTTCTCCATCATCTGACCCCTGTTGTGCCCACTCACTAGCAAAAGGGCAGCCTGATTACCGGATGCTGCCGCCTGCTGGGGTGAGGATGAGGGTTCTGCAGGCCCCATCACCAAAACCCAGTATACAGAAGGGTGAATTTAGAATCTGAAAATTTTGGGGAACATGAAAAGGGAAAATGAGCACCTCCCCCAAGAATCTGGTTGAAGCTCTTTGTCAGCAGAGAACCATGAATTCTGTCACAACTGTTTAAAGTCTGTCTCGGGTTCCAACTGTAACCTGCAGTTTTCCAGGAATCCCACCTGAAACGCCCATTTACGGGGAAAGGACATAAACTAAACCCCTTCTGAACCCTAGTGGCTTCTGGCTTTACTTCATCAGATTTCTATCCAAGGTACCCTGGGACCCACCTTACCCTCACTTATCAAAAGAGGGAAAAAAAGGAAAGTTTCTTATTTTATGGTCTCAGAGTCAGGATTCATTTAGGCCTAGAGACAGATGTGTAGCAAGGCAAGAAATTTATAGGATTGCAGTCCAGCCAACTCACTCTCTACCACGGGAGTAGGAGAGAGCGGTGAACTGAAACAACAGGGTCTTTTTATAGGTCTTTCATGACTTTCTGAAAGCAAGCAAAGCTGAAAACAAAAGCAAGAGTTTGCGGTTAATCATTAGCACAAACTTATAAAGTTTTATAGAGTCCTAGGACATGGTGATTGATCAGTTTCGGGAAGCCCATTTCATATGTCATGGTCTGCTGATTTGAATACCCTTTGTTAATTTAACATGAAGAACACAGATGTCAGGAAAAAACCTTTACCTTTGGTAAGATCAGTAAGACTAATGATTCAACTTACATCAAAAACAAAGCTACAGGGAAAAACAGAAATAGGGAATTAACAGACATCAGAATGAGGTCAGCAAAGTGCCAGCCTCTAACACTTAGCAATCTTTTGAGATGTAATCTGAGAGCCACCAAAACAGTATATATGGCTAATGTTAAGACAATTGCAGTTCTTTAAGAAACCAATGCCTATGCAAAGGATAAACTTTATTTACTTTCTACAGCTTTTGAGAAGCCCACACCTGTGCTCTTGGCTATCTTTCTTCTGAGCACCTCTTCCTTAACCTTTATGTTTAAGCCTATATTAAAATAAGAGCCCTAACTCTTATTTTTTTGGTCTTTTTCAGACAGGGTCTTCCTGTAGCCCCAACTGATCTGGATGGAACTCACTATGTAAACCCAGCTGGCTTTGAACTCACAGAGATCTGCCTGCTTCTGCCTCCTGGATGTTGGGATTAAAAATGTACACTACTAGGCCCAGCTAAGCCCTAACTCTTATGAAGAGGTTGAAATAGTGCTGAAAGTGAGGAGGATGAAGAGTATTAGTGTTGCTAATTACACTTCATCATCTTGGAATTTTTATTGTTGTTGTTTTGGGGGAACTATCTGTCGTAATCTTAAATTATCAAATAGGTGATGTTTCCACTCATAAAAAAATAAACCCAAATTCATCTTCATAACTGGCTGGTCTTGAAATAATTTTCTGTGTCAAAGTCACAAATCCTGGTTTGGCCGGAGTCCATGTCCCTAAAAGTTTTGGAGAAGGACTGGGGAGCTTACTCAGTGGTTAAGCAGCAGCACTGGCTGCTCTTGCAAAGGATGGGGGTTCGGTTCCTAGCCCCCATGTGGTGGCTAACAGTGGTTTATAACTCTAGTTCCAAGGGATCCAATGCCCTCGTCTGACCTTGGTGGGTATTGCATGAATGGTTATACTTGCATATATGCAGGCAAAACACTCATAAAATATAAATAAATAAAGACTATAATATTGGCCAGGTATAATGGCTAGGTAATCCTAGCATTGGGAGACTGAGACAGGAGGCTTTCAAAGAGTTCGAGGCCATCCTAGTCTACAGAGTAAGATCATGTCTCAAACAAACAACTTACAGTATAAATTTGTTTATAATTTGTTCTTAGTTTTTCTTTCCTTCTAGGTAAAATTAATATATAGCAAAATATATGAATCTTTCTTGGTCATTTAATGAACTTTGAGAAATGAACAAACCTATATAATCCACATACTGGATTGTCAGGCTTGGAGGCAGGTACCCTTATGTGCTAAACCATCTCAGTGGCCCTTCATCTTTTTATATTTATTTATTTATTTTAATTTAATTTTAGTGTCGGGGGGGAAATACACTTGTCACAGTGTTCTGGTGGAAGTCAGAGGACAACTTTTGGGAGTTGGTTCTGAGCTATCTCACCATAGATTATTTTACAATGTACTACAATTTAACGAAAAAGAAACCATATGTTAGGTAGACTTTGTGTCTTTTTTTTTTGTCTTTCATTTTTTGGATCTCTGTCACTCTGTCTCTCTCTCTCCTCAGGATAGCCTTGGCTGATGTCAAATTTATGGTGATCTTCCTGCCTCCTCCTCCTAGGTGCTGGAATGAGCCAGTATACCTAGCAACATGTATGTCTGAAAGTCTGAGATACAGCAACCTTCCAGAAGGTTTTTTGTGCCTGTTTTCAATCTTTGCTCACACTCCCAACCCAGCAACTAATGATCTGCCTCTCCTCTCTGTAGTTCTGATTTTTCTCAAAATTTCATACATATGCGATGCCCAGTGAAACTAAGGAATACTCCCCCAAAGATGTTTAGTTATTCATTTCTAAACTATGTGAGTATATTAACTTATATGGTGTTGTATAGCTTTTCCTGGGAAAACAAAAACAAGAATTTGTTAAACCCCAGATAAAGCACTAGTGATAGGCAAAAGAAGTCATTCCATCCAGGTCCGGCCAGCTTGGTGAACCAGTGAGTCCATTAGACTTATATGGTGCCGCGAAACAGCTGCATTACTGAAAAGTCCCACCCCAACCTGGGTGTTGACCTCCTGAAAGCCCCATAGATGGAGTACCACCACTTCAGTTAGCCTTCCACTCCCATATACTGTTACCTTCTAAAGACCATGTGCCGCTAGGCAGAATTATATACAACTGGAGGAGTCACAGAAAAATAGTGACTTGTATCTCAGCTGAGGTTCCAATGACCCTCCCTGATCCCTGCTGTGAGGGAGTGTCAACAGTCCTAATTTTGCACTAGGGGTAGGGAAAAAAAGAAGCAAGATTCAGGCCTGGTAGCTCATGCCTGTAACCCCAGCTATTCAGGAAGCTGATTTAGGAGGATTACCCACAGTGAGTTCAAAGTCAACATAAGCAACTTAGTGAACTCATTTCTCAAAAAAAGTTTTTTAAAAAAGGGACTGGAGAGATGGTTCAGTGGTTAGGAGCACAAGCAAGGTGCTAGGTTCAGTTGTCAGCACCCACATGGCAGCTAACAACCATCTCTAAGTCCAGTTCCAGGGGGTCCAACACCACCTTCTGATCACTATAGGCATTGCATGACACTGGTGCACTTCACGGGCAATACACTCACACCTTAAAAGAAAAAAGTCTCAAAAAGACCAAAATAAGAAGACTGGGGATATAACTTGCCTAGCCTGTAGGAGGGCCTGGGTTCAATTCCCAGTATGAAAAAAAAAAAAAAAATCGAGGCAGTCAGGAAGATTAGAGTCAGAAATACCATAATGTCATGATGTACTGGAACTAAGAAAAATTGTAAAATATTGCTGGCTTTGAAGATGGAGGAAGGGACCAGGAGCCAAGAAAGGTAAAGTTGGACAAGACAAATAAACCATCTTCCTAGAGTTTCCAGAAGGAAGCTGGATATAATATTAGTCCCATCAACTTTCATTTTTTACCTCTAGAACTATAAGATAATATTTGCTACAGTGGCCTTGGGAAACTAACCCAATATATTATAAATGCATTTTTCTATGTGGCTGAATTTTACTCTGGGGCACTTCATTTTTGTTGTTGTTTTCATGATTTTTTTCTGTCTTTGATTCACAGAACTTTGATTATGGTGTTTGCAGGTAGGGCTCTACTTCTGTTCATCCTCCATGGAGATTCTGGTGCCTGGGTCTGTCTTGGCTCAGAAACTTGAGGGCACTTGAGGAAAGAATGAGACAGGCTGCAGCCAGTCCTGTTCTGACAGTGCTGAGGCAGCACTGGCTTTATATCACAGCTTTGCTTTCCCTATTTACTGGCAAATAATATTTTATTTGGTGTTCGTAGTGATAGAGCATATTCTCTATGGTCCTTTTGTGTCAGAAATGCTTTAGGGGCTGGAGAGATGGCTCAGTGGTTAAGAGCACTGGCTGCTGTTGCAGAGGATGCAGGTTTGAATCCTAGCACCCACATGACAGCTAACAACCATCTCTATCTCTAATTCCAGGGCATCCGGCAACCTCCTCTGTCTTCTGAAGGCATTGCAGGGCACAGGTGCACTTCAACACATGTAGGCATAACACTGATGCACATAAAATAAAGATAAATAAAACTATTTAATATAAAAATACAAGTTGTTAGAGATTAACTTCACTAGTTATAGCATAAGAAACTTCAGTGGGATATCAACTTGAGGAGTCATTTTTAAATTTTTATTACTTTTATTTTATGTGTATGAGTGTATTGCTTTCATGTAGGTAGGTACACCCATATTTTGCAGTGCCTGAGGTCAGAAGAACACACTGTATTCCCTGGAATTGGAGTTATGGAATGTTGTTAGCCACCATGTGGGCTCTGGGAATTAAACCTGGGCCCTCTCTCTGCAAGAGCAGCCAGTGCTCTTAAAAGCTGAGCCATCTCTCCAGCCCCAAGTACTTAAGGAGCAGTTAGTAATTGATATATATATATGACAGGTATAATGGCTGTTAGGAATGTGCATATCCTCACTTTTAAGGAAATGGGATTGCAATATAGAACTATCTTTTTTAAATTACATTTATTTATTATTTATTTTGTGTGTATGCATATGCATGTGTCTCCCACGATCCTCTTGTGGAGGTCAGAGAACAACTTGCAGCAGTTCTTTCCTTCCACCACAGATCAAATTCAGTTTGTCAGCCTTTGAAGTGAGCACCTGTATGCACTGCCAAATTCAAGAGCAATATTGTTAGGTAGAAAGGTAGAGTTGTTCTGTTGTGCATAGAACAATGTGTGCAGAGCTGACTGTCCCATTTTCTGCTTACCACATTAGCTCCAGAATCACTTTTTTACCCTTGTCATTAAGCTTTGCCAGGAGAGACCTCTGGCTCTCTACTTGCATCCTTCACCTTGCTTCTGTTGTGTGGCTGCCACTGGCATAGGGGGTAGGATACATTGTTTTCATCCTCACCAGGTCTTGGTAGCCTTCCATTGACTGCCAACTCCCAGTGATGCTCATTGGCAGCTCAGTGTTTAGTTTAGTTTCCAGCCTTGTCTGCCTGCATTTTGAAGGGTGTGTTTCTTCCAAAGCTTTGCTCTGGGAGTGCATGTTGGTTCTTTCCAGATCAGCTCAGGAGAGGCCAGGGAATGCCTCTATCTTCTGCTGGGATGTGGACACACCTTCCTAGGAAAGAATGACTTCCCATTTGGGAGAGGAAACTGTGTTCCAAGTTTTCTCCTTTCTTGAATATACTTTATCATTTTTTAATAATCCTATTATTAATCCTTTTTATACCAAATTTTTCCCATTGAAATCATTAGACTGACTAATGATACCTCTGGGAAGGAAGAAAAACCAAGTGGAAAAGGGGGCTGTGAAAGAAAGTTAAGTTTGAAATAGTAAATCAGGGAACCCCTCATAGAGGAGGCAATGAATAATCTATGAGGCAAATCAGCAAGCATAGTGATAACCAGGGAAGGTGCTTGAAAGGGTCCAGTAACAGTGTGAGCAATGGGCCAGGGGCAGGAGGTTATCACGACTGAAGCCAAATAAAAGGAGTAGATGAGGTGAGATCAGATCACAATTAGCTTTGAGGGCAACAGCAAGGACTCCTGCTTTCATCTTGAGTGACACAGCAAGCCCTGAGGTCAGAGATGTGATCTGACCTATTTTAACTGGATCCCTTTGAATGTTATGCTGAATGGCCCATAGTATAAATGTGGGGAGCCAGTCTAGACTGTTCTGAGCCTCTGAGCCAGATGATAGAAACTGGTCTTGTGGGCTAAATACTGGAGTGGAGAAAACAGGCTTGCTGATGAATCTGTAGAATCTGTATGAGTGTGAAAGGTGCGGGGTCAGACCACAAGTTTAAGCCGAGCCAATATATATATATATAAATTTTTTTTTTTTGAGACAGGGTTTCAGACTACCTTTGAACACATTATGCAGTCAAGGCTGATCTTGAACTACTGATCTCCTGCTTCAAGTTCACAAATGTTGAAATTACATACTCGGATCAGATTTTTTTAAAACGTATTTAAGGGATGGAGACGTAGCTCGGCGGTACAGTGCTTGCTTATGTGTAAGGCAGTGAGTTCCAGGATCACTGGCGGGAGCACAGAAATAGCATTAAGGTCAGGCGTGGGATGGCGCATGCTCACTGCTGCGGTAAAAAGTTCCGGGCTCAAGCCCCCGTTCTGCAGCTCCTTTGGCGTCTGCAAGGCGTGACTGCGAGCACCTCGTCCAGACCGCGCATCTTTGGGCGAGCGAAGAGGTCCGGGCACTTTAACCTGCGCTTCCTGGAAACTATCTGTAGAACTCGCTGGGAGCCGGCGCTTTAGGACAGAGAAGGAGGCTGTTCTGGATAAGTCTTTCCTGAAAGCCGGCGGCCTGGGACCAGAGAGAGCGCACTGTGAAGCCTGGTGCCTCCTACCTCTCTTGGAGACAAGCAGTATCTCGTGGTGCCCTCTGCTGACAAAGATCAGCAGTGTACTCTCAAAGGGATCGGTGGCTCCCGCCCCAGACAGGGAAGGTCTTGTTATGTGGCTCAGGCTAGCCTGGAGATCCTCCAGCTTTGGCCTCCCGAGCTCACCAAACACCGAGCTACATTTTCGCACACCTCTGGTGAACTTGCGACGGAGAAGCAGTGAGTCCATAACTTGCATTCTTTGCTTCCTTTCTATTTCCAACATTTTCCCACGGGTCACACTGTAACCGGAAATCGGTCTCTTTAGGGATTCATTTGAACTCATTCCAACCCGTGTTAGATGGACCTGTTATGAGATGTGCAAAAGCACTGTTTGTATATACCGGGCATCTGGGGAGGAAGCAACAATAAAGCTAGGTCGGGGCCGGCCGGCCTCGGAACCCCTGAGCGCGCACCCAGAGGCCGATCCTCCGCTGGCCCCGCCCCGCCGACCCCGGCCGGGCGCGCGCGCCTAGACTGCCCGAGCGCGCGCGCCGCCGCCGCCGCCATCTTGGAGCGATCCCGTCCGCGGCCCCGAGCCATCCCGAGCCGTCCCGAGCGGCCCCGAGCCGCGGCCGGCTGCGCCCGTGACCCTAGGCGTCGCGCCGCCGGCCGGGCTCATGTGCGTGTGGCCCGCCCGGGTCCGCACTGCCGCTCTGAGCACGGCCTGGCCGTCCTCGGCCTCCGAGGAGCTGCCGCGACACCCGGCCCGCGGGGCAGGTGAGTGCGGCCGGTGGCCGCTCCTCGGGCTCTGGGAGAGGAGGGACCGGGCGCCAGCCGCGACCTGTCAGTCACGAGCCGGCCCAGCCCCGGGCGTCTTTGTCCCTCTGCGCCTGTCAACCCTCACCCCACCCGGTCGCTTGCTCATTCATTCGTCTTTCGTTCGTTCTTTCGTTCATTCATTCATTCCAGCTCCCAGCCACTGCTTCTGGTCAATCAGCATCCCCTTAGTTGCTTCTCCGTGGGATCCTGGTCAGTGACCCCCGCCCCCCATGCCCCAGGGGTACTCCTTCCTACCTATCCAGGTTCTTCCCCTCTGTCCGTGCCTTCAAGGTGTGACACCCTGAAATTGGAGGGCCTGTATCTCCACGCTCACCCCCTTAGACTCCTTTACACAGCCGGCTAGGGACCCCTCTACCTGGCAGTACTCCCCACCGCTCTTCTCCTGTCTGTCAATTACAGACTGTCTCTGCCCTCTGTTTCGTCCCACTCTTTCCTCGGGTGTCTTCAGTCACCCACCTTGCCTGAGCTAGCCCTAAATGCTAACCTTAAATAAGTGCTCCATGCCTCCTCCCACCCCATCACCTCTTCCCACACTTTTTATTTTATGTGTGAGTGTATCGCCTGCATGTATGTAAACGCACCGTGTCATGCAATGCCTATGAAGGTCAGAAGAGGGCGTCCCCTGGAACTTGTTAGCCACCGAGTGGATGCTGGGATTTGAACCCTGGTCCTCTGCACTTTCCTTTATGGAGTCTGTCTACCTGCTACCTTGTGTCCTTGTGCAGCCGACTGCTCAGTCCTTAAAGGACAATTCCATTTTACTGCTGATCCCCTGCCATTCAACACCAGTTCCTTTCCACATGTCACATCCACTTAGTTTCTGCCTGTCACTGTGGCCCTCCAGTTCCTCACCATTCCCACCCACCTTGTCCCCAGGCTCTTCTCCAGCCTGTTACACATTGCCTTGCACCTCCACCTGTGTCCTCTGCCTGATGTGCTACTGGCTTCTCAGTGTCTCATTCTTCATTCCTAACAACTCACTTCTTGATGTCTCCTTTGTTTGGTTCCTCTTACCTCTGACATCTCTAATTCTGTCAGCTAAGCTCTTGATGTTGTCTGTAAGAAGTGGGTGGGGTGGGGGCAGGACAGAGCCTCCAGGCTGAGATGGTACAGATGCAGAGGCCCTGAGATGGGAAAGGGCCAGATCTGCAGGAATGAGGTAAGACTGGTATGTCTAGGTTAAGGGGGAGCCTGGTTTGGAAAGTTGGTCTTCTAGTCAACCTTTACTTGGCAGATGTTAGTGAGGAGCTGGTCTTGAATTTTGGAAGGAGCCTAGGATTAAGATTGAGTTAAGGAGTGCCATGATTATATGAATATTGGTACATGGATAGGAGGGGGGTGTTGTGGTTTAAACCTCAGTAGTTAGTTTAGGGAGCTATTCTGGAGGTAGAGCTGTTGGAATTTATTAGAAGACAGATATGTAACAACAGAAATATGAGGGAATGAGAGGGCTTATCCTGATTTCTAGGCTTCCCGTTAGAAGACATGGTGGGACAGTGCTATTCGGGGATGCTGGATTGAGGTAGTCATAGGCATGGGGGAGTTACTGCATGTTGGAGAGGGATAGCAAGGCTTTCTTTTGCCTGGAAGTTGTGGGGAGAAGTTCAGAGGTCATTAGGGAGAACATATCTTACAGAAAAATCTGGAAACCAGAGGAGAGATAAGGCTGAATGTATAATTTTGAGCAGGGGGATAATATTTAAAGCTTTGGAAATTACTTAAAGCACACACAGCATAATGCATTGAGCATTTATTGATTCTTTTTTAATATATATATATATTTAATGTGTATGAGTATATTGCTTGCATGTATGTAAGTGGATCTGTCATGCAATGACCAAGGAGTTCAGAAGAGACATCAGATCTTCTGGAGCAGGAGTTATGGACAGTTGTTAGCCTCCATGTAGGTGCTGGGAACTGAACTCCCATCCTTTGCAAGAGCAACTTATGCTCTGAATTCCTCACTCCTCTCTCCAGCCCCTACCTTTTTTTTTTTAATTTAAATTTAAATTAAAACTTTTTGATACAGGGTTTCACTATGTAGCCCTGGCTGACCTGGAATTTGCTATGTAGGTCAGACTGGTCTCAAATTTAATAGAGGTCTGCATGCCTCTTTCTACTGAGTGCTGGTATTAAAGGTGTGTGCCACCATACTGGGCAGTAGTTACTCTTAACATTCCTATGGCTCAGTGGATAAGAGCATTTGCTGTGACAGCAAGAGGACCTGAGTTCAACTCTTCAGCACCCACATAAAAATTGGGCATGACTGCAAGTGCCTGTAACCCAAAAGTTACAGGATAGAGGCCAGTGGATCTTGAACCTTGCTGGCTACTTGGCCTTTCTCCAAACCAACCCAAAACCAACCAAACAAACAAAAACCTAGTTGTGAGCTTCTGGCCCAGTAAGAGATCCTGTCTAAAACAATAAGAGCATTTGCTGCTCTTCCAGAGGATCTGGGTTCAGTTTCCAGTACCACATAGGTTATAAATGGTAGAAGATACACAACATTCTCCTCTGGCCTCTGCATGCAAACCTACCATACACACACACCCTGCACACTCACACCACCCACAAAATACTCATGAGAGCACTGAGACACAAACAAGGAAAGTATCTGAGGTCAAGGTAAATAAACCAAAGAACTCAGGCCCAACAGATCATACTCCAGGCCTGTGGCCTTCTATGTGGCTGATACAAATGGGTAGTATGACCATTCAGGGCATTCAGTTATTCTCTTCCTTCAAGGCAATTGATACTGCTGTTTTGTATCTTTCTAAATAGTTTACTGACAGATAATCCTGTGTGTAAATATGTGGGAGAGAAAGAGGTATATATTGTATCTAAGTAAGTAGCATAGCTGGAGGGTGGCCAACACCTTTAATCCCAGCACTGGGGAGGCGGAGGCAGGTACATTTCTGTGAGTTTGAGGACAGTGTGATCTACATAGGGAATTCCAGGACAGCCAAGGCTGCACAGTGGGACCCTGTCTCAAAAAAAAAAAAAAAAAATAAATAAATAAATAAATAAATTAGCATGGCCATCCTTCAAGACAAGATATTTCCATCACCCCTGAAACTTTCTTGTGTCCCTTTCTGGTCATTGCAGTCATCTTCTCAATCTTCAGATAGTCATTGTTCTTATTTCTGTAACTATAGATTAATTTTCTAAGTCCCTACACTTTATATAAATGGTGTTATACAGTATATGCTCCTTGCTGGGCATGGTGGTACACACCTGAAATCCCAGCACTCTGGAATCAGACAGGAGGATCATGGTGCCCTTGTGGGCACCATGCACACATAGGATACACATACGTGCATACAGGCATTCACACATACACATAGCAAGATGGTCAAGTGGGTAAAAGGCACTTGCTGTGTAAACCTGGCAAGTTGAGTTTGATTCCTGGATCCCGCTGTGGAAGGAGAGAACCAACTCCCGAGGATTGTCCTCTGACTTCCACATTCATGTTACAGCATGCACATGCCCATACCCACACATATCAAACACAAAATACTAAGTGTATATATATATATATATATATATATATGTGTGTGTGTGTGTGTGTGTGTGTATACATATACTTAGACACATTACATGTCCCTGAATGATCGGAGGCTCTGTAGTCCTAGCACTTGAAAGACTAAGGCAGAAGAATCATTAATTCAAGGCCATAGTGAGTTTGTATAGTGAGTTTGAGGCCAACCTGGGCTAAATAGCAAAATCTTGTCTCAAAAAATTATACATATATATGCACATATAAATAAATATATTCCTTTTTGGTGTGTATGTGTATATGTGTACACATACAGAGAGGGGCTGGGAGAAAGAAGAGGTTGCATATTTTTCTCTTGTTTCCTTTTTTTGTTGTTGTAAAGACAGGGTTTCACGTATATTATTTTTGTACTATATAGATATACAATTCTACATCATTTCCTGAAAAGTCTTTTTTTCCATTAAATTACATTTGGAGCATTTGTTATATGTTAAATGAACATATATGGGTAGGCTTATTCCTAGGTTTGGAACTCACTGTGTAACCCAGGCTAGCCTTTAACTCCCAGCAACCTCCTGTCTCAGCCTCAAGGGCTAATATTACAAGTCTGTTGAGATTACAATCACTACACCTAGTTGTTTTTTTCTTGTGGGGTTTTCTTCTATTTTCTAGGTTGATTCTGAACTCCTAGGCTTATATTTTGCTCACACCAGGGTTATAAAGACATGTTTTTAATTTGTTTTGTGGGAGGTTTTTAGTGGTACCATGTTTTTTTTCAGATAGGGTCTCCCTTGCTAGTCTGGAACTTGCTTTGTAGACCATTTTGGCCTTGATCTAATAGAGGTCTACCTGCCTCTGCCTCCCGAGTCTTGGGACTAAAGGCATGTGTCACCATGTCTGGCCCTAGTGGTACCATATTTACTTATTTTTTAAAAAATGATCTTGTTGAGGTACAGTTGAAATAAAATAAACTATGTGTGTTTAAAATGTAAAATTTGATGATGTCTTGGGTATGTATGCACTTGTAAACTTGTTACCTCAGTAAGGAGGGCAAAGATGTCTGTTGTCCACAAGATTTTTTAATGTTCCTTTTCAGATCCTTCCCTCCAACCTTTCCTTTCCCCCTATCCTCAAGCAACATCTCCTTTCTGTGTGATTCATTTTGTATTAAGTTTTATGTATGGTGTGAGATCTTGATAGGATATTTTTGTACTATATAGATATACAATTCTACATCATTTCCTGAAAAGTCTTTTTTTCCATTAAATTACATTTGGAGCATTTGTTATATGTTAAATGAACATATATGGGTAGGCTTATTCCTAGACTTTGTTATGGTCCATTTTCTGTCCTATGACAATACCACTTTTAAAGTTTTTATTATTTTTAATTGTATGTATATGTACATGTCTGTGTGGGTAGTGCATATGAGTGTAGGTACTTGGGGAATTCAGAGGAGGGTGTTAGATTCCTTGAGGCTAGAGTTAACAGGTAGTTGTGAGATGCCTGACATGGGTGCTGTGTATTTAAATCAGGTCCTCTGAAAGAGCAGTATATGCTCTTTTTATTTTATGTGTATGAGTGTATTGCCTGCATGTATGTAAGTGTACCCATGTGGTCCAGTACCCTCAAAGGTCAGAAGAGGGTGTTAGATTCCCTGAAACTGGACTTACCGATGGTTGTTAGCTACCATGTGGGTGCTGGGAACAGAACCCAGGTCCTCTGCAAGAGCAGCCAGTGCTCTTAACCACTGAACCATCTCTCCAGTCCCTAGTATATGTTCTTTTTAAAAATTGTTTGAGATAGGGTCTCCCTATTGCCCCAGCCAGCCTAGAACTCTCTAGTAGATCATACTTGCTTTGATCTCAAAGAGATGTGCCTGCCTCTGCCTCCCTAGCTGGGATTAAAAGCATGTGCCACCACACCCTGCCAGTATGTGTTCTTAAACACTGAGCCATCTCTTCAACTCCACCACTCTGTTTTATTTGTAGTAATGGTATTATTTAAGAACATTAAAATTTTCGTTTATTTATTTATTTATGGTATGTATGCATGTGTGAAAATGTGCCACAGCATACATGTTGAGATCATGCATAGTTGCTAACACCCTTACCCACTGAGCCATTTCACCTGCCTCAACACCAGTGGTGAGTGTGTGTCTACACAATATTGGCCAGCTCTGTCCTTGACTGGGAGAATTGCCACAGTTACTAGTGGTAAGCCAATGACAGGGGTCCACTTTTCACCATGTCTAATAGACAGAAGGGTGTTCTTGAGGAAACCAGGAGACTGAGGTCTGGCAGAGCCCTTACTCAAGATGTTTAGTAGAAATTTCTGTTGACATCACCTTTGTGAGACTTTGCTGAGATGTAGACTGGGGTACTTTGAGAGTTAGAAGACCCAGAAACTTGAAGCCACATGCAAGCTGAGCTTGATGGCACCAGAGCCAGCTGCCAGGAGCTTAGTTAGCTTCACTGTGTAACTGTTGATGGGCAGATGCTCTATGCATTGGCTCTAATTTCTTCCTCACAATTCCTAGCTTGGGTGGGATGGGAGCATAAGGACAGACAGGGTGCTCTGCACTAAATTATGTGCCTCTCAACATATATTGAAACCGTAATTCCCAATATGATCATATTTGGAGGTGGGACCTTTAAGAGATGATTAGTTAGATGAAATCATGTGAGTTTAGGGCCCTCGAATTGGGATCAAGTGAGGTTAGAGCAAGGTGTCAGCCATCTGTAAGCCAGGCCAGGAAGAGCAGCTTTGCTAAGTTCAGAGTAGCTCACACCTTGATTTTGCCCTCTGGCTTCCTTAATTGTGAGAAGTAAATGCTGTTTAAGTGCCCCAATCATTGGGTTTTGTATAACAACCTGAGCTAAGACACCAGTCAGTGGAGGGCACAAAGTCTAGTTGACTGGGGTTGAGGGTGAACAGGAAGGCAGACCAACCTGCTGGCAGGGCAGTTAACCAGACTGGTCTCATAGCTACTGTTGGCTTCAAAATGTATTTTGCTTTTCCTGCACAGGGTTGGCCTGCATAGTATTAAAAAGTTAAAGTAACATTTGAAGCTTTTGAGCAGATATGGTGGCTTACATTTGTAATCCTAGCACTCAGGAGGCTGAGGCAGGAGGATTACTGCTAGTTTAGACCCAGTCTGGGTTACATTATGAGTTCTTGGCCAGCTTGGGCTCATTATTAGACTTTGTTGCAAACAAACAAACAACAACATAAGTGAAAGATTTGGATATTCAAAAAAATCTTTTTCTCTTGTCGACCATGGTGAGCTGGCATTCCTTGTGGGTGAGCATGTTCTCGCTTGTGCTGTAGCCTTCGTTCTGTCTGCTGTCTCTTAATCCAATTCCTTCCCACCACTAACACCCTGAGACCTCTGTATTCCAAGCCTAACTTTAAGATGCAACAGGAGAATCAACAGTTGGGTGACTGACATTTCTTCACTGCCACAGTAAGAAAAGCTATTATTACAGAAGTCTAGTGCTGTCATATGGATACTGGGATTTGAACCCAGATCCTCTGCAAGAGAGCAAGTGCTCTTCACCACTGAACCGTCTCTGAATAAAGCCAGCTCTCTGTTTTTCCTTTCTCATCCTTTTGTTGTCTGGAATTATTCTAGACTGGGGTCTCTTGGTTCCTGGTCCAACACTCAGGCAGAAGTTTGTTTCCCCAGGCGGGTCCCCATAATTTAAAAAAAATTGTATTTTATTTTTAATATTATTTTTATTTTATGTGTATGAGTGTATTGCCTGCATGTATGTCATGTATTGCCCATGGAGGTTAGAAGAGGGCATCAGATCCTCTGGAACTGGAGTTATAAACAATTGTTAGCCTCCATGTGGGTGCTGGGCACTGAACCTGGGTCCTCTACAATAGCAGCCTGTACTCTTAACTGCTGAGCTATCTCTCCAGCTCTCTATTTTATTTTAAATTAGTGTATGTATGTTTGTGCTTGTGGGTATGATGTCCATGGAGGCCAGAGGTAGAGGATTCCTCTGGAGCTGGAGTTACAGGTGGTTATGAGTTGCCTCTAGTGGGTGCTGGGAATGAACTTGGGTCCTCTGCAAAAGCAGTATGTTCTCTTAGTGACTTAAGACATCTCTTCCATTCCCTCCATATGTTTTTCTTAAACTATGTTTCTTGGCCTTTCTTCTGGGGCCATATTTCAAGGTCAAGAGCTGGCCGTCTACAGAGAGAAGCACCTGTCAGCAGTTGTCACTCATTAACCTGCTGATCTCTTGCTATTGTGCTTGTGGATGGGTCACACCGGGATCCAGTGACTTCACAGCACTCAATACTGACAGTGATTCTGGGATCCAGTCTCTGCTGTTACCACATCAGCTTGAGTCTATATGTTTATATTGCTAGGAAATGTTTTTTTCTAGAAATTCAGTTGTGAAATACACAAAAATTCCATTAACAATTATTATTACTCTGTGTGTGTGTATATATGGCGGGGGTAGGAGGGGCACAGGTGTGGAGTTCATTATCTCCATTCACCTTTATATGGGTTCCAGGGATCAAACTCAGGTTGTGAGGTATATACAGCAAGCATCACTGAGCCATTTTGCTGGCCTTAGTACATTCAAACTCTCTTTTGAAAATTTGGGTGTGGTGGTGCACACCTTTATCCCAGCACTTGGGAGGCAGAAGCAGGTGGATGTCTGTAAGATCAAGGCCAGTCTGGTCTACATAGCAAGTTCCAGACCAGCTGGGGCTATAGAAAGACCCTGTCTCAATAAAACAATCAAAACCAATCAGTCCCACAAAACAAATAAACAAAAACCCCAAACTGTTATTTATTTTTATTTTATGTGTATGTGTTTTGCCTACAAGTAAGTGTACCACATACCACATACATGCAATGCCCCTAGGGGTCAGAAGAGTGTGTAGGAATCGTTGGAACTGGAGTTATGGATGGTTGTTAGCCACCATGTGGGTGCTGAGAACTGAACCCGAATACTCTGCAAAAGCAGCAATCTCAACCCCTGAGCCATCTCTCCAGCCCTAATTCAAATTACTTAATTCTGTAGTTTCTTTGTTTTGTTTTACTTTGTTTTTGTTTTTGTTTTTTTTTTTTTTTGATACTGAGTCTGGCCTGGAACTTCCTGTGTGGACCAGGCTGGTCTCTATCTCAGAGAGGTCCATCTGCCTCTGCCTCCCACATGCTGAGATTAAAGGTGTGTGCCACTATACCCAGCTGTAGTTACTTTAATAAGTTAATGAAATAAAAATAACAGCATGTTATAAAAGCCTTCCATGTGTCAGTGTTCACATTACTCTCTTCTGTTAATTCCCACTGTAAGTGGGAATTAGTGGGTGTTATCTTCCTTGTACAGACAAGGAAAGTTGAGAGAGGCTAGTTGATTTATTCAGGGTCTCATCATTTTAAAAAAAATTCTTTATTTAAATTAAATTTAAATTTGCTAGAGAGAGAGAGAGAGAGAGAGACTCATATGAGACTCATATTATAGCCCAGGCTGTCTTAGAACTCACTATGTAGCCCAGGCTGACCTTAAACTTGTGATAATCTGCCTGCCTCAGCCTCCTGAGTGCTGGGATTGCAGACATTTGCCACCATATCTGATTGAAATGATTATTCTTTTTTCTTTATTTTTATTATTTATGTATGTATGTATTTATTTATTTAGTCTTTTTGAGACAAGGTCTTCCTGTAGCCCCAGTGGTCCTAGAACTCACTATGTTGATCAGGCTGGCCTTGAACTCACAGAGATCTGCCTGCCTCTGCCTCCCAAATGCTGCAATTAAAGCACACACCACCACACCAGAAAACTCAACCCATTGCATAATAGCTTCTTACTCACCCCTACCTGCAGGCCCTGGTAACTGCTGTTGAACTTTCTGTCTTTGAAACTGACTACTTTAAGTTCCACATATAGGTGCTATTATATGGTATTTATCCTTTCTGACTGGTTTATTTCAATTAATATAATGTTTTCAACGTTTGTCCATACTGAAACCTACATTAGATTTCCTTTCTAAAAACATTTTTAAAATGAATGTTTATAATTTTCATACAGTATAATTTGATGGTAGTCTTTTCCTCTATCTGCATCTCCCTTCCCCCCCTGCCCAATTTTTTTTTTTTTTTTTTTTTTGTAAAATAAGACCTACAGAGTCTAATTTGTGTACCCAAATCTCCTTCAGTGTAGGTCCATCCACTGGAACCTGGTTAACCTATCAAGAATCCCATCCTTGAAAGAGACTGTCTCTCCCTATCCCAGCAGCAATCAGTTTCCAAAAGTTCCTTAGGTTGCGTTTGGATTTCTTACTTTCCCATGTCTATGCTGGGGTTTTTGTCTGGTTTGAGTTTGCATGGGACTTGTGCATGCTGTCAGCATGATGTGAGTTCATATGGGTAACTGACTAGGTGTCTGAAAAACTCTGTTTCCTCATGGTCATCCACCACCTCAGGCTCTTAGAATCTTTCTGCTTCCTCTTCCACAGTGATCTCTGAGCCTTGGGAGGCAGAAGTTTGATATACGTGTCCTATTTGGGCCTAAGCACTCTGTGGTCTCTCGTTCTCTGCACATTGGCCAGTTGTGGGTTTCTGTGTTAATCACCATCTGCTGCATAAAGAAACTTCTCTGGTGAGCACTGAGAGATGCATGAATCTGTGGGGACAGCAATGAATCATTAGGAGTCAGTTTAATGTGATAATTATTTAGTAGAAAACTAGTATTAGGCTCTCTCCTATGTCTATGACTTGTCTAGCTTCAGGCTCCTAAGCCTGATGTCAGTGTGAGATATGGGCTCTATCCTATGAATCTGTGGGGATAGCAGTAAGTCATTAGGAGTCAGTTTAATGTGATAATTATTTAGTAGAAAACTAATATCAGGCTTTCCCCTATGTCCTGTGACTTGTTTAGCTTCAGGCTCCTAATCCTGACGTCAATGTCAAGTATGGGCTCTATCCTATGAAGTGGACCTTAAATCCAATCAGAGAGTGGTTGGTTACTCCCATAACATTCATGCCACTATTGTACCCGTGGGCATGTCTTGCCAGGCCAGTTGTAGTTCACAGCATTCACAGCTGATGATTACTTCTTCCTTCTGGTAGCATGTATAACATCTTCCAGCACTGTGAACACTAGCCAGGGATTTCCTTTTAAAAGATTGATGAATGTTCCATTGTTTGCCTATGTCTTTGCTCATCTTAGATTCTGTGATTCAACCCAGGGCCTTGAACATGCTAAGCACACATTCTTAACCACTGAGCTACCCTATTTTCTTTATTCATCTGTGGGTGGACACTTGGGTTTTCTACTTTTTGGCTTTTGTTCCCTAGTTTATCTTTTTGGTTGTGAGCCTGAGCTTTTAACAGCTGTACCATCTCTCCAACTCTGTCCCCTACTTTCTTGATGAGAACAAGGAAGACTTCTTGAGGGCCCTGGTCACTTATTCCCCATCATAGAATCAGTGAAAAACTGGCCATAGCTTAGGGGATCCTGAATCAGTTTTGAAGAGGCCTTCTTTGAGATTCAGCTTGGAGATTGTTTTCATTGCTAGGTTTCTATAAATAGCTGATGCTGCATGTATAGGATGAAGACTATACTTTGCTTCCTGGCTATGGGCTTGGGCTGCTTCTAGAAAAGTTTTCAGGCCTGAGAAGTGTTTAAGGATGGAAATTCATGGGGTTGTTTGCACTCTGAGGAAAGAGAAAATGTATTGTCATTTTGCTTTGGAGACAGGATCTTATGTAGTCCAGGGTAGCTTATTTTAACTGAGACTGACCTTGAATTTCCAATTCTTCGGCCTCTGCCTCCTGATTGCTGAGATTACGAGTGTGGGCCACTATGCCTGACTTTTTTAAAACCAGTTTTTCAGGGCTGGAGAGATGTCTCAGTGGTTAAGAGCATTGACTGCTCTTGCAGCGGCCTAGGTTCTATTCCCAGTACCCACATGGTGGCTAACAACCATCATAACTCCAGTTCCAGGAAAATTCAATTCCCTCATCTGGCCTTCTCAGGCATTGCATGACATGAGTGCATTTACATGTGGGCAATATACTCATGCACATAAAATAAAATGTTTAAAATCAGATTTTCAATATCCTTATTCACAAATCAACATAATAGTGATGGTTTGAAAGTTTTATATATGATAAAAGAGACTGTGAAAAGTATATTTATAATGAAACAATTATTTTATATGAAGGAGTAATGAGATATGGAGCCTCCTATAGTAGCTTAATGTACCTAGCCCTCCCCCAGAATGGGCCAATTTTATGGTTCTCCTAGAAGTTTTGGGTTAGGTATAGTTTCTTGGTGCTTCTTTTTGTATCCAAGGCTTAACAGAAAATTCCCCAAACCAGTGACTGACACTAGACTCTGGGATTGAGAAGAAACAGGAGTAGAAAAAAGAGCACCAGATGTGGTGCCAACAGATTAATCAACAGGGCCACATGCTTGACTTCAGACCATTCTGGTGTTCCAGGTCAATCCAGAGCCTTGTGTATAAAAATATCCTGTGGCATCTCAAATGCCTACAACTGCTATACTTAGCAGACAAAGGTAGAGGGAGAACACAAGGAGGAGGAAAAAAGCAGTCCCATTGGGTACATTAGTAATTCTAAATTTCCAACACCAAAGATTAATTTCTAAAATAGAAGATTATAGTCAGAAGTGATTCAGCTTGCCATTTATTGGAATGTATGTGCTCTAAAAGCAGTCACATGTATCTCATTTATATCTGCTTTTAAAATAATTCATTTTCTTGCTGTGGTTGCAGGTGAGCAGTGGGGAAAGTGGTACATCGACTATTTCAGCTGGTGCTAAGGATTTCATTGCTTCCAAAAGACACGGGCTAGAGAGCTTTAGAAGGCACCAGAGGGGCTCTTCCCTGTCAGTCAAGATACCCTCATTTAAGTCACTTTTGAACTTGGTTTCAAGCTTATACTATGCAGATTCTAGTTGTAGTTGAAGATCATCTCTAAAAGTTTCTTGAGTTACTCTTTGAATTCTCTCTTTTTCTATTGTGTTTTCACAAATGATCCTTGAATACATATTTATATCTAGTCTAAGGCTTCTCTATTGTAGAAGAGTTACAGAATTGAGATTTTCAAAGGTCTTATTATACTCTAAAAACAATAGCCTTGAGTTAGTCCAGGTGTTGTCTTCTCCAGTGCATTTGTAGGTCTGATGGCATTTGCTAGCAGTTGTTAATGCCTGACTGAGAAGAGCTATAGTGTTCTTTAGATGGTAGAGGAAGTGAAGGTGTATGGGGCTCAAATACTACGCAAGTGGATTTGTACTGGTTTGAGTTTGAATACTGTGTTCTCCAGGCAACTTGAGGCCATACTGCATTCTTCGTGTCTCTGAAACTGATTGTCAACGTTCTTTAATGCTCTCTGAAGCATTTCTTAAATGAACCGTTGAATTGTTCCATATCAAAAAAGGTTGACATCTTCATATGGTTCTTTATTCATTTGAAAATCATCCCATGCTGGGTTCTCACTGGCAGGTAGGGCGGTGGAGGAGCCAGTCCAGCCGGTCTCCTCCAGGGGGCTGAGCGAGAAGGTAAGTGTCGGATGGGCCCGTACCCCTCTCCACTCCGGAGAAAACATCACCCCAAGCCGGGAGAACTGTCCAAGCAAGATCTCGTTTTATTGTATCAGGCACAGTCTTATATAGGGTAGGGGTGGAGCTAAAAACATGGGAAGTAAAGGACCAATCATTTTTCACCACGTAGGCTGTAGCCAGGTAGAGGCCATTTTGTTATGCCTTGCTGAGTCACTCCTATGCAGAAGTGGAGTGTCAGAGACAGGCTGCAAAACTGAGTGAGGCTCAGAAAGCTGCACCAGGCCACATGTCTGGACCCACGAGGCCCAACATCTCTCCTTCTATTTTAAAATAAACAGCAGAGGCGTGTGACCCCTGTCTTAGGTGGTCCCCTACTTGGAGACCTTACCCGTCATTGGGTGTTACGCAGCATGCTTATTATAGCAGAGGCACATGACCCCTGTCTTGGGTTGTCTCCCACACAGAGATCTTACCCGTCATTGGGTGTCATGCATCATGCTTATGATGGATCCACTCCATGACCTGTCTTAGGTCATCTCAGTTCATCTGAGATCTTACCCATCATTGGCCAAATGGAGGGCAGGGGAGGGCCGTTCATTAGAGGATAGCCAATCACTCTGAGTAGCAAGCCTCCGGTACTGGACCTCGACCTGGTTTAATGTCCTCGAGACATTGGTGAATAAATTGTATTAATTTTTTAAAAATATAAGGTCCTTTAGTCAGGAGGAAAAGGAGAACAAGGAAGGGGTCAAGCAAAGGGCATTAAAGTTAGCCCACAGAAATTATCTTGAAGTTCTCGCCGCCTTTTTCTCAAGATCATCCCAGATCACGCAAACAGCACTTTTCCTGTGAAAACAAACAGATGCCTCCCTTTTTGGCAGTTAGTAAATCAAGACCTAGTCCTCAGTTGTGAGACACTCTCTGGAAGAGTGATTATCATTATCCTCTAGTCAGGGCAGGTGTTTTATCATGTGGGGGTAGAGATTCCCCCTTTTGTTTTTGTAATTGAGATTTAAGTGTTTGGTTATATCTTTTAACAATTGCCTGACCTCGAGGATTATACGGGATGCTGTGGCATATGAAATTTTTTAATTTGGAGAAAATTGGTGACTAATGGCATGCTTTGCCTTAGCTTCCCAGGGGTTTAGGCATTCTGTCCCCCCATATCTGTCCAGCCATTAATGTCCCAGTTCCCTCTGGCCAAGTAGGTCAGGCCACCAAGTGTCTGGCGCTGTGAAGGCGGTTGTCTGGTTGGCTGTCTGTGAGGTGGTGCCGGACTTGACTCTCTGTTGGACCGTAGCCTGTTGGTAGGTGTTGGAGATTTGTCCTGTCCAATTCCAAGTTGAACTCCATTATTATCCATAGTAGGTCTTTGGCAGTCATGGCAACCTGTGAAAGGAGACATAGGCCTCAGGGGGTCTTACCTCCTGGGCTAAAGGGTTAAGTCTTTTTTTTTTTTTTTTTGGCTGGGATCCAAAAAAGGCTGTGGCTCATCCATAGGGAACACAGAGCCATGTACCTCTGGTCGTTGTTTTTGTTTACTCCAATGTCTGACAAATGTAGGTTCCATTTTGGATTTTTGAAAATTTTAAACAATGCTAGTTGGAGCTGAACATGGGTTCGCAGGCTCTCTATTCCCCCTTTTTGTTTTTATAATTGTGCTCCATGATAGTTTGTCCCTGTGGGTTGTGAGGTTTTTATTTTTAGGGGCAAGCCTAACGTGGCAAAATATTGGAAAAAATAGGATTGTCATCAATCAGTACTTTTAATATATTTTTGTTTTTTTAGACCATTTAGGGTATTTTGGGGGGGGGGCCTGGATTAGAAAATAGATTGAAATTAGTTTATCCCTTAGTATCCTCAGCAGCATAATGTCCTTACATTGAGGCTGTATTGTTCTTCTTTTTACTTGTTATAGGGTTAGGTGGCCAGCCTTAGTCCTTAACAAGTCTTGAAGAACGTTCTGAAACAGGACTGAGTCTGAAGCGAGATGGCCAGTCCAGCTCCAGAGTCAATCTCTCAGCATTATCAATGATTTACTTTTTTCACAATGAAACAATCACAACATTTAAGACAAAACAGACACAGACAAATGACAAAATCCGGATGTTGCCAAATTATAAGAGACGGAATGAAAGACAGACAGGAAAGCTCTTAGGCTAGCCATCTTTACAACTAGGGGAACGCTGGTGGTGAGAAGCCGAAGGAATACAATGTCTTTTGAACATTTTTTTTTTCGTAACTCTAGAGGCAAGGTATTTATAACTTTAACCTGCTCTGAAGCAACAAGCTCTGACGGAGCTCACTTCCTCGCCTGCAGCTTTAAAGGAGCTTCCAGGCAGGTTGGAATGTTTTACCTCAGAACATAAACTAAAAAAATAGTTCCTGATAATCTATAACATAAGGAAATTGAAACAATAATACAAAAACCTTCCAAATGATAAAAACTGAGACCCAGATAAATTTCCAGCAAAATTCTACCAGACATTTAAGCTCCATTAGCCAGTTCAACAGGAAAGGGAATAAACAGAGAGACATCTTAATTAAAGAATACCATGTATTGAATGAACCTAACAGACATCTACTGAATATCTCGTCCAAATACCAAAGAGTATATATTTTATTTAGCATCTGTTGGAACTTCCTCCAAAATGACCATATACTGGAGCACAAAATAAACCTCACCAAATTCAAAAATACCGAAACAACTCTGTGCATTCTCTTAGATCTCAATGCAATAAAACTTAAAATCAACACTGAAAGAAGCCTTATTAATTTCACAAACTCACAGAGACTAAACAACACACTCCTGAATGATGAATGGGTCAAAGGAGAAATTAAGAAAGAAATAAAGGTTTTCTGGACAGTACAACAAAACTTCTGGGACACTTTAAAAGTCCTAAGAGGGAAATTTAAAGCTCTGAATGTATTTTTTTACAGAGTACTATTTACTATTGCTGTAGGGGACTAGGTGGGGCGTAGTGGACTAGAGTTGCTAAGAGACAAATTGCCAGATGTTCCAGGAGCTAAGGGTATGTGTAGGGCGGATACAGGTGGGGGAACTTGTAAATTGTTGTGTCTTTATTTCCATTTAAAGCTTTCCATAGAACTGGCCGGAGGGTAACTCATGAGTCCTGCTGGCTCCTCACACTGCTAATAGGGGGGCCAGGCTTAAATTTCCAGTGAGGAAAACGAGTGCCTCGGTTTCAGTTAATATGGTAGCATCTGCCCCAGTATCAACAAGCCCCCTGACCTGCTGCCCATCTAAAATTATGGTCATTATATGGGAATGACCATAGGCAGAGTCCAAAAAACCTGTGATGGTTTGGGATCTCCTCTTACTTTCGAAGCTGAGGAGTGTCCTGTCTCCCATTTAAAGGAGCAGTGTCTGATGAGGAATGGCAGTCTTTGGCTCAATGACTCCCTTGTTGCACTGAGGGCATGGGGTGGAGGTGTATCGCTAGGCACAGGTGGAGCTCCTTTTAGAAGGCTGGGGCATTTTCTCTTTAAGTGCCCTTCTTTGCCATAATTGAAACATGTTTGTCCCTTGCCTACTGAGACCTGTTGGAGGGCATTTACTAGGGTAGTCATCTCCTCCTGTCTGTTTAATTGTAGGGCAGCCACCATGGCTTGGGTTTGGTGGGACAAGGACTCTACATCCCTAGAGGCCACTATCTCCTGGGCCTCCCAGGGATACCAGGCCACTGGGCGGTTGCCACCAGGGGGCACGTTGATGGGAAAAAGGTTATCAGGGTTCATGAGTGGGGAGGCTGAGGGAGCCTGGCTCACCTTCTTGAGCCAGTAGTGTGGTGCATAAGGTAATCCAAACTAGGGTAAATACTCCTCCCCGGGATAGGTAAAGGGTCGGGTGTGGGCTGGGGCGTCTGAGACACAGGTGCCGTGGGGGCCTCATTAGGTCTCTATCAGGTGACTTGTCTTGGGGTTTTTGGGAGGTGGCTTAAAGAAAGACTACCCCATAATTTATGGGGGTACACTTACCCGCAGACCGATTGGCTCGTCAGCGTTCTTCCAGCAAGCAGTTGTTTCTCACACGGGATTCCTCACATGGGGCACCAGTCTGCCGGGTTCTCACCGGCAGGTAGGGCGGTGGAGGAGCCGGTCCAGCTGGTCTCCTCCAGGGGGCTGAGCGAGAAGGTAAGTGTTGGATGGCCCGAACCCCTCTCCACTCCAGAGAAAACATCACCCCAAGCCGGGAGAACTGTCCAAGCAAGATCTCGTTTTATTGCGTCAAGCACAGTCTTATATAGGGTAGGAGTGGGGCTAAAAACATGGGAAGTAAAGGACCAATCATTTTTCACCACGTAGGCTGTAGCCAGGTAGAGGCCATTTTGTTATGCTTTGCTGAGTCACTCCTATGCAGAAGTGGAGTGTCAGAGACAGGCTGCAAAACTTGAGTGAGGCTCAGAAAGCTGCACCAGGCCACATGTCTGGACCCACGAGGCCCAACAATCCCACAGTTTCTGGTGCTGGAGAACTTGAGTTTAAGCAATATCTGAAAGGGCAACATTATCACTTTTCATTGCACAGAAGACTTAAGTCCTGAGTCAGACATTCCTTTCTCTGCCAGAAGTATATGGTTTGCAGTGGTTTTAAGGAAAAAAATTCCAGGCTTTTAGGCTTCATCACCATTTCACACATAGGGGTTTTCAAGACTGTCGCGCCCGCCTCGTCCAGCAAGGAAGACGCGACCCCGGACTCTTCCAAAAGCAGTTTGTTCAGGAACCTTGAACAACCTTTTGGCTTTTTAACTTTCTAACTTCTTCTTCCCTCTCCTTACTGCTTCTTCTTCTCCTCCCGGGGAAAGCCCGCCACAGAGTTAAAATCCCTCCTGCCAGCCAACCCCAAACTACCACGTGGTGAAAGCAGATAGGCGCACACATGCGGAAGCAGGGCCAGACCTCAGCCACAGCCAATTATGGAGCCGTTTGCTCCAGAGAGCGCCCACCTCGGGATGGTGGGGGGCGGGAGCAGGCGCCATCTTTAAGACGCAGCAATCCGCGGCTCTCTACATCTCCCCCTTTTATTTTATATAACTTAGCAGAAACGGGTGAAGATAGAGGTCTGATCCCTGGTGTGCACAATTGGGATTATGTCCTGGAGACACCCACAGATTCATCACCTGCGGTGACCCAGACCCATCCCGTACCAATTTTCCCAGGGGAAGGAGCTAAGGGTACCACCTTCATGCAACCAGACATGTCTTCCAAGGAAACGCTTAAACACCAGCAGGCGAAACCTTGTGCAGTGCTTAGCCTCGCATCCCGTCCTCATAACTCCTTCATGGCAATTAGCCATGCTTGGGGGGACTGTCCAGCTTTAATGGCTGTAAAGGCTTGAATGATCATAGCTGCATTCTGCTTTTGTGTGGCTCTAATCTTACATATACACCACAGGCAGACCAGGGAGGCCATAATCAGGAGACCTGCTAACACTCCCATTCCCGCCCACTCTTTCAGATGGTTCATAGCAATTCTTTTAGGGTGTCTTTAAAATTAAATGTCCAGTTCGGCATTGGCTTTGGAAACACCGACAGGATTCCCCATCTCGGTTTCATTTTTCCTAGTTGGCTCATCAGGGCTGGAAGCAGGGGTATCGTCATGCTGACTTTTGAGCTGAATTCTTCTAACCAGGCGTTCAGGTACCCATACTGGATCTTGTTGGTCCTGTGGAAAAATACAAACAGATCCTCGTGCCCATGTCAGCACGGGGTCAGGCCCACGCCAGAGGCCCGTTAATAGTCTTTCCACTTAGCCATCCCTTTTGCAGGGCCATGATGGTCCTGATGTCTATCCGCTGCTGAGCGGCCTTGAGCATCCAAATTCAAAAAATTTATAGTAAACAAGGCTAGGGAAAGTTTCTCCCTTGGGGTGCGGCCGTGGCCTACTCCCCCTTTTTGTTTTTGAGTTTTTAGCTGTTGGGGCTTGCCCCATGCAGCCCAGGCCTCTAAGCAATGAGTTATAACATTGCATTGTTTTTTTTTTTGTTAACGGTGTAGCGTGTAGAATACCTGAACAGGTATTCACAGACACATGAACATATTTTTGGTTTCCAAACTCCGAAATATGTGTCACATCCATCTGCCAAACTTTTAAAGGGAGCAAACCGCGTGGGTTAACTCCAATCCTAGGTGGATGGTGAAAAGTTACACATTGAGAACAATTTAGCACCACCTGTCGAGCATCTGCTCGAGACAGGTGAAATTTTTGTTGTAAGGCTCGGGCATTCACATGAAACCTGTTATGAAAACATTTTGCCCTTTCTATAGTGGAGCTTAAAAATATACATTTCATTCTGGTCCATAAATCTACTTTATCATTCCCTGTACTCAAAGGTCCTGGCAGGCTTGTATGAGCCCTAATATGTTGGATAAAAAAGCAAGCCTGTCTTTGCCAAATTAAAGTCTGTAATTGTTGAAAAAGCTGACAGACCGGACTAGAGTTTTTAATTGGTCCGGCCACTTCCAAAACTTTTACTGTATTAACGGCATAAGCTGAATCAGATATTAAATTAAAGGCAAAAGTACAATTTTTAAATACTTTTATAATTATGTTTAACTCAATTAACTGTGGGGAGCCAGGCTGAAACTGTCGCATCATTGGCTCCTGTTCACAAAAACATTGTCTTTTAAATTTAAGATAATTTTATAAGTATTTTTAGGAATAGTAGAAGGAATAGGTAATCCAGGTTGCAGCTATTTAAGAACTGTAAATTGTATCAGTGACCTTTTATTGGTGTGAGAAAATACAGAATTTTGTGAGCTAGTTTTGTTATAAACATGTAACCATCTCTGTTAAAATTAGTTTATTGCTCAGTTACTCTCAACAGTATAATGTCCTTACTCTGGGGTTGCTTTGCACAGGGTCAGGTGGCCAGCCTCACCCTTTGCAAACAGGATTGAATCTGAAGCGAAATGGCCAGTTCCGCTCCAGAGTCAACCTCTCAGTGTTATCAATATGATTTACACATAGACACAAAAATGTCTGTATCCCTTTAACTCAGAGTTTGCATGGGACAGAAAAGCTGCTGAGTTCAGTAACCAGCAAGCAACTAAACAAATGAGATGTGGGTGGGAATTGAGCTCACAGTCTTCTTTTGTAAAGGAAAGTGCCTTAGGGCAAGGTGTGGAGAAAATTAAGAAAATCTGCTATCATGGTCCTTTAATGTTTTAAGGCTCTAGTCTCCTTGACCATGAGCATTTTTAAAGATAGAGATTTAACCACGCCTTGTAAATGGTGAAAATTTTTTTTCTCTTAGATATTTAGTTGTTTTTTTTTTGTTTTTTGTTTTTTCCTCTTTTTCTTTGGGATTTAAAGACTATGGAATAACTGCTTGATTTTAAGTTACACAAAAGCTGGCTCCTCCAGCCCAGTGGAAGGTTTAGCGTTACTTTTTAGGTTGTTTGGGGCGCTGCCCTGTGGCTTGATTAGCGGCAGCTTGTTCATTAGTATACTCAATTAAGAATGACTTTCAATCTAAGTACTGCCCCGGGCTCAGACATGCGCGAGTCAGCACCGCCCAGTCTTAAAGATGGCGCTGGAGCGTCGGGCCCATACCCGGCCGTTGCTGGCAGTTTGGAATGGGACAGGAGCGGCGCGCATCCCCGTGCGTGCGCCTGGACCCCGCGGACGTTACGCCGCGAGGAGTAGGAGGGCGGCCGCAGAGAGGCTTGAAGCCTAAGGTGCGGTTTTTTTGTTTGTTTGTTTTTTGTTTTTTTTTAAAGCTGTACATTTTCCCCAGATGAAACTTCTTTTGTTGCTTGGAAAAGTGAAGCACAACTGTGAGTCTTACGGACACTGCGAAACACGGTGCAATGGTATCGTATTTCTCCAAGAATCTCTCCAAAGTGCTTTTCTTAAGCTTTAAATTTTTAGAACGAAGTAGCTCATTTAGAGCCAAAAAAATTGGATGAGAACTAGTACTTCCCGTAACATTTTTCTGGGTACCTCTTGTACATTCTCTACAAAAATAGGCAAAAATAAGGTACCAGAACACAAAACTAATGCCCATTCCTATAGCAACGATCATATAAAAATCCATTTTTACTTTCGGTTCACTATAACCTCCCAGCTGTCCCCGCTCCATCTACAGAGGGAGCAAAGCACCCCGCTTTGTTGCGGCCCCCCAATTTGCTTGAGGACTTAGCTAAGTACCCGCTCTTAACGCGGATCCCCAAATTTAATTGAGGACTTTTCCACTTTTGTCGTGGATCCTCATCTTACCTGAGGACTTTTCCAGTGCACTGCCCTGACTGCAAAAGGTTCTGAGTCTCTCGATGAGTTCTCCTCCCCGCACGGGCCGCCACTTGTTGCGCCCGCCTCGTCCAGCAAGGAAGACGCGACCCCGGACTCTTCCAAAAGCAGTTTGTTCAGGAACCTTGAACAACCTTTTGGCTTTTTAACTTTCTAACTTCTTCTTCCCTCTCCTTACTGCTTCTTCTTCTCCTCCCGGGGAAAGCCCGCCACAGAGTTAAAATCCCTCCTGCCAGCCAACCCCAAACTACCACGTGGTGAAAGCAGATAGGCGCACACATGCGGAAGCAGGGCCAGACCTCAGCCACAGCCAATTATGGAGCCGTTTGCTCCAGAGAGCGCCCACCTCGGGATGGTGGGAGGCGGGAGCAGGCGCCATCTTTAAGACGCAGCAATCCGTGGCTCTCTACACAAGACGAACCTTCTGTTATATTCTGCATCTATACACTAGTATATGCTAGGCAAGAGCTGAATTGCCGAGCTCCATGTTCAGTGTCTCCAGATTCAGTTGTTGAGGAAGATCTCAGATATCAACTTTTGGCTTCTGCATACACATGCTTACACACAAAGGAAGGAAGGAAAGAAAGAAAAAGGTACCAAACTACCCTGGATTTGATTTTTTTTAATATTTTATTTATTATTTTAATTTTGTATATATGAGGTATTGCCTGCATGTGTGTAACTGCACCTGTGTCATACAGTGTCCACAGAGGTCAGTAGAGGGTATTGGACTTCCCTAGAACTGGAATTATAGTTGGTAGCCACCATGTGGATACTGGGTCCTCTGCAAGAGCAGCCAGCTCTTAACTGTTGAGCCACCTCTCCATCCCTGATTTATTTATTTATTTATTTATTTATTGAGACAGGGTCTTCCTGTAGTCCCAGTTGGCCTGGAACTCACTATGTAGACAGGGTGGCCTTAATCTCACAGAGATCTGCCCACCTTTCTACCTCCTTAGTGCTGGGACTAAGGGTGTATTCTACCACCCACAGCTGGTTTAGATATCTTTTTGTGTCTGGCCAGGTTTACCTTACTCCCTGAAGGTTTATGTATGTTTTGTGTAGTTTTCAAGACGTTGGACATCAGACTGTAAAGTGCAGTAATCTTTGAAAGAGAGAAGTATGAACAGCCCTGCCATTGCTCAACTAGCTCTCTTCCTGAAAAGGAGTTTCAGCCATTAGAAGAACAGGTGGAGCCCAGCACTGTCCTGAGTTGTAAACAGAGCTTGAGTATGTTTACAGGCCCATACAAGCCAAGGTAATGAGTTCACAGTCAGAATGCCAGAGAGGCTACACAGAGAGTGCTGATACTTTACAGAGGGTTCTAGTACCTACTCTCCAGGGTATAGCTGAATACTGACTGGTACATGTGGTGAGGAAGGCACCAAAGGAAGCATCACCTAGAAATATTTGAAAAGTATACTTCTCAGAGTCCACACAAGGTTATGGTTCATTTTTCTGTCAGTTGGAGTAGAAAACCTTGCAATTCATGGTTCACTAGGCATAGTGCTCAGATTTACCTTGTGTTGGGACAAAAGTAACCGTATATAGGACAGTATTCTGGTTCTTTTTCTGCCTTAAAAAAGCAAGATCCACATAATCAAACAACTTCCAAGTAATTTAGCCTCATTTCAGAACAAAGATCAAGGACATTTATAGGCATACAGATGTATTCAGTGTTCAGCAAGATAAAATTTACAGTGTCTGGGCATTCAGTAAAAAAATTGCAAGGTGGGCTGGAGAGATGGTTCAGCAGTTAAGAACACTGACTGTTCTTATAGAGGGCCTGGGTTCAATTCCCAGTACCCACATGGTGGCTAACAACCATCCATAACTCCAGTTCCAGGGGATCTGATGCCTTCTTCTGACCTCCACAGGCATTGCACAACATGGGTGCACTTACACACATGCACTCATACATATAAAATAAAACATATATGTATATAAATTAATTAATGAATAAATGAATAAAAAATTTCCAGGCATGGGCTGAAGAAATGGCTTGGTGGTTAAGAGTACTTACTGCTCTTCCAGAGAACTGGAGTTGGGTTCCCAGCATCTATGTCAGGTAGCTCAAAACCACCTGTAACTCCAGCTCCAAAGGATCCCATGCCCAAGAAGATCTGGCCTCCATGGGTACACACAAGTGGCACTTACATAGATACACAAAAATATTAAGAAATTTGATTAAGAACTGTTGTGTGAAGTACACAGAAACTCAATAAAATTTTTTAAAGAAAGAAATCTTTTAAAAAATTACCAAGTATGCAAGGAAGGAAGCAAACTTTAATGAGGAGGGAATGAAACAAAACACCTCAGAAGTGACACAGAGGAGGTGGTAGATAAGGACATTGAGGTAGTTGTTCTGGTTGCTACAAATATATCCCTTGTGTTCAAAACCCCAGAGAAAAGACAGGAATGTCAAATAGAGATGTGGAAGATGTACAAAGACTCAGAATCACAAAAGTACTTTTTATGCAAAAGAAGGCAGAAGAAGAAGAAGAGGAACCTGTACTTCTGTAAGCCTCTCCACAAAACCAACACAGAACCATTTTGGCACTCTACCTTCATCCTCATGTGATTCTCCACCTGCTACCTACTCTAGGTGTCTCTTACATTAACACTCCACATACAGTACACTACCACTCTGCCTAGTCAGCAAATTCCCGTTTTGCCTGTTAAGCCCAAAATTCAACTGTAACTGCATTTATCCAACTTTTCTGTCTTTCCTCAGTGCCTTACAAGATTCTATTTCTGTCTCTTGGATAACTACCACATTATAATAATCAGTTTAGATCTTTTTATTATTCATTTAAACATATGTATTTGTGTGTGTGCCACGTGTATGGGTGTGTGCAGGCCAAAAGAGGGCATTGGGTCCCTGGGAGCTGGACTTACAGGCAGTGTGGACTTACAGGAAGTGTTTCAAAGCCGGACAGGGTAGCACATGCCTTTAGTCCTAGTACTGGAGAGGCAGAGGCAGAAGCAGGTGGATCACTGAGATTGAGGCCAACCTGGTCTACAGAGTGAGTTACAGGCTAGCTGGGGCTACAGAGTGACCCTGTCTCAAAAAACAAACAAAAAAATCCCTTAAACAAACAAAACATGAAACATTTCTAGATACATTGAAGAACTCAGAAATTTATCCTCCTGCCTCCATCTCACACATGCTGGATTATAGATATAACCACAAAACATAGCTCCTGGAATCACTGTTGAATCTTTGACTCAGCCTTTACAGAGTTGAACATCACTTTCTCAGGAGACTCCCTATGGATACTGTGACCCTGCCACACACTGTCTGACTTCATAGGCCTTCCTTTGAAATCTGGGTGAAAGCCCTCTAACCCAGTAACTCCTACATTCTGCATGTTTACAATACTAGCATCACTTGTACAATACCACTGTCTGCCACCAATTTGAACAATAGCTGGGATCTCTTGGGTTATGCTATAGCACCCATAGCCTCTGAATGCTTATGTGACTGAATATGAGGAAATACTTTCCTATGTGACCCCGTATGAGCAGGATGCCCCAAAGCTGTATTCTGAAAGCACAACTTTTCAAAATAGTGAAAAGCTTTATACTCTTGAGACTTCAGTGGGTTCGATCAGCTGATTCCTACTATCTTGATGCAAAATATTTGTCGTCTTTTTAATGAGCTTATTTGCCGGATCCCGCCAATAGAGTTGAACAGTACCTGAAGAGGGGAGTGAGGATTAAGAAAAGAGAAAGACAAAGGGTAGAATTGGGGGGGATGTCAGTGAATACTGAAGCAGCCTCGATTTTATTTTGTTCAGCATATATATACTCTTACTGCTGCAGGAGGAACAAAACAACAGGTTAAGAGTTCAACGCGAAAACAGTGCTGACACACAGGCAAAACCACTCAAGCCCCCCACATCTTCTTTCAGGGGTCATAAGACATTCAAACCTCAGCCTTGAGCCCAAGAAAAACTTTCCCTCAGGTGCCGTAAATTATTTGCAAGCTTAGCAAAACATCCTGCTCCCACAGCACTTTTGTGCAAAATAAGGTTGACCTTTGCTTCACCCTTGGACCAAAGCATAGTCCAAGGCTGCCAAATGGCTCCCAACATCTCCCTCTTTTTTATTTTTTAAGAAACCATAACCTTTCTGATTATGGAGCAGAAAGACTGCCTGTCTTAGGTTGTTCTCTCCAAAGCATAAGCCTTACCCATTATTGGCACATGAATGGTATCATTCATGCCCTGTCTTAAGTTGACTTAGTTTGAGAGAATCTTATCTGTCTCTGACTATCAGCTTCTGCAGGGGTAGAGTTTGA
This sequence comes from Eospalax fontanierii, assembly GCA_035773235.1. Taxonomy (NCBI): domain Eukaryota; kingdom Metazoa; phylum Chordata; class Mammalia; order Rodentia; family Spalacidae; genus Eospalax; species Eospalax fontanierii. Next base: position 79,068,474 of record CM069537.1, read on the forward strand.
AGCCAAACATTATGCACCTTGACCTTGATATCCCAGAATGTGCTGAGGATATACTTCAACAATGGAGGGAGTATGCAAATTCCAAGGAGAACACATAGACCCAAGGCTACAGCACTTCCAAACCATGAGATTAAAGAAGACCATGAAGGCAAAGAGGCTCTCAGCTTCTCTAATAAATCATCAGTGGTTTTTGCTGTGTTAAAGTCAAGTGGCTCTGTATTTTTTAATATTTAATATTTTTTGGTGTAAATGGACCAAATATAAGGATATATTTTCATTATGCCAAACCCCTTGTAAATGCACTCTTATTTTCTCCCAATCATGTTGACTCTAATTGTATACCTTTGGATAACAAATGAAGGTTGCTGAAATACCATAACTTGCATTCCCATGGGAATGACTGAAATTAGTCAGGTTACATTGAATACAGGAAACATTAAACCTGGTGCCGTCATGGGAGATATTCAGCTGTCCAACCCAAAGTACATAGGGTTGATTTACACAAGCTATCACCCGTCCTTGGGGGCCAGATTGTTGTGTCTTGACTTTATCCATAGCTGCTGCCAGTTTCCATATATAAGTCTGTGGAAAGCCATCATCCAACCACCAAAGTCCTGCACTTAGTCCTTTTTCCCATTCATTGGTATTCCCTGCAGTAGAGTCCTGATTTCCTGACCAATCCACATTATATCTATCTGTAGAGGACACATTATGTTTCCAAGGCTTAGATGTATAGCACCTTTTCCATGGTATTGCTTTGTTGCTGCATCTTTTATCTTCTTCACATGGAGCAAATGATTGTGGAGGAGAGGCAGCAGAAGCCTCAGTCTCCACCTGAGGTAGCCAGATATGTGCACCCAAAACGCAGTTTGGCCTGGCATTTCCACTTAAGGTCACCTGTTTAATTGTCACACATCTAGAATGAGAAACATTTTTGGAAGAGCAAAGAAGTAAACCATCTCCCTGACCTGAGTAATTAAAGTCAGGCTTTCACTGTACTGTCATTCTTCCCATGTAAGGATGTCCCAACAGGCAAGTATCATTCACCATCACTACAGTCTCCTTTTCTTTCTATATGGCTGGATGCAGCACAGGTGGATCTGGTATGTAGGCCCAATATAACTCTCTGTGGGCAATCAAGAAGCTACTCCCCATCACCATCATCGGGAGCATCCTTCTGTCTAGACTCAGTCCCCGCATACCAGACCAATCTCTCAGACAACCATCTATCTCCAACAGTGTCCTGTGGAAAAACACAAACATACCTTCGTTCCCATATTAACACTGGGTTGGGGCCATACCATTTTCCATCCATGGGATCCTTCCATCTGACTTGTGCATAATTATCTAAAGTCTTTGGATGTCACATTCTGTCTGCTGCAGAGTGACCTTGAGCATCTAAACTTACAAAATTTAAAATGAAGAATTTGGCTCTTCGGGTGGAGTGGAAGACTTAGTTTCACTTTCTTCTGCTGCTTGAGCTGCTTGTGGCTTGATCTTACTGCTTTTTCTGCTTGAACTTTTTCTATCTCATGTCTAGGATCTAAACTCTCCCTAATTAAAGTCCACAAACTGAAAGTGTCCACGGGAACCTTACTTTGTCCGTGAAAGTCATAATAATCCTGAAGGTTTTTCTCCCACCCTTTTCCATGTTTTTAAATTTATGGTCCTATCTTCAGGGAACCAAGAACAGTCTTTTTCTATGAAGTCCAAGAAATTACAGAGCTGCTGATGTCCTACCTTAACCCCTCAAGCACAAAGCATATTTTTCAGCATATGTACAAAAAGCAAGCGACAATTACCCTGACCCATTTTTCTCCCGATAGTTACTCACTGCACCCCTTACCTTTTACTTGAGCTCAGTTTTCTGTGGTGTCCTTCACTTTATCCACAGTCTTCAAGTCCCTGTTCAGGTGCCACTTCCGGAGCCTGCCAGCAGCGTTGAACAGTACCTGAAGGGGAGTGAGGATTAAGAAAAGACGAGAGAGACAAAGGATAGAATCGGGAGGGCCGTCAGTGAATACTGAAGCAGCCTCGACTTTATTTTGTTCACCATATATGCAGCCTTACTGCTGTATGAGGAACAAAACAACAGGTCAATAGTTCAACATGAAAACAATGCTGACACTTACACAGGCAAAACTACTCAAGCCCCCCACATCTTCTTTCAAGGGTCATAAGACAGTCAAACCTCAGCCTTGAGCCCAAGAAAAACTTCCCCGCAGGTGCTGTAAATTATTTGCAAGCTTAGCAAAACATCCTGCTCCCACAGCACTTTTGTGCAGAATAAGGTTGATCTCTGCTTCACCCTGGACCAGAGCATAGTTCAAGGCCGCCAAATGGTTCCCAACACTTATTCTTTTCAGCCACACTTTTCCATGGTCCCAACTTTTCATGTTTCTTTTCTGACAAATGTAAAGCTTTCAGACCCTTCTGCCTTGCTTTTGTTTACATTTTTCTTGGTGAACTTGTCCAATGGCAGTAATGCTGGGATGCCTTGAAGTTTCCCCTGCCAGATCAGTCTATCACCCATAAATTCAGTGTTCCACAGTCTCAAGGCATGAACCTTATAAGACAAGTTCTTTGCCATTATATAACACAGATGACCTCTAATCCAGTTCCTAATAGTCTTTGTTCCCATGGAAAATGTCATGAAACTGGCATTTCTTGTCCACATTCCTATCAGCATTAAGGTTTTTGAGATTTCACCAGAATCACCCATTAAGCTTTGCTTAGAACATTCTTAGCCTTTTCTAGCCTATTTCTCTGGACCATATTCTCCAGGAAACATAAGCCAGTTCTCAAAGCTTAAGAACTACATTGTTGGACTGGACATGGTGGCACATGCCTTTAACTCAGCACTTAGGAGGCAGAGGTAGATGTATCTCTGAGTTTAAGGCCAGCCTGGACTACATGATGAGACCTTGACTCAAGAACAAAAAGGAACCATGTTGTTAAGTTTAGTCATGGCAGTGACCCCACATCTCTGGTACCATTATGTGTGTTTTACCTACATATATGTAGGTATACCTTGTGTATGCAGGCTCCACAGAGGCAAGAAGAGAGCATCAGATTACCGGGAATGGGAGTTACTGATGGTTATTAGCCTCCATGGGCATGCTGAAAATCAAACCCAGGTCTTATACAAGAGTGGCCAGTGCCCTTAACTGCCAAGTTCCTAGCTGTCTCTCCAGCCCCTCTGGTGCCCTTTTTAAAAAAAAAATGTTAGTTTTACATTACTGTGACTAAATACTGGAGTAAATAACATGAAAAGGAAGATTTATCTTGGCTCAGAGTTTTAGTAGTTTCAGTCCGTTTTAGTGCATAGACCATGTTGCAGCTGGGCAGCTTGTATCATGGGAGCCAGGAAGGCTGAAGGGGAGGCATGGGGGGGGGAAGAGGATGAAATGAATATTCATTAGCCTCTTCCTTCTTTTCCTTTCACCCCATTCAATTCCTCAGCCTAGGGGATGGTGCCAACTACACAGTCAGAGCAGGTATTCCTAATAATTAGCTGTTAGTTCCTTAGTCTCTTGAAATGCCCTCAGACACACCCAGAGGTGTTTTACTAACCTTGTAGGTGCCTTTCAGTCCAATCAAGTTGATAAGCGAAATAGGACAGATCTTGTTTGTTTGTTTGTTTTCCTTGTCTTTTTGTCTGCCATTTTAGTCAATGTGATGGTTAGTGTTAATTGTCAACTCGACAGACTCTAGAATCCCCTGGGAGATAGACCTCTTGTCATGTCTATAGAGATTATGTTTATTATATTAATTGAGTGAGAAGCCTTGCCCTTTGTGAGTGACATCATTCCCTGGGCAGTGATCTGGATTGTATGAAAGGAGAGCGAGGTGGGCACAGGTGTTCATCATTTTCTTCTATTGACTCTGAATGTCACGTGACCAGCTGCTTCAAGCCTCTGCTGCATTGATTTCCCACCTTTGGATTGTGAGCTAAAATAAACCCTTCCTTCCTTAGGTTGCTTCTGTCAGGATATTTTTTCACAGCAATAGGAAAATAAACAAGACGGTTAATTGTATGAAAGAAGAATTTAGGGGCTGAGGATGTAGCTCAAGTGATAGAGTTCTTATTTTAGTATGCATGATCCCTGGAGTCAGTCCCAGTACCACATAAACCAGATTTGGTGGTGTGTACCTCTAATCTCAGCTCTTAGGAGGATAGAGGATCAAAAGTTCAGTGTCATCCTCTGCTCCAGGCCAGGTTGGAGTACAAGAGGCCTTATTAACAAACAAACAAAATTTAGAAAAGGAATTCACAATCTTTTTTCTTGTTTCTCAGGTAAATCAGCCACAAATCTTCCCTGAATGAAAACATCGTTCTTAAAGTTGCATATACACAAAGGAAAAAAAACCCTGAATGTTTTTTTATTTTGCCTGAATACAAGATTTAAACAACGTATTTCCATTAGATGGTAAGGTGACTTTTCCTTTCCACCTAGAGTCTGCTTTACTGTACAGTTTATCCAGGTACCTTAGACAGATGCGAATTGGAAGGGTGGATGGCAGCAAAACATTTCTGTTATCGCTTGTTGCTTATTTTTGGTTTGATAGAGTCTTGTTATGTAGCCTACACTGGGCTTGAACTCATAACCTGGCTTCAACCTTTTGAGTACCTAGGATTATAGATATGTGCTTCTCTAACTGACTAAAACATTGAGTTAAGTTTTGAAAACTTATGGAAAGACTATTATCTTTTTCAGAAATTTTTTCGTTTCATTTTATTTTATGAATATGAGTGTTTTGCTTTCATGTATACAAGTGTGCCGGTGTTGTGTAGTTTCACAAAGGCTAGAAGAGAGCATTAGATTCCCTGGAACTGGAATTACAGACAATTTTTAGCTGCCATGTGAGTGTTAGGAACAAAACCCAGGTCCTCTGCATGAGCAGCCAGTGCTCTTAGCCATAGAGTTACCTCTCCAGCCTATATTATCTTTTTAAAAATCTATTGGTTTTGTTTTTTTTTTTTTAAGACAGAGTCTCACAATGTAGCCCTGACTGACCTGGAACTTGCTATGTAGACCAGACTGGCTGCAAACTCACAGAGATCTACCTGCCTCTGTATCCTGTGTGCTGGAACTAAAGATTTATACCATCACACCTAACCCATCTCTTTTTTAAAATATTTTATTTATTATTTTTATTTTATGTGTATGAGTGTGTTGTCTGCATGTATGTAAGCATATCTGTGTCACATAATGCCCGAGAAGATCAGAAGAGGGTGTTGGATCCTTCAGAACTGGAGTTACAGATGGTTGTTAGCCACAGTGTGGGTGCTGGGATTCAAACCTGGGTCCTCTACAAGAGCAGACAGTTTTCTTACCTGCTGAGTCATTGCTTCAGCCCTGCTCCTATTATCTTTTTAAAAATTTTTATTATTATTTTGTGTGTGTGTATATGTATGTGAGATGTATATGTGGGCCTTAGTACAACAGCACGTGTGTGTGTGTAAGTCAGAGGACAACTTTATGGAGTCAGTTCTTTCCTTCTATCTTTACATGGGTTCTGGCAATCTAACTTAGTCACTAGGCTTATATGGCAAGTGCCTTTACCTGCTGTGCCATCTTGCCAGCACTGGTCTATACCTCTCAGTGCCTTTGTTTTGTTTGTTTGTTTAGATTTTTGGCTTACAATTTCAGGAGATACAGTTCCTTATGAAGAAGGATGGCAGCAGGTAACTCCATGATGGCTGGATTGATTAAGGTCTCCCTTTAGCCCAGCTAGCCTAGAACTTGCTGGGTAGACCAGACTGGCCTTGATCTCACAGAGATCTCCTTCCTTCTGCCTCCCAAGCGCTGGGATTAAAGACACACACCACCACACTTGACTCAGAAATATGTCTTTATATATTGAGTTTGAGCCAGTCTGAGCTACCAGAGACTACAACATACACACTCTAAACAATTTAATTTAAAACTAGTTAAAAGAGTTTAACTTAATGCATCAAAGAAAGCAGGAATCTTTTGCATTTTTTAATATTTTATTTATTATTTTTATTTTATGTGTATTAGTGTATTGTCTGCATATATATAAGTGCACCTGTGTTGTGCAATGCCTGCAGAGGTCAGAAGAGGGCGTTGAATTTCCTGGAACTGGAGTTTCAAATGGTTGTTAACTGCCATATAGGTGCTGGGATCTGAATCCTGGTCCTCTGCAAGAGCAGCTAGTGCTCTTGATTACTTACTAAGCTGTCTCTCTAGTTCTGCATTTTGTTTTTTTAAATTAAAAAAATTTACATTGTTTGAGACAAGGTCTTGCTCAGTAGCATAGCCTCACTTTGAAATTGTGATCCTTCTGCCTCGGCATCTCAAGTGGGAATTATAGATGTGTGTCACTATGTCTGACGGAGAAGGATCTTGAGGTAAACTATAGAACAAGTCAGATTTAACTTTATATTTGAGCAACAGTTAGAGACTGATAGTTTGTGTTAAACAGCTGACCAAAATACCTGAGACAATCCAAAGGGAAGAATGTTTACTTTGTTTAGGGTTTCAGAGACTTCAGCCCATTTGGTAGCTAACCCATGACTTGTGGCAAGGCAGGAGATTGTAGGAGGAGAGGCTAGGAGAGCAATGCAGCAAGGAATCAAAAGGATGACTGCAAATCCCAATAGCCTCTTGAAGGGTATGCTCCCCAGTGACTCAGCTTCCTTCCATTAGGCCTCACCTCACTATAGCTGGGGCCTAAGCCTTCAACACATGAGTCTTTGAAGGGACGTTTAAAGGGTTCAAACCTTAACATGGTTTCTTTCTATTCTTTTCTTCCCATGCTGACTTTGAACTCGCTATGTATCTTAAATTCTAGATCCTTCTGTCTATACCTCTCAAGGGCTAAGAGGCATATAGCACCAGTATCAGTTTCTGCAGTGCTGGGGATCAAATCCAGGGCTTCCTACATGCTAGACAAACACTGTACCCTAGCCCTAGAACATGGTCTTAAATGATGGAAACCAGGAGTCATTTTTGTTGTGAACTATCTCCCCAGCCTCAAAAAACCCAATTTCTGAGAAAATGTTAATTTATTCGTCAGTTCAGCAAGCCTTCCCCCTCCTGTCAGGCCTGGAAGTTTGTTTTGGTTTTTTGGTTTACAATTTCAGGAGATGCAATCCTTATGAAGGGGAAGGATGGCAGCAGGTGACTCCATGGTGACTGGAGAACAGCTGGGACTCCTCACCTCACATCTTGGCAGGACAGGAAGCAAGGCCTGGAGGTTTTTTTATTTTAAGATTTATTTATTTTTATTTTGTATATATGAGTGTTTGCATATATTTATATGTACCTTGTGTATGTAGTGCCCATGGAGGCCAGAAGAGGGTGTCAGATTCCCTGGAACTGGAGTTATAGGTGGTTGTGAGCCTCCATGTGGGTGCTGGGAATATAAGAACTTGGGTCCTCTGCAAGAGCAGCAAATGCTTTTAACTGCTGAGCCATCTCTACAAGACCTGGCGTTCTGACACAGGGAATGGAAGATACTTATAGTCTGCTCTGGGGACAGAGTCACACACATATACTGCTCATCCAAGAGGGTCCTTGGAAAATTGAGGTCTTACTGTGGAGAAGCTGAGCTGCTTTCTGCAGAGCGCTTGTGTGGGTGTGTCTTTAACAGTACAGTGGGTTTAGGCTTTCATTGAATGCATTATCATAGAATTGTGTCAGTTACTCCTTTATAATTACTTTTTGCTTGTTTGATACACAGTTTTGTATATAGCCTAGCCGACCTGGCACTCGCTGTATAGCACTCACCATATAGCCCAAACTTGAAGCACTGTTCCTACGTCAGCCTCCTGAGTGCTTGCATTATAGGTGTGCACCACCACACTTGTCTTTGATTATATTAATTTACCTTTATGTTTGTGGTCATTTCTTCTTTTCTTTTTTCTTTCTTCTTGAGACAGGGTCTCCCAGTAGCCTCAGCTGCCCTGGAACTCACTAGGTAGACCAGGCTGGCCTTGAACTCACAGTGATCTGTTTGCCTCTGCCTCCCAAGTGCTGGGAAGAAAGGTTTGCTCCATCATGCCTAGTGTTCCTCTTTTCATTTTAAAAAAAAATTATTATTTTTATTTTATGGGTATGAGTGTTTTGCCTGAATACGTGTAAGGGCACCCATGTCATGCATTGTCTGAGGAGGTCAGAAGAGGGCGTCAGAGCTCCTAGAATTGGAGTTTGGGATGGTTGTTAGCCACCATGTGGGTGCTGGGAATTGAACCCAGGTCCTTTGCAAGAGGAGCCATCTCTCCAACCCTGCCTTGTTTTTGGTTTTCGTTTTTAAAGACATGGTCTCACTGTATAACCCTGCCTGGCCTGGAACTTGCTGTGTAGACCAGACTGACCTTGAACTCGCGGATTTACCTGCCTTTGCCTCCTGTGTGCTGGAATTAAAGGCATGTGCCACCACGCCTAGTCCTCACCACAGCTATATGATGTAGATTTTTAAAAAATATTTTTATTGAGTTTTTGTGCATTTTATATAATTGTTCTTAATTAAATTTAGGCCCCCCTCCCCCATCCATACCTCCCCACCATCATAGTCCCCCCCCACACCAGACTTCATGCATTCTGTCATATATATTAAGTCCTATTGATGTACATTTTAAGTATCCCTTCACAGCTCAATAATCTGAGGTCTGAGAGGTTATTGAACTGGCTCCAGGGTACATACAAAGCTATAGCTTTGATCAAAAATGTGTGTGTGTCTGTTTAGGTATGTGTATGTACAGAACTTCAGGTGCATGGGCACACATGAATGCACATACATGTGGAGGCCAGAGAACAATCTCAAGTATTGTTCCTCAGGTGCTAGGCTCTTTTCTTTTCTTTTTTTTCTTGTCTTATTATGGATATAATGTATATGTATCAGCCAAGCCTAGAACTCACAGAGATCCATTTGCCTCTGCCTCCCAAGTCCTGGGATTAAAGGCCTGTACCATGCTCTGCATGTGCACCTTATTTTTAAGGTGTCTCTCACTGACCTAGAACTTGCTGCTGAATAGCAAGCCCCAGGGATCTGCCTGTCCCCAGCACTGGGATTACAAACATGCCATCATACCCAACTGTTTTTGTTTTTGTTTTTGTTTTGTCTTTTTGAAACAGAGTCTCCCTGTAGCCCCAGCTGTCCTGGAACTCACTATGTAGACCAGGCTGGCCTTCAACTCTCAGAGGTGCCTCCTGGGTGCTGGGACTAAAGGCGTGTGCTATCAACTTTTTTTACTTGAGTTCTGGGGATCAAATTCAGGTCCTCATGCTTGTACAGCAGGTACTTTACTAACTGAGCTATCTCTCTAGGTCTGTTCAGAAATCTTTGAAAATAAAAGATAAGGACTGGCGAGATGGCTTGGTAGGTTAGAGCATTTGCTGCTCAAGCCTGATGACCTCAGTTTGATTCCCAGAACCCATGGTGGAAGGAGAGAGCTGACTCCCAGAAGTTGTCCTCGGATCTCCACATGCATGATGGCATACATGCTCCTGCACTACCACACATCATACAAACACAGTAATAATAAATAAAGTTTAAAATTTTAAAAGAAAAATTAAGAACTGATTTGTGACTGGATAGATAATAAGTTGCAGTTTAGATTCTGATTCTTTCTTGGCAACAGTCTCTACCTTAGAATGTTCTGTTGAAGGGCTCTTTCATGGAGCTTTCAGGTTACATGGCCAGTAATTTTGTTTGAAATCTACCTTCTTTCTTACAGTTCTGCCACCCTGGAAGAGTGAAGAAGCAGAACTTCAGGCCCATTTCATCCATTGTTGGGTAAGTATATAGGAGGTGTTGGCTGTTCTGTGCTGACATCTGCAGAGAATCTTGGGAACAAGTGTTAGGAGGGGAGGGATCTTCCTACTGTGTTGATGTCCTAACTCCACAAGCTGCTTTTTGAATGGGATGCTGTCAGTGGTGACTGTCAAGTCATTTTGGGAATGAAGAGTAAGATTTTCCTTGTAGATGAGCATCTCTGTGGAGGACAGGGTATAGAGGCCAGGGATGGTGGCTTACACCTGTAATCCCATGACTCCGAAGACTAAAGTAAAAAGATTGCCATAAGTTTGAGGCTAGCCTGGGCTATTAAGTGAGAGCCTGCCTCAAAAAGACAAGGAAAGGGGAGCGGTTTGAAAAAGAACAATACAAAAGTTGATCTTAGTGAGGTGCCTCAGTGGGTAAAGGCATTGCTACCAGGCTGGGGCCTGAGAACTGACTTAGATCCCTGGACCCCACATGGTGGAAGAAGGGAAACAACTCTAGCAAGTTTATCTTGATTACTGACCTCATCTCCAACCCCAATTGGCATGAACTTAGTACAGCCTTTAAACTAGTGGGTTTTTGTTTTGTTTTGTTTTGTTTTGGTTGGTTGTTTTGTGACAGGACTTCCTATAGCCACAGCTGGTCTGGAACTTACTAACTTGATATGTAGACCAGGCTGGTCTTGATCTCATAGAGACTTTGCCTGCTTCTACTTCCCAAGTACTTAAACTAGTTGATTTTGTTAAATAAGGTCTCACTACATAACCCTGGCTGGCCTGGAACTCACTCTGTGGATCAGATTTGCCTCAAAATCACAGATATCCTCCTACTTCTGCTTCCCAAGTACTGTGATTAAAGGCAAATGCCACCATGACCGACCCTTGTTTCTGATTTATTTATTTTTATTTTATGTGTTTGAGTGTTTGTCTGGAGTTATGGATAGTTATTAGCTGCTCTGTGGATGCTGGGAACTGAACTCTGGGCCTTTGAAAGAGCAGCCAGTGCTCTTAACCACTGAGCCATCTCACCACCTTGGCCTTTGTTGTTGTTGTTGTGTGTGTGTGTTCCTTTTTGGGACAGGGTCTCCCTGTAGCCCCAGCTGGCCTGAAACTCTCTATATAGACCAGGCTAGCTTTGAATTCATAGAGATCCACCTGCCTCTGCCTCCTGAGTTCTGGGATTTAAGGCATGTGCCATCACACTCAGCTGTTTTTGTTTTTTTAAAAAGCATCTCTAAGCCAGGTTGCAGAGTCAGGCAGATCTCTGTGAGATCAAGGCCAGCTTGGCCTACATGGAGACCCTGTCTCAAAAAAAATTGTCTCTGAATACATGTACACATGAGTACATACCACCAAACAGCCTCGGTGCATTTTATATGTGCATAGTATAAATATGTAGCAGTAATAATGAAAGAAGAGGACAAGAGATCATGAGAGGGTTATGGGAGGAGTTGGAAGGTGGAAATAATGCAAATATAATGCTCTAGGACTGAGCATATCTCAGACATAAATTCTCTGTGTGTGACCAGTTGTAGAACTCTGCAGTAGGCTCCATCAGTTGCAAAAAGAAGCTTCTTTGATGAGTGGTATATGGTATACTCTCTGTAAATATAAAGATCCATATTTAGAATCTAGTAAGAACTTTCATTTGTCTAGAGATATGACAGAGATAGGAATTTCTCTAGGATCTATGACCTCTCCAGTCATGTGTATTTGGCTGTGTTTATAGTGCTGCTCATGAGTTCACTCTCATTGAGAGGGCTTTAAGTTTAATTAGATAGTTGTTGATTACCCCTCAGGCAACGTGTCACTACTACACCAGTAGAGGTAGTCTGATGTGTCAGTCATTATGGTTAGACTTTAGGGCTGGTTTGAACCATTGATTGATGTTTCTGACTTAGCAGCTTACATAGTATCCTGTAGAATTATGAGAGCTAGTCTTCAGGTAGAAGGCATCTAGGTTGGTTTCTGCTCTATTGCTCCAAGTCCTGTGTTCGAAGTATGTCCTATCTTCAGCAGTCGGGTCTCATCATCTTGGTTATCTGGGAGATAACCAAGAGCTCCAGTAATAGCCTGTGTTATTTTGGGAGTCTCCTGGACTTTCTGACCAATCGCTCAAAAGAAGGTCTCTCTTGTCTGGCACTGTGCTCCTTTCACTGTGCTCCTTGCCATACAATCCCCAGGTTAACACGTGCGCTAATGTTCAGACACCATGTGTGCATTTCTCAGGGGGTTCTGGTGTCAACACTTTTCCCTCTGGCTTCCCTAGCCTCTCAAACTATATTCATCTCTCTTCTCTCTCCCTCACCCTGTCCAACCTCCCTTCTCCCTCCCCAGTCCAAGCACCCCTATTATCCCCACCCTCTCCCATTACAGCTGTCTCCTACCATCCCCCTCTTTCCTGAGTTCTCTCTTCTACCACCATGGACCACTGCATGTCCCTCCTTCCTCCTATCCCAGCCGAACAGTCTCCCTTTCCCCACCACTCCCCTGATAACATCTGTTCTCTACTATCCCCCTTTTTTGGACTTTTTCTTTCCCTTTACCTCTGTGTTTCCTTTCCATTTTCCTGTCTCCTGCTGTTATATCAGGATATTCACATAAGGAATGGGTGATATAATCTGCAAATGAGGGAGAACATACATCAGTTTCTTTTCTGAGTTTGTGTTACTTCACTTAGTATAATAGTCTGTAGTTTCATGTATTTACCTGCAGATTTCATCTTTTCTTACTGCTGTTGTGTAAATGTATCACATTTTCATTATCCATTCATTAGTTGAGGAACATTTAAGTTTTTTTTTTTTCTTAACTATCGTGAAGAGAGCAACACCAAACATGCAGTGCAGGTGTCTCTACAGTAGGGTGAATCCTTTGGGTATATGCCAAGGAATGGTATAACCCATCTACAGTGGAACCTCTACACCTAAGGCTCAAGGAACACAGAGGAACAGGGGGTAGAGAGAAAACTAGTGCATCCCTTAACTCTGACCAGTGAAGCTTCCTTATACAACAGAGTGCAATGCACACAAAAGGCCACAACTGGCCAAGTTTTAGAGATTAAGAGACCGCAGAATGTGTGTTCCTGGATAAGATTCCTATATTAAACCTCACCCACCCACACCTCAGAGACCATTGTAAAGGAGGGAGTAGAAAGAGTGTAAGAGCCAGGGTTGGTGCATGAACATAAGGAAACAGAGGCTTTCAGGCCACTGGAAACTTGCACATGTGAACTTGCGGCACTGGTAGTGTTGAGCACAAAATCCATGCCACCTCAATCAGACAAGGGCCCAGAGTGGAGCGAGGGAAATGGGTGGCAGACTGGCCTAGTCTGGGACTGTTGCAGACTATTACTACTGGGTGAGGGAGAGTAGACCTTACTTACGATGTCTAGATAGGCCACCTAGAAGATGGATGAATTTTCACCAAAGAACATCGGGGTCCAGTGCTTGACTGGATAGGATTTACCATGTATGGCAGAATGCATGAGGTCCAGTGGGGAGGGGTGGAGGGCATGGATGGGGAGGAGGTCTAAATTTGATTAAGAACTGTTGTTTGAAATGTACAAAAGTTCACTAAAAACCTAAAGAAAAAAAATTCTCATGTACTCTCAGCTGACCTTGAAATCACTATATAGCTGAAAATGATCTGGAATTCTTTTTGAATTAGTTAATAATTAGTTAATTTATTTATATTTTATATGTATGAGTGTTAGGCCTACGTGTATATAAGTGTACCCATGTCATAAAATGCCCAAGGAGGTCAGAAGAGGGTGTTGGGAACCCTGGAACTGGAGTTCCGGATGGTTGTTAACTACCATGTGAGTGCTAGAATTCAAACCTGAGTCTTCTGCAAGACCAGCCAGTGCTCTTAACCACTGAGCCATCTCTCCAGTGCTGTCTGGAATTCTTGACCCTCCTATTTACCTCCTAGTTCTGGGTTTTTAGGTACCCACATGGTGGCTAGTGGTTTGGATGCTTGGTAGCCACCATGTGAGTGCTGGGAACTGAATCTGGTTCTTTTCAAGAGCCACCAGTGCTGTTAACCAGTCCCCACCATAAGATTCTTAATGTATATTGCAACAGTGCAAGTGGAATATGTGACATTTGTAGACACTGGAAGTCGCACGTGAAAAACTGGCCATTCATCAGTAAGTATTTCAAGCTGCCTTGTATCAACAGGCTAGTGTAAGCTTTTACTTAAACCGGTACTAAAAGAATGGTAATGCATCATTTAAAAAATGAACTCCTTACAACTAGAAATAAATGATTAATACAAAATCATTTTGTTAAAGTCCAGGAAATTAAATTCACTGTGAACAGATACCTTCCATTTTATATCAAAACATTACTTCCATATGTGTCTATGATGGTATACCTAGCTGCAGCTTGTCTCTCTGCACAGATTCAGTCAAAGTTTTTATAACAACAACAGTTATTTTCTGTGTTGGTACATTGGATTTTGGAAACATTATCCTATTTCTGCTGCAGAGTTGTAATAGGTCAAATCAGGCATAAGCTGTGCTTTTCACATTGGTAAACTTGTTCAGCAGCCTGACCAGTGTGCTACGTTCTGAAGGGCATAAGGAACAGAGCTTACATAACTGCCAATTCCTTCTTGCAGATGCTTAAAAGGAATCTTGTCTTACTTTGTTTTGTTTTGAGACAGAGTTTTCCTATAGTCCCAGCTGGCCTGGAACTTGCTATAGAGACCAGACTGGCTTTGATCTCACAGAAGTCTGCCAACCTCAGGCATGTGCCACCACACCGGACCAAAAGGAATTATTTTGAATAGTGTTAAATGCTACTAACAGTCGCTGGAGAGATGGCTTAGTGTTTAAGAACACTAATTGTAACTTCCCCCTCTTTAGCAATGTTTCCTGAGCCTGGGGGTGGGGTGGGTGTTTAGGGCTATGTAGATTCTTATACATGATATAAGGTAAGGATCCAACTTCTTTGTAGATTCTAGTTTTTCTAGCACCATTTGTTGAAATGACTGCACTTTTTCCATTTAGTAATATTGGCACCCTTGTAAAAAGTTAGTTGACCATCTATGTGTAGTTTTCTTTCTTGACTTTCAATTCTACACCTTTGGCCTACTCTATAATATATGTTTATCCCTATGCTATTAACACATGGTCTTGATGACTATGGCTTTATGGTACTTTTTGAAATGAGGAAGTGTTTTAACTTTTATTAAATTTGTTCTTTGACACTTATACATGTACATAGTATGTTCTGTATACTGTCACCACCACCTTCTCTGAACACCCTCCCAACTCCTTTCCCACTCTCATCCCTACAAGTCCCTTTACCCCATTTATGTTTTTTAACTGGTGTCATCTATGTGACTGTCAATTTGGAAATAACCATTGGAGCCTGGTGGACTCACCAGTGGAATGTTTACTGCCCTTGAATTCTCTCAGTTCTCCTTAGTTTTGAAAACACAACTTATTTCATTCTTAAGTGGAGAAATTGTTTCTTTATTCCCAGTGTGAGAGAATTTATCATTTCAGTATTCAGTATGCTGTTTGTAATTGTCTTCTGATGGAGAGACTTTACTGGCATGTGTACATTTATCTCTGTCAGTTTCTCAAATTTCCCTTTTGTTTTAAAGTAAGTTATCAGATACTAAGATTTGAAAATACTTTAAAATGTCTTTGAGAATTTCCTGCATGTATAGAATGTGCTTTGATCAAATTGACTCCCAGTCCTCCCCCTCCCACTCCTCCCATACCACCCCTATATTTCCCTCCCGAGTACATGTACTTTTTTTTTTTTAACCACCTGGTCCAGTTGGTGCTGCTAATATATTCATGAATGTAGGGTCATCTACTGGAACATCTACTGGGCAACCCCCCAGAGGTTATATCGCAGCAAACTGATGATCTCTCCTGTTGTAGCTTGCCTTCAATCACTGTGACCAGTTCCAACTTGGGGAGGAAAGCATTTATTTGGTTTACATCTCCCAGATCACAGTTCCTCACTGAGGGAACCCAAGGTAGGAACTCAGGACAGGAACCTGGAAGCAGGAACTGCAATGCAGACCATGGAAGAATGCTGGTTACTGGCTTGCTCCTCTCACCCATGCTCAGCCAGCTTTCTTATACAATCCAGAACAATCTGCCCAGGAGTGGCATCATCCACAGTGGGCTGGGCCCTCCCACATCACTCAACAATCAAGAAAATACCCCACAGACATGGTCACAGTCCAGTCCAATGGAGGCAATTCCCCAATTGAGGCTCCCTCCGCCCACATATGTTAAGTTCCCACTGAAGCTATCCAGAACACCCCCTGGAGCAGCCATCAACTACCAGTAGCTCCTCAGCTAGGCGTGGGGCTTCAAGAGCTCCTTCCCATCCAGTTTAGAATTTCGATGGCTTGATTTGATGTAGGTCTTGTGCATGCAGTCACAATCATGGTGAGTTCTTGTGTGCAATGGGCCTGTCGTGTCCAGAAAACATTGCTCTCCAGCCGTCCTTTACAACCTCCAGCTCTGTAATCTTTCCATCCCCTTTTCTGTGACAATCCTTGAATCTCAAGGGAAGAGTGTATGATGTAGACGTCCCATCAGGGCTGAGTACGCCAAGCACATCTCGCATAATCTGCAGCTTCACTAGTTGTCTCCGTGTCTGCTACAAACAGAAGCAGCATAATGCTGTTTTGAAAAAATACATGACTGTTGGGGTGGCACACACCTGTCATCTCAGCAACTGGGTCTTAGTTTTTTTCAAGTTTTTTTGCATTTCATACAATAGTTCTCAATCAAATTTAGACCTCCTCCCTTTACAGTTACAGACAAGTGTACTGTACACCACCTCATCAAAGAAGCCTCTTTTTGCAACAAATGGAGGCTATTACAGAGTTCCACAACTGGTCAAACACAGAGAGTATACATCTGAGAGATGCCAAACCCTAGGTGACACATCTACAGTGAGTCTTAAATATCATTTTGGGGGACTGGAGAGATTGCTCAGAGCTTAAGAGCTTTTGCTGTTCTTTCAGAGGACCTGGTTTTGGTTTTCAGCACTCACATGGCAGCTCATATAACTACAGTTCCAGAGGCTTTGACACCCTCCTCTGACCTCCACAGCACTGCATGCACATGATGCACTCGTATGCAGGCAAAACATTCATATATATAAAATAAAAATATATTAAAAAATTTTTTTTGGTTAAGTGGGTGGGTACACATGTGGAGGTTAGAGGATAACTTGCAGTTGGTTCTTTCCTTTTACTTTGTGGGTCCCAGGGATCCAACTCAGGTCATTAGGCTTGGTGGCAGGCAAGTGCCTTTACCTGCTGAGCCATCTTGCTGGCCCCAATCTCAGCACTTGGGAGGGTAGAGGTAGACAATCAGAAGTTCAAGGTCATCCTTAGCTACATAGTGAGTTGAAGGTCAGTGTAACTTATATGAGATCTTTTTTTCAAGAAAAGCAACCCACAAGTTATAAGTGGAATCACATAGGATATAAGTTTTGGGATTGGTTACTTCGCTCATTAATAATTTTCTAGAGACTCATTCAGTTTTTAATGCATTAATAGTTCCTTTGGGGGCTAGGGATATAGCTCAGTTGGTAGGATGTTTATCCTTAGCTACATAGTAAGTTTGAGGTTAACCTAGGATATAAGAGACCCTGTGTCAAAAAAATTCATTTTTTTCCATTGGTAAAACTTTATTCCACTTACATGAATTTAATACATATGTTTTTAACATTTATGTTTGAAATCGTACATGAAAATTCCATAGAACATTAACCAGAACTAACCATAACCTCAAGTTCTTTCCCTGTTAATTGTTTCTACAGTACATGCATTTTAGGCAAGAAATATGGAACACTTCATGGATGTGTGTGTCCTCCTTGCTGGGGGCCATGTCATCTCTATGTCCTTCCAGTTTGGGTGTATGTACTGCTGAAGCAGGTGTCAACTCTTCCTTTTCACTTGCCACATTGGATGTTGTTGTTTATGTTTTGAAGGACATTAGAGCTGATTCCATCTTTTCAGTGCTACAAATAAAGCTACTGTCAACATTTATGTGAAAAGGGTTAGAGAGATGGCTAAGAGCATTGACTGCTCTTGGAGAGAACCCGGGTTCAATTCCCAGCACCCACTTGGTAGCTAACAACCATCCATAACCCCAGCTTCAAGGGATCCAATGCCTTCTTCTGACCTCCGAGAGCATTGTACAACATGGGTGCATTTATACACATGTATGCAGTACACTCACATATAAAATAAAAACAGTAAAATATTTTTTAAAACATTTATATTAATTTTTTTTCCGAGGCAGATCTTCCTGTAGCCCCAGCTGGCCTGAAACTTGCTGTGTACACCAGGCTGGCCTTGATCTCACAAAGATCCACTTGCCTCTGCCTCAAAATACTGTGATTAAAGGTGTGTGTCCTAAGTGTGGCCCCCAAGTGAATCTTTTTGTGTGAGTTTTAATTTTTGTTTTTGTTTCTCTAGGATCAATGCCCAGGGCCAACACAGTTTTTATTTGTATGGATTTCTACCCTCGCTGCTTTGTAGAGGTTGCAGAATCCCGGAAGGTGTGTATGCTCATCATGGTTGGATTGTCTCTTTCTCACCTGTGTGACATCATGCCTTTCCCTTGTTTTTTTTTGTTTTGTTTTGCTTTAAACTCAGTTTGTCAGATACAACATTGTACCTCAGCTTTTGGTTCGTATTTGCCTGGTGTATGGTATTTAGTTGTTATATTTCTGCCCTTTTGAATGTTTTGAAGTATGTCTTATTATATTAAACATTGTTAGGTTTTATTCTACCCCATCCAAGATGTTTTCACTGGTTACTTGGTCCCGTATGTGCAGCCATTGACATTATTAGTGCCAAGTCTTGCCATTTCATTTCACATTTTCCACTTACTAATACTTTGCTTTTATTTCTTTCCTACTTTCCATTGGCTAGATTGCAATAGGTTTTTATTGTTTTATTGCTGGTTTAAAAGTTATTTATATATTGTTTATATTTTCACAATGACTTCCCTTTATCATGAATATTAAGAACTTCTGTCATAAATTTTTTTCTAATGATTTAAAAATATTTGTTATTTTTATTATATGTGTATGTATTTTGTCTGCCTGTGTGTAAGTGTACTTGTGTCATGCAGTGCCCGTGGAGGTCAGAAGGCATCAGATTCCCTGGAACTAGAGTTACAGACAGTTGTTAGGCACTCTGTGGGTGCTGGGAATTGAACCTGGGTCCTCTGCAAGAGCAGTCAGTGCTCTTAACTTCTTAACTCCAGCCCCTTTTCTAATGATTTTTAAGCTTAAAGCTTTTTTTTTTCCTGTCTTCTCAGTAACATAGACTCCTTTCCTTGCCTTGTCAATAGGTAGAACAATGTCCACTAGGCATAATACTGGTCAGGTAAATGACTGTGTCCAAAGGAATGCTTATTTGGTTAATAGACTAATAAAATGCCAACTGGATGTGGTAGCACATGCTTGTAATTGTAGGCCTTGGGGAGGCTGAAGCATATAAGAAGTTTGAGTTTGAGGCAGCTTTAACTATATAGCGAGACCCAAAAAAAAACCCAAACCAAACCCACAAAGACCCAAACCAAACCACCACACAATGCAGACCTCCGGAGACGAGAATGTTGGGCCAGGTAGTTTTCTGTTTTCTAAATCATACAGATTATTTTTGCAGTAAACATCTCCACTTGCCCCAGAGCCACCCCCCTGATACCTTTAAAACCAGTACAATATGGAAGACTTTTACACATTGCCAAGTTAGCTTCCAGCTTGAGAGGCACTTAGCCACTTCTGGAGCTTAGCTTCTAGGTAACAACTTTGAGGACGTACTTCCCAGAAGATTTCCCCTCAACAATACTGGTCTCTTACTAATCACAGCTCATTTTTCAGCCCTAGCTAACCAACCTCAATTGTCCACTAAAGCAAAGGCTTTATTTCCATGGATTCTTAATCCAAAATATCACATGAACAGCTCCAATAGTGTCTTTAAGGGACTCTCAAATTTCCCTCTGAAACTTCTCAAGCCAGATTTCCATTGTCCATATTTCTTTGAGCATTCTTATCTTCTAGTCTCCCACAGAATAGCCCATTAAGCTGAGTATGCAATGGTTTTTCTAGCTCAAAGGTCCATAGGTTACAACCCTCCACAAAACAACTAGCTGTGTCACAACAACGCCCCATTTTCCTGTTACCAGTTTCTATTCTAGTTTGGTTTCTCTAGAAGTGATAAAAACTATGACCAAAGCAACTTGAAGAGGACAGGATTTATTTGCCTTACAGGTTATAGTCCATCACTGAAGGAAGCCAAAGCAGGAACTCAGGGCAGAATTCTGCAGGCAGGAACTGAAGTAGAGATCATGGAGGAATGCTGCTTGCTGGCTTCCCCTGGCTACTCAGTCACCTTTCTTATACAACTCAGACCCACCTGCTCCAGGGATGGCACCCCCATAGTAGGCTGGGTCCTCCTGCATCAATTAGCAATTAATTAAATGCCCCACAGACCGGCCCACAGGCCAGTCTGATGGAAGAAATTCCTCAGTTAAGATTCTCTCTTCCCAGGGGGATGCTGGTTTGTATCAAGTTGACAAAAACTAATCAGCACAGGCTGGGTTAATAGGGATCCTCAGATTGCTGTGTCAATACTTTGTACACAGTTGTTAATGCTTGTGAGGGAGATGGCTCTTTCATGGGTAACCCTCAGTGTTACTCAGCAAGACGGTGGCAGCAGAACAGGACAGGGTCAAGCAAAATGACCTGTCTGAAGTTTGACTTGCAGCTGAGAATAGGCTCTGAGAGACTTCCAGGTGTACATGTCCAGTATTCACTCAGGAAGATATTAGACACTAGGAAGGTGGGTTTGTTTTAACTTTCTTATGATACAGGAACATTGCTGGTACTGACTCTTGGGAGATATTGGGATATATGGGCCTCATACAGTCAGAAAATAAATAGAGCCTTTGGGGACATATTTAGTACTGGATGGGATAAGAAGGTGAGTCAGCCAAGGGGAAACTGGAGAGACTGCCTGCCTCAGAGGTAAGGGATAAGCCTGACCTGTAGAAGTCTGATAACAGCAATTATTTGGGAGAGCCCTCCCCCATCCCAGGCCCTAGGATTGCTTGTGTTCATGTTGGGATGAACTTCTTGGACTTTGGTTTAGCATGACTAAGGGCAGATTCACAGAGAGTAGGGAGGAGTGAGCTTTTCTTTGGTCCTTGCTTGCAGCTCTGTGGCCACCACCATGTTCTGGAAGTTTGACTTGAATACCACGTCCCATGTAGACAAGCTCCTTGACAAGGAACATGTGACACTGCAGGAATTGATGGATGAAGATGACATCCTGCAAGAGTGTAAGGCTCAGAATCAGAAGCTGCTGGACTTTCTGTGCAGGCAGCAGTGTATGGAGGAGCTGGTGAGCCTCATCACACAGGACCCACCTCTGGACATGGAAGAGAAGGTCCGCTTCAAGTATGTACTGAAGCTGTGACCCAGACCAGCACTGGGTAGACATAAGGAGGCTGTGGGCATTGTCTGAGGATAGCTAGAGAAGGCTTACAGCACATGAGAAGTGAGAATACCACTGTGGGGTTTGTCTGTAAGGTTCAAGAGTTTGCAGTCTCTTGGGCATGTACTTTCTCATTCTGAGTTCCAAGTGGGTTCATATTAAATTGCACATCTAGGAACAATTAGTGACATTATGCTGAAAGAAAGACTGATTGTGTCATAAACAGGTACCTGAGACCATGGCATCAGAGTAGACTCTAGACCTAGAGAAGGGCAGATAGGAGAGAGGTATCTGACTCCTGAGCCCTAAAGTTGCTTCACTTTGGGGTGTTTAGCTCACAGGAAGTATGTCATTATCATTCATGGTACTAACCCTTCATAAATTTTTTCTAAAATGTTTTGTTTAGCATTTGATCAGGATGTTAGGTGATGAAAGAGCGGTGGTTTTAAAAATATTTATTTCTATTTTCTGTATATGAATATATTGCCTACATGTGTCTAAGTACACATATGTCATGCAATGCCTGCAGAGGTCAGAAGAAGGCATCATATCCTCTGGAACTGGAGTTACAGAAGGTTGTTATCTGTCATGTCATTGCTGAGAATTGAACCCAGGTCCTCTACAAGAGAAGTCAGTGTTCTTAACTGCTGAGCCATCTCTCTAACCCCCTGGGGGTCAGTGCTTCAGGATGGTTGGAACTTTGAATCAAGGCAGAATCTGAACTGGGAGGATGCTTTGGGTGGCAAGGAAAACAGGTCAGGCCAAGACCTTAGGCTCTGAAGGTTTGGTTCCATGAATAGGCCACATGGCCTCATACTGTGCCTGGGGAGAGAGCACTCAGGACGAGTGACAGAGCAGACAGAGATCCAGGTGCTTAGGAAGAGTCAGAAAGTACATATCTGTGGTGGTAAGGTCTTAGAGCAATATAAGTAAATTGTGACATGCTTTTTGTTTTTCTTTTCTGTTTGTCTTTTTTAAGACAGTGTAACCCATTGCAATGTAGCCCATATTGGTCTCTGACTCTCAACCCTCCTGCCATAGCCTCCCAAGTGCTGGAGCTTTAGTGGTCTCAATATCACAGTATACAGCCCACTCCCATCTTACTTCCAAATGTCTCTCAGTTTGGTGATGAATTAGAACAAAGTGAGAAGTGTGGAAACCAGCTCTGGGAGAACCTGATAGACAGAGTCAAGCAGGTAGAGCAGAATGGACACGTCAGCTCAGCTGTGGGTTGCATTCCCTGTTCCCATAAATACTAGGTGCCCTGTTTCACTTTCTATGCTAAGCACTTCATGGACCTATTCAGTTGAAAATGACTAGATGTTTGTGTAGGGAGATTTCTTGCATTATTTCTTCTCCTCTCTAATTTTCTCTCTGTTCTCTTTCTGACATCGAATTGTGTGATGTATGTGTGTGAGGGAGGGAGTAATGCATCTGCCACAGTGCATATGTAAAGATCAGAGGACAACTTTGTGGAATTCAGTTCTCTCCACCCATTTTTACTTGGGTTCTGGGGATGGAACTCGGGGTATCAGGAAATGCCATTCTGCTGGCCCACTTTTTCTTTTTTTTGCATTTACTATTTTGTCTGTGTCTTTTTGGTCTACATCTTGGAAATTTAACTTTTAAATCTCTTAATTTTTATTAAAATCCCATCTTTTAATTGCCATTTGAAATTTCTGCCATCCTATTTTTATTATTCTCGGTTTTTGAGACAGTATTTTGCCATGTAATCCTAGCTGGGTTTGAAGCTTACCATCTTTCTGACTCAACCTCCCAAATGATAAGATTACAGGCATGTGCTACCACACCTACCTCCAGCCATTAAAAAAATATTTATTTTATTTTTAATTATGTGTCTGTGTGTGGGTATATGCACTCAAGTGCAGGTACCACAGAGGCCAGAGGTGTCAGATTGCCAGATCCCCTGGAACTGGAGTTCTAAACTGCCTGGGGTCCTCTGTAAGAACAGTGAATGCTCTTAACCACTGACCCATCTCTCCAGCCCCAGCAGCCATTTTTTGTGTAGTCATAGCTGGCCTGGAACTTGATACATAATGTAGACCAGTCTGGCCTTGATCCCACAGAGACTGTCCTGCCTTTACCTTCCAAGTACTGGAATTGAAGGCATGTACCACCTCTGTCCCAAGGCCTGCATGTCTTGCAGGTCTTGTTTGGCCTGTATGACTGACAGGTCCTGAATTCATGTCCCTGAAAGTAGAGAAGAAGCATCCACATCCCTCAGTCAGTGGAGAATTGTTTGTTTCTTCCCCTTCCTCACATTGGTGGTCACTGTGCTTGGCCAGATGTTCCCTCTTGAGTCAAACCCATTCCTCTACTAGCTGACCCAAGTGACCACTCTGAATTAAGCACCAGCCATATGTTGGCAAGAGAAGGTCGTAAGAGCTGATCTCAACCAACTGCTTCTTGTATGGCAGGTGTCATTCTATTATGTACCCATTAGCCTTCTGTCCTCACTGGAAGACTGAGGTAGGCAGGTACCCTTACTTCCACATTCAGATGAGAGAACCCAGGCAAAATAAGGGGATTAGCCTGGCAGATGAATATGAGGGCCTGCAGAGAAGAGAAACCAGAAGAAAAAGAAAGATTATATATGCCTGGTATGGTGGTGCATACTTGTGATCCCAGTCCATGGTAGGTAAAGGCAGGAGAGTAGGGAGGTCAGGGTCATCCTCAGCCACATAGTGAGTTTTAGGCCAATCCAAGATACATGAGACCTTGTTAAAAAAATATTAGAGACTAGAGAGATGGCTCAGCACTTAGGAGCACTTGCTGCTATTGCCGAAGACCCAGGTTGAGTTCCCAGCACCCACATGACAGCTCATAACTGTAACTCCAGTTTCAGGAGATCTGACTCCCTCTTCTGACCTCTGAGGGCACCAGGCATGCGTGTTGTGCACATATGTACATGCAGGCAAACACTCATATATATA
The DNA here is from genome assembly GCA_035773235.1 of Eospalax fontanierii. NCBI lineage: Eukaryota > Metazoa > Chordata > Mammalia > Rodentia > Spalacidae > Eospalax > Eospalax fontanierii. The sequence goes on from CM069537.1 coordinate 79,092,673, forward strand.
AAATAATAAAAATAATAAACTGTTTTTTAAAGGTAGAGGCAGAGGTAGTGACAGGCAGATCTCTGTAAATTCAAGGCTAGCCTGGTCTATATAAGTTCAAGGCCAGCCAGGGCTACACAGTGACTTTGTCTCCAAAAAGAGAAAAAAGAAAAATTTATTCTTTCTTCAGAATGGAAGTAGAGTTAGAAAATGTAGGGTGTCAGAGAGAGGACATGTGGAGCCCGTAGCAGGTATACCGAGAGCTTTGAGCTAACCATAGTTAAAAATACCAGCTGGTCACAGAGTAGCATCGTTTTCATCCTGTCTGAGTCTATTCAGGGCTTTGCTTTTACCAATGTGGGTCTGTTTCCCAAGAAACAGTTTACTTAAATAGCTTCCTAAGAGTTGAAGTCTAATTTCACCTCCAGTGCTTGAACTGTGCTCTTTTAGATACCCAAACACAGCCTGTGAGCTTCTGACTTGTGATGTGCCACAGATAAGCGACAGACTAGGTGGGGATGAGAATCTGCTTAACCTTCTGCATGACTTCCTGGACCGGGAGCCGCCACTCAACCCACTGCTCGCCAGTTTTTTCAGCAAGACCATTGGCAATCTCATTGCAAGGAAAACTGAACAGGTAATTATGTGTGAGGCCAAGTGCACAGGACAACTACAGCTGACACCAAAACTATCACCAGGCTGTGGTGGCAGCATTGACAGAACACATATGGAGCAATATGGGTGGCTGATATTTGAGTTAGAGTTTCAGTAAAAAGTTGCTTTCCAAAGATGTTTCTCATGGCCAGCTCTTGAATAAGTAGCACCTCCTGCCCTCCATGGATGCTGGGTAAGCCCCCAGATCAGGCATAGACATGAACACTGTGTAGGTCTGTGTGAGTGGCATGTCTATGTGGCCAGAGCACTGATTGCTTTAAAGTAAACAAAAGATAATGCCCAACATTAGTTTTTTGTGGGAAAGTGAATTTGTTTCTACTGGATCGGGGCCCTTCTGCTGTATGTTTAATTCGAAGAGGGGTCCAGCCACTGCACCTTGTGGACGTGAGTATGGGAGGCTTAAAGGCAGTATGTGCCTACCACAGCGATTCAGCACCTCTCTTATCACCCCATCTACCATTGGATTATTTCAACACACATCTCAGATATCAGATCATTTACTTTGTAAATATTTCAGTATATTTTTCTAAATTATAAGGACTTTAAAAGTATTATTAGGTATTATTATATCCCTAAAATATCAGCTATAATTGTTTAATCTTATGAAATATCCATTCAGCAAAAAATCCAATATTTTGTCTATGTTTTGAGTCCTGAGAAAGGTCTTGGTTTCTCTTGAGCAAATTCTGCTGGCATGTTGTGAATATTTAGGGGAACACAGTCTTTTGTCAGACTATATATCAGATTTGCCCGGGACACCAGAGAAGCATCTTATTTCACATTTGTTTTGAAATAGCAGAAAAGCAGAATAGTGGTGTTGTGTGTATGTGTGTATGTGCCTTTGTCTGTCTGCCTGCCTACATGTCCCTCTCACGTGTCTTCAGTGCAAGACAAACACCACTGGCAGTGGTGGTAGCACTGCTATAAGAGGGAGTGTAAGCAGTTGTCCTGGTAGACGAGAAGTGCTGGGTAGGGTGCTGTTCTAGTTTGCCTTCAATTGCTATGATAAACCACTCTGACCAGTAGCAGCTTGGGGAAGAAAGGGTTTCTTTGGCTTACATCTTTGGGCCACAGTTCATCACTGATGTAGGAACTCAGGGCAGGAATTGATTCACAGGCTATGGAGGAACTCTGCTTACTGGCTTGCTCCTCTGGCCCATGCTCAGCTGGCTTTCTTATACAATACAGAACAACCTGCCCAGGGGTGGTACTGCTCACAGTGGGTTGGGCCCTCCCACATCACTCAACAATCAAGAAAATACCCCACAGACATGGCCACAGGCCAGTCCAATGGAGGCAATTCCCCAGTTGATGCTTCCTCCACCCAGGTGTACCAGGTTGACACTAAAGCATCCAGCATAATGATCACTGTGAATTTCATCGAAATCTCTTGTTTCTGAACCTTGCTCTGTGACTAGATACATGAGTCTCTTAATTACATTCCTTTGCTTCCTTCAGATTTTCTTTTCAGTTTTACTACCCTATATATTTTCTTTTCCTTCCTTTATCCAGAGCCTAAAGTATCAACAAAATATGAAATGAACTTTAAAAGAAATTTTATTTATTACCTGGGAGTGGTGATGCATGCCTTTAATCTCAGCACTTGGGAGGCAGAGGCATGTGAATTCAAGGCCAGCCTGGTCTATGTAGTGAGTTCTTAGGCCAGCTGGGGCTACAGGAAGACCTTGAGACCTTGTCTCAAGAAGACATGTATATGTATATGTGTATATATATGTATGTGTATATATGTATATATAATTTATTATTTTAATTTCATGTGTATGAGTGTATTGCCTACATGTACGTAAGTACATCGCTGTCATGCAGTGCCTGTGAAAGTCAGAAGAAAGCATGGGATCCCATGGAACAACTGGAGTTACGAATGGTTGTTAGCTGCTGTATGGATGCTGAGAACTGCTGAGCCATCTCTTCAGCTCTAAAATGAATTCTTAAAACAATTGTGTTGACAAACATGTAACACATTTATATGGAATTTAAATAAGACAACTATTCATGTCCCCTACTCCTAGGGATAACCAATGTTATTTGGTACATGTTTCATTTTTTTCCCAGTAGATAACACATAGTTGCTAGTTCTCACCTAATGGTGTACTCTGAGTACTAAAATTGCTTTTTCCAGTCTGTGTAGATCTTGTTTTTCTGTTCTTTTTGGCAGACATTTTGCTCTACTACTATTTGGTGTCAGTCACCCAGGAGCTAGTCTGTTCCTAGGTAGACAGAACTGCAGTGAGCTTTCCTGAAACTGTAGACTGGCCCAGAGATGGGACTGTTAGGGAAAGTACCAGCAATTCTTCCAAACCTCTGTAAACATTTATAAACCCTGTGTCTCTACCACTGGGGTTCCACATTATCTCTGACTGGTATTTCTTATAAACTTCCTTATTTTCCCTAATACCTCAGATTATTTTGAAAAGAATTCCAGATATCAGATCATTTGTATGTATTTCAGAATGTCTTCCTAAAAATAAGGTGTCTTTTGAGCTGGGTGTGGTGGCACATGCCTTAAATCCCAGCACTTAGGAGGCAGAGGCAGGCATATGTCTGTGAGTTCAAGGCCAGCCTGGTCTAAGCTAGGGCTACAGGGAGGTCTCAAAAAGACCAAAAATAAATAGTTTTTTACAAGCATATTTACAATACCATTATCAAACATAAAATATTAGAGTATAATTTCGTCAAGTATTCTTGTGTGCAAATTGCTCTTGTGATCTCAATGGTTGTTTGGATTGAGATCGGTTCTGCTGTTTACATTCCTGTGGTATCTCCAGCAAAGGACTCAACAAACTTTCTGTCAAGGACTAAATAGTAAATACTTTTTTTTATGGACCATAGATAACCTTTGCTCATATCCTTGTTCCTTTCTCCCCTCTTCTCTCTTTCTTTCTCTCTCTCTCCCTTCCTCCCTCCCTCCCTCCCTCCCCCTTACTTGCCATGCATGCAGTTGTGTTTGGTTTGGGTTGCAGGAAGGATTGGCTATGCCTCCTGTGGCATACTACAGCCTCTTCCTTACGCATTAGCAAGAGTTATATTAGTTAATACTTAAGTTGTGCATTATTTTTAGTTTATGAAGTTAGGGACTAAACCCAGGGCAAAAGTTGATCCAATAAAGCTACATCCTCAGCCTCTGTCTTATAGACTTTAGAACTTAGCTTTTTCACTCAGCATAATTTCCTGTAGATTCATCCCAGGTCTGTTTATCAATCATTCATTCATTTTTTATTGCTATTTAAGTTTCCCTGGTGTGGATGCACCACAGTTTAACCATGTTTTGAAGGATGCCCAGGCTGTTTTCACTTTTAAAAAAATATTTTATTTATTATTTTTTATTTTATGTTTATGAGTGTATTGCCTGCATGTGTGTAAGTGTACCCATGTCGTGCAGTCCTGTGGAGGTCAGAAGAAGGTGTCAGATCCCCTGGAACTGGAGTTACAGATGGATGATTGGTAGCCACCATGTGAGTGCTGGGATTTGAATCCAGGTCTTCCACAAGAGCAGCCAGTGGTCTTAACCACTGAGCTATCTCTTTAGCCCATTTTTACTTCTTGGTGTTGATCAGTAAAGCTACTGTTTATTTTGATAATTTATGTCCTTTTGTTTTATTTGTGTACAAGATCATATCATTTGTGATTAATGAAATTTTTCTTTTATGCTTTACAATTTGTATACCTTTTATCTCTTTTTCATGTCTTATTGCTTGGGCTGCAGCCTTTAAATCAATATTGAATAGAAATAGTGATTGGTGGTTATGTACTTCCTTTCTTGTTTATGACCTTAGAAGAAAATTTTCCAACATTTTACAATTAACATGTTTTTGTAAGGTTTTTAGAGTTTTTTAAATTTAGCGTTTGATTAATTTAAAAATTCATTCTTTGAGAAGTTTATGAATGTATCCGATGTATTTTGGTCTTAGCCACAAGTTCTCATGTATCCCAAGCTGTCCTTGAACCCACTATGTTGCGAAGGATAACTTTGAATTCCCCCTGCCTCCTCCTTCTGAGTCCAGTTTATGTGTTGCTGGGGATCAAACCCAGGGCTTCATACATAATAGACAAGTACTATACCAACTCATGTACATCTGCAGTCCTATAGTTTTTAAAAATGTAAATAATTATGTATATATGTGTGTTTCTGTGCATGTGAACGCAGTGCTGGAATTAGAGGCTACATGTCCTAGGTGCTGAGACTCAAACTCAGGTCCTCTGGAAGAATAGCTTGTGCTCTTAAGCACTGGGCTATCTCTCCAGCCAGGTATGGTGCTGCATGCCTTTAATTCCAGCAAAGGCAGGCGGATCTCTGTGAGATCAAGGCCAGCCTGGTCTCCATAGTGAGTTCCAGGTCAGCTGGGGCTACAGGGCAAACCTGTCTCAAACAAATAAACAGATGAAAAAAGGAAACCTAAGGGACTGGAGAGCTGGCTCAGTGGGCAAGATGGCCCAGCAGGTAAAAGCACTTGCCTCTAAGCCTGATGACCTAAGTTCAGTCCCTGGGACCCACATGGGAGAAGGAGAGAACCAACCTCCATTAGTTGTCTTTTGACCTCCACATGTTTGCTGTGGCACATGCATGCCTACATCTACACACACATGTACACAAAACAAATAAACATAATTTTTAAAATTCCTTGGACCATGATAGTATATCTCAGTAATAGAGTACTGGTTAACATGTACAAGGCTCAGGGTTTGATCACCAGCACAGAAATAAAAAGTAAACTTAAAGGCATTTTCTTTATTTCTATCGTTTTGAAAGTTTATAGAATAAACGGCTCTTGAAATTGATGTGATGGTCTTATGTTAAACCAACCTTGCGTCCCTGGAATACACTAAACTTGGCTGTGGTATATTTTTCTTTTATATTGTTAGATTTTGTACTATGGTCTTTGGTGAGATGGGCCTTTAATTTCCCACTCAACAAAGCCTTTATCATGCTTTAGAATCAGGATTTTATGTCCTTATGCAATTTGTATGGGAAATAGCCCCTTGTTTCATGTTCTGTGGAAGAGTCTATGTAAGGTTTTTGTCTATTTTGTAGAATTTCTGGCAAGGTCATTAGAACCCTGTGTGGCTTTAGTCATACATTCTATTTTTCTGATATTCTGGAACAATTCAGATGTCCTTCTCGTCAGTTTAAATTTTAAAAATTTATTATTTTGGGGTGTGTGTGTGTGTGTGGTGGGGGGACACACTCTTGCTATGGTGTACATGTGGGTGCACATGCTAGAGGGCAACTTGCAGGAGACCATCCTTCCACCATGTGAGTCCTGGGGGATCAAACTCAGATTATCAGCCTTGTATGGCAAGCACCTTTATCCACTGAGCCATCTTGTCATCCTCCTTTAAAATAATTTTAGAATTACATGAGTTTATTTGTGTGTATGTATGCATCTGCACACACTGCAACCTACTTCTGGAGGCCAGAGGGAAACTTGCAGGAGTTAATCTTTGTTCTTTACCATGTGAGTCTCAGGGAATCAAACTCAGGCCATCAGGCTTGGAGACAAGTGCCTTTACCCACTAAACCATCTCAACATACCCTCTTTTTTGTTGTTTTGTTTTTTTGAGACAGAGTCACCCTGTAGCCCCAGCTGGCCTGGAACTGCGTAGATCAGACTGGCCTTGATCGCATAGAGATCTGCTTGCCTCTGCCTCCTAAGTTCAGGGATTAAAGGCATGTGCCACTGTGCTGGACTTTCCTCTTTACTTTTTTGAGACACAGTTTTACTGTGTAGCCAGGCCTCCAACTCATGATCCTCCTGCTGGAATTGTAGGTGTGTACCGCTGTACCCAGCTCATTTTGATATATTTTTAATATTATTTATTTTTATACATGTATCAGTGTTTTGCCTGCATGTATGTAAGTGCACCATATGCATGCCATACCCATGAAGGCCAGAATAGGGCATCAGATCCCCTGGAACTGGAGTTGCAGATGGTTGTTAGCCTCCATGTGGGTACTGGGAATTGAACCAGGGCCTCTGCAAGAGCAACCAATGCTCTTAAACTCTGAGTCATCTCTCTAGCCCCCTGAAAGTATGCTATTTTTTAGTTATTTTTATGTGTATGCATATATTGCCTATATGCATAGGTGCATGTAAGTGCATCTATGTTGTGCAGTACCCTCAGAGGTCAGAAGGTGTTAGAGTTCCTGGAATTGGAGTTACTGACAGTTGTTAGCTGCCATGTGGGTGCTGGGAACAAAACCTGAGTCCTCTGCAAGAGCAGCTGGTACTCTTAACCACTGAGCTGTCTCTCCAGCCCTCATCTGGATATTGTTACTGGCACCTTCTCTGTTTTGTTCTTAGTCTTACTCTTTAGAAATTTAGTCATCTTCCTTTCTCCCTTCTCTTTCTGTCCCTTCTCTTTTCCTTCTCTTTCCCCTTTTCTGCTCTCCCGTCTTCCTCTTCTTTTGTCTTAGTCAGTTTTCTACTGCTATAACAGAAGCTCTGGAGGCTGGGAAATCCAAGACTAAGAGGCTGCATTTGATGTGAGCAGAGTCCCACATGGGGTATCACATGACAAGACAGGAAAATCTGTTCCTCTTCTTATAAAGCTGTTCATGTTGTCATGGGCCCCTACCATTGTTCCCTTTTCTAACCCTGACTCCCTTCCAGAGGCCTACTTCTAAGTGCTCTCAACATATGACCTAGGAGCTTTAGAGGTTAAAATTTCAATACATGAAATTTGGGGGACACATTCAACCATAGCATCATCTCAGCACCAGTGAGCATTGCTGCAATCCCCTAGCTGGGTGGACCTTCTCTGTGTTCTCATTATTCCCAGTAAGTTTTGGATATATCTCAGTACACAGTACCTAATACCCTGGTCAGTGCCTGGACATAGTGACAGATATTTCACCTATGACTGATCTGGGTCAAGTTTGCAGATACATGATAGTTTCACCTCAGGCTTCTCTCCGTGTTCACTCATGCAAAATCCACTTGCCTGTCAGGCTGCCATACCCATGATGGGCTCTGTGCCCTTTCCTCATGTCCACATACACATCACAGTCAACTGTATAATGCCTCCTTCCCCTCCACTCTTAGTTTTCCTCTTGAGTCCATCATGAGCTCCTTAGACTGTTCATCTTGTATACTTTCTTGTCTCTGTAGTTTGTGTTTCAGACCTAGGGGCTAAAACAATGGCCCTCATCTTCCAACTCAGTTCTATGTGTACTTTCTGTTTCTGTTGGACAGACTTGATCAAGTCACATGTTGAATGGTGGCTGTGCACAGAGGCCTGCCCGAAGTGTCCTCTGCAGGACATGTTGCCCCGTTAATAGAGCCTCTCCTGTGCACTACCACTGTGCTCTTGTACCACTGCCCTCTGGGACTCGGCCTCTCCTGGGAGGGATCTTTCTTACATAGCATTTACTTGGTTTTCTAGCATTTCTGTTCAGTATAATTGAAAGTTACTCTTTCTCAAGGGCATTCTTGTAGGAAGTGTTCCTATCTATCGAGGGTCAGCCCTGCTTACTTACCAGGTATGTTTGATTTCAGGTGATTATGTTTTTGAAAAAAAAGGACAAGTTCATCAGCTTGGTGCTGAAGCACATGGGCACCTCAGCCCTGATGGACCTGCTGCTGCGCCTAGTCAGCTGTGTGGAGCCAGTTGGTCTCCGGCAGGAGGTCCTACATGTGAGTGCCTAACCCCTAGCACTTCACCTGAACAGTCAGCATCACCTGTTTCTGTCTGTATTTTTGTCCTTCTGCTCATGAAGAAGCAAAGAGTGCAGAGGTTCCTTCTCCCCTAATGCATGGCCTTCTGCTCTATGCAGAAGCAGTAGTGGGCTAACATCTGCCTTTTTTGCCCACTGAGGCACCTCACAGGTGCTAAGGGAAGTGTGGACTCCAAGCCCACTGTGAGGAAAGTACACACTGACTATAGTTCATTCAGAGGCCCACCACTAATTCTGGAGTGTAGATGTGTCTGTTCTGGTGACTAAGAAGTAATAGGAGCCTGGCTTCCCAGCAGAGGGTTAGCTTCTGCTCACCCTGGGCAGACTATGTTTGCACTGCGCTTGGAAGTAAATAAACAATTGTGCGTGTGTCTATTTTTTCACTCTGGGCCTCAGTTTGTCATTAAGTCATCATTCTCATTGGACATCATGGCAAAAGCCAGTAATCTCAGCACTTCAGAGGCAGAGGTAGATTGTGACTTCCAGGTCACCTTGGGCTTCATGATGAGACCTGTCTCAAAAATATGTAAAAGAATAAAATAAAATTGTGGTAGTTCTCACATTTAGGTGCATAACTCATTTCCATCTGGCTTTTATACAGTGAGTACAGTGGCACACTAGCTGAAAGTGCTTGTTGGAAGATTAAACAATGAAGCACTACACAGCTTTTTGCCTTTCACCTGTGTTACCTTGGGCAGTGCCCCATCTTTGCAAAGAAGCACAGAGGACAAAATGTACTTGTAGAGCCAGTGTGCTACCTCTGTTGTGACCTGACACCATTATGCTGAGTCCCCATTGCTCTTAATCTTGAGGTGTCAGCTTTAGCCCTTGTAGTGCTCTTACAGGGTCCTCCCATTCTTCCAGATCCTAACAAGGCCCTGATGCTAGGAAGCTGAGACTGGTCATTTTCATATCCAGTTGGGCTCCTGGGCTCCATTCAGTTTCTCCTGATTCATCTGTACCCCAGTCTTCAGAGCTGTGTCGCAGAGGCAGAGACCATGCTTTTAGGACAGTTGGAAAGTGGCCAATCTATTTAAACTCTTTGGTCCATCCCCATAGTTTAATCATTGTATCTTTTTGGTTCTTTTTGGGTCTAGACAAGCATGCCAGAGTCTCTATCCCAGGAAACCTGGGCATATGAGTTTTTGTTGCACAGAAGGACTTCCCTTCCATTTAGTTAGATATAACAGAGCTGTTGACTAGACTTTTTTTCCTTTTTTAGTGGCTTAACGAGGAGAAAATCATCCAGAAACTTGTGGAATTGATCCATCCCCATCAGGATGAAGATGTGAGTGTGATGCTCGAAAGTCCACCTTACATGAAAGCCCCCACACCTAGGCTACTGGAACACTTGCTGCTGTCTGAAAGGGGAAAGTCACTCCTTTCCTCTGATGAGGACCGTTAGATACTTTTTTTCTTTAATCAAAAGCTAATGTCTAGGTTTTTTTTTTTCCCACTGAAAATGAATATATATGTGTATATAATAAAACAGTTGTAACAAAGTTGTATTAGTTAACTATGGCTGAATAGCATACATACATATACATATATATGTGTATATTATATAATTATATATACATACATATTATATATGTATATAATAAAACAGTTGGAACAGAGCTGTATTCGTTAATAATGACTGAATAGCAAGTCAGCCTGTAACTGAGTTGTCCATAGCAAGTACCTTTTATCTCTATCAATATCAATTTCTCTGGCCATGCTCTGTTCAGGGTCTCTCACAAGGCAACAGTTATTTCAAGACGTGACTGGAAGAGGATCCACTCCCATAGTCACAAGAGGCTAGATAGTATTTAGTTCCTCAGAGGTCACTGACTCAGGTCACCCTTGGCTCTGTGCCATGTGGGCTTCTAAGTATGGCAGCAAGGATTACACTGAAGTGAGCTGGACTTACATAAAACCTCTGTAAATTCAGCTCCGAAATGATGACTCTCTCTAATGCATTCTGTTCTTTAGACTTAATGACCAGGTCTAGCCCACTTTCATGGAAATGGGCTTATTATAGGGCATGGATGTTTGGACAACTAGGAGCCTTCTATAAGATGCCGTTGAAGCATATAATGCAATCTGTAGTTATAGGAAGAAAGGCCAACTCCCACTCAGTGTCTCCTACTAAACTCTTAGTACAGACTAGGTATAATGCCAGGTGAGGGTTGGGGTTCCCTCAACCAGGTCAGTCAGTTTTCACCTAATACCAGCCGGGTATCATGGAATATAGTTTAGTTCTGACATTCTTTACCTGAAGGCAGTGTCAGATACCACAGATTAAGGGCTCAGTCCCCACGACTACCCAGTCCTGTTACCTTACATCAGTGCTTCTGACTGACCAGCTATAGATTTGAGTTTCCATCTTTCTTCTTTAGGTTCAGTTAATTTGTTGAATGGATCTCAAAACTCAGAGAAGCACTTACATTTACTGGCTTACTATAAAGAACATTATAAAGGATACAGATAAGTAGGAAGAGATACACAGGGTGAGGTATGGAAGAAGGGGGTGGAGCTTCCATGTTTTCTCTAGGTGCCACTCTGCTGGAACCTTCACATGTTCTGCTCTGCAGAAATTTCCCAAGTCTAGTCTTTCTGAGGTTTTTTTGGAAACTTCATTGCATAGGCATTATTGCTAATAGACTTGGCAAGGAAAATCCAGTAAGGTCTATCTGTTGAGATTCAAATGGTATAGTATTTCCCACTCCAGGTCATGGAGCAGGACCCCTTTGGAATGATGAGGGCATTATGATCTTCTATCAAAGTAGGTCAGACTCATGAGCCAGGAACTATGGACAAAGAACTTCCCCCACAAAAAAGTCAAAATGTCACAGGTGACAGTAGACCTTCCATTTTTAGCCATCATCATCCTCTCTGCAGTGATCACTGTTGAGAGTTTGGATTATTTTCCAATGGGGCCTTTCCTGTGCATTGCAAACATTGATACACACACATTGACTTCAGCAGTTTTAGAAACAGTATCTGACCCATATCTAACGTCTTTACTGCTGCCTGCCGTTCTATGTCTGCCCACTGGGCCTGCCAAACAGCTGGGAGAGGGCATATTGGTATTTATAAGAAAGCATAGAGGTCTCTCTGTCCAAAAGGTAGAGCCTACCATTGTGTAAGTGATATGGGGTAACTGACCTGTCCCTGGTCCTAAAGGCAGTTTTGAGGCCACAGAGCTAACCTGGCTGCCTTCTTCCCTAACTTAGCCTTATAAGTAATTCTTTGACTTCAGGCTTCCTACAGTGTGTTATGAGACTGCAAAGGTCAAGCTGTTTCTCTTAATTACTCTCATCTACATCCAGAGGACCCTTCATGTTCTCAGCAAGGCACATTTTAGTTGGGGTATAGAATCAGTATTCATATTTCCTAGGAAAGTTGAGTTCTCCGTTTTTTTCTTTAGCAGTTTACCCTGTTTTCTTTAGCTCATAGGCCTCATTCTGAATAATAACAACTAGTTATCAAATTTAAAATACAAAATAACATGGTCACATTCAGTACATTTTAGAACATGAATCAAAGGTAGGTATAGAACTTCTTTGACTTTTTCTGGCCCCATTTGTGTTTTGTATGTCTTTAAAATAAAAAAATCTAACCAGATCTACATCTTTTTTTCCTTTTCCCCATTTATTGAGATGATTATGTGATTTTTATCCTCAAATTTAAGTGTTTCCATTACATTTATTTATTTTTTAATTAAGAAAAATTTTTTTGACAAGCATGGTGGTGCATGCCTTTAATCCTAGCACTCTGGAGGCAGAGGTAGGTGGATCTCTATGAGTTTAAGGCCAGCCTTATGTACATAGTGAGTTCTAGGCCAGCTGAGGCTACAGGGAGACCCTGTCTCAAAAAAACCAAATATATATATATATATTTTTTGAGTTTTTGTGTATTTCATATTATAGTTCTTAATCAAATTCAGAACCCCTCCCTCATCCATGCCCTCACATACCCCACTGGACCTCATGCATTCTGTCATATATATTAAGTCCTATGTGATCAAGAATTTGTACTCAGATGTTCTTCAGTGCCAGTTTATCCATCAGAGTCTAGTTAGCCTAGCTAGAGATCTTAAAATCTATGTCTTGATGGACAAAGCAGATACATGATACTTTTAAATGAACCAGTTGGTCAGGAATCTTTATAGAAAACTGGTTCAGAAAAAGTCCAAATCTATTAGCAGAACTGACAGTGGCTGGTGGGTCTCCTTTGCTGAGAAAGTCTGTTCCTTTGTCTTTTCAGAGGCAGTCAAATGCTTCTCAAGCACTCTGTGACATCATCAGGCTGGGCAGAGACCAGGGAAGTCAGCTGCAGGAGGCCGTGGAACCAGATCCCCTCCTTACAGCACTGGAATCGTGAGTGCTAGTGGGTCGTGGTATGCTGGACCTCATTCTACATCATGGGCAAGACTTGGAGCCTGTTTTAAACACAGGAGATGATGCTGTCACCTCTAATTCAGAACTCCCCGGGTTTAACACCCATGGAAGGATGGCCAGTTGGATAGAGTGTCATGTGAGCTTTGGCAGTTTTGTTTTGAGCAAAGCTAGAATGAAGCTCCTCGTGACTCAGGGTGCTGTGTCTTCTGGGGAAGAAAGTATCCTTGCATTGTATGTGTGTGTCTGCTTTGCAAGAAAGTGACCTCTGCATGTGCCCAACAGGCAGGACTGTGTAGAACAGCTTCTGAAGAATATGTTTGATGGAGATCAGACGGAGAGCTGCCTGGTCAGTGGGATGCAGGTGCTGCTTGCCTTATTGGAGCCAAGGCGTGTTGGGTGAGCCTCTCCCTGGAAAAGCAGTATATGTTGCCCCTATGCCATAGGATATGGGTGCCTAGAGTAGCCAGGCCATGCTAAATTTGTTTGTTTGGGGGATAGGGTTTCCCTGTAGTTCCTACTGTTGTGGAACTCGTTATGTAGACCAGTCTGGCCTTAATGTCACAGAGATCTGCCTGCCTCTGTTTCCCAAATGCTGAGAGTAAAGGCATGTCCTACCATGCTTGGCCTTACCATGCTACGTTTTTCATTAATTTTTGGTACACAAGTTATACTGTGGATAGACACCCTGGTTGAAAGGTCTACTTTACCACTGTAGCCAAGTTCTCTTTGACCCTCACTGTCAGGCATAGAGCTCCACCCCAGCCTGAGAATACTCACTGTCACCAGTTTATAGTCTGTTAGATGCATATGGAATAGATGTGGTCCTAGGACTGCTCTGAAAAGTCTCCCCAGTGCATGAATATGTGTATATGTGTACTTGCTGCAGGGCTTCCACTCCAGCATGCAGTTACTTGCTGTTTACATGTTTATTTCCAATGCCAGGGTAGGAAACATGCTGTGTTCATCTTTGTCTCCTTAGCCCTGTGAACACAGAGACAGTGTGGAGAGTGCAGCCCACATCACTATGGGATCCACAAGGAAAGTGTGCAAGCCTAGTGGGTAGAGACTTGCTGCTCAGGGAGGATTCCCTAAGATGTCCCATATAGTCAGAAATAATTCCTGACAGGAAGGGGATCCCATTGTGAGCAAAAGCATAGGGCCAATATATGGGTGAGGACATGTGGAGCTTATTTGGAGTACCTCTGTTCTGTAGCTCAGGTGACTCAGGTTACCATACTGGCTATCCTCGGTATAGCTCTTAGAGGCTTGCTGAGGCAGGACCAGTAGAGAACCAGATCCTAACTAGGACAGGAGATATCAAGAGAAGTGAGTTTGAGTTAAAGGCTGAACTGGTTTGGAAATGTAGGTTCTTGAGACCTTTCTAGGACCCAAATAGAAATTCTCTGAGGTGTCTGAAACTTGCTTTGGGGCCCAGGCTGGTTCCTAGTTCCCAGCAGGCTACTTGCAGCTATAGCCACCTGAGCAGAAATGATCTGATGTCACCTTGTGAGCTACAGATGAGAGGCAGCAGAATGTGGAAAGTTAATAGCAGAATTTCTTGGCCCAGAAACCCAGGGATGTCCCAAAAGGAGACAGTAGAGATACTCCTGGACACTGAGCACTCAGCCTCTCCAGTGGGCCCTGAAGTTCCATCGATGGATTCAGGTTATCTGCAGCTAAGCAGGTCATCTGCAGGACATCTCTGCTCTGTTCCATCACATGCTGGGAATAATGATGCAACTCTCCCTCAAGGCAGTTGCCTTATTTCCACATGTTGGGGAAAAACTATCTTCTGATACTGGTAGCCTGTGCTTTTAAACACACACATACACACACACACTTTAAGAAATTGACTTAAGCTGTCTCTGAAACCACCAAATACATCAATATTAGTTACCTAAAAATAATCATTTTCTCTACTTGATTTCTTTAATAAGACCAGGAAGCCTAGGCCACTTCCAAAAGCCAAATTCAGCCCTACATGTGATAAAAGAAGTGATGTAAAACTTAGAAAACAGAAATAGTCAACTCTTTCTCTTTACATCTTCTTTTTTTATTGATTTATATTTATTTTATGTGTATGAGTGTTTTGTCTGCATCTATGTAAGTGTACCCATTTTGTGCAGCGGTCACGGAAGCCAGACAAGGATTGTCACATACCCTGGAACTGGAGTTACAGACAGTTGTTAGCCACCATGTGGGTGCTGGGACCCAAACTTGGGTCCTCTGCAAGAGCAGCCAGTGCTCTTAACCGCTGAGCATCTCTCCAGCCCCTCTTTACATTTCTTAAAATGTATTTAGGTTTGTTTGGGGTTTTTTGTTTGTTTGTTTTGTAATGACCTTGCTATATTTATTTTTTTATTTATTTTGAGATAAGGTCTCATTATGTAGCCCTGGCTGGCCTTGGACTTCCTGTGTAGACCAGGCTAGCCTCAAACTCATAGAGCTCCTCTAAAGCTGAGACTAAAGGCATGAACCATCACACTTGATCTTATGTGTTACTTTTATTATTGGAAAAGATATTTAAATACATGTTAGAGAAATTTTCTTGAGAAAACAAAGAAAGGGAATGGAGAAATGGCTCGGCGATGAAGAGCACTGGCTGCTCTTGCAGTGAACCCTGGTTTAGTTCCTAGCATTCACATGGTGGCTAAAACCATCAGTAACTCCAGTTTCAGGGAATGCAGCATCCTCTTCTGACCTCCATGAGTATTGCACACACGTGGTGCAGAATCTCCATACATGCAGGCAAAATACTCATATACATAAAAAATTTTTAAGTAAATAAATACATTAAAAAATAAAAAATAAATTGTTAGCTAGTTTGATTCCTGTTTCTTAGCCACAAACTGGTAGTAGACAGCAGAACATTTTCAAAATAGGAGGGAGTGGTCCTGCTGGGAGTCAAGGGGGAGGCAGGGCAGCAAGTCCTGTGCTCTTAGATTGACTCAGAAATATTTAACTAAGGGCCTTGGAAGCTCTTCTCAGCACACCAGTCACCAAATCATATGTCAAAGTCTTGAGTCATATCCCTTTTGAGATTCCTTTTGGGGAAACTGAGTAAGAGTTGTTTGTGGAGGACAATGAATGAAATGTTGACAAGGTAAGCGAGGTGTACACAGGGCACAATGCATCTGTCAAGGCCCCATCTGCTGTCCTCATCCACAGGACAGAAGGCTTGGTGGACTCCTTTTCTCAGGGACTGGAAAGGTCGTACTCTGTCAGCAGCAGCGTCCTGCAGGGCATTGAACCATGGCTGAAGAATTTCCACCAGCTCCTGCTCAACCCGCCAAAGGTAAATGGTCATGAAAGATTGTTAGGAACCTTTAGAGACATTTAGGGTAGTGTAATGTACAAGGAACGGATCCTATGATTGATTCCCTCATGAGGCAGAGAATGGAGTCATTGTGCTCTGATGTTTGTTGCCCCTCCAGACACCAACTAAAAACCACTGGGCAGATGTCAGAAAAAAGGGTGTTGCCAGCTGGAAATATCCATCTCTTCTCCATTAGGAGAGGAGAGATGTGACTATTTTACAGACTTCTCAGGTAATTAAGTCTGAGGTTACCTAGCCTCTGAAATTCAAGGGCATACCTAGCCTCAACTCTTAGGGGGCCAAGGTCCCTCTGCTCACTCAGCAGCTCAGGGTACTGCTTAGGTTAGACTGAGGTAGGTAAAGTTCACAAATGTCCTCACTGTCTACAAGGGCTTCTTCCTTTTCTCTCCAGCCTCATATTACAGCCTTCTCCCAGAATCAGCTGTCCCTTAGTACATCTACCCCTTTATTACAACTTGTTTATTGTCGGTCTCTCCCTACTAGTAAGTAAGATTTGTTGAGGCAAAGATTCTGTTTTGTTAGTCTCAAACATTTAATTTATGAAAAAGTGAACACATTATTCTGTGTGGAGTAGAGGGATAAGAAAATACCTGAATCTAATATACGGCAAGCTTGAGGCCAGTGAGATGGCTCAATGAGGAAAGCTCTTTTCACATATGCCTGATGACCTGAGTTTGATCTCTGAGACCCATATAAAGGTAGAAGGAGAGACTCAACTCTACAAAGTTATCCTCTGACCATCACACATATGCTGTGGCGTGTATGTGTACACACACACACTCCTAAAAAAAGATACTGCTACTGAGGCAAAGTGTAGCAATCTCCTTTAAGAGTATTCACTGGGCATCTCGTATCTCAGAATCCTGCAGCTGTGTACCCTCCACCAAGACAGCCTTGATCATATATCACCAGGCATCAGGGCCAAGGCTCCAGCCCATGGGACTTGCTACCTACAAATTTGTACTGTTGGTTCCGTGGTGAACTAGACATATCTCACAGGCCACAATACCAGGCTCAGATGAGACTCCCTGAGTTTCCTTGCAGCCTTCAGCCTCCCTTGTCCACTCTTTTGGTCCCAGAGAGGAGATATAGGTCCTTCATCCTATGGATCCCTTCACCTTCACTTGCAGGCACCCTCTTTGTCATACCTCATTCCCTAAAGTCAGGCACATCATGGATCAGTGACCCTGCTTGTCACAAGGCTCCAATCAGGTGGTGTCTCCTGTGTTTGCAGAAAAAAGCAATCCTGACCACTATTGGCGTGCTAGAGGAGCCCCTGGGGAATGCTCGTCTTCATGGTGCACGCCTAATGGCTGCACTGCTGCACACAAACACACCCAGCATCAACCAGGAGTTCTGCCGGCTCAACACCATGGACTTACTGCTGGTGAGTCAGTACCATGTCCAGCCCAACTTATCTAAATATGTCATGCACAATCTTCAGTTGGATATGGAGATGGGTCAGGGGGCAGCTAGACACTCAGCACATGGACAAAGACCTGCCAGAGAAAGGTGCTGATACTGAGTCCCAGGCTTAATCACAGGTCTCTGATGGGGCATACTGAGCAACAGAGGTACCCAACCTTAAGCTCACAGTAGCCTACCATCATAGGGACTTCCCTGTCAGCAGGCCGGCATACAGACCTGCTACCTCTTAAGTCAAAATTGTCCTCAGCTGGGCCTGTGGTACATGCTTTTAATCCTAGCACTTGAGAGACAGAGAAGCAGGTAGATCTCTGCATGATCAAGGCCAGCTTGGTTTCCACAACAAGTTCCAGGCCAAGCTTGGGATCCTGTCTCAAAAAAACAAAACAAAAGAAGCAAAACAAAACCAAAACCAAAACAAAGACAACAAAACAAAACCAGTGCCTGAAAGAGACGCTCCATGTCTTCTATAGGAGTCATCCTTGTAGCCCTTGTCAAAAACAGTAGGAAATATTCCTCCATCAGCAGAAGCTAGCCAGTGGCCTACAGAACACTGTTGGTTTCTGATGGCAGATGAGCTGACAGTAACAGCCTGTATTGGCTCTGAGCAGCAAATGATGCTACAGAAAGCTTAGAGCTGTTACCTTGAGCAGGAAGATGTGGGCAGGGAACGTGGTTGCCCTCTGTGGGTGCTCTTTGCTTACATAGGCCCTTCTGCTGTGCCTTGGGGCCTCTGTTCTCAAAGAGCTGGAAGCTCCCTAGTGGGTATGGCAGTGAATACCTATAATCTGAGCACTCTGGAAGTGAAGGCAGGAGGAATTCAAGGCTAGCTTGAACTGCATGAGACTTTGTCTCAATCCCTGCACCCTCCTAGCCCAAAAAGTGACTAGGTACTGCTTTGACAAATCCCAGTTTATATCAGGGATGTGTTTATAAAAGACTCACTTTCACTGGGTGTGGTGGCAAATGCCTTTAATCCCAGAACTCCTGAGGCAGAAGCAGGTGGATCTCTGAGTTCAAGGCTGCCTGATCTACATGGTGAATTCCAAGCCAGTGGGGGCTACAGGGAAACCCTATCTGAAACACAAAAAAAAGACTCATCCTTTTTTTCTCTCTAAAATAATTTTGTTCCACCTTTTCTTTTTTTCTCTCTTAATTTTATTTACTTATTTTTTATGTGGGTATATGTATGTGCTCATGTGTATGTATGTGTATTGGTGGGTACACATATGTACGTGGAGGCCAGAAATCAACCTTGGGTGTATTCTTCAACTAATCTTTATTTTATTATTGTTGTCAGTTTTGGAGGTTTTGTTTTTTGTTTTCTTTTTTGAGACAGGATCTCCCTGTAGCCACAGCTGGCCTGAACCTGTTGTGTAGACCAAGCTGACCTCTATCTCACAGAGATTGGCCTGCCTCTACCTCCATAGTGCTAGGATTCAAGGCTTATACCACCACACTTAGCTGCTTATTTTCTGAGACAAGGTGTCACTATGTAGCCTTGGCTGACCTTGAACTCCTAGAGATTCTTCTGCCTCTGTCTTCTAAGTGCTGGGATTACAAGTGTGTCACGCACTTGGCTCCACTTTTTCCCCTTTATTTTTTTGATTGATTTATTTTTACTTTATGTGTATGAGTATTTTGCCTGCATGTATGTAAGTGTACCTATATGTACAATGCCTATGGAAGCCAGAAGATGGTGTTAGATTCCCTGGAATTGGAGTTATGGATGGTTGTTAGCCACCTTATGGGTGTTAAGACCTGAACCTGAGTCCTCTGCAAAAACAGCCAGTGCTCTTAACCACTAAGACATCTCTCCAGTTCCCCAATTATAAGATTTGTTTTATTTGTATTAGTACTTTGTGTGCATATAGGTATGTGTAACTTGTGTGTACCTGGTGCCCTCAGAGGCCAGAAGAGGGCATTGAGTCCCCTGGAACTGGAGTTTCAGGTGTTATAAGCTGCCATGTGAGTGCTGGGAATAGAACCCCAGTCTTCTGCAACAGCAGCAAGTACTCTTAACTGCTGAGCTGTCTTTCCAGCCCATCCGCTTTATTTTTTGAGACAGTGTCTCACTGAACCTGGAGCTCACTGACAAGCAGGGATCCTCCTGTCTCTACCTCCTGAATGCTGGGGTTATAGGTGTGTGTTGCTGTGTCTTTTCACATGGGCACTAGGGATTGAACTCAGGTCTCTCATGTTTGTTTAGCAAGTATTTTACTAAGTCTTTTGCCCAGTGTACTTGTTTTTTTGTGTCTCTGGTATTTATGATAGAACCCAGTGCCTAGTTATGCTGCTCAGTGTTCTATTTTCATTCATTCACCCATCCATTTGTTCATTCAATGCTGGAATGGAATCCAGGGCTTTGCTTATGCTAGACAAGCACTCTACCACTGAGCTAAATGCCCAGCCATTTCTTTTAAAAACATTCTTTATATTTTTAATTACTTTATTATTTATTATGTGTGTAAATAATAAATACACACATTATTGTTATTTATTTATTATGTTTGCACATGTATAAGGGTACTCCACAGAAGTCAGGACAGTTTGCAGAATAGGTTCTCTCTTTCTGCTGTGGCGATCCTGAAGATCAAATTCAGATTGTAAGCCTTAGCAGCAAGTGCCCTTACAACTGAGCCATCTCACTGACGCATACAATATGTTTTTTAAGACAGCATCTCCCAGTAGCCCCAGCTGACCTGGAACTGTCTATGTAGACCAGACTGCCTCAATTCCACAGAGATTGCTTGCCTCTGACTCCTGTGTGCGGGGATTAGAGGGTTGCACCACCACACCCAGCCCCTATAAAATGTTTTGAAAGGAAATCATTAAGTGTTGGTGAGGATGTGGAGAAACTGGAACCCTTATACATTATTGGGGATACACTGTTGCTGGGACTGCAAAATGGTACAGCTGTTGTGGAAAAGTTTGGTGGTTTCTCAAAACACTGTCTACAGAACTGCTCTGCGATCTTGCATATCCACCTGGATGTGCATCCAAAAGACCTGAAAGGTGTCCATACAACCAAGCTCACTGCAGCACTGTTCACTGTAATCAAAAAGTGGGAGCAATACACATGTTCACCGATACACGAATAGACAGACAAATACAGCATATAATGCAACTGCATATACTACACCCCTAAAAAGAGAAAATCTCAAGTTGGAGAGATGGCTCAGCAGTGAAGAGCACTGGCTGCTCTGCACCCACGTGGTAGCAACAACCACCTGTAACTCCAGTTCCAGGAGATCCAATGCCCTCTTCTGACCTCCGTGGGCACTGCACAACACAGGTGCATGTACATACATGCAGGCAAAACACTCACACACAGTAAAAAAAAAAAAAAAGAAAAAGAAATTAGAGCCAGAGGTAGTGAATGATCATAAGAAAATAGTTTTCCAGACGGCTGGGAAATTGCTTATATGAACCAAAGCAATGGTAGCAGCAGACACAAGAGCCATGCAAGCTCAAACCAGACAAAAACCCAGCATGGAAGTGGAGAAATGGTTAAGAAGCCCCAAGCTGAAGAACTATTGGGAATTGGTGACAATGGGGAGAAGACCCTGACTCAAAAAGACCAAAAAAATTTTTAAAAAATTTTATGTGTATGAGGGTTTTGTCTGCATGTCTGTACACTATGTCCACACAGTGCCCCTCGGGCCAGAAAACGGCATCATCTTGGAATTGGAGTTAGAGACTTACAAATTGCCATGTAGGTGCTGGGAGCCAAAGCCAGGTTTTCTGCTAGAACAACCAGTGCTCTAACTGCTGAGCCACCTCTCCCACCCCTAAAGAGATCTTTTTTGGGACTAGGGGTATAGCTCAGTGGTTGAGCACTTGCTTAATATACAAAGCCCTATGCTCAACCTCGAGTGTTACAAATAGATAAATAATACATAAGCAGATATAAACAAATCAATCTAGCCTTCTTGGAGCTCTCTCAGCAGTGTTTTGTGGCTTTCAGTGCACTAGTCTTTCCCCCCCTTGGTTTGCTCTTCAGGACTTCACTTCGGATATTATCATACATTAAATTGTATTCTTGGTTAACTTTTCAGGTTGTTCACTGCTCCTGAATCGGAATACAGTAATCTGTGTTGACTTTGTATTCTGTAACAGGTGAATTTGTTTATTGTCTCTTATAAGATCATACCACCTGGGAGCAGGGATAATCTCACTCCAGTTTGGAACCCTGTTATTCTCTGTTGCCTGATTACTCTGGTGAGGACTTTAGTCTACAGTCAGTAGCAGAAGATGGCCTAGTCTTATTCCTGATCCTGGAACTTCTCAGTTTTGCACCATTGAGTGTGCTGTTAGGTGTGAACTTTGTGCAGCTAATCTGTCATGTTGAAGAGGTTTCCTTCTATTCCTAGTTTCTTAAGCTCTTCAAAATTAAGACTTGAATTTTATCAAATACTTTTTCTTTATGAGTTCAGATACTTATCTAATTTTTATCTTTCTCTCAGTGTTATGTTGATTGATTTCATATCTTTAAACACTTGTATTCTGGGACTAAATCCCACTTTATCACGGTGAATGCCTCTTTGTTGTTCTTCTATGTGTATGGTTGCACATGTGCCACAGGCTGTGTGTGTGTGTGTGTGTGTGTGTGTGTGTGTGTGTGTGTGTGTTTAAGGACAGCTTTTGTGAGTCTGTTCTTACCTTTCACTGAATGGGTCCCAAGGATCAAACTCAGGTTCCTAGGCTTGGTGGCAGGTTCCTTTCCCTACTAAGCCATCTCATCAGCCCCATGAATGATTCTTCTAAGGTGACATTGTATTCAGTCGGCCAGCATTTTGCATCAGTATTTATGAGGACTACTGTGTCTTTCTTGTCATGTCCTTGTCTTGGTTTACTATTGGGTTGATGCTGGTTTCATGGAGTTAATTAGGAAGCTCCTTCCTCCTCAGCTTTTAGAAGAATTTAAGAAGGATATGAGTTAGTTCTTTTTTTACATGTTTAGTAGAATTCACCAGTTAAGCCTATGTTCTGACTTTTCTTTGTTGAAAGATAGGTCTGATTCCATATCACAAATGAGGTAACACAGTTAGACTATTCCAAGGTGGCTTAAGGTCACATAGGCAAAAAGTAAAGCTGAGGTCTAAGATTGTCTTTTTTTTTGATTTTTGAGACAGGGTCTCACTATATAACTCTGGGTGGCCTTGAACTCACTGTGTAGACTAGGTTAACCTTGAACTCACAGAGATCTGCCTGCCCCTACCTTCACCTCCCCAGTGTTTGGAGTAAAGGCATGCCCACCACACCTGGCCTGGGATTGTGTTTCTTCTGGATGAGAAGTATGTCAAGTGGACATTTCTGTTTTTCCAAAATCTTTGATGTAAAGGAGGGATCCAGGAGAGATGGTTCAGCAGTTAAGAGCATTGGCTGCTCTTGCAGAGGACCAGGATTTGGTTCCCAGCAACCACATGGTATCTGACAGTCATCCCTAACTCCAGTTCCAGGGAACTCAGCGTCCTCTTCAGGCCTCCACAGGCATTGGATGACATGGGTTCACTTAAGTACATGCAAGCAGTACACTCATACACATGAAATAAAAATAATAAAATACATTTTTTAAAAAAGGAGGGACCCAAATTCTTATCCCATCTCCACTCAGCACATACCTGTTTGCATAGCAAAGGATCTGGGACTGTAGGCTACCGTGGTTCTGTCTATATGAGATGGCAGTAATGGACGAGGATTCAGAGTTTCCGGGGTTGTGCCTCTTCTCTTCCCACTCTTATTTTGTAGGAGACAGGTTACCAGGGGCAGGCACACCTGTCCCCTAGGGGAGGCCCAAGACAGTTCCTTGTCCAGGCTTTGGCTCTCTCAGGGATGTCTGGAACACCCTAGCTCATGTTCAGGGGAAGAAGATGCATGTCTCTCCTCCTGGGTAGAGTCCAAGTTTAGCATTCTTCTGGTCACTCACTGGATAGAGACAAAAATCATGAAGGAAATTTTTTAATCCTTAGAACTGAAAAATAATAAAAAGTACTACTTAGCAAAATGTATAGTAGATGTTACAGAAAAATATATGTCTTTTAAAGATATAGAAAAGAAAAATACCAAAATTTAGTTTAAATTATTTGGGTAACAGCAGAAGTCAGTGAGATACAATATATGGCAGCAAGCTGAGGATGAAGAACAAGGTAGTTCCTCACAAGCCTCTTAAGAGAGAAATGGGCCTCAGGAAGCATATAACACACCTGTGACATTAGGAGGTGGAGTTCGAGTGATTCCCCTTCACCTCTGTAGTTTAGCTGCTAAGAGACCCATCTAAGGACCCTCTTCTGCCCTTTGTTTACTCAGGACTTGTTTTTTAAATACACCTGGAATAACTTTTTGCACTTCCAAGTGGAACTCTGCATAGCTGCTATTCTCTCCCATGCTGCCCGGGAGGAGCAGGCAGAAGCTAGTGGATCTGATGGCAAAGTGGAGCCTCTACAGGGAAGTGGAGATGGGAATGGGAAGCTGGAGACCCCTCAGCCCATCGCCAGCCTTTCTGAGAACACCATGGTGACCCACGTAAGTCCAGGCCAGAATCTTGGTTGTCACTGCTGGCTGAGCCAGAGCCAGACCATGTGGAGTTGTGCCATATGCAGCCATCACTGCACAGACCCTGTGTGTTACCCCCTAACCCTCATGTAGGTCAGAGGTCCTACTGTCTTTGACTTACAAAGACACAAAATCATGAAGATACATCCAGATTTGACGGGATCACAGAGCTGGTGACAGAAAAGGCAAGGGCAGCCAGAGGGAAGGCAGCATTTGCAAAGTTGATCTTGTGGTTGTGGGTTGTAGCTCTAAGTAGGATAAGCACTGTTTTCATAGGGCTGTGCTCAGTAGCAGCCTTCTGCTTGTTCAAGACACTGGTATAACTGAACAAAAAAGAAAATGCAAGTGTTAAGGCTTCATGAAACAGCTTTCTGAAACCGTGTACCTCTAAGAGCCAGGTGCCTCAGCCCTCTGTGTGGCCCCCTCCTTATTCTCCATGGGATGACCATACCACTGTCACCCCATTCCTTCCCCTGTGTGGGTAAGAGCCTTGGGTCAGAGTCTGTAACTCAGCTGCTTTTTATCATCAGCATCTAAAGCTGTCTGTGGTAGAGAGCAGCCCTAATGAATGTTTGCCAGGGAAAGAAAGACAAGAACAACTTGGAATCAGAAAGAGGTACCCTAAACTAAGACCCATTGTGACCAGCTTCTGAGAAGTGATAGGGGCAGGGATATTTTGGACCACAATGTTGGGCTGCTAAGAGGGCAGAAGTTTGGGAAAGGGTTCCTGTGTCTCTAGTCATAGAAAGTAGGGCTTGAGTAGATCTAGAAGGTCTCAGTTCTGCTTGCTGTGGGAGGGTGTCCTGGGAACCTTGTGTGTTCAAGCCTGGAAGGAACTAATACTGAATAAGAAGCATCCAGTTTGTCCCACAGTTGATGGCTCAGTAGAACAGTTTCAGTGAGGAGAGCATATGGTAGGGAGGGCACTGTTCAGGGGCCATGCGGACCAATGGGACTCCCAGACAGACAGTGAGAGTGAAGCTGTGTGGTGGGGCCTGGAGCAAATATCCAAAGTGGCAGAAAACAGCCCATGTCAGGGAAAGAAAATGCTGAGGACCCTAGCTGTATCTTCTGGATACTGAGGGAGTTGGTGAGAGAGTAGCCATTGGAATGGGTACAGGTACACAGTAAGGGAGGCTAGCAGGACACAGGGAGTGTCCTTTACTATATTAGTCTTTATTCTCAGGACATTCAGTAACATGAGACTTAAGGCCCTTGGGCAAAGGGTTGGTAGGGACCAGAAATTGATGAGGTTGTCAGCCACATGGTCTTCAGTGCTGATTGGTTGGCTCACTGCCTGCAGTGTCTAGGAGGCAGTGTGCAGGCCTGTAGGCCCACATTCACACTCCCTGCCCCTCTCCCAGCTGTTCCAGAAGTGCTGCTTGGTACAGAGGATACTGGAGGCCTGGGAAGCCAACGACCACACACAGTAAGAGCTCTGGGGACCCTCCTGCCCAGCTGGAGATGCAGAGATGCATTTTACCAGGGTATTGGGAACACTGCAGAACTCCAGGGCCAATATCAGGTGTCAGGAGTATATGACATGGACCTGTGTGCCTGGGGCTAGTCTAGAAGGGATATTGCTACTACCTAAACAGCTTTAAAGGCTGCCCAGGAAGGAGACTCCAGTGAGATAGAAGATACACATGCAGTGATGGAAGGGTAGTCTTCATAGTGGGTGGATAAGTGGCCTCTTCCTTACCAGTAGCCCGCAGGGTCTCTGCCCAATCTGTCATGCTTGGACTTTGTGAACTTGTGATCTCACAACACTTAAAATAATGCATAGCAGATGCTCTACATCACTGTCCTAGAGGTGAGGCTGCTGATTAGGAACTGTGTGGTTTTAGGCTGTTGCTCTAGTGATGACCTTAGAGTGTCATCCACAGAGTAGGCAAAAGCTGGAGACGAGCTTACGAAAGTCTGTTGCTTGACCCTCCCAGCAAGAAATTGGGTAAGTCCTGGACTGAGTGGCCACCTGATGGTTCATTTGCTTTCAGGGCAGCAGGTGGTATGAGGCGTGGGAACATGGGCCACCTCACACGTATCGCCAATGCAGTGGTACAGAATCTGGAACGTGGCCCTGTGCAGACCCACATCAGTGAGGTCATCCGAGGTGAGCCCACTTCTCTTCTCTCCCTCCTCCCTCTGCTCCTCAGCAGTGGTAACTGCATGGAATAAACCATGCAGCCTCCTTTGGCATCTTCTCAGGTAGACTGGGCATCCTCTCTGGGCCAGATACCTGTAGAGTGCAGGAGACTCAGCCTTCCAAGGTAATTTGTGATTTCAGTGCTGGTGCTTAGAAGCCAGGAACATTGCCAGACTCTCTTGTGCTCATGGGTATCCCAGAGCCCTGCCTGTACTGTCAGTGCTGGCCCACCTTCCTGTTTTGCTTTGAACTCAGGCTTTAGGAATTTTCCTAAGATCCATCTCAGGACAGAAGCCTGAGCCTTGTAGGTTGGACAGTTCCATTCTGGGCTAATGCTCACTTCTCTGGGTCTCCTCATGCACAGCTCTCAAATGAGGCTTCCTGATTCTCTCATGTCCTAAGCACAGTCTAGCTCTATGTCCATAGCCTCATCCATATGCCATATACTCTGTCCTGGACAAGGTTGGAGATTGTCAACAAGCCTGAATAGGGTATACTCAGATCCCTTGAAGCCTGATAGACAGTCAGGTAACCTCAAAGATGTCCAGGAAGTAGTTTGTATATAGATTTGTGACAGCTCTTGCTCAGCACTGTGTTTGGTGGTGGGGGTGAGTTAAGGAACCTGGCTTTCTTGGGAAGGGGAGAAGATAGTTTCACTGTGCTGAAGTTGACTAAGGGTCCTGTCTGGCACCAGGTCTGGACCTTGTCACAGAGGTCAATAAGGGAGTTGTGTAGAGCATTTGTGGCTGAGGAGGAATAAGCCACAGCCCCACTTGATTGACCCCATGGTCCCCTTCTGTAGTATTTCCCCAGTAAGTACAGGATAAGGAAACTCCAGGTGGCACTCCACATGATAAGAGGAATTTCCGTCTCTGTAGCACATCTCAGGCCATTTACCTGTCCACCTTCTGCTTGGTTATGTATACTTTAGTAGCCTCTGGTGAAGTTGAACTTGCTAGTTTGTCATCACATATGATGGGGGTGGGAGGGCAGGGTGGACCAATGAGCAAGCTAAAGTGGTCCTCTTGCCACTAGAAGGTAAAAACAAATAGCTTGAAGTTCAGCATGAGGAAGTTTAGGGAGGTGAAGTGTGAACAGGAAGGTCTTGTTTCTAGATCAGGCACAGACTGGAGTTTGCCAAACTCAGGCCTGTGAGGTATGCAGGGAGAAGGTGGCTGTTTCCTTAGATCCTTAGGGCATATGTATCTCCAGCAGGTAGATTTAGGACTGTTATGCCCCCGGGTCTCTATAGAAACAGGAAAATGCTCATTGCCCTACTTAGAGCACCTGCCCTCCATCTTTACCGCCCAGCTACCCTCCCTGAAGTTGCTACTTTGAGCCTTCAGTGGACTGTGACAGAAACAACTCTTGTTCCCCCTGGAGCAGCCTGAACCTGCTAGGGCTCCTGAGTGCCCTGCTAATCTGAATAGCTCCCAGGGACTCACTGGGCCCTACTTCCCTTGTAGGGCTCCCTGCAGATTGCCGTGGGCGCTGGGAGAGCTTTGTGGAAGAGACACTGATGGAGACCAACCGCAGGAACACAGTGGACCTGGTGAGGACACTAGGGCTGGAACCACAGCATAGCTGCAGCTGAGATCACTGAGAGGCCCACATATCCCTCACCCTGTAGCACAGGCCAAGAAAAGCACAAGGCTAGTAGTATAGCTGGGCATTTGGTCTGGTCTCTGACCTACAGTCCATAAGAAAACCCCTGCTGTGTGACATCAGAGCTGGCTTCCTGAGAATTTCTATGCAAAGCCAGTGTTAATTCCTTGATTTCCTCCCCTTCACAGCAGGAACTGTACCTTCTCTGTGAAGGATTCCTTATACCTGGGACTCAGGGTATTCCCCTGGACCTGGGAGGTTGGGTTATCACTTGGCATCACCTGGCATCTCCTTACAGTAAACTGCACAGGCCCACAAGTGCTAAGGGCTTGGTGGGGTGGCGGGACCTAGGCTGAGCTGGGTGGAGTCTGGGGCTCGGGCTGGGCTGGGCTGGGCAGGTCTGGCTGGCTCACAAGCCTACTCCATCTGGCCTGTGTTTTAGGTGAGCACTCACCACCTTCACTCCTCAAGTGAGGACGAGGACATTGAGGGTGCTTTCCCTAACGAGCTGTCCCTTCAGCAGGTGAGGGTATGGCCGGCACTCTGCAACCCTGCCGGGCCCTTCCCGAGCCTGTGCCCTCGGTAGTGCTTAGTCCCCCATGGCACTGCATAACAAAGGGAAGAAATGGATTATCCCCAAGGACATGTGGGGGAGAGGGAGGTCTGGGGAAGACCCCGCAAAGTCACATCACCTTGGTGAGACTCCTGGGTACACTGAGCTTGAAATATAGAGTAGGGAGGTGCTCTTCTGTACATAACTGCTCAATTGCTCTGAACATGCAGTCTATGGGAGAATTCCCTGCCTGCTTTGCCAGAGGCTACTGAGCTCTAGAGCTCTGGGTTCCAAGGAGCAGCCTCCAGTGCTATAGCCTGTTCCATGATGGAATCCCCTCCTCCCAGGCCTTCTCTGAGTACCAGATCCAGCAGATGACAGCCAACTTTGTGGATCAGTTTGGCTTCAATGATGAGGAGTTTGCAGACCAGGATGACAACATCAAGTAAGTCCAGACATCTTGCTGATTAGGGCTCTGTGCAAGGGATTCCTCTTCCCTGAACTGCATACCATGGGAAGGCCCCCTGTGATCTTGCCAGGAATGAGGTCCAATGTCCCTAAGGAGATAGAAAATGTCCCACTCACTGCCTAAGGATACCCAGGCCCACTAGGCCAGAGGAAGTACTGAGGGACCTTATTCTTGCAGTGCCCCGTTTGACCGGATCGCAGAGATCAACTTCAACATTGAAGCCGATGAGGACAGTGTGAGTGACTGGGGGCTGCTGCTGTGTTACAAGGCATGGTGTCGTCTTACTCCACTTGCCCAGAGAGCTCAGAGAGCTCAGACTATACCCACAACTTGGTCCTTTGTCTCAGATGATGGGGCCACCGGAGCCCTAGCCAGTGGATGCATGTGTGTGAGGACTGGGAGGCATTCCTCCATGGGAGCTGGGAGCAGAGCTAACTACCTTGCCTCCTCCCATTCTGCTCTTCTGGGAGCTAAGCCCCTCGGAGAGCCATGTGGGGACAAAGGCTTTCTCAGAAATCAGCTCCTCGTTCTGTCTTGCAGCCCAGTGCAGCTCTGTTTGAAGCCTGCTGCAGCGACCGAATCCAACCCTTTGATGATGATGAGGAGGACATCTGGGAGGATGAGGAGACTCGCTGCACCACCCGGGTGATAGCCAGAGCTAGGTGAGGAGTTCACCATTCCTCCTACAGTCTCTCCCAAGAGGGAGCAGACACAAGAGTAAGCTCCTCTCACAGTGCTTGGGCACCCAGAGAAGCAGTGCCCCTTCCTGCAGACACCAGAGCAAAAGCTGAGACACCCTGTACCCATCCCTAACCCCAAGCTCTGAGCCATCACTGGCTCTCCAAACCCAGGCCCACCAGGCATCTAACTACATTTGTATCTCCCTAGGTTTGGAGCCCCTCATGTCTCAGAAAATTACTCAAAGAATGGCCTGGAGCACAATGGCCAGGATAGGAAGGCTGGCTCAGCAGTAACTAGAAATGTGCCTGGATTGGCCACCCCTCCAACTCTTGCACAAAAAGAAGGTCCTCACTCAGAGAGTGACTCAGAAGGTAGTACTGGGGACCCAGCAGAGAACTTGGGTGTTGGGAATGTGGTGTCCTGACTTGTATGTCTTGGAAACTTCCTTTAGAACCGCTGTCTCCTCAGCTGCCCATGGCCTGCTTTCCCATCTGTGCATGACTTCATTAGGTCCAAATGTCATAGGTGGGCTTCTGCTCTGCACTGAATCAACAGCAGGGTGTTCTACTCTTGCTTTCTTTTGTTGAGGCATCTGTATCTGCACAGCTGGTATCCACCCAGTCTGTTGGGGAAGGCATATCCCCATGTAATCTGGATGCTATGTGTGTTCAATCCTCAGACATGCCCAGTGGCACCATCCACCTCACATACTACCTCTCAAGAGACCCCTTATGTTGCTTCTGCTCTCATGGTAGTACTGAGATGCTCAGGACATGGGCAAGAAGGCATTTTCCTGTTGACAGCTACCAACACCTTAGCTGACAAGACCAAGAGCTGCAAGGCCAAAGAGGAGGCAGAGTTCCCTCTTTGACCTGGGTTGGGACAGATGGAATAGCATCAGTTCTGTACCATAAGCCCTACTGAGGCTAGATGGGCCCCACAGGTCCATTTTAAGCACCATATCTGCAGACACTGATGTCCCCCCTGTAACAGTTGATAGTTTATCGGGACCATTAAGGCCCTCTTCCCCGAAGTATTCTGGAGTCTGAGGCCATATTATCCTCTGGTGGGGACCCCCTGCAAAGTACTAACTGGGGAGTTCTGCCAGCTCTGACACTCCAAGCAGGGTGGACTCCTCTGAGGTCTCCTAAGAGGCGCATCCTTGTGTTCCTGCTAAGCTTTGTGGAGCCTCCCACTCATCTCCATGCGAGTGCTGCTTCTCCCTTGTCAGTGCTACCCTACATCTCCCCACTCTTAACTACTCTTATCTCCCCAGCAGGTGCTGCATGGACAGCGGTATTTGATGAACCAGTGAACCAGATGTCTGCAGCCACAGGAGCTGCCAGGGATGTGGGTTCTAGTGTATGGACAACTAGCCCCTCAGCTCCAGAGGAGAAAGGCTGGGCCAAATTCACTGACTTCCAGCCTTTCTGCTGGTAACAAACATCAGCGTGTAGAGCTATGCCAAGAACTGCCTGTTGGGGGGCTCAGGACCAGTGTTGCCCTATAGGCTCAGTTTGTCCTCATCCTCATTTGTAGCTCCGAGTCAGGGCCCCGGTGCAGCTCTCCCGTGGACATGGACCGCAGCCATGCCGAGGGTGGCCAGAGTGCAGGCCCAGAGAAAGCCTGTGAGTAGCAGCAGCTCAAATTACACCCCAGGCTCCTACAGAGGGACCTGGCTTCACCCAGTTCCCAAGCCTGGATATGCCAACATCCCTTGGGACAGTAGGAAGTGGTCAAGGATCTAGCTATGACCTTGACCATGTATTTGTAGTATTGGGACTTATATACACTTGTGGGATTGGAGTTGCCATGTATAAATTGAGGTCCCCAGCCTTGGGAGTCCAGGGCCGGCAGCATTGGCCATTAGGCTGCCCCAGAAGCAGGACTAACCAGGCTGCATGGCTCAGGTCTGCACTCTGCCACCCACTAGCAGCCTTAAGTCCCACCGTGAAATATCTGGATGGGTCAGTGGCATGGGGCCTGGTCAAAAAGTCCTTGGTCTCCATCTCCCACTCCCCAGTAAGTCAGCGGAACTCTGAGACCAAGTCAGAGAACAGGCAGAGTAAGTGTGCCTTCCACGCAGGAGGCTGGGCCTCAAGTGCCTTCCCTGAGCATCAGCTTCCTCCTCTGTGAACATACATCCTGTCTTGTGGATGGGGGTGGATAGTCCACATGAAGGGCACATAATAGTTCATGTGATTTCTATGCACATGCAGATGCTCATATACCACTCAGGAGGCCAACATGAGCTCTTTCTGCCTCATGTGTTTCACACTGGCAAATAACAGGTTTGGAGGCTTTGAGGCCAAGGTGGCTGTTCTCTCTGGCCCCTCTGCCCTCATATAGGGTTTCTTGTTTCACAGTGGGTCCTACCTCACCCTGTGCCTGGAACGTGTGTGTCACTAGGAAAGCCCCACTGGTGGCCTCTGACAGCAGCTCCTCTGGGGGATCTGACAGCGAGGATGACGAGAAGGCAGCTGGTGCTGTGGAAGCTGTGAGCACAGGTCATGGTGGAGAGGCCTCCCGTATATCCAGGACAGAGGCTGCTGTTGGCAGGTGTGCAGGGAATGCCAAGTTTGCCTGAGGTCCCAGTGAACAGTGTAGCTTCTGGGCAAAGGGCCATCAGCCTCTGGCTTCATAACAAGGCTTAGCTGCCAGATCTCATTTCCCCTGGGAGCAAGCAGAAGCCAGGTCACAACCCCTCGCTGCTGCCCCTATGGCTACATGATCTGTAGAGGCTGTTTCTAAAGATAATGCCTATTCCCTGGATGGGAAGGCATGGGGCTTCTTTGATAATAGCATGAGTTTTCTGTTTTAAGTAGTTTTGGATGAGAAGACAGGACCTAGATGTCCCAGGAGCTCCCCCAGGGACTTGGGAGGGCAGCCTCCACCACAGACTGATTACAGAGAACAGTTGATACTTAGCTGGGACTGAAAAAGCCTCCTTGCTATCTAGGGTTATCCAGGATGGTGAAGGAAAAACCTGGCCTTTAACTTGCTATAGGGCAAGTTTCTGTCTTTGGAGCTCCCCAGACCTCTTCTGCTACTCCTTTTATGGTAGGGCATGTACAGGTTCCACTCAGGTACCCTGTATACTCATAGTAGGACAAAGCACATCTTAGGCTTGGGCCTGAAGTGCCTGAGCCCTGGCTGAGAGGTGGAAGCAGCTTGCAGGTGAACGGGACAAAGCTCCCTTGAGATGTCTTAAGGCAGGAGAGAAGGATCTCAGGTTCTCTCTGCAAAGAGGCCAGATCCCCCAGCAAACCACAGGAGGGCATGGATTTCTTTCTTGAACATAATGCATGTTTCTGTTATGAGTGGTCAAGATGAAAAGATAGGACCAAGATGCCCCAAGAGCTCCCCCAGGGGGAGCTCCAAAGAAGTAGGTCCCTGGGGCCCATTAGTGTGCTGACATCACTCCTGGCCTTCAGGGGCTGGAGAGTAGGTGTTAAAATACCTAAGGAATTTCCTGCTGGTACAGGATACTGAAAGTGGGTTGGTGTACAAAGGCTCTGAGGCAGGCCCTCTTGGTAAGTTCAGAGTACAGTTTAAGTCCCGGGGCTTGACCCCACTAGGAAAAAAAAAGTGCTAGTTTCACAAGGCCCTTGACCTTAGCCCCATGTCTTTACATCTACTCTAACAGAATGCCACCTGTGGGCTCCCAAGTTTTGTTGCTATCTACACCTGTTCCAAGGTTGAGAAGGGCCTGACAGGTGGGTACCAGCCAGTCTGCCCAGGAACATGCAGTCAGGCCCTGGGTACCATCTACCCTGCCAATGCCTGTTCCTCCCCCACAAGCATGGTAAGCCCCATCTACCATATATGGTTCTACCAGTCCTCAGAGATGTTGGGGCTAAGTGGTTCCCTCAGCCAAGCTGGGAGCTCAGCCTCAGCTAGATCCATTGTTGGTACAGTTCCAGTTTTATCTTCTGTTCCCACAGCTCACTCTCTGGCTCAGTACATGTCCCAGGCTTACTGAGCTCCTGGGCCTGTGTTCCAGGGACTCTAGGCAAGACATAGCCTCTCAAGCCAGCCACTCCATGCTCCAGGGAATTGTAACAAAGCACAGAAAGAGGGGAGGGTGTCTCTGATGCTGATGTGATCAAATTAATGAAAGGACAACCTAGCCTGGAGCTCCTTGGGTTGAAAGAACACAGGCCTTCTAAGAGCCCAAGATGGCCTCTCTAGCTCACACCTCTCTTGCCTCCACCTCTCCAGAGATCAAATTAGAGGTACGCTACCATGCCTAGCTAATTGTCTTAAAAGTTTAGCACCTCTGAAATTTTTGAAGTCTTTATCTTCTTTCCCTCAAAGTTTCCTAGAAAAGTGCTTAACTCTGTTGTAAAGCAAGCTCCTTTTTCCAGGTCTATCCAGAAAAACTTGATAGTGGTACCATTGCAAGGTCCCAGCCAGCCTTTAGGAAAAACACTAGCCTTCCTTCACCTACCTGAGCATCCCTCCCTGGGCCAGAACCTTGATATCTTTGCAGGCCAGAGGACCAGTCTGCTACTGGTGGCTAGGGTAGGCTGACCTTGGGTATGAAGGCCCTCAAATACCTAGTTCCAGCTACCTTGAGGTGGCTCCCTTATCACCATGCACAGGTGCCAGGGTTAAGTGAAGCTGACCTCAAGCAGAAACTCTGGGGCCTTCAGGAAATGAGGCACTTCATAACTGTTAGGATTTGAGCGCTACTTGGGAGACTGAGATCATGGCATGCTTGGAACTCAGGCTACCGAACCACTTGGTTGACTGTAGCACCTGTGCTGCCTCCAGAGGGCAGGAGCAGGAAAGAACTATGTGTACTGCTCCCAGGCTTTTGCTGGATCAAGTCACCTTCCTGGTTATTGGGTACATGAAGTTGGGCAGCATTGAGGGTGGGGCACCCCTAACTGGAACCCATCTGCCACACAGGGCTGAGTGTACTGACAGCATCATGCCGGCTCCTGCCTGCCCTGCATCTTCAGAAGTGACTCCTGCTGTGGCCACCCCAGCACCAAGCAAAGTAGGCCCTCCCATAGCGACCACAGCCGTCTCCTCTACAGCGGCTCTTGCAGTCCCCCCAGGGCCCATCATGACAGTTACCACAGCAGCCCCAGCTCTAGTTGCTACTTTGGGGACAATGACAAAGGATAGGTAAGTAGGTTGACCGAAGAGTACAAGGTGGGACTGGGTGTGACTCAGAGGCTCAAATGCCACCAATGTCACCCCACCCCATCCTACCCCACCCCACCCTGGTGTTTATGCAGGAAGACAGAGACCCCACCAGAAGGAGCTGCCTTAAATGGTCCTGTGTAACGCTGCTGCCACCCAGCTATTATGGCCCACCCTGGGCAGGCTGCCTCCTTAATCAAGAAAACTACCTGGTGATGCAATTTTTTTTTTTTTAATTTAACTTTAAAATAAATGCTGCATTTGGTAAAGCTGGGAGTTGGAACCAGTTGGACAACCCCAGCTTGCGTCTCTCCCTCCTGACCAAGTTACTCGGGCCCACTGGAAGATAGGATGCACTTGGCCACCCCCAAGTTCAGGCCCTGGCATGGTAATAAAGTCCTGGACATGTAGCCTCCACCTCCAGGTATTGGGGAAAAGGGTGGGCGGACAAAATCCTGAGGTGCCAACAAAGACCTGATGAGCACGGTGTAGATCTCTGGAGAGGCTATGGTTTCACCTATATTTTGTATAGCATGCAAGAAAAGCCGTTTTTTGCACTTTGTACTCAGCTACAGTACAGGGTCTCCCTTGTATCAGAGGTAATAGGCCTGAGTGGGGTCCCCCACATAAATGCATGGGGGTGAGGCACTAGTTTGGCCATAAAGGTCAAACCCCAGGTCTAGCTACCCAGTGGCCCTGGGAGTGGGCAGTGAATCAGGCTGCAAATTTCGACTGCCTTAAAAAAAAAAAAAAAAAGGCCCTCTGGGCCTGGTGGAGCTGTCTCTGTGCACAGGACAGGCTGGCACACTTGGGTAGGTGATTAATGATGCCTGGCAGGAGCCAACCCTGGCATGTAGGCGTGGGCAGAAGCAGACCACTGGGAAGCTCAGATAGGGCAGGCCCATGTTGTCCCGGAAGAGTCTGAAGGTTTATGCTACGTCCTTTTTTAATGTTCTGACCATCTGACAGGGCACCCAACCCCCAATAAAAGTATCATTCTTACTGAAAAACTGTGTATTGTTAAGTGCAGACACTGAGTTCCCAGTCTGTTTGGGCACAGGTATTTACTCCAGCATCTTTGCTAACCCCAGGTCCATTTACAGCAGGGTGTCTCGTTGGAACAGAAATGAAAAGCTCCACCTGAAGAACAGGTGGGGCCGATGACATACTCCCTTTTTGTGCAGCACCCACCCCTCCCCCAAAGCTCAGTCAATCCTGGGTTGTATGTAACAAGTGCATCCCCCCTGGAAGTCTGGTGGCCTCAACCTCCCACCACAAGAGGATAACAGCTCTGCCATCTGCATTGGACTGTTTATTTGGCCTGCTGCTCACCCTCCACCCAAGAGGGCCAGGCTGGACCCAGATCAGTAGCTAACCTTCAACAGCAACAGCCACCCTAGGGCACTGCACTAGCCTCTACAGCACCCACACCTCTCTGCCTACCTCTTGAGCCACCCAGGTTGCAATTACACAAGCAATAAAGCTCACAGTCCATTCCTGGTGGGATCCCAAGGCAAGTGGGAAAGATCAGTGACATGCCCACCAACAGAAATCACCTCAATGACCTCAGATGGGGTAACTAGGGACCTCCAAGGTGACCCTCCCAGGGGAGGGATAGGAGTGGTTAACCATATACAGCAGAAGACCCAAGAATGGGAACTCAAAAGATTCCTGCCCCTCACTTTGCCACATTTCCCATTTCCAGCTGCCTTGAGGATCTTCCTTCTTTAGAGCCCACATTCCTTTGTATCCAGGGTGTGGACCTTCGGCCTTTGGCCTTAGAACAGTTTCTCCAAGGGCTCTAAGTGTGTGTGGTCTGTTTGTCTAACATACACATAGACCTTAGAGCCTTCTTGATACCAACTGCTGCTTCAGGGCTATTTGGGTAGGGAGCAGGGGGCCTTCTGCTTTGGTTATGTCAGCCAGAGGGCCACTCCTAAGACTATGGAAACTGGATGGTCATGCACCAAGAAAGGGTAAGGTGGAAATCCCCTTCCTACAACAAAGCTCCTCCCATGGCCACAGAAGCTTGGAAGAGTAGGCTCAGGCTCCAGAAAAGGCATAGGAGAAAAATATCAACCCTCTGCTCACTTAATAGAACCTAAGAATGAGACAAAGGAAACCCTCTGGGCAGACCATCGATACACAGGACTACAGAATAAGCTAGGTACGTGGCTGATGAAGGCACAGGAGCATGTCGTTAGTTATCTCTTTATATAGACTCTGGTTCTAGAAACAGCTTACCACAGCCAGCCGGCCAGGGCCAGCACACTGATGGGCTGGGTGGGGTGGACTATTTACAAGCCCAATGCAGGGCTGTACCATGGCCATTTCCCTGAACGGCTCAGCCATGACACCACAATAAGTTAGAGCCGGCCAGGTGGGGAAGGGTGGGGGCTGTACACACAAGTGCTGGGGGCTCAGGGCCTCAAATACTGTCGAGGGCCGGGGCTGTAAACATGGCCGGGGCGGCCCTGCCCACCCCTAGTGGTCTGTAACGACTGGAAGCAGAGCAGCCCGGGCAGGGCCGGGGGGATCAGGCATCCGACAGGCAGCTCTGGATCCGGTCCACCCACTGCTGGGCTGAGGGCACATCCTGGGCACAGAAGTTGTAAACTCGACGCGTTGTCTTCACCTAGGAAGAGCAGGTTATGGATTCCATCCATAGCTTCTACAACTAATTGCAAGCCCCCTTTCCCTAGTCTGCCCCATCCCCTGACAGAGGCTCACATCAAAGAAGGCCTTCTCATCCACAGTTTTAGGGGCACCCATGGTGGGTGTGCCAGCTGCCACAGCCTCCACTTCTGCCAGGTCGATGACACCCTTGCATTCCGTGTCCACGCGGTGGTCATAATAACGCAGCTGGGGTAGCAAAAAGGCACAGAGTTAAGGCAGCCCTAGCACCCTATTTCCTCATTGCTGCCACTTATCACTCACCTGGTGCTTGGTCTTGTCTAAGACGAACCAACGGGCCTTCCAGGGCTTCATGAAAGCCCCTTTCTTGTATAGGGTGCCCTCATAGGACCTGCATTTACATCAGAATCAGGGCCAGGTTAGCTGTCAGGAAAGGAACCAGCTCCAGAAATGAGATGAAGGATCTCCATCACCCCCGTGGAAAAGGCACAGGGTTCTAAACACCAGAGCTTAGGGGTCTTTGGGAGGCAGAGCCACATGAGCCAGACCCCCAAAGAGGAGGAGGAACATGGTAAAATGGCCCCTCCAGGCTTAGAGTGGGAAGGATACTGCCTGGCTCCTATGTCATCTGATCCTACACTTACGGATATCCCTGGCCCCATCTCAACCCTGCTACAGTCACTAGTTCTAAATCCCAAACCCCTTCAGATGGTGACCTATGTGTAGGCAACTGTCACAGTCTTTTTCACAAGTTCTTCCATCCAAAGAAAATACTAGAACTCCCCAAAGAACCTAACCCCATTTGAAATTTACTCCTATGTCCCAGATCCCAGCCCAGAAGTGGCTATTTAGTAATAGGAGGTGCCTCTCACACCTGTTTTCACTCTCAGCTGTCTGGAACTGGCTGTACAAGGTGCTGGTGCTTCGGCGGGCAGCCTGGCGGGAGCTGGATGTGGTTGAACCACTGCTCTGGTCACTATCCAGGCTGAGGCTCAGAGTGGAGCCCACGGGACCTTCCTGTAGATACACACCTAGCGAGCGGCGGTGATGGGGCACAGTTGAAACCAATAGTGAGCTGGAGGTACCCTGGAGGCAGACGAGTGGGATTTACATTAGGAATGGGGTAGCCTCCATCTCCCAGCAACATACCTACCTGGTCCCCCTCAGCCCAGCCTCCCATCCCGACTCACCCGTACATCTGGACGGCTTTCAAGGCGCTGCACAGCTTTCACCCGGTCCCAGGTATCCTTCCAGCGCTCAGGAGATCGACCTAGTTCTGTCTCCAACCTCTGCAGCTCCTGGAGAGAATTAGTGAACAAAACAGATACTTAGGAACATCCAGACTGGGCTGGAGAGATGGCTCAGTGGTTGGGGAGTACTGGCTGCTCTGGCAGAGGATCTGGGTTTGGTTTCCAGTACCCAAATGGTGGCTAGCAACTCCAGTTCCAGGGGATCCAATGCCCTCTTCTGACCGCTACTGGTTTTTCATGGCACGAGTGCACTTACATACATACAAGCAAGCAATATACTCATACACATAAAAAAAATAAAAATAAAAATATTTTTTAAAAAAATGACTGGGTCAGCAAGATGACTCCGCCAGTAATGGCACTCACCACCAAGCCTGACAACCTGAGCTCTATCTCCAGGACCTCCACATGGTAAGATGGTAGGAGACAACTGATTACCAAGAATTGTCTTCTGACTTCTACACACATGCTGTGCCACACGTGCCTCCCCCCTCACAAATAAATGTAGCTAACTTATTTTTCATATTTATTTATTTAGAGGCAGGCCTCAAACACACTATGTAGACCAGGGTGGCCTCAATCTCAGAGCTCTTGAGTGCTGGAATTAAAAGCATGTGCCACTACATCAGGCTACAAAAAGTTAAAAAGAAAAAAAAAAAAAAAAAAAAAGAATATCCAGATGGGGTTGGAGTGATGGTTTAGTAGTCAAGAGCACTAGCTACTCTTGCAGAGGACCCAGGTTTGAATCCCAGCACCCACAGTGCGGCTAACAACTGTCTGTAACTGCAGTTCCAGGGGATCTGATGCCCTCTTCTGACCTCTGTGGGCAATGCATGGCACAGGTGTATTTACATACATGTAAGCTATACACCCACACATAATACAAAGAAAAAGTCTAACTCCTGTAATCCCAGCACTCAGGAAGCAGAAGCAAGAAGATCAGATGTTCAAGTTTATCTTCCAATTACAAAGTGGGTTCAAGGTCAATCTGTGCTACATGCAGCTCTGTCTCAAAAACAAAAACATACACAATAAAAAGATGACATTAGCTGGTAAGGATAGGAATGAACACTAACTTCCAGACAGAATTAATTAATGCAAGCCACGAAACAATGTAATGACATCTTTTTAAAAAGATTTATTTTATGTGTATGTGAGTGTATTGCTTGTATGTAGGCAGGTGCACCTGTGTCGAGCAATGCCCATGGAGGTCAGATCCCCTGGAACTCGAGTTATGGACAGTTGTTAGCCGCCATGTGAGTGCTGGGAATCAAACCTGGGTCCTCTGCAAGAGCGACCTGTGCTCTTAACTGCTGAACCATCTCTCCAGCTCTCTGATATCTTTTGTTTGTTTTTGTGGGGTTTTTTTTTTTTTTTGGTCTTTTTTGAGACAGGGTCTTCCTGTAGTCCCAGCTGTCCTGGAACTCACTATGTAGACCAGGCTGGCATTGAACTCACAGAGATCCACCAGCCTCTGCCTCCCAAGTGCTGGGATTAAGGGCATGTGGCACCACATCTGGCACTCTCTGAGCACGTACTGGGATGTAGCTCAAAAGTAGAACCCTTGCCTCCCATGCAAAAGGCCCTAAAGTTCTACATTCAGCACCACTAAATAACTAAAAATAAGCAACAAAATAAAGGCATAGCCAAACATGATGGTTCCTTAGAATCCCACCAACCTAGCAGGCTGAAGAGAGAAGGATCACTTGAGCCCAGAGTTCAAGGCTAGCCTGGGCAAACACAGCAAAAATAGAAAGATTTCCTAATTTCTTTAAAATAAAGTTTAAGGGCTAGAGAGATGGTTCAAGGGTTAAGAGCACTGGCTGCTTTTGCAGAGGACCCACACTGCATTCCCAGCACCCACATGGCAGCTAACAACCATTCATAACTCCAGTTCTAGGGGAATCCAATGTCCTCTTCTGACCTCTGTGGGCACTACATGACACTGGTACACTTATACTCATGTAGGCAATACATTGATACACATTAACTAAATAAATTTTAAAAAAAGTTGAAAACAAAAATAACATACTATTTATGTCATAAAAAAAGAGGCTAAGTGGCTTCACATCAGACCAAGCTTGATCACAGGGGTAACAAAACAAAGGAATATTCTGCACTGTGGGACACTTTCTTTCACAAAATTACCACACACACACACACACACCCATGCACTCTCTAAATCCCAAGTAGTGAACCCTTTGGGCCAGGCCCCACATGTATCCATGTATATTCTACATTCATCAAAATCTTACCACCTCCTCATAAGGCACAAATCAGCACCTCACTTTCCATATGAGAAAACCAGGCTCAACACTGAGGAATAAAAACCCTCCTCAGGATCTGAGGTCCACATCCTTCTGCCCACTCAGCCTTTGTAACAAACCAAAGGAGGCGGTGCCAGAGGGAGGACATGTCCCAGCCACTACACATCATTAATCCCATCTACCACAGCTCACTTGGCCCTTTTTCCTTCAAGAGGTCTCTGGCCTCATCTGATCCTGATCCCTGAGGCTGAGCACATTGTGTTTACTGAAGACAGCACAGTGAAGAGTAACAGCTCCAAGCTCCAGGGCAAGAACCTAGAGAGGTACTACTCACTTTAAGGTAGGCAAGGCAGAGAGCTTAGCAAAGTGGAATATTTACTGAGAAAGCCCTAACTCCCAGGTACTGCCTGAGTCACTCAAAGCCGGGTACTAACAGTATAGATGTGGTTTGTCTTGGAGGTTCATGTGTGGAAATAAGCTTGGTCCCCTACGTAGCAGAACTGGAAGTGATGGAATCTTTAAGAAATGAAGCCTAGATCACTGGGGATATGTCCTTGAAAAGATGAAGACATTTTGTAGGAGACTCTGTCGGGGTGTGATCCAGCTCAGAGGCCTCACCAGGTAAAGTACATACCCTTAAACCTCCCAAACTGTAAGATAAATAAACGTCTTTACCTTTTAAGTTAGCCTACTTACTTACCAGTATTTTATCACAATGACAAAGAGTTGACTAATAAAACTAGGTAAGGGGATGCACACATGTCCAGAGCAGAATCCAGGTTCTAAGTCCTGGGAGTCTGAGACAAGTGCCCCCTCCACCAAGTCACCCACTGTCTGCAAACATCTACCAGCACAGGATTGAGACCCAGGAATCACAGACACCCCAAGTTGGTGGGCAGTTCATGTAGTGGGGGAAAAGTCAGAGTCACCACAGCTCCCAAGGGTAACTGTACATGTGTACACACACACGCACATGCACATGCATGTCCCTGGTATGTGAGTAAGTAGAAGACGTGCAGGACAGGACCTACTCTGGGGCAGTACACACCTCCAGCAGGCGCGAGATGGCATCTGGCTGGACTCGAGGGCAGCTGTCATAGCACGGCCACACTACACGGCGCCTGCTCTGGGGAGCACTTCCATCAGGCCGTTCCTCCTCTGGAGGTTCAGGGGGCCCCTGGGCCAGCTCCCAGTCGTAGGGAGGGCCCTCAGCCAGTGTCTCCTCAGTGTAGAAATCCCATACCCTCAGGTTGGATACGTTGCTGTAGGGTCGCAGGACCTGGGAGCAAGCCTGATATTCAGAAGCCGGGTCAGGAAGGAGCTGTTACCCGAGCCAGGCCCCACTCACCTCGGTGTCCTCAGGTGCATATGTGTAGTTATAGAACACAGGGGTCCTCTTGCTCAGCCGATCCACATACTCCCACAGAGACCTGCATGCCAGCTGGCCCTTGCGCTCACCCTTCTCCTCATACAGCAGCCCTACACAAGGGTAGTGCTGAGCCAGGGCCCCTCTGACCCAGGCAACTGCCCCAGGTTCCCCTCGTCTCCACATACCCAGCTCAATGCGCTCATAATCAGAGTCCAGTAGGAAGGTCCGGAAACGGCGGGATGCATGGTGGTAACCAAGGAACTTGAGGTAGAACTGGCTGAACTCAAACTCCATCGGGAACTGCAGGTGGACCTGTATGTAGCAGAGGGTCAGAAGTCAGGTCAGTGAGCACAGCTGATGCTTATCTATTTGGAAACCTACCCACCTGATGTACACAGTCCAGAAACTGCAGGAAAACGGGTGTGAAGCCACTGCTCTGACCAGCTAGGGTGTGGGCCCCACGATGGCTGAAACGATGGCCAAAGGACAGCCACTCCTTCTCCACCAGCAGGCGGAAGCCCTCCAGAGTGCGGTAGAAGGGATCTGACAGCAACTGAACCAACGATACCACCTGCCAGCACCACCAGCTGTCAGGAGGGCACCCAAGGCTTCTGTGCCACCCTCTTCCCTGTACCTGCAACACACCTGAGTGGTGATGTCCCAGCCATCCTCCAGGCTCACCAGGACAGAGGAGCCTGAGTCCAGCAACTCCACTACCAGCACTGATATCTGCAGCAGCTTGTGGATCTGCAGGGACAGGCAACACTTGGGACTCCATCACCAACTAAGCCTCGAAGGCTTACATATCCACAGATCCCTTGTGAGGCTGGCAGTGTCTATAGTTGTTGAGTGAGCACTAGATGTTCTGTTCTAGTCATGCTCATGTCTCACAGACCACCCCCTGCCCCAAGGGGCAGAAGCAGAATCAGAAGTCCCTGGTGCCTGCTGAGTATAACAGGATATGCCTGTAATCCCAGCACTTGGGAGGTTCAGGCAGGAGGACTGCCACAGGTTCTACATCAGTCAGGACTACATAGTGAGATCCTGTCTCAAAAAGAAAATAACTCCCTGTTCCTGACGTGGCCAGTAGTTCCACCCATAAGCCCTTTCGTTTCTGCTAGCGACACAATGCCTTTCTCACTCTCTAAAAGAACAAAGCAGCAGCAGGCCTGTCCCATAAGCTGCATTCTACACTGGCCATCAAACCCTGAGTCCAGAAAGCTGCTCCAACAACTTTTCTCACTGTTGGCCTGAGCAGTTTCCCATAATCCCAGACCATTTGCTGTCATTCAGGCACCAGGACCCCACATAGGAGGTGCCCATCAACTCCCCTTCCTCCTAGTTTCCAGCAAACCCAGACCCATTTGCTTTGGAGCACTTAGGTGGGCAGAAGGGCAGAGGCAGTACAGAGACCTGAATCAGCCATTCCGATTCCTCTAGTAAGCGCAGAAAGGAGGCTGGGCTGGACTCAGCAGCAGGGCAACCTGGGACACAGGCCTTCAACAATTTCTTGAAGCTGGCTTTCACCTGCCTTGCCTCAAATACCTCAATAGGCACCAGCTCCCACTGTTGTAAGGGATCTTGGCGCACACCCTGGAAAGAAGTCATTCAAGAGCTGTGAGCCATGCCTAGCCCTGTTCCCCAACGCCCTGGCCCTGTGCCCCAACCTCAGTCACCTTGAGCTGGGCTTTGTCCCCAATGATATAGAGGGCCGCACGCTGAGGCCTCAGAAAGCCAGGATCAGGGGGTGCCCCGTTGGTCTGGGTTGTGCTGAGGAGATCTCTGCCAGCTAGCCGAGAGCCCACATCAGCACCAAGTCCACTGCTGCGACCGCTGCCTCGGACGCTGCTCCACTTACCTGCAAAGAAGAGACCAAGTAAGCAATGGATTGAGGTGAGGGCACCACTTACCTGGGGCTGGCTGGGCCTGGCCTCCAGGGAGGGGTCTGAATTCTCAGACAGGTCAGGGTAGTTGATAGGCCGTGCGAGGGAAAAGGGCTAGAACACACAGATGCTGAGGCACATGGGTGGGGAGGTGGCCTGTGTTAGTATCTACAGTGGGACTCAGGTGCTGGGCAAGTAAGTAACTAGGGCTAGAGAGAGGGGTCAGTTGTGCTAGTCTGTCACAAAGGGGCCATTAGTGCCAAGTATGGTGAGAGGTATTAGTGCCCAAGATAGTTTAGCTCACACTGGGGAGTGGGGGGCATCAGTAAGGGAAAAGATTCCAGGTACGGTACCTCGGGAAACAGTCCTTCTGGAGGCCGAGGCCGCCATGGGGTTGGACAGCGTGGTGACCCTGGCTCTGGGGCTGGGCACTGGGGGCACAGCAGAGAGAAGGCTCAGGTATGGTCCAAGGTCTGGATTGTCAGAGGCTCACATCAAGCCCCACACCCAGTGCTCATCAATAGGATGAGCCAGGGTACATGGTGCTGGGAAGGGTCAAACTTTGAACAGCTTCCTCAAACAGCTCAGGGCTACCTTGTAATCTAAGTCCCTCCTAGACCCTCTTCCTTCAGCTCAAGTCATGGCCTGTCTGGTGGGCAATGCCAAGTGTTCAACACACAACAAGGCAGTAGCCTTGCCCAGAACACAGCACAGGAGGTACCAGAGAGTCTCAGCTTGAAAAACGTCTAGAAACATATCGAAGAGGGAAAAAGCAGGCCCAGAGGGATAGAGGACAATTCAATCAAAGACACAGGCAGACCTGAGTCACAGGGCTCTACCAGGCAAAGTTATAGGCTGGAATA
The DNA here is from genome assembly GCA_035773235.1 of Eospalax fontanierii. Classification (NCBI taxonomy): domain Eukaryota; kingdom Metazoa; phylum Chordata; class Mammalia; order Rodentia; family Spalacidae; genus Eospalax; species Eospalax fontanierii. The sequence goes on from CM069537.1 coordinate 79,137,596, forward strand.
ATGTACCCTGAAGGCCAGGCCATGTGGTATCTGAGAAGGCCCTGATTCACACCTCAGGCTTCTATGACTATTCAAAGGCCTCATGCAGAGCACAGAGAAAGGTGTGGGGCAAGGTAACATCCCCCATACACTACAGTGATCATTATGGCCAACTTTCCACAAACTGACTTTTCTGACAATCCCACATTGCAGGTAGCATAGCTGTCCAGCTCACAATGCAGATGGCATCAGTCTATTTAAGTTACCAGCTGGAACCCTAGTAGGGTTAAAGGCAGCCAGATTCCTGACCATGACTGAACAGTGAGGGAGGACAGTCCTATTCCTTGAATTCACAACACCAAATATAGCAAAGGTAGCACTAACAATGGCCAGAGCTATCCTAGGGACACTAGGGAAAGTGCAAGGTGACACATCCTGAGGGGAGGATCCTACAAGTGCCACTGGGAATTTCTGGCAGGAAAACAGATTGACTATTAAAACAAGAGAAAAGCAGGTGTTCCCAGTGGAGAACTGACACTGGGTTAGTATGACCTGTCCATCAGATTGGTGTCTCCTGCTGACCACCATAAAAGCAGATTTGCTGCGCTAACCTCAGTCCACTGGGCAGTAAATGGCAACAAAGCAGGGTGCAGATAACTGACAAGCACTGTTGAGTGCAGATGAAAACCATAGGTTCAACAGGGAATGAGGAAGCCCAGGAAGAGGGGAGGGCAGACAGCTGTAGGCAAGACAGGAACCAGGTAAACCAAGACAGACTCCAGGACACTTGGACTACTGGAGGGCTCTGCCTATGGGAGGTACCATCAGCCCCCAAACCACCAGTACAATCCACTATGCTCCCCGGAGCTTAACCCAGAAGGGAAAACAAAGCCTCACAACCTCGAGGAAGGGAGAGAGGAACGGAAGGGCTGGAGATAAGGCCTGGCACAAAGCTACCACTTGAACACACATGACCAAATAGAACAACTCACTCCCTAGGGCACAGCCACCACATCAGCTCAATGAGACAGGCTCTGCAACCTTCAATGTAGGAGACTTACAGATGATACACCTAGTGCTGAGACAGACATCCAAGCTCAAGGACCCAGGGTGACACACACTAGGCCTGGTATACAGTGCAGCGACTAGAGTTGTAAGTCAGAAAATCAACTGTCAAGGACCCCAGCATCTATAAGCCAGACAAGAGCACCAGGACAGAGCAATGCAATGAATCCACAACTCACCTACAAACCACCAAGGATACAGGTTATCTCTTTACAGAGAGCAAATGCTCCAAGCATATACTTGGTAGCAACACTCTTGGCACTGCCAACTGGGCCAACTGAGAAAACAGTCCAGTCCAGAGCAAGTGTTAATGCCAGGCAGCAAGAACAGGGGTTCTACGAATGGCCAAGGGCCACCTGATCTCTCAGGCCTGGGCTCTCCTTCAGACAACAGTCTCAACGCACAACAGCAGAAGACATTCTGCACAATTATGACAATAACAGTTCTCAGGCAGGGAAGTATGTGGTGCCTCATAAGGCTCAAAATGGGACAGAGGCTGGCCTGACTCCCCTCTTAGTATGTGTAGGTATGCACAGGGGAGAGGATCACAAGGACAGTGAGATCAGTGCACACAAGACAAAGGAGCCGGGACAGACAAACATGAAGGCCAAGCAATGGGCAGAGAGGCAGTTAGAAGGAGGTAGGATAGAGGAAGGATAAGAAGATGAGTTTGAAGATGTTCCAGGAATGTAGGCATCAGCAAACAGGTATGAATGGAGCACCCAGTGGACCCTGGAAGCCTCTGGTGGATGTCTTGGTTTAGGAAAGGAAAGGAAATGTATAGATTTGTAGTCAGAACAGGCAGGATAACTTCAGAACACTTACCTGGTCTGAGTAGGCTTTCTACCCTGTCCCATAAGAGGGAAAGGAAACCTTGTGTCCCATGCTCAGATACCCCCAATCAAGCCATTCCTGCCCTTTGCTAAACTGCCATCTTAAATGCTGCCACAGCCCCACAGAAGTCCTCCTTGCTCTATGTCCATCACCCATCCAAAAGCACCCTCCTCACCATGACTACTCATGTGGGCTGAGGAAAATCCACTAAGTGTGTTTCGTCCTGATGAGTCAGCATAGCGGGGCATGGAGCTAACCACAGCCTGCAGGTACTTCTCTTGCTCCAGGCTGCTGGAGTCTGCCTGGGCCTGGCCTGAAAAAGAAGCAGAAGCTAGAGCTGGAGCTAGAGCTGAAGGTGACAGTTAGGACACAGGTAGGGTAGGTAGACATAGGCAAAACCAAGGAAGTGTACCTGGAGAAGGTGCATTCTGGGCCTTGAAGAGTCCAACAACACCCTTGCCATGCAGACCCCCAGAGCGCAGCAACACAGCTTTGGAGCGCCCACTGCGCCAGCAGACCACAGGGAAGCGGTTCTGGCGGTAGCAACGGGATACACGCTGCAGGGCATTGTCCTGGATGCTCTGGGGAACGATCAACAACCCAGGATAGCTGCAGAGTTGGAAGCATAATGAGGGCAACTGTAAGGCCTTGCCACACATCTACCCACAGAACCTCACACAAAATAGTTAAGTAAGAAGACTCAATGGAGGTAGGCATAATGGAGCAAGCTCATGGCTCCCAGAATTAAGAGCAAAGGCATTTTGTAAACTTTTGTGCTCATCCAGGTCCTACCACCAAGCCCTGCAGCCCAATCAGCTACCCTCCTCCTCTCCATGCTCCTAGTTTATTCAGGCTGAAGCCCAAGGCAAGCTGGGAAGGTGTCTGAGGATAAACTGAGGACATCCTGACCAGTCCTCACCTGCGGCATATGGCATACATGCGGTTAACAGGAGAGATACGGAAGGGTTCTGACTTGGCCCGGCTCAGGCTGCTGCTCAGGGTACCCAGTCCAAGGCGTTGGTAATCACGGCAACATGCCCGTTCTACCAGGCTGCTCATAGTCATGCGGTCAGAGGGCTTCAGGGCCGAGGTCGGGGTCAGTGTGCTCGGCTCCAGCTCCTCTGACACTGTGTAGGCAGTATGTGATAAGCATCACCCAAAGACCACCCAACATATTTCCCAGCCTCCATGGAGCTATCATCAACAGAGTATAGCCAGGTCCCCCTGATTCTGCTCCCACCTGAGATCTCGTCCTCCTGGTCCTCAGGGGGTGGTTGGCCCCGGTGCTCCCAGCCAGGGGGGTTATATTTCTTCCGAGTAACATACTGCCGCCCGATGGTTTTCTTAGCATTCTTTACCAGGTTCCGGGACAGGGCTCTGGATGTGAAAGACCAACATTGATGAGAGGACACCGAGACTTGGAAGATTGGGGGCACACAATTGGTACCTGGTTGCCCTGGCTCTAGAACCCGGCTCCATACCTGAGAGAAGGACCCTTGTCCTTGGCAGTCCGTGCTGGCCGGCCAGATGTGTGGGCTGAGCCCAGGGTGAATGCAAAGGTGCCCCTGATGTCTGGTGGGAACCGAAGTTTGTGTAGCTGCTTGCGGAAGAGCTCAGCACTGTCAGATCCCACCTCCTCATCAAAGGCCATTTTCAGCAGCTGCTCAGAACAAATAGGCTCTTAGGGATCTAAGTGGCCACTGGGTCCCTCCCCAGTCAGACACTACTGGATGCACAGGCTGCCTTCTCATGGTACACCATGGAAGTAGGCAAAGTTTAAGGGAAGGTATCATGTCCATGAAACTCAGGGTCCAACAGGTATGTAAAACTGAAAAATTCAGAGGCAACTTGAGTTCTCACCTGAGATAATACACCTAAAACTTAGACTTAAGGCTCAATGTCCCAAGGAAAAGGACAAAGATGCAAAGGTCAGAAAGGTCAGAGGACACCAAGCTGAGAGCCAGTGTGAGAGCCCCAAGCTAACAACCCACTTGCAGGGCCACAGGGAGAAACCCTTTTAAAGGATTCTGCTAGCTTCAGTAGATAAGAACCCCACCCACCTGGAATGTGCAGGAACGAAGCTGCAGTCCATCCTGTAGAAGCTGGTCCACAGGAGTCTGGACACTAATGCGCTTCTCCTTGGTCAACGTAGCCACAGGGAAGGAGCGGACCACAACCTGCTCCCCCACTTATATCAGGCCAAAGAGAGTGAAGAATGGAGGGAAAAGAAAGATATATATCTCAGGGTACTAGATATGGAGGCCCTTGGTGGGGTAGAGAAGGAACATACAAGGGCCCATAATCCAAAAAGCCCTACATCCCCAAGAAAAGGGAAAGGAAATTGCAAGGGAAGCCAGTATAAGGAGAAGATGGGAGTCAGAAAGACGGTCCAAAGGCTCACCCAGGGGGTCAGTAGGCATCCCAGTGAAGATGACACGATACGTGGTAAGGAAGACGGCACCCTCAGCTGGAAGTAGTGCAGGGCCTCCTCCACTGCCCCCTACACCCTCCTCTCGTCCATCAGGCAGCAAGTAGACTCGAAGGCCATCTAGGACACACTCCTCGCCAGGCAACAGACGTGGCCTCAGCAGCTTGGGCTGCTCAGAAACAGAACAGCAACTTAAAACATAGCCCAGGTCTCTGGGGCCCACAACCTGTCAGGCCAGGGCTCACCTTCTGAATGGGAGGCAACCTCTTGCTCTCACGGTGTACAGCCTCCAGGGTTTCGATGTGCATCTGGACAATGTCTGAAGGAGAACAGGTTTCATAACCTGGACTCCTGGAGCTACCTATCTGAGGAAGTGCTTCCATGCCCAGTTTCCCTCCATACCTGGTACCATGACATGTAGCCCCTTGAGGTGGTCGCTGGTGACCCCACTCTCTGTGCAGACCTTGTCCACAAAGCGATTGATGAAGCGGACCACAGCCCCAGCCACATCGCAAGTCTCTGCATCTTCAAAGCCACTCTCTGTGTCATAGCTCTCAGCCACACTGCCCGCCATGCTGGGCCAGGAGGGGGTGTGTGGGCACCAGTACCACCCCACCCCCACCAAAAGCCTTGTCCCTGGCCCAGGCCTCACCACTGGCCCCACCCCACCTGTTGGTGACCAGGCTGTTGCTGGCACTCTCCAAGTCTCCTAGCCCTGCCCGCTCACGCAGCAGCCGGCTCTTGCTGCTATCCAGAGGCAGCAAGAGGTAGCTCATGCGGTTGGCATAGTGAATGGCCTGGCTGAACACTGTGCTCTCCTCCTTTTGTACCAGTTCCTGCTGCTTCTCACGGCTCAAGGTTGGCCACAGGCGCCGTTGTTCCGAAGCCACATCCAGGGCAGAGCGTTCATCATCCTGAGACTGTGCCTCCCCAACCTCCTGCCATGGCCCCACAAGAGTAAGCCAGGGTCATGCTGCCCATCCCCACCTCAGCCCACACCCAGGAAGTTCTGCACACCTGGGAGGGGCTCACTCGATCATCAGAGGGCTCCAGGTAAAGGGCCCGGATGTGGGTCTGCACATCCCCATAGAACATGGCCTCCCAGAACTGTGGTGTGCTCCACACTACATGCTCCTGCACACAGCTGTATGCAAACTGTGTCACCCCTGGGCTCAGCTTCTGCAGAAATGAGGTTGGGAAAGTCATATGCACACAAGTAAGAATGGACTGGAGAGAAAACCCAGGACTTTCTCCTTTCAATCCCTCCCCTCACCAGCAACTCACCCGGCAAAAGGCTGTAACCAGGGGCAGCAGTGCGGCTGCAATGCCATGCTCATCCAGGGAGGTGCAGTCCTGTGGGCAGAGCCATGAGCCACAGGGATCCTCTTCTAGAGAACATCCACCTCCAATCCCATCTCCCCAGCCATCACAGACCAGCACCTCCCACCACTGTTATCTGGAACTGTTGTCTCAGATTTCAAGGTTAGTTCCAACAAGGATTCTCCCTTGCTCATCATTATTCTCTATAGACCATGGGCTCCCACTACATGGCAGAGAGACCCCTGTATCCTCTCTTTACTCTCACCCCAAGACCAGAGTCTCTTGTAACTGTCAGCCATAAAGACATTCAAGAACTCATGTATACCTCCTTCCCATGACACATCATATGCAAGCCTCACCTGCAGGCAGCAATTCATCATGCGGACAACGAAATCAAACTGCTGGTGGTCCAGGACTGCTCGGTTCTGCTGTACATGCAGGTGCAGCTCGTGGGCAAGGCAGCGGCGGGCAGCTCGCCCCTTCAAGGCTCTGAGCACAGCTGGGAGCAACTGGGAGCAGAGGCAAAGGGAAACATGGAATAGCTGGCACAGAGGGCAGCACAGGAAAAATCCTCATCCAAGGTCAATGCAGAGGCTGCCAGAACCCAGGCTCCAAAAGAGGAGACTGAAAGCCCATGTAAGTCAGGTATACTCAGGCTCTGGGCTTCACTGATCGATACAGGCTAAAGCCTCCAGCAGACCCAACATCTCCACAAGTGACAGTTCATGAGGACAGAGACACAAGGTACTCATGCTGCTCACTCCCATGCAAAGTGTGGACATGTGCTCTAGAGGGAGGCCCAGGAGTAATACCACACAGATCTTATAAGACCCTAGAGGTGTTATATGAACACTGTGAAGGGCAGAACATCATGCAAGTCAGTTATTGCCTACACGTTAAAAAACCAAGTCAAGCATGATGGCTCCTGCCTGTAATTCCTACACTCAGGAGGCTACGGTAGGGTTATTGCAAGTTCCAGGCTAGCTTTGTTTATGTAGTTAGTTCCAGGTCAGCATGAAATATAGGCTTGTCTCCCCAAACCAAAACCCCCCTCCAAACCAAACCAAACCAAACCAAACCACAATAAAACATGACATGTACAAGTCTATACTTTTTTAAAAGATTTAACAGAACACACAGTAATTGAAAACTTTTAGTCTTCTAATTTCTAAAATTTTTTTTAAATTTTATTTATCTTTATTTCATGTGTATGGATATCTTTCCTGCATGTATGTAAGTACACCATGTCATGCAATGCCCAGGGTATCAGATCTTCTGGAACTGGATTTATGGATGGTTGTTAGCTGTGATGTGGGTGCTGGGAACCAAACCTGGGTCCTCTGTAAGAATAGTGCTCTTAACCACTGAGCCATCTCTCTAGACCCTATTTCTAAAAACTTATGAAAACCTTCCTTATGATCCTTCCCAGAAGGCCTATACTGCTACTGACCAATAGGAAGGGGCAGAAACCTGATCTCCTATCCACCGACCACTGTGTGGACTCAGCAATTATCACACTGGAACAAAGGCCTGACACCTGAATCTCCTGAGAGCTGCCACCCTAACCCCAGGTCAAAGGTCCCACTTGGTAAGCCTCACCTTTTTGGCCTCAAGCATTTTCCCCTCAAACACATAAGAGATGCAGTTCCGTACCACCTCCAGGCGACGGGCACTGTTGATGTGTGGCCCGCTGCATCGCTCTAATATGGCCGCTGAAGAGACAAAACACATCCATTCTAACCCCTACCCCTGTACCCACCCCTAGCCCAGTCTGCTTCCTTTGCAGGTTACGCACTCATGGGGGGCCCCGAAGGCACAGTGGTCTTCCTCTCGGCTTTCACAGCTGGGGGTGCACCCTGCATTTTAGCTGCAGCCTGGTCCACAATCCACTGAATGGTGCCCTCATCTAGGTGAGGAAAGGACCGGGGAGTCCGGCGCAGGTGACTGGCCTCGCCTGGCCTCTGCACTTTGTGCATTGCCACGGCCGGGTACGGGTTCTCCTGAGGGCAAAGGCAGGCATTGGCTGGCAAGCTGGGGCCAAAGCACTACCATGACCTCCCTTCATGTCACCCACCATACATTCTTATAAAGCTGTTCTGCTAGTTCCTGGACATGATGCAGGACACGTTGGGGATGGTTCTCATCTGCACGCATTCGTGCCACCTCATGGGCTACCAGCTGAGAAGGATAGGAGGCAGGGTGATGGTCAGTTGGATGTGGGCAAGGGGCAGGTGGGCAGGCAGGGGGAGGGATATACCTCATCAAACAGGTCTGTGGGGCGGTAGGGGACCCCGCGTTCTGACACAAAGCCTGCAAAGGCCATGCCCTCCAGCACCTTCATCAGGAAATCATCCTCTACCAGGCCACGCTGGCCTAGGAATGCTGCCTGGGAGAACACCAGGGAGTTAGTTCCTTGGGAACTCATAGAACATACCTCTCTCAGCCCAGCCCCAGCCCTGCAGCATACCTTATGGAAGCGGATAACAGGTTCTGGATGAATGCGCACAATGTGCAAGCACCAGCGATAACCCTGTAGGAGCTGAGCAAAGAGCCGCAGAAAGACAGCACGCAGTTCCTTGTCCTGGGAACACCAGTCAATGAAGACATGTGTCAGGCTCCCAGGATCCATTCAGGGCCCCTGGGCACTTCTGTCTACTCCTACCCACAGCCAGGAGCACAGTTTCCCATGCACCTCTGTCACCCCCTCCTGCCACTCCTAGGTGCTTCTCAGCCAAGTGAGTCCTAGAAGTGCTGAACAAATGGCTTCTCAAAGGCTCTTCTGGTCAAGAGTTCCAGCCCCTTGATGGTACCCCACACTGTTCCAGGAATACATCTAACTACTTCTAGCTCCTCTGTTCTCAGGCTCTTTCCTGCCTGGGCTGCAGAAGCCTAAGGTCAGCTTGAAAGTAAGCTGTTTTTGAGCACCATCAGTTTAGTCATCTAGGGGTACTGGTATCCCTACACCAAAGCAGTGGTAACCCCCACCTGCATCTTCAGGGAGGAAGCAGACATTGTAGGGGGGGGGAAGGCGAGGTCAGCCAACTCCAGCTCTGGATCTAGGACCTGCGGAAGCAGAAGGGAACAGGGACAGCTGCACAGTGACCTTAGGCTTTGGAATTCCTAGCTGTCAGGTGGTGCCTCCCACAAGCCCCAGGCTCCAAGCCCTCTGTGGTCCCAACCCTCACCATGCTCAGAACATTGTGTGTCTGGCTTTGTAGTGGTTCTGGCAGGGGTGGAATGTGCACACACTCAGGGACAGTCACCGTCCCTCCATCAAGATCAGCAACAATCACGTCCAGCTGTGCACCAAAGGGAGCAAGAAGTGAGAAACAAACAGGCCTAGGCAGCAAGGCAGACACAAAGCACAGCCCTTACCAGCTCCTGGGTCTCTGCCTGGAAGGCTGCGTTGACCCCAATGATGAAAGGCGTGGGTGTGCTAAGGACTTCCAACAGTTGCGCTGGCAAGATGGGCACATAGGTGAAGCTGCAGCAAGGCCCAGAGAACACAGTGAGCCCCAGAGGAGGCCAAGCAGAGGACCCATGAGGGGCCAAAAAGAGGACCTGGGCAGAGGGATACCTGTATCTCAGAGGGAACAGCAGTGCCAGAAGGCCCCTGCAAGCATCTGCAAGACGTTGATAGCTCCGGGACAAGAAGAGGACCTTGTGCTCAGTGAGGGCAGCACAGAACAAAGATAGCACATTGGTGATGCCTGAAGGAAGAGGACAGGCTTGGTGAGGGACTGTGTTCCTACCCTGGCACGCAGGGAGAACCCACACCAAAACCACAAGCTCCGGAAGAGGAAAGAGACTCACCCAGCTGGCGGAAAAGTAGAGCCACACTACAGCGGCTGACAGGTAGTGAGTCTACCAGTGGGGTCTGAATGACCTGCCGGTCACCAGTCCCCAAAGAGATGGTTCTCTGTGGGAAAAAAAAAAAATGACCAGAGTTCAGCAGTATGATCAGACTTGCATCGGCCCAGAGCACTTAGCCCCAGGTGGGCTCTTGGAGGGCTGACAGATTGTGAGGTGGGACTAGCTTGAATGGCTGGAGGAAAAGCCCACACTCTGCTGCCTCTCTTGGCTGAGCAGTGCTACAGAGAAAACTCAAGGCAAGTGGTGACCTGGTGGGGGCAGGACCTAAGTGGGCAGAAGAAACAAAGAGTCCATACCGCTCCTTCCTGAACTGAGTCCAGCTGCACAGGACAGACAGACAGAGAGACACCATTAGACACCCTAAGCACATGAGGCACAGAACTAGGAGCAGAAGAATACACTGACAACAGGATCCAAAGTCACACACACACACACAAAGATCAAGAGGACAGTGAGACTGAAAATGCAGGCCAAAGGTACACAGACAAGGCCAAGAACAGATGACAAAGGGATGGCATCAAAAGCAGAAAGGAGTATCTAAGGCCTTGGGCAGGGTTCAGCTGCCAGACTATGACTACAGGAACTACTCCACACCAGGAAAGTCAGTGGCAACGGGGAGCACACCAGCTGTCTCCAAGACCCACCTGAGAGCCCCCAGCCAGGGGGACAGTGCATGTGAGCAGGTTCCCAATCACGTTCTCGAGGCACACATTCAAGCCCTCCACATGGATGGCATAGATGAGACCGAGGCTATTCTGCAACAACCAGATGGGAAACCATGGTACAGCTGACAAAAGCACCCGACATGCTGCCTTGCTATGGCAGCCCACCTCACCCTGAACACTTCTGTATGGTCCAGTCTTGACACCAGCACCAAAGTCTTTGGAGCGAAGAGCTGGCCAGGATGGGCTGGTGCTGTGGGTGATAGTCGTGCCTGGCCTCCTTCGTCTGCGTCCTCCTCCCTCTCTGTGGCATCTTCAGTGCACACCACTTCCTACAAACAGAAGGCCATTCTCCTGGATCTCATCCGAGAATCCCATAAGCCCAAGAGGAAGACTCAGGTGACTCAGGCAGACCCAGCGCTCCCTAAAGTGGGACATATCCCCAGAAGCAGAGCAAGCTGGTCATGGCCCAAGTTTCAACTTCACATGCTACACCCCAGAGGTTACACTGACCTGTGTAGGGTCCACTGGCTCCCAGAATGTTAAGCAGGCGCAGTAGTGCCTCTCAGAGTTGATGTCAGTAAGGACAGCAACAAAGAAGGTTGGTGGGTTCCTCTCTGGACATAGCTGCCACCCACTGGGCTGACAAAACTGCAGGGAGGACTCAGCAATCGGTGCCTACACCCACACCTGCAGGGAGAATTAGCCAGCCCCCACCCCCCTGCCCTCAATCATCTATATTGCCAGGGCCTGGAGTTTCAGGGCATACACGCAGCACCTTGTTGTTACCCAGGGAAAAACCTCACCTTTTATTCACAGGCCTTCTGGTAAAAGATGTAACAGCTCTGGCCTCACCATCTAGGGTAAGGCCTAAAGAGACATGGTAACCACCATCACAGTAACTAACTGTGTGACACAGTGACATGAGCAAGACATCCTGCTTGTCAGGCCAGCTACCCCCAGAGAGGGCCTGATATCTTATGCAAGCTCCAGGGGAATGGGGTCTGCCTCTGGGACTCACCAGCTCAATGCCCTGGGGGAAGGGGTTGTCCTCCCAATCCTTCTCTGGGAAGCGCTGCAGGATCTGGCCCTGGCCTTCCCCACTCCCTGAGAACAAGAGCAAGTGGTCAGGGCACCCTCATCTATCTTCCAATCCCGATACAGCCAGGACTGGCCCAAGCCTCATGGCCCAGGGTGGAAACATCCCCTTCTTATCTGGCTCCAAATCAAGTTAGGTTCCTGGATCTACCATTTCTCTAAATATATTTCTAGACAGAGAGATCATTAGGTAACTGCAGACCCCAAGGCCACCAGAGACAAATAGAGAGAGCACTCAGATCCGTCCTCCACCTACCAGACCAGCCCAAACTTTCATGGCACAGGAATCTTCCAGGGAGGGGCAGCAGTTCTGGCTATTCCACAGACCACACAGCATCTTCCCTGACAGCCAACCTGCAGCTTAGGCCCTCAGCTTCTGCCAGACAGTAAGCATCATGCAGATGGCCTGTCTAGATGTAGGACCTATCTGGGTACCTTGGAGATCCCTATCACCTGCCAGCCCTGGTCCCATGCTCATACCTGTCATCTGTGTGGAATTCAAGCCTCAGCTCCTCTTCTGCTGGAAGTAGGAACACCAACCACAGTCCCAAATTTCTACCTATCCCCAGCACCTGAGACATAGTTCCTCTCAGAACACAGTTCTCAGAAGACAAGAGTTTAGCAAGTGCCTGCTCCTTGGAATCCTGGAACCCCTTAAGGTCACTCTGTCTACACCCCCAAGGGAAGTATTTTTAAGTACAGTCCATGCAGGTGAAATGGAGGTCCCTGTCTGGGGCTCACCCCTATACCACTAAATCAGGAAGAAAAGTGAGGGTTGCAATGCAAAAAGAGGGTCAGGACCTAACTCCTGATAGGTGAGGACTTAGTTTGCCTCATATATTCATGGAAGATGGAACACCGTATGAAGGAAAGACAAAGGCTGCCTCACTTTTACCTCCCACATACACAACTTGAAGACCCTTAGGGCACAGTGTTCTTCCATCCTCTATGTGGACTAGCCTCAGTGCTGCTGTCCCCACCAATGGAAGCAGCAGAAGCAGACAGTAAGGGGAGGACACTCAACATACAATCTCCATGGACCATACCCACTCAGTCTGAGTCCCAGAACCCTTCAATGTACAATGGCCCTGCTGTGATGTGGCCCCATCCATCCATCCAGCCCACTTGGACACAGGCAAGTTGAACCCAGGAGCCCAACACACAACAGTCCCCAGATCAACTAAAAGCAGAAAAGCTCAGCTACAAACATGGGAGACCACTCATCTCTCTAGGACCATGGAGACAATGTTGAGGACGTGAGCACTAGAAAGGTGGCTGCTGAGGGGGAGGTTGTGGGGTGCAGGGGCCGATTATGACTCACAAAACCTCAGCTTCCTGCTCCTCTACCCCCCAACACCCTGTAGGCGACAGGCTGCAAGACAAGGAAGAGACAGGTGTTTGCTGGTGGTGTCATGCCTACCTACACACACCCATGCACCAAGACAAAACCCCCACAGGGTCTCTCAGGTCTCACCTTCAACGAGCCCAAACAGCAAGCGCGTGTGCCTGTGTGCGCACACACACACACACACACTCTCCTTGAGTCGTGGCTCCTCCCCCCACCCACTCCACCAAGGGCCTCCTTGTACTCGGCCCTAAACCACCATCTGGGCCTAGCCCTGGCTGGCACCCAGGGCTCACCCAGTTCTTGCCACGAGGCAGCAGGCGGAGAAAGGAAGGGGGGGGTGTGCAGACAGGGACAGCAGCCTCTACTCTGCAGCTTCTCCCCAAGATCAAGAAGGGCTAGTAGCCTTCTAAGGATTTTTCCTCAGCAGCCTTTCCTTCCAGGAGAACAGGCACAGAGGATGGTCATCAGCCATTGCCACCTCCCCATTCCATCCATCCTGTGAAATAACAACTCCCACTTTCCCCCAGCTTTAAAGTCTTCTGAGGGTTCTACCCTCTGCATTCCCTCTACTCTGAGGATCCCAAATCCCTCATGAGGGTAGGTGGGTGAACAGTCCTGTGGGCATGTCTTCTGAACTCCTTTTCTATGCTTTGATGGTCCCAGATTTGACCTTCAGGTTTCTGTCTAGTGTCCCATCCTCTAGGATGCTATCAACTGCTGAAACCTAGAGCCTGTAGCAGAACCCTGAGGACCTCCCTCCATACAGTATAACCCCTTTCCAAGACAACTGGTATACCTGTCAGCAGGTTGGGCAGGATGACAAGCTCCAGTGCATGGCACAGACCACAGCCTAATTAGGGCTTGTTGAATGCATACAGTCAGCTACATGACCATCCTCCCCACACCCAGTCCTACTCACACCCCACAAACAAAGTTTCCTCAGTCAGAAGTGCAAAACAGCTTCCGGAGCCCCAAGGCAGAACAGACCCTCCCAAGAAGACACAACATGGAGAAGCCTGCAATTCTGTCCCCTGCCTTCACTGAGACCCCAGCCTCCTGGCTTGCATTTGGTTGAAGAGTTTTGTCATATTCCCCAATGTTTGCCACTCAAACTCTTTGGTCACAAAGGCAACTTGCAATGGCTGGGCTACTTGCTCCACCAAATACTGAGTACTCTGGGACAGACAAGAGGAAGAACACTTTCCCTCCCTATCCCAAGAGTGCTAGGACAAATCCTAAAAGCATAGCAATATAGCACAGGGCAATGCTTTAGTGAAGCCTGTAGTGGAGAGATATCAAGGTTCACTGAAGCTGAGATGGGAAGTCCCTGTTCACTTTGGAACCCATAAGCTGGGGAGAGGTCCACCTTAGGGCAACACTGGAACCTCAACAAGAGCTTCTTCCAGTTTCATGCATGCTGAAGGCCTGAAAGGCAGGCTGGGCGGCAGAACACAGACCACGCATTCTGTCATCTGCTGGCAGCACCCCATCACCAGTGCCAGGCTCCGATGCCTAGAGGGCCAACCATGACCCAGTGTGCATTGTGGGAAGGCACCATGGCAGCCTTTGACTGGCCCACCACACACCTCATCATACAGCAGCTGCCTCGGATGAGGCTAGCAATAGGGAAAGACAGAAGGAAGGAAGGATAGAACCTTCCCTTTGCTCCACCTACCAAATCTCTACACAAAGACACAATGCCCCAGGCCAGCTGCAGTAAAGAACTTCCCCAAAGGGAGACTACAGCTTCTTTAGTAGTTCTCCTTGACCTGCCCCCAGCCCACAAGCAGACCACAGCAGTTTGATCCAAAGCCTTGTACCATTGCAAGCTTCGAAGGGAAGATGGACTGGGAGGGAACAGTACCTATCCCAAACAGCCCTAACCTGATCTAGAGGGAAGGCAGGGCAATGGGTGGGGACAACAGATGGGACCCAAAAATGTAGCCACCTCATCACTGTCACGACTGAAAAAGGCCAGACCATGGAATGGAAGGTAGTTTTCTTGGGTGATGGAGATCTAGCCCTTCCTCCTCTATGGAGGAGAGATACCACTGGGGAGGAAGGCTGCTGTCAGGTCTAAGCCAGGCCAAGTGTCTCTCTTGCTCCCAGATAATCACTGGCCATGCTGAATTAACTGATCACTTCTGGGAGCTAGGTGGGGATGATCTATCTGGTCCTCAAGGTGGCCTGGAGCTAAGTCAAGACATACACACATCAAGGGTTCCCTGACTCACCAGGTGAGGAGTCTATATTTTATCAGCTGGCACCCTCTAAGGCATTTACCTCTATAGCTTCTTGCCCAGTTTCCCTGAGAAGTCACCAACTAGTAACTATGGCCAACCAGGATGCTACCTCAGATAAGACTTTGGACCAATTCAAGCACTTGAGACAGACACTAAGCATCCAGGCCAGAGAGGCACCTTGCAGCTCCAGAGAGGAAGATCTGATCCAGACCAAAAACAACATATAAACTCACTGGAACCCTTCAACCTAAAAGACCCTGAATCCCTGCCCTAATGTCCTAAGCCTTCCAGGACACAAGGGTTCTTTCACCTTCCTCAGAGGCACCTGTTCTGCCCATGCCTTGCAACTTTTACATACCTGCTACTCAGCATTAATAAGACATAAATTGCTTCCCTGGGCCTTTCTTGTGCTATAGCTTCATATGTGAATCTTCATCACGTTTCCATGCTTAAGTTAATGTGGCTTTTCCATCTCCAGATAAGGAAACTGAGGCAGAGAGCATAATGACTGACCCGCAGTCACAGAGTAATAGAGTAATAAAGCAAGGCCAACTAACTTTGGTGTGTTCCTCGGCTTCAAGAGTCTTTGGCTCCCTCTACTCATACCCATGCCTTACCACTTAGCTCTGCTTTCAGCCTACAGGCAGAGACTCAACTTCTAGGTTTGTTCCTCATGGGGATGCCTTGAGGCTGGGTGATCAGCCAGCGACAAGTCAGCTCTGACCCTAGAAGACAATGTTTAGAGGGCTCCATGGCCTTCTGCTCCCACAATGGTAGCTAGTCTGGGCATTACTACTTTAGACCATTCAGGATTAGTGACCACCTTGGGCCTCAGCCTTCTACTCTGTCCCAAGCCAGAGGTGCCTGCCTTTTGGGTGGCTCTTACAGTTAATCCACATGTCTTCAGCAAATTTCTCATGGAGCCCACTCATGCTTCCTTCTGTCTTTCAAACATTCACCCTTAACTTTGACCCCTCTACCACCATGCCGCCCATTCTGTTCCTGCAGCCTTGGCCCAGCACCCAGCCCAAGACCCTCAGAGTAAAGCAGCCCTCAGTCAGCCGTGTTCCTGATCTCCCATGTAGCCCTCCTGTCTCAGATTACGGTATGAGCTCACTGATCTCCACATGGCCTTGGAGCACAGGCTCTCCCTCTCTGGATCAGTAACACTGATGGCAAGCCTGCTGCCCATAGAGGACAGAGATGAAAACAGTGTGGTCTCTGCCTTTGAGAACTCCTTCTCTGGAGGGAAAGACAGATGCTCATGACTGATAGTGCCCAAGACATACACTTGGATACATGAGAACAGAGAAAAGTGAGAGGGTGCTGAAGAGGGTCTAGAGACAAAGAAGACGCTGAACAGGTCTCCAAGTGTGTGTGACATCCAGCATGTGAACACTAGACAACGGGACAGTGTAAGTGGAGGGTTAACATTAAGAAAGGCAAAGAGGAAAATTTAGGTCCTGAGTGGCCACAGAGACAATTTGGACTGAGACACAGCAGAATAACGGTGTGGAAGAGATCACTGGAACCTCACCTCTAGGAATTAAGGGCTATCTAGCACCGACACAAGGCTGGGCCCTGAGACATGGCCCCTTTGCAGGTGGGATCTGGCAGCCCAAAAGCAAGTCGGGGCCTCTGTGCCTGATTCTGCGCTACAGATCAGAGCAACAGCAAGGCAACACAACCTCAGTGGGCTGTTGGGAGGAATAAGTGAAGTCATGCACACAAAGGGCTGTGCAGGGCCTGGCACACTGACCAACACCCCAACACTGCTCTCTCCAAAGCTGTTGCTGATGTCATTGTCAGGCTCTGTTTTCTCCTACCCCCTGGGCTGAAGGGCTCTCAGATACAGGTGGATCAGGACCTCCCAGACATGAGCACCAATCACCACACTGATCCCCCACCAAGGGTTTGGCTCGCAAGGTTGGATGGACAGGGCGAACACCAGGAATGCTTTTCTCCAAGTCCGACATTTCCTCCTGAAGTCCAGCCCAGACAGAACCTCTCCATGAAGTAACCCCTGAGTCCCACGCCCTCCACTGCACCTCAACAAGCGAGTGTCAGGCTTCAGATCTAGCACTGGGTCCGAGAGGCTGGAAAAAACAACGTCCAGCCCGCCTCTCTCAACTCCCCGGACGCGGCCACCGGCAATCTGCCAAGGTGGGGAGCGCCCATCCCACCCAACTCCCAACTCCGAAGTCAGGGAGCTGGAGCTGCAGCCGGACCCTCCCATCGCCCACCTCCCGGACCGCGGCCACACGCCCCTGCTCATCTCCGCGGACCGACGCAGGCGCTGGAGCGGCCCTCTCACAGGCCGAGCAGCCCTGGGTCCTCACGGGCCGCCCCGGCCGCCGGTGGGGACCCCAACGCTGAGGTCGCTTTTCGCGGGCCCTGTCCCCCGGCCGCCGGTCCCGCCTGTCCCGAGGCCCCGGGCCGCGTCCCTCGGCGCTCAGGCCGGCACTCACCGCGCGGGTGCGGCCCGAACGCCACCAGCACGAAGTAGTCCGCGAGCCGCGCCATGGCGAGGGGCGCGGGCGGGCTCCACGGCTCGGGGACTCGAAGGCGGCGCGCTCATGGCCCGGCGCTGGCCCTAGGCTGCGCCCTCGGGACACCCCCGGCCCGCTCCGCCGCGGTACTAGACAGGGTTCCCGCCGCCATCTTCCCAGCGAGCCGGCCCGCCCGGCCGCGCCGCGCGCGTGCGCGGCTCCGCCCCGCACCGTGTGGGTGGGACCTGAGGGCGCGCGCTCCCATTGGCCCGTCCGGCGCCAGGGCCGGCCCAGCTGTGGGCGGGTGGCGCGGACGGCGACCGGGGCGGGTCATCCCCTGCTGGCTTCGCGGCGGTCATGTCTACCCGAGGCACCCGCCAAGATCGGAACAGGCTAGACCGTGTGGACTGAAGCCCCGGCGCGCTGAGAGGCCCGGTCCGGCCCCGCCCGCCTTGGGCGATTCCAGTCTGGAGAGGCGGGGGCGTGGTCCCGAGGCTCCTGCGGGCTCTGGCCGAAGCAGGCGGACGGAACCCATGCCCTGCCTACCTGCTCTGGAGGACCAAGGCGGCAGAGGGGGGTGGGGGAAGGTGGGAGACAGGACCTCGCCTCAAAAGCTGCTACCCTTGCGATGGGAAAAGGAGAGAAACTACAGGGTTACGTCTCCTAGGGATCCCCCATTTAGGTGGGTGGGACGTCCAACACCTGTACTTGAAAAAAAGCAAGCACTTGCTGCATGTTCCAGCCTCGAGGAACTAGCGTTCTGAGAGCATGGGGCACCTGGGGGTTAGCGGGTGCCCAGGCCTCCCGCAGTAACACAGGAATAGGCAGAGGGCTGGACACTGGGAGAGGCAGGGTACTTGACCTGGGAGATCAAAAGGCCGGGCTCCTGCAGAAACTGAGAGGAGCTAACTACCAGCATCCTGTTCCCTCCACCTGTAGGAGCTTAAGGTTGAATGAGAGCACATTCCATGGGAGAGAAGGCCAACCGGAGGTCTTGCAAGCCTGTAATCTCAGCACTTGGGGGGCCGAAACATGAGGATCCTGAGTCCCAGGCCAGCCTCCTAGGTGTCACAGGGTGGGAGGGAGGTGGGGTGAGACTCTGCCAGGAACGTCCTGTCAGAAGACAGCCCCAGTTCTCTCTTGCTACTGTGAGGTTACATAGGCCATGAAATTCTTTCTGCTTAAGCTGTGTTTGAGTTGCTTTGAGTTGGCTTCTGTCAATCACTAAAGGTAAGGTCCTGTCCACATTATTAAGTGGAGAAGGGGTGGCTGGCAAGTTTGGCTTGCTGCCTGAGCCCAGGACTGGCTCCCTTTTACAGACCTCCTATCAGGGCCCTGCATCCTTCTACCCATGACCTTCCACCAGTGGCCTCATGCTGGCAAGAGTCTTTCCCAACCTATTCTCAAGTGCCTTGCAGTTAAGTTGAGCACCCTGCCCCCTGCACTGCCCAAGTCACCTGCTGCTGGCCCAGCCTCCTCTCCTCAAGGGCCTGTAGTCTCTTCAGAGCCTCCTATCCTCAAGTAGGTTTAGACCTCCTTCAAGAAGCCAGTCTCCTTAGCCCCTAGACCCCTTGGCTGCATCCATCTGCCCTTTTATTCCTCCACCACATACACATACCTCCAATGCCTGTTGTCTTGCAATCTCCTGTCTCAAATTTTCACTATCCCCTTCTAACATCCATATATTGCAGATCTGCACCTTCTAAAGGAAGCAGTGACCCATGGTGACACAAATGCTTCAGCCTAAGATGGATGGACACTCCCCAAACACACTGCATGGCCTGCTGATAATGTGATCAGCTGTTTTTTTGTTTTTCTTCACCCTCCTCCATCCTCTGATCCCACTTGCTATGTCTCAGGAATGGCCAGATGCCCCCTCTTTCCTAGAGAAAAGCATGTCTACCCTATGATAGACCTCAAACATGCCCGACTACACGCACCCCCTTCTCCCCGAGAGGACTGCCCTTTCCACCTCCTACCTCCCATGTTCCCTGTCAGTGCCTTCACCATATCCAGTCTTTCCCTGTCTTCGAAACTCTTGCCTGACATCATGATAAAACCTCACTTTCACACTTTAAGACATCCAGCAGCTCTCCTGATGAAGTTGCCACCTTTTTTGCCTAAAGCACATCTTTTAAGTCTTCCCTAACATCACCAGCACCAGCTGACACCCCCCCTCCAACCTCTTCTCTATTTTCCCTGTTTCTACAATCAGCAGTGTGGGAGCTCCTGTCCATCACTCCCAAAAGCAGCGTCTCCAACTGAAAGTGAATTAAACTGTTAGGGTCTCCTCTTCAAGGACACATGGACAGTTGTATATAGCAAATGTCATATCATATGCTGTGTAGATGCTATAGGACCACAGTGGGAGCTTCTAATCAAGTTGGGAAGAAAAGAAACAGAATAAGCAACCAGGCTGAAACTCAAAGATCAGAGGATATCCCCATCCTCACCTGATATACGTTGGAAGGCGGGGGTTGGACAAGGTCAAAGGGCAGCAACTGTTCTTTTATTCTAGGGTCTGAAAGAAAGAACATAGGGGACTTCAGTCCTATCATCTTCACCAAGGCTTACCTCCACCTGTCCCAAAATTTAAAAGTTAGGAACCTGTGTATTTTGGTGTATTCCTGAAATCCCAGCCCTTGGGAGGATGAGACAAGGATTTTGAGTTCAAAGCCAGTTTGCCATACATTGTGAGACCCCCGTCTCAAAAAATAAACAAATTCTGAGATGGTTCAACAGGTAAAGGTTCTTTGCTGTCAAGCCTGATGACTGAGTTTTCTGGGTTTGATTCCTGGGACCCACATGGTAGAAGATCATTGACTCCTGCAAGTTGTCCTCTAATCTTTGGCACATGCATACCCCCCAACACACACAAATAAATGTAGTTTTTTTTTTTTTTAAAGCTTCTAAATAAACCAATAAAGGGAGTCTGGAAAGATGGCTTAGTGGTTAAGAGCACTGGATGTTCTTGCAGAGGACACAGTTTGGTTCCCAGCACCCACATGGTAGCTAACAACCATCCATTTCCAGGGGACCTAGCGTGTGCCTCCTCTCCTCTCCTCTCCTCCCCTCCCCTCCCCCCCTCCCCTCCCCTCCCCTCCCCTCCCCTCCCCTCCCCTCTCCTCTCCTCTCCTGACTTCCTTGGGCATTGTATGAGTACACTTACATGCATGCAGGCAAAACACTCATACACATAAAATAAAAATTAAAAAACAAAGGGCTGAGTATATTGCCTTATGTCTTTAATCCAGTACTTAGGAGCGAGTTGTCCTCTAACCTTCAAATATATGATGCAACACATGTGTTTACACATATTACACACAAAACAGATGAATAAATGTAGTGAAAAAAATTTAAACTGGTAAGTACTGGGAATTTATAAGTATGTTGTCCCTAATGAAATTTATTTTTTTATTCTGTATGTGCATGCCATGGCACTCATGTGGAATGTCAAGAGGACAACTTCCAGGAAGTTAGTTCTCTCCTTCCACCATGTGGGTACTGTAGGTCAAATTCAGGCCATCAGGCTTAGTAGAAAGTGCCTTTACCTGCTGAGCCATCTTGCCAACCCATTGAATGTATTTTTCACTTGTTGGTGGGTGGGTAATATGGTGGTATTTGTACTTTGAAAGGCGGTGAACAGAGTAGAGACAGCTGAAGGTAGAGGTGAGCTAGGAAGAGGAGACAGAGCTGCAGGTTGGTTATGCCTTGGCACGCTCTGCTCACTTACCCCCTGATGTCCCTTCACAGTTGGCACATTGCTTCCATACTAAGTCACACAACCTCTCTCTGTACTCTCTTGGATGATCCTTACAATAACTCCCAGAACCTAACCATCCCTGAAAACTTAGAACTTTGTTCCAGTCTTCTGTTCAGTCCAGGTCCACAGGGGAAGAGGCCCCCTGGACAGCCTCTTCCCATGCTCTCCAACAGCTCCCTGCTTCACCAAACAGAAGAGCTGTGCTCATATCTAGGACCTCCTTGTTCCCTTCCAACCTAGCTTAGTATCCCTCTGACCTGACCACTTGGTCATCTCACCATCCCTTCCCGCCAACCTCAGCCCCATGTTCACCTGCCTTCAAAGTCACCACTCTATTTTTGAGGTGCTAGGTAAATGCTAGACAAGCACCCTACCACTAAGTTACATCCCCATCCCTTGGTTTGGCAGGTCTACAAGGTCTTGTTATGTAGCCCAGACTTGGCCTTAAACTAGATATCCACCTCTTTCTCCTGAGTGCTAGGACTATGGTATGTACCAGCATGCTCAGCATTACTCTTTTTTTCTAACAAATTTAAGGCTACTCTCCTACAAGTGATAAATATAAGCAAATAGGTGATTATCTGCTGGTGTCCCTGCTTTTCTTAGGATGTAAAGCAAGGTCTTCAGCATGGCCTGCATTCAACACCTATTGATGTATTCATCCAGGAAATGTGCCCATGTGTGCTCAGCAGGAGGGACAGAGTAACAGATCCTGGGGGAGCCCAAAAAAAGATGAGTAAAGGCAGGGTGAGACAGAAGAGGAAGCACAGATGGACACAGAGATGCTGCTACAGTCAAAATGTTTATGACAGTGGTGTGGGGGTTGTGAGATAAAGCTTCTCTCAGGCTGAGAAGCTATGACCCAATAGCACCAAATCTATTATGGGTAGATGGTGGCTTGATGTAAGGTTTGTGGAGAACAATTTGACACATATATGAACACACAACAGTAGGGATTTTACTTGTGGAAAGACTGAAAAAAATCAAATTTCACATTAATGAGGAATTGATAGGTTGGATATGAGCAAAATACAATGAAATACATAAGAAAATGTCTTAACTTAGTTCATTATTTTGTCTACCAGAGATTAATAAACATAAGTGAAAGACACATGGAAACATAGGTGGCTTGGGAAGGGCTGACTCCTGGGCAAACTGAAATTCTGCCTAGGCTACAGAGGGAGTTCAAAGCTAGCCTGGGTAACTTTTGTGGTGAGGCCCTATCTCAACAACAACAACACACACACACACACACACATACACACCACACACAGAGGCAGGTGAAGTGTCTGAAGATGAATCCCACAACAACAACAACACACACAAACACACACACACAGAGGCAGGTGAAGTGTCTGAAGATGAATCCCAGTGGTAGGTGTTTGCAGTATCACATGGTAGAAAAAGTCTAATTAAATAAATCACAGCATACCTACATATTCAAATAGGCCAACCATAAGAAAGGATGGGTGTCTTTATGTTTACACATATTTTATATCATTCTGCATGTGTGTAGCAGACTGGAGATTAGTACGCAGAAAAGAGGAATGGAACTCCCAGTTAAAGCCTACAGGAGTCTCCCGCCTTTACCTCCGGCGGATGCAGGAGGGTCATGCTCTTACCTTTCATCTAGAGGTGGCAGCTGAGGTGGATGCTCTTGGGGTTAGACTGCAGCACCACCCAGCACCCAACCTTCGGCCAGGAGCATCTGGCCCCACTAATCTCTGAGACCTCTACCGCCCACCAGGAGGTGCCAAGAGTAAGGTCGGTGGCCCTCAAGGTTCCCGGCCAGCCGCTGAGCAGGGCTGAGCCCCTGTGGCTTCCGGGTACCCGCAAAGTCCGAAGCCCCGCGGCTAGCAGGAGGGCGCGGTGGCGCAGCCCACTCTGGCAGAGGGCGCCCCGCCCCAGCGACGTCTGCCCCGCCCTCGACTGCACAGCCTACTTATTGCTGGAGGAGCCTCCTGGGCAGGTCTCTCGCCGGACTCCAGACCACGAACTGACTCAGGACCACAGCCAGACCAGAAGGTTCCTCCGCGTGCTTTGGGAACTGCCAACAGACCCAGACCCTCCCGCTGCCTGTGGGTCCGAGACCCGAGCCCTGGTAGATAGACTCAGGTACCAACCTTCTTACGCCCTGTGCTCCCTGGCCTCTAAGGGCTCCCCACCTGGTGGGAGGAGGGCGTTGACTCCAGGCCAAAGTTGTCCCCCATTTGCCGGCTTCACCGCACTCTCCCTTCAGAGCCCAACCCGCCATGACCCAGCTCCTGACGGTCACGGTCACCCTCGGTTGCATCAGCCTTCTCTACCTGCTACCAGGCACGCTGTCTGGCAGCCTGGGCGGGGGCCTGCGGCTTGCCCGACCCAGGTAAGTGCAGGGTTTGAACCAGCCCTGACCCCTGACCCTGGAAGCATGTGTGGCCCATGCTTTTCCATAAAGGGACCTAGCTTTTCTTAGAGCCACCCTCCCAGATCAAGGGTCACTGTCCCACCTTCAGTGTTGCCTGAGCAAGGCAAGAAAGAGGACATTTTCTTCCTTTGCCTCTTCCAAACTCCATGGAGTAGTTTGTGCCCCCACCCCACCCCCACTCCCCACATTGACAAAACAGCCTCTCCAACAATGGGTGCTGGAGGAGGGGAGTCTGGAGGCATTCTGGCCTGCTTTTCTCTGACCACCCAAGGGAAGAGCCCAGAGGGTCATTCTGAATCTTGAGAGCAGGGACCCACAGAGCCCAGGTGCCCAGTTATTGGGACATGTGACCTGAGCTACTGAGATGGCAGAACTGTCAGGACTGTGCTCAGAAGGGTGGTGGGTTTCCCCTGGCAGTGAACCAGGCTGGAGGGGCAGAGTTTGGGCTTCCCCTGGTCCTAGGCCAGGCTTTTTTTAGGAAAACTATGGGCTTTCCCTTCCAGTGTCTTTAGTGAGGGGGAAGGGGTTGAGGGGTAGTGGGTGGGGTAGTTGAGGAGCTGTGGAAGGCTGTGCTGGACCATTGGGTTTACATATTCCCTTTCACTCTGCAGGGAGCCCCCAACCCGGACTCCTTCCAGTGGCCTGCAATCCAGACACCCTTCACTCCGGTCTATGGTCTGGAAGCTTCATCATGGCCCTCAGCCACAGAGGAGGGTCAGCCTGGACCCTGCTATGAGTCAGCCTCTTCAGGACCATGGTCCACGGCACCCAGGTCCTCGCCGACATTCGGGGTCCCAAAGACCCCATGCTCAGCTTCTACGGGTGGGCTGTGTACTGGGCACCTGCCAAGTACAGAATCTCAGCCACCGCCTGTGGCAACTTGTCCATCCAGCTGGCCGCAGGGACTCAGCTCCTGTGGATCCCAGCAGTCCCCACAGTTATGGCTGAGATGGGTCCTGGCCATTCTATCTGGAGTGCTGTACCTTTATCCCAGAGTTACAGCTGATCCCCACACCCTGGCCCCATCCCTCGAAGTACCTGCAGGCAGTAGTTCTACAGCAACTACACAAAGCAAGGCTATGGACACCCTAGACCTGTGAGAATGTGTGGATCTAGTTTGTAGCATCTGTACTACCAGAAGCCTGTGCACCCCAGAACTGTGCGCACTCAGGAAGCAGGTGTTTAGCTGAAGTGTTGTCAGCATTAGATGCCACCAAGAGCTTGAGGAGAAAAGGCTACCTAAAGAAGTAGAGCAAAAACTAGAGTCCTAAACTCAGGCCCACCTATGAGCAAGCAGAAGAGAGGCTGAAGTGGCCCATGTGGCCTCCTCCCCACTGGGAATTAAAGCCTGACTGTGGGCCATAGCTGTGGTTTCTCTCCTGTGCAGGTTACCCTTCTGTGTGCCTGATCTGGAGTGATGACATTTCCTTGTTTGTACCCTGAGACAGGAGGCTCAGCAGAAAGAGCTGTACTGCTGTGGTCCCTAGGGTCAGGGTTAGCAAAGAGACCTCCATGGCTCCTGAAGCCGATCCTGGAGCCCAGACCAAGAGGGTGATGGAAACCCCACCTGGATCCCCTCATGGGCAGCTAGGGAAAGGGATCATTCCTGGGCCATTCTGGAATAAGGCACAGCAAAGACACCTCTTTTTACTCTCAGGGCAGGGGTGAGGGCAAGGTGGTCCAGCCCAAAAAGATTTACTATGATCCACTTCCAGGCCAGTGTAGTGGCACACATCTGTAATCTCAACACTTAGGAGACTGAGGCAGGAGGATGACAAATTCCAGACCAGCTGGGCTATAGAGCAAAACCCACCTCAAAAATCCAAACAATTAAAAGCAACCCCAAATTATAAAAGAAAAGAAAAACTCAACCTCGGGAAAGCTGTAGGCATCTAAACAGGATGTCTTCCACCCCATTCTTTGAGGACACCTAGCAAGACGAGGAGTAAGGACAGTAAAGTCTGACAGGCTTATTCCTTTGTCCCTGGCCAAGCACACAGGAAGGGGAGACATATAACAAGAAAAGAATCAGACCAATCAGAACCGCAAATTCAATAATAGCATGGGCTACAAAGACTTTGTCTCAGAAAGAAAGAAAGAAGAAGAAGAAAAAAAAAAAAGCTGGGAGACCTATAACTCGGGAGTAGGTTCTTGATACAAGAACTTTGCACATGTTATGTCACCCAAACTTTGCAATTGTCCTGTCAGAAGACAGGATTCTGAAAGGGCTATTGGTTCCTTAGCAAGCACTCATAGCACTTGCAAATTCTTGCCAGTACCACCCTCTGCCCTCCTGGTAGGAGCATTTCAT
The DNA here is from genome assembly GCA_035773235.1 of Eospalax fontanierii. Lineage (NCBI taxonomy): Eukaryota > Metazoa > Chordata > Mammalia > Rodentia > Spalacidae > Eospalax > Eospalax fontanierii. The sequence continues at coordinate 79,163,416 of CM069537.1, forward strand.
TATCCACATCTACCAACTGTGTCCTGGGCACTGCCGTGTCCATTCTCAGCATCTCTGGCAGTCCTGCTTCTCCTCATGCTCTCTGATCCCCAGTTAGAAGCACCCTGAAAGTATCCCCAGGCTCCCATTCTTGTGCTTTCTCATCCAGATCAGGGGGTTGTATGATCCAGGCAATTCATCCTTCCAAGCTGAGCCCTGTGAGCACAGTTCAGATTGGTTCTTGCTAGACTAGAGACCTCAGTGTACAGGGAGCCCAGATCAGGAACTATAATAGAAGGCAGTATGCTGGGGAGCCTGATAAAGGAGAAAGGCAGGCTGCCTTGATAGGTCTTGGCATAAGGGCTCCCCAATACCAAGTCTTTATGCTCACAGGATATATTGACGGTAGTAATTACCCCACAGCAGCTGACAGGGGCATGAGTGGAGACTACAGAGGCCCTTGATGCAAGTTCCTGGATCATGTACCTGTGGACACCGAAAGGCAATAGTAAAAGTTGGTAAGCAGTGGGGACAAACTATAGGGTCCTCAAAGTGAAGTTGAGGAGGAAGAATGGAAGAATACAGGGCAAGCTGAGGCTAGACAACTAAAGTCTCCAAGACACAAGTTTGCCAGGACCTTCCTAGGCCCTTTGGATCCCAAGCAAGGTCCAGCCTTGCCTCCCTCCTGGGCCTGCTTGTGTAGCCTGTCCCTCAGCACAAGATGTTCCCTCTTCTAGGAGTACCCTCCATCTCGAGCCCTACTTCTTCTCACTGACAACCCGCACCTTCCTATCCTGGACTCCCAGACTGACTGAAGATCAATCCTCAGAATCCCATGAGTGGTCTTGGTCAAGGCCCCTAAGCTTTAGAGCTATTCTGCGTAGGGGAACTACTGCCCTTCTAGCATCCCGTGCAGTGTCAGGAATTTGCTGGTCATAACCTCTAGCCTTACATCTGGTGTGATGCCAGTCCCACTCTGCGCTTGGCTACGCTTGGCTACTTTTGATGCCCCCATGCAAAGGGTCAGTGGCATTGTTGCTCTCCCAACCCCATCCCCAAAGCTACTTTTTAGCTGTTTTCACATTTATATCCTGTTGACCCCTCCTCAAAAACCTGTCTGGATACCGGCACCAATTATTGATTGCTTTGGGAGCCACAAGTTTAGTCTCTTCCAAGAAACCCTCACCTTCACCCTGGTCAGTGTGCACTGAGCATGTAGCATACAGGAACACTAGAGTCCAGTTCTGCTCTCCTAGGGCTGACTTTGGGAAGAGAAGGGAAACATATTTCAAAGGCAGGTTGTGGTTTGCCTTTGAAGTAGTGAAGGAGTAGCTGCATCTCAGTATAGCTGTGCATTAAATACAGGATCAATTCTACAGGTTTCTGACCTAGAACTCTCACCCTCAGAGTACCTACCCTTCAGCTGTTCTGCCCTGCCCTCTTCCCTGCTCCAAGCATGTCACTGCCCAGGCAAGGTATTTCTGTCTGCCAAGTCCCTGCTGCATCCTCAGGATAAGAGTATGCACTTGGCAGTTTGAATCCTAGTCTGTGTGAACACCTCACCTAGGATCCTGACCAGTGCTTAACCAGGCTTCTGATAGGCTGCCCTGAGGCCTTTCTTGACTTTTGCCCTATTATTGCTGGTAGAATACTTGCCTAGCCTGTACCAAGCCCTTCATTTAATTCCCACCACTGCAAAACAAAATGCCTAAATCAGCTAGTGAAGCCTCTCTTGAATCCTGATGAATGATCACCTACCTTCCTTCAGCAAGAATCCAATGAAGCCATCTCATCAAGAGCCCTCCTATCTCTGATGTTACAGGAACTTCCTATTCACTTACCCCTCTGCTCACTGGCAATAAATCCCTGCCTCCTCTATTGTGTTTTATCTCACTCCACTGTTGTGATTGTGACAGTCTTAAATAAAATCTTTTAAGTATCCTATAATTTTAATGCATGTGATCCCTCCATCTCTCATTTTTGCAGTACTAGGGCCAAAGCTTAGGCCTTTGAACACACTAGGCAAACAATCTCTCAATCACTTATCTACATCCTTAGTCTACAATAATTTCTTCTGCCTACCTAGAATCATAGATGCCCCTTGATTAGTTTTTGTTTCCTGAGATAAGATGTGGGGGATCATGTGCTTTAGGGCAGAGCTCAGGGTTGCATGCCCATCCAAAGGAGCCAGTTACAGGCATGGAGGCACTTAAAGTCAGGGGTGTGGGGGGCAACAGAGGTCTGAGTGTAGAGTGATCCAGGATGTCTGAACAATTATTCTTTCCAGGACAGGGGCAGCTGAGATCAAAGAAAGGGGGGCTGGGATGGAATTTGCTGCTTTTGTGCTGACACATTAACTTGCTGAGACCAGAGGTGGGTGGATGGTCACTCATTACCAAATGTCAAGGCCAAGGGGATAGGTATTGTCCGGGTCAGTTATATAACCTATGAGCATATATAAGGCACCTAGGCTTTAGGACTTCCACCTACCTGCCAGCTTTGCCATCTCAGCACTCTTCCCTTTCAGGATGAAGGTGGCTGTGGTAAGTATCCCATGCTTGTGCAGGAGTGCTTCCACCAACCCTTCAATAGGTGGTCAAGCACCCCTCAAGGGAAAAGGCAGCAACACCACCCTCTTAAGCCAATTCCTGCTAGCCTGCTCACCAAAGTCACAGAGCTTCCTCTTCCCTGGTGTGATCTCCTAGGGTGGGTGTTAGTAGCCCCTCACCCACAGGCTTCCTGTGGGTCCAGGTCTCTGAAAATCTCCTTCTACCTGCAAGGGTATCAAGCAGGATGTGCTGCTGTCTCTCAAACAGCATCACAGCATCGTCTCACACTGGAAGCAGGCATCAGCTGACATTAGTTGGTTGGGCAGATAAGGACCACCAGACTGAGAACTCTGGACTTGCCAAGGCTGGTGCAGGGCTACAATGACATGCACATGGGCTGAGGCTATGCCTCAAATATCTTAGTCACCAGCCCTGGGGGGATGACTCCACTTCCTTGTGGATTTGGCAAGATGGTGAAAAGTGTCAAATCCCCTATTGAACCAGGGCCCAGACCCTTCCCTGGTCTATCGACCTGATGTGGACCCGGAGTTGGTCAAAAGTAAGGGCAACTTCCGAAACTATACCGTGAGTAGTCACACCTTCCTTGTCCAGATCCATCAGACCTGGGGAGAGCAGCTATCTTCTTTCTATACCTCTAGGGGAGCTTTTTGAGAAGGCACCTTAAACTTTATACATTATGATACCTGCCCTGGCGGAGGGGAAGCCATGGCTCTTGGAGCACAGGGCTAGCCTGGTGCACAGCCTAGACTGATTGTCTGGCTTTCAGTCAGGCCCACTCCTGGACCGTGTCTTTACCACCTACAAGCTCATGCACACACACCAGACAGTGGACTTCGTCAACAAGAAGGTATGAGTTTCCTGCTCTTGGTGCATACTCTGAGAGTGGAAACTGCTTTGCCCTTTGCCCAATGAGTTAAACAGCCCACTGAAGGGACCTATAAGAGTGCCTGCTCTGCAGCCTCTTCTTGTGGATCCTGGAGAAGGGCTAATTTCTCTTTTCCTACAAGCACATTCAGTTCAGGGGCTTCTCCTACAAGAAGATGACAGTCATGGAGGCTGTGGACATGCTAGATCATCTGGTGGATGAATCGGACCCAGATGTAGACTTCCCTAATTCTTTCCATGCCTTCCAGACAGCAGAGGGCATTCGGAAAGCCCACCCAGACAAGGGTGCGTCTCACACCTCTGTGTATGTGTGGGAGGTGCTATGGCTGTCTTTAAAGGGGACCACAGAGGCTTGGTGCACTCCCACAGGCCCAGCTCGCCACTCGGGGGTTGGGGCAGACCGTGGGCTCCTTACACTCAGCACATCTTTACCTCTGCAACCTTTGGCCCGTATATCCCTGTTCTGTAGACTGGTTCCACCTTGTCGGATTTCTGCATGATCTGGGGAAGGTCCTGGCTCTGTGGGGTGAACCTCAGGTGAGGGCCAGGTGTGGGGAGCAGGGCAACCTTAGCCCTGGACTTGGGATACTATAAGGAGGAGCAAGCCAGTTCATTTTTCACTCATAGTTGCCTATCCCTTCACAGTGGGCAGTTGTTGGAGACACTTTCCCTGTGGGCTGCCGTCCCCAGGCCTCTGTGGTATTCTGTGACTCTACTTTCCAGGATAATCCTGACCTCCAGGACCCTCGATATAGGTACCTTGAGAGAGCACCCCACTTCACCTCAATATAGGACTATAGCTGGTCTTCTTCCCCTCCCCACACTCCGAGTCCTTCTCATGCTTGTCTCTTAATCATTGCAGGACAGAACTTGGCATGTACCAGCCCCACTGTGGACTTGAGAATGTCCTTATGTCCTGGGGCCATGATGGTGAGGCCAGATATAGGCAGGCAGGAAGACACTATTGGGACAGTAGTGAGGGCTGTCTCCCTGGGCAACTCACCATGACATCCCCCTCTCCTACAGAGTACCTGTACCAGATGATGAAGTTCAACAAGTTCTCCCTGCCCTCAGAGGTACGTGGAGGAGAGCCCTATTGGGAGCCTTGCCTAGTCCAGCCATTTTGGGCAGATCTGAGCATGCTGGGTATGGCCTCCACAGGCCTTCTATATGATCCGATTCCACTCCTTCTACCCGTGGCACACGGGTGGTGACTACCAGCAGCTGTGCAGCCAACAAGACCTGGACATGCTGCCCTGGGTGCAAGAGTTCAAGTATGACCTTTCCCAGGGGGGTGGGCAGTAAAGGGGACAGGGATGTGTGAAGAGGCATCTTTCCTGAGACTCACTGCCCCTCCCTCCATCTGCAGCAAGTTTGACCTCTACACCAAGTGCCCTGACTTGCCTGAAGTGGAAAGCCTGCGGCCCTACTACCAGGGACTGATCGACAAGTACTGCCCTGGTGTCCTGAGCTGGTAACTGGCTGTCAACACCCTACCAAATGTTGAAGCAGTATCTAGGCTGGTCACTGTCAGGCACAATGACAACCTACTCCAGTCTTACTTAGGGTTCCATGTACCTGCCTACTGTCACCACCCCTCATCGTCACTTTTGGTAGATATTAATAAAGATTGAAAGAGTGTACAAGGCTGACTCTTTTCAAAAATCTTTTATTAATTTTAATTTTATGTATATGAGTGTGTTCCCTGCATGTAAGTGCACTGTGTTGTGCAATGCTTGCAGAGGTCAGAAGAGGGCATTGGATACTCTGGAACTGGAGTTATGGATGGTTGCTAACTGTCATATGGCTGATGGGAATCAAACCTGGGTCCTCTAGAAGAGCAGCCAGTGCTCTTAGCTGCTAAGCCATCTCTCCAGCCCCACGATGGACTCTTCACTGGGGTCCAGTCATGTTGTAGCAGTAGGGGTGGGCCCAGTGCAAGGACATCATCACCATGAACATACTGCTTATCCTCCTAGTTCCCATGTCAGAGTTATTCAACTCATTTAGCTCCATTCTGAAAATAGTCATCAAGTCTCCTAGACTCAATAAAAAGTGTGTGTGTGTGTGTATGTGTGTGTGTGTGTGTCCCTGATAGCTGAAGAAACACATCTAAAGAAAACAATATAAATTTGTAAGTCTATTGCCATAGGACTCCTCTGTGTCTTTGGTATGCATGAGGTACATTTGAGCTTACCAGTGACCATCACATATTTTCTTGTCCATATGTTCATCTCTCATTGCAACACATGACCACAGGACATTTCCTTCAGCTTCAAGGGCTCTTCTTCCTCTAAAAATCTTCTATGAAGAAAATGATATCTGCTCTCAGGGAATTTCCTTCTGCAGGACTTTTCTGATTGCTTTCCTATAATATGTGTTAACATTTTCCTCTATGTCTTGCTAATTGGTAAGTGAATTTTGGGCTTAATCAGATTGTTCTTAATTAGCTATGAGTCTTCCTTATAAAGCACACAGCACCCACCTTCGATGGTAGACACCTTCCTCACTTATTTGTTGGAATATTTTAGCAAAGAAACTTCCTCCCATGTGTCCTGGTGTAACTGTTGTATAGGAAGGACATTAAATACTTACCCTTAATTATTAATGTGCAAAAGAGTTGCTTCCTCACTGTTTTTGCAAAGTGGTCCATTTGTGTTTGGATTAAGAGTACACAGATTATGGCATACTGGCTGTGCTTCATCTCTTTGCCCCTTTTTCTCCCTCTGGCTGGGAAGGGGCTTCCAGGCTGGCACCTGTGTCCTTCTGACATGACTTTGTCTCTGGTGGACATGTTATTTTGTGTGACAAGACGCTCAAGTTGGGCCGGGTGGCATGACTGTAACTCCAGAACTTAGGAAGCTAAGGCAGAAGGATCATGAATTCAAATCTTGCCTGGGCTACAGAGATAGACTTTGTCAAATAAATCAACATGCAATATCAGTGGTGGGGTTAGGGATGTAGTTCATGGTACCGTTTGCTTCTCATGTATAAGGTCCTGAGTGCAGTCACCAATACCAAGGGGGAAATTAGTGGTATTTCTCTCTCTCCCTTCCTCCCTCCCTCCCTTTTAACTTTCCTTCCTGTGGTACTAGCAACTGAACCTAGAGCCTCATACATTCTAGACAAGTACTCTACTACTGAGCTATATCCTCAGGTCTCAGTGGTGTTTTCTATTCTAACGACAAATTGTCTGAAAAATAAAACAGCTAGACATGATAACTCATGCCCATAATCTCAACACTCTGGAGATGGATGCAGTAAGATTGTCATACATTTGAGCCTAGCCTGGGCTACAATGTGAGTCTCTGTCTCAAAACAAGCAAACAAATAGAAAACAATTCCATTTACAATAGCTACAAAATAATTGAGAATTGAATAAAGAGATAAGTGTTTATGTACTGAAAAATATAAAACATTGATAAAGGAAATTGAAGAAGGAACAATTAAATGGAAAGATAGCCTGTGCTCATGGGTGAAATAATATTGTTAAAATATCCAAAGTGACACAGTCCAGACACTGTGATAAACAGGAATAATCCCAGCATTTACAAGTGGATCAGTTGAGGGCAGTTTGGGCTCCATGACATCCTGTCTCAAAAAAAGTGCAGTGGATGGGGAGCTGTGAGGTAGCTCGGTGGGTAAAGATGCTGCCAAGCCTGACAACTTGAGTTCAATACCAGAATCTACATGGTAGGAGAAGAGTACTGATTACCACCAAATTGTGCTCTGACCTCCACATGTATGCCAGGGCACCCACTACCCACACACATATACACAACAAAAAGGCAAAAAAGATTAAAAAATATGTACAGAGGCTGAAGAAATGGCTCGGTTCTGGTCTTGCAGAGGAGCTGGGTTTGGTCCCCAGTACCTTTATCAGATGGCTCACAACTGCCTGTGACTCTAGTTCCAGGGAATCCAACACCCTCTTCTGGCCTCCTCAGGCACCTGCACATATATACACTCAGGCACACATACATACACATGAAATAATAATAATAATATCCATTACCGTCATGTCTCACCACTCGGGGCCAGCCCGAGTGTACTTTGGGGGGCCAGCCCAAGGGGTTGGGGGTGAGTAGACGCAGAGTCAAGCCCCAGACTCTGGGAGCTGGATGGGAAGCAGGCCAAGCGCATGACACTACATATTCGCGTGGCACTGCCAACTCCTTTACTGAATAGGTGCACAAGCTCTTATAGGTCTGGATAGCCAATGACCTTATGGGGTGGGGTCCCAAATACAGCCAATAGTAAGTTTGTCCCCAGGTAGGCAGGTACTTTCCAGATGCTGGTCTCACAACTAGCCAGAGCAGAATGCCACACCCACAGGAACCATTTCTCTATTTCTCCTAGCAGGTGGCCTGGCTAGGCCCACCTTGCCTTATGCCCAACAGATTACTTTCCAAAATATGTAAGAAACTTAACTAAATAGTAGGGAAATAAATAACCCAATAAAAAATGAGCAAAGAGAGTAGAGCAGTAGAGAAAAGGCAAAGGTTTTGAACACAGACATACAGATCTGGGCTTGGTGGTACATGCCTGTAGTATCCCAGCAGTAGAGAAAAGGCAAAGGTTTTGAACACAGACATACAGATCTGGGCTTGGTGGTACATGCCTGTAGTTCTAAGTACTCAAGAGACTAAGGCAAAATGACTCCTTGAGCCCATGAATTTGGTGGTAGCCTTGGTAACACAGTAAGACCCCTATAACCTCCCCCAGAGACATAAAAATGACCAACAAGTATATGAAAAAATGTTCAGTATCACTATCACTAATAGGGAAATACAAACAAAAACTACAATGAAGCACGGGGTGAGGGTAGCTCAATGGTAGAGGGCTTGCTTCACAGGCATGAGGCTTACCTCTCCAGCACCACAAACAACACAATAATAACAAATGTACCAGAATTGTTAGAATGGCTATTATAAAACAAGATGATGAATATTTCACATGAGGGGAAATATTAGTAGAGCCATTATTGAAAACAGATTTTATAGTTACATACAATCATATATGGAGGGTCAAGAAAAGGAAGGATAGGGGGAACTGATGGGAGATGATCTACTTAACATAATATATATAAGAAAAAAAATTAATTTATTTATTTTTATTATTTTATGTGTATGAGTGTTTTGCCTGAATGTAAATGTACTTGTGTCAGGCAGTCCCTGCAGAAGTCAGAAGACAGTGTTGGATACCCTGGATCTGGAGTTACAGATAGCTGTTAGCTACCATGTGGGTGCTGGAAACATAGGAACTGGGGACTGCTGCAAAAGCAGTCAGTGCTCTTAACCACTGGTCCATCTCTCTAACTCTAAGGAAAAAAAATTAAATTAAAAAAGAAAACAATATTGAGGTTCTTCAGAAAACTGAAAGCATATTTGTCAGTTGGGCATGTATCTCATGTCTATAATCCCAGCAATCAGGAGGCTGAGGCCAGAGAACTGCTTCAAGTTCAGGGTCAGCCTAACTTACATAGCAAGTTATGGAAAAACAAACAAAAAACGTGAAAAGAAAGAAAAAGAAACAAGGGGGCGGGGAGAAAAGATAAAATTGTTAAGAGAATGCCTGCCCCCTTTTGTTTTGGGACAGGACATGACATGATAGACCATGTTGGCCTTGAATTCAAAACAAGCCTCCTGGCTTCAGCTTCTCCAGAAAAGAATTTGTTTTTGTTGTTTTGCTTTTGAGACAGTTTTACTTTCAGTTCAGGGTAGCCTGCCTCCTGTCTCAGTCATTAGTCTTCTGTGTGCTGGGATTTTATGTGTGTGTGCCACCATGCCTGTCTCCTAAGAGAATATTCTGTGTGTCTGTGTGTGTGTATTCAAATGAGGACTGGCAAGTGTGTGGGCCTGAATATGGAGGAACAAGATTAATGTCAGGTAACTTCCTGGATCACCCTTTACCTTATATATTGAGTCAAGGTCTCTTGCTTGAGAGCGCACTGTTAGAGCTAGTCTGGCTAGCCAGTCTGCTCTGGAGATTCCCTGTCTGACTACCGTAATTACAAGAGGCTGTCAGCCAGCAATGGTGGTGCACAAACCTTTAATCCCAGCACTGGGGAGGCAAAGGTAGGCAGATCTCTGGGAGTTGGAGGCCAGCCTGGTCTACATAGGGAGTTCCACACAAGCCAGTGTTTCAAAAGTTTCAAAGGTCCTCCTGGATTTCATGTGGGTTTTAGGGATCTAAATTCTGGCCCTCAAAAGTATGTAGCAAGTTCTTTTGCCTACTGAGCCATTTCCACAGACCATAACGGAGCTAGGGAGATGGCTCAGTGGGTAAAAGCACGTGCTGCCAAGCTTAAAGACTTGAGTCTGATCCTTAGAATCCCCACATGGTTAAGGGGAACCAACTCTTCATAGCTGTCTTCTGACCTCCACAAGTGCTATGACACATGCACGCCCCCTACATAAAAAATATAATAAATAATTTAAAATTTAATTATTTTCATTTTAAATTGAAATAAAAATTTAGTTATTTTAATTCTATATGCATGAGTATTTTTGCCTGTATGTATACATGTGCATTGTGTGTGCCTGGTGCCTGAGTCCAGAAGAGGACATCAGATCCTCTGGAACTGGAGTTACAGATGGTTGGAGGCTTTCATATGAGTTCTGCGAACCAAACTCCAGTCCTCTGTAAGAAAAGCAAGCACTTTTAACTACCAAGCCATTTTCTCATGCTCCTAAATGAGTATTTTTAAGTATTCTGAACACACACACACACGTGAGGTTATATGTATGCTAACTAGCTCAGTTTAGCCAACTCACATGGTGTACATATTTTGAAATGTACACAATAAATATACAGAACTTTTGTCAACTTGAGACAAAGGGGAGCAATGTGATCCTAGATCTTGGGGCTAGAGAGATGGCTCAGCTGTTAAGAACACAGGCTTGTGCAGAGGACTCATGTTCAATTCCCAGCACCCCTATGGTGGCTAATAACCATCTGTAACTCCACTTCCAGGGGATCCAGTGCTTTTCTGGCCTCCATGGGCATTGCACGCATGTCGTATACTTACATTTTGGTAGGTAAGGCACTGATATACAGAAAATAAAAATAAATTAATAGCCAGGTGTGATAGCATGTACCTTTGATCCCAGCCCTCGGGAGGGAGAGGCAAGTGGATCTCCATGAGATCAAGGATAGCCTGGTCTACATAGTGAGCTCCAGGTGGGCTGGAACTGGGGAGGCCTTGTCAAAAAAAACCAAACCAAAACAGTAAATTTAAAAAAAATTAAATCCTAGATCTCAAGAGTCAAAAGCAGGAGAATCCAGGTTCAAGTTCAGCCTTAGTTACATGGTGAGTCAAGACTAGACTAGCCTGGACCTGTTTCAAACAAACAAGAGAAAAAAGGAGAAACAAAGTGGCTGGGGAGACAGCTCAGTGGTAGAGAGCTCACCTGGTATGTTCCCAACCTTAGGTTTCATCCATAGTACCAGAAAACAAAATGAAAACAAAACAAAGCAAATTTATTATGTTAAGTTCTGGAAGCCATGCAGAAAAATTAAAAAAACACAGGTTTTGGAACTGTGGGCTCCTTTCTACCTTGCTGAGCTCCGGGTGGCTCCAGCATCTTTTGACCTGTGGTTGTCTTTGTATTGACTTCAGAGGGTCTTCTGGGTGTGGACAGGTGCTACCTTTGGCTGTTAACACTTGAGGTAACGTCTGGGGCCCACTCAGATAATCCAGAATGAGCTCATCTCAAGATGTGTCACTTTATCTCTGCTATAAAGATGCTTTCCCCAAATAACACCATTCACAAGGTCTAGAGATTTTGTTTGCTTTTGTGGTGCTGGTGATTGAATGTGAGGCTTTCTGCATTCATCATTGTTTGATGTGAGGACCTTTTGGGGTGCTGCTTTTCAACCCACCTCAGAGGTTACACCAGACCTCCTAATATCAGTCATTTTTCCTAGGGATCTTGCTTCCTCAGGTAGGATATCATATTTCAGACCTAAATCCTCCCTCCACCTACCTACTCTCATTGCTATGTGGTCCAGGCTGGCCTGGAACTTGAGATCTTCCTGCCTCATCATCCCCAGTGCTGGGATGAAATGTATGAGCCACCATATCTGGCTTGATCATTTTTTGAATGGTTGTGGTCACTGGACACTGTTGCCTCTGATGCCCTTCTGATGAGCACTGCCCATTCCTATTCTTGTCTCTAGAAAGTGTCTATATCCTCTCCAGACTTTTCCATAAACCTGCCAGCTCTAGAAGAGGGATGTTGGGAGGACAGCAATGCCTCAGGGTCAGGCCTTTCTGGGGAGTTGGGTTTCTGGGATTACCATAGGGGCCTACAGAGAAAGGGTGGGGCTTAACTTTCCACTGATCCTAGTCCAGATCCATCAACTCCCTTGACATGGGTGTACTTACACACATGCAGGCAATACACTCATACACATAAAATTAAAATAATAAAAATATATTTAAACAAAACTATATACTTAAAAATGGTCTAGCTGGGCATGGTGGCACATGCCTTTAATCCCAGCACTTGTGGGGCAGAGGCAGGAGGATCTCTCTGAGTTCAAGGCCAGCCTGGTCTACATAGTGAGTTCCTGGTCAGCTGAGGCTACATCCTGTCTCAAAAAAACCGAAAAAAAAAAAAAAAAAGAGGGAGATGGTTCAGTGGTTAAGAGCATGTACTCCTGTTGTAAAAGATCGAGTTTGATTCCTAACACCCACTTCGCTGACTCACAGCTACTTGTAAACTCAATCTCTAAGGGATCCAACACCTCTGATCTCCCTGGGCACATACCCACACACAGACATATAAAATACACATAATGAAAATTGTTTTAGTTTTTACTATTTTTAATTGCATGTGCGTGTATGTGTCTATGCGTGCAGATGCTTGAGGAAGCCAGAGGCATTGGGTCCCCCGGGAGCTGTAGTTACAAGTAGTTGTAAACCATCTGACACGGTTGCTGGGAATTGAACTTAGGTCCTCTGGAAGGGCAGTATATGCTCTTGACCTCTGAACCATCTCTCCAGCCCAATAAAAATAAATCTTAAAAAAAAATGGTTAATAGGCTGGGAAGATGGTTCAGTTGGTAAAGTGCTTACCACACAAGCATGAGAGAGGACCAAGATTTAGTTCCTAGGACCCACACTAGGACTTATAACTTTCTGTAACTCCAGTTTTCCAGGGCCTCTTCTGGCCTCTGTGGCATATACATGTTGTGCCCATATATATATATGAAAACAAAACACCCTTATACATAAAATAAAAACATGTAAGTAAAATGAAAGCAATCAGGAACATCCAGTGTTGACTTCTGGCCTCCACATATACAGGCACACATACACAAACATATGAAAGTACAGGTTAAAATGGTAAATATTATATATATACATATATACATATATTTATCTACATATAGCAACTAAAATTAGACCAAAAAAACCTCATATATGACTCATTTTGTTTTCAGTGTTGGGGATGGAACCCAGGGCTTCACACATGCTAGGGAGGTGCTCTAACAGTGAGGTACACCCCCAGCCTGCATACAACGTAATTTACAGGGAATTTCCAGAACAGTAATTATAGAAACAGAAGTGGATGGATTAAGGCTGGTTAGGGTTTAGGAGGGGAGGGGAAAGGGAAGGGAGGGAAGGTGACTACTGAGGGAGTATGGGTCTCTTCAGAAGGTTCTAAAATTGACAGCACAACTCTGAATACACTATAAGTCTTTTAAATAGTCTGTTAATCCCAGGCTGGCCTCAAATTCTTCAAAGAGCTGAGGATGACTGTGATCTCCTGATCTTCACATTTCCACTTCCTAAGTGCTGGAATTACAGGTGTTCACTACCGTGCCTGGTTTTATTTTTTTAAAAATATTTTATTATTTTTATGTGTACGAGTGTACTGCCTGCATGTGTATAAATGCACCCGTGTAATGCAATGCCCACAGAGGCCAGAAGAGGGTGTTGCCCTGGAACTGGAATTAGGGACAGCTGTCACCATGTGGGTACTGGGAACCAAACGCAGGTCCTCTTTAAGAGTGGTCAATGCTCTTAATCTCTGAGCAATCTCTCCAGCTCCAGCCTGGTTCTATTTTTGAGATAGCCTCACCTTGTAACCCCAGCCTGGTCTCAAACTCTCAGTAATCCTTCTGCCTCATTTTCCAAGTTCCATATTTATTTACTTATTTATTTTGGTCTTTTTGAGACAGGGTTGTCCGGTAGCCCCACCAGCTGGCCTGGAACTTGCTATGTGAACCAGGACGGCCTCCATCTCACAGAGATCTACCTGCCTCTGCCTCCAGAGGGCTGAGATAAAGGTGTGTGCTACCACACCTGGCTTATATTTTAATTTTTGTGTCTACACTAGGTGTGTACAGGTGCCCATGGAGACTAGGAGAGGGTGCTGGGTCTCCCGGAGCTTGAATTACAGGTGGTTGTAAGCCACCCCACATGAGTTCAGGTCCTCTTCCTGTCTGGAAAAGCAAGTGTTCTCATGCACTGACCCATCTTTATAGCCCTTATTGTGTACTTTAAATGGGTAGATTGTACAGCACAGGAATTATCAAGAAAGCTGTCTCAGAAAATCCAGGAGAGATTTGTAAGCTGAGCTAAACTTTTTTTAAGTATAGGAATTTGAAATTTTAAAATATTACTGTTTTAAGCCAAAGTTAGCTTCCAGCTCATAGATTGTATACATAAGAGCTCCCTTGAAGGCTGGAGCTTGGAAATGTTTGTCAGGGTTGGGGAGATTGGTGACACCAGGGCTGTCCAGAGGTATGTCTGGGAGAGCAGAGGGAGGAAGTATGGACAAAGGATAGAGCTGGGACAGTGGAAGGGGCGCTGCAAGACCCCAAGGAAGAGTGATGTGACAGTGTGACCCCAGAGAGTTGGACAATGCTGGCTCCAGCTCTACTTTGTCCTTCTCCAGGTAGAGGGCTGGAGACGACCATATGCACCTTCTTTCTTCCACCCAAGGCCCAGTCCTTCTACTAACCTACCCATCCTGTTCTCTTCTCTTCCTTCATGCCTTTTACACTTTGACCTTACTGAAGACCAGGAAATAGAGCAGGAGGTGGGGAAAGGGCTGGGTTCTAGAAAGTTTTCTGGTCCTTCAGTGGTTCTGGTTCCACCTTCCTCCACTGCCCCCACAGATCTCATTGTAACTTAAGTTTGTCAGACTACCCTACCCTGAGGATTCTTCTGACCAGAACACTGAGAGACAAGGAGGGTGGCTATCAAGCCAGGCAGTGATGACAGTCTAGTCTGTGTCAACTGTCCTTAGGCCTCCCCAGAAGGAAACAAGCAGTATCAAAGGGCCATGCACAAAAGGTGCCTTTATTGTACACTTATGAGGGAGACAGGCACCATTACAGTTGCCCAATTCCCCTGGCTCCTCTCCTCAGCAAGTCTAGCACATTCCCTCCACACTGGGCCTGGACAGGACTCCAGACACAGAGCTTTAAAGCTGTGGGTAGAGCCAGGGCTTGCCTCACTCTGAATATAATATTCCCAGAAGGTCCTGAGCTAGGCCACAAGCAAACCTCTAGGTCGGCTGCCAAGGCAGTGGTGGGAGAAGGAGTGTCTGGAAAGGGATGTGGCTGGTGTGCAGGAACTAGTGGGCTCTCAAAGTAGCACCCAGGAATCCTCAGGGGCAGCACTCCAACCTGCATCTGCCCTGGTGGAAATGGCGAAGGCACAGTGGCTGGGCTATGTCCTGGGGATCTGATCCTCTGAGGACATGTGGTTGATAACAAATACAGCTATTTTTTCCACCGGGAGTCACTGCTGTTGCTGTTAGGGATTGGTGCATCCTGTTAAGAGGCAGCTTCAGAATCCTTCTTAGGTATTGGATTATGTTTCTCCTTTCTGGCCAGGGGCAAGGACTGGAATGACCAGGGAGCTAGCAAGGTTTGTACAACTCTGACAGCCACCACAGCCCCCATGAGCCCCCAGAGTAAGACGGGAGGCTGCAGAGCAGTCAACTGCATCCGTATCCAGTTGAGGGTCTGAGCCAGGGCACTGCTGGGGCTGCGGGCCTGAGCTGGGCTTTTGTCCTGTGGGGGCAAAACGGAGAAAAGCTCACAGGCTTAACCCTATAGCAAGTAGCCATGGAGTTGCTTTTCTACCTCCCTGATCCCAGATGACTCCTCCTTCCTACCTGAAGTCCAAACTGTCTAATCAGTGTTTCCAGAGTTGGGTCTCCTAGCGACACAGGTGGAAAAAATTCCTCTACCAACTGGCGGCGCCACCACTGCCTGTAACAGAAATGTATAATAAGCACATGGCTGTAACCCAGGCCCAGTACCTCACCTACCACATTAGCTTTACCTCTGCTTCCCAGGCTGTGAGAACCAGTATTTATAGCGCTGGGCCCGGATGTAGGTAGGTGGCTGCTCGTGAAAGGGGTACCTGGCAACATGGTTCTGGACCAGACGGATCACTGGGGGTGGGGGTAGGATATCGTCAGCATGGCCCTGACTTTTACATGTTTCCCTTCCTAGGCTTTCCTCACCTGGCTCCTTGCCCTGCAGCAGACGTAGCACCAGGCTGGTGAACCAGGGGCTGTGTGTGTGGGGGCCGAGGGCTGCAAACCACATCTGCCAATCAAGGCGTGGTTGGTGGGGCACCAGGATAGGGGGTGGTCGGCTCACATTTCCAGGCTTGTACATAAATTCAATCTCCTGACAGATGGACATATGGTCAGTTGGGATGGCTGGATTTGGTCCCTTTACCCTCACACCCTTTGGGAGGGCTCACTGTCCAGTGGTGTCCATCGAAGCTGCCCTCTAGCACCACCTCAGGCCTTCCATCCAGACCAGTCATCCGTCGGAAGAGGCCATATGAATTGGCCAGCTGAAGATGCTCCACGGCACCAAACAGGCGATGAGCTCCAACCCAGAGGTGCCTATGGGTCCCAGGCTCTATATAGGAGTATGGTACCTACAAGCAGATAGGCAAAGGCTCAGTGCTGCCCCATCTCCCCCAACTCTATCCTCCATAGGGCTACCCACCAGGCTGATCAAGAACAAGGCCACTGTGGCAGTGCCCAGGATGGAGAACTGAATTCCAGCAAAGAACTTCTGCAGCCACCCTTGCACCTGGATCCACCTGGGGACAGGAGACCCAAATGTCAGGTCTGATTTGAAAGATGCTTCTCTCCCTACCCTCAGGTACATACCTCCAAAGGGCAATCAGCAACTCCCAGGTCAGAGAGGCTGCTCCTAGCCAAATAGTGGGAAGGGTTACCATCTTCAGCCACTGGGAGAATTGGTAGAAGGTGAAGGCTGCCAAAGGAGAAGGTTGTGATTGGTGGTTGGCATAGCCCTTGCCCTTGGAGTCCCCAACCCAAGGTGGAACTCACTGGTTTTAGAGTGAACGGTACGCTGCTGCCAGTCAATCTCCAGGTCAAAGTAGTACATGGTGCCATAGGCCATCAGTCCATAGATAGCTAGTTCAAGCAGTAGGGACAGTGTAGCTAGCAGGGCCTTGGGCCAGGCTATGGGGCAGGACAGTCACAGGTTGGTTGAGGGGTCTATAGTCACAGGGCTGGGGCAGAGCTAGAGTGGGGATCCTTTGGGAGTGACATCAGTTGGCTGTTATGACAGGTTGATACTCACAGATAGGCATCTTTTTGGGGTACGTGAGGCTAGGCTCAGTAGACAAATGATGATCATCCAAAAGGGCAGTAGTAAGCACCAAGGTTAGCAGGTTGAAGAAGTTATAGTTTCCAGTGATGATAATCAGGACTTGCAATAATGCCTGTGGGGAAGGTCTGCAATCAGACATATGGAGGGTTGTCCTTCCTAGACCATGATGACTTGGAGACTGGCATCTTCCACAAGCCCTGACTGATAGTACACACCTGGTCTAAGCAACATCCCTCTTCCTGCAATGCTTTCCTGACAGAAGACACCACCTGACCACTACATATCTCCAAGGTCTGCTCTGGCAATGGTAAAGGCCACATTCTGTCTTCTACTTACTTGAGCATAGAAGGCTGTTAATCGAAGGCGGCGAATGGGAGCAAAGAAGAGAGGGGGTACTGCAATCTCAATGAGGAAGGTGGCCACCACACTGAGCTTGTGTAGCCAGACTGGCAGGTGATGTGCAAGCCAGGCAGCTGGCGTGGGAAGGCACTGTGTCTCGTAGTGGTATGTGAGGGCTGCAGGTAATAGGTGGGGGTCAGGGTTGGGCAAAGCATCCAGACCATCCCAGGTTCAGACCTAGACCCTCACCAGTGAGCCCCCACCACGCAGGGCAGCGGCTGGTCAGCTTGACCACTCCAGAGGCAAACATGAGGCGAAACAGCAGCCAGCGCACAAGCCAGAAGGGGAGGTCCTCATGAGGCAAAGCTCTTGTTAGTCCACCTTGAGGGGCCTGCTTGTAATTCGGAGGCAGCCTCAGTGGGGCTACGAGTATAGCCAGGAAGCCTGTCTCCAGGAGCAGGGAATCCCTATGGGGGGAGGACATTGCATAAAGGTACCCTCCCCATCAAGGCTGTTTCCTTCACCAGGTCCTCTCAGGAGAGGTAAACACCCCTTCCCAGCCTCGGGAACCTTTGCCCAGGAGTCACTCACCACTGGAAATAAAGGAACACCTGGCCCACCTGCAGGGAGAGGAGTTGTCAGGGAGCCAGTGTGTGTCTGTTGCATCAGGTGAAGCAGAATAGGTGGATCAAATGGGGGCTGAAGTTACAAGGACCTCACTTGCCTGGCAGACTGATAGGTAGGCAGCCCAGAGCAATAGGTAGATGAAGGGGTGTCGCAGAGAATGCAGGAGCAGGGCACCCAGGGCCAGCACTGTGCCTAGCAGGGTCAGTAGCTCCAGACCCTGGGCAGTGTCCAGCCCCAGTCTTGGTGCCTCCCAAAGCAGTGTTGGTGTCTCCCATAGCTGCTGCCAGCGCCCCTTGCCCTGGGGCCGCAGGGTTCTCCGAGCAGGTAGGATGCCCTCTGAGCCATAGAGGCCTGTGGGAGAGCATGTCAGGGCCAGGACATGAACACTGCTCTACCAGACCAAATTTATCTTGAGGTAGGACCCGTAGATGCTCCACCATCAGCTCAGGGCCTGCAGAAGCCCTCTACTGATAGTAGGGTCTCAAAATGTCCCCAACCTAGGTAAGGCCTGCGCTACCAGACGCTCCCTCTCAGATTAGAAATTGTTGATACCAACCCCAGGCTCTGGGTGAGCCCCTTCCCCCTATAAAGAGCCCTTCACGTTCGTACCTGCCCCACCAGGTCTGAGAGGTGTCCCTTCTACCTGCTCGGGGTTCTGCCCTAACTCTAGATAAGAATCAGAATCTTATGGTAAACTGACCATTGCACAGCTTCCCGCCACACCCTTGGGGCCCCCACTACATGAACCACCGTCCCTTAATCCTGCGTAGAGGCCTGGACCTCACACCCGCTCGGACCGCCCGAAGGCGGGATGGAGGAAGGCCCCGTGTGAGAGCTGGTAAGTGTCCCACTCTCGGTGCCCTCACCCGGGATCTGCGTGTAGAGGGAGGCAAAGGCGAACATGAAGACAGCGGCCACACCCTGGAGGAAAAGCTGCCGTGGAACCCTGGAGCCCGCCATGTCCGCTATGCGGCCAGCTGGAGCAGAGCCCGCCCGTCCCCCTATTCCCGCCTCCAGTCCCGCCCCCGGCCTCGCCCAACTCGCTGCGAGCCAACGCGGTCTCCACGCTCCACCCTTGCTCAGGCACTCACTACACCCGGGGCCCACAACTTTAGCCTCAGTGGTCCTCGAGGGCCGCCCCGGCTCGTAGCCCCACCCCTCGCCCTTCGCCGCAGGCACCGCCTCGCAGCCAGTCCTCCCTCTTTTCCGGTGCGCCTCTCCCCACCTCCGCAGGAGTCAGCCCTCAAAGCGGGCCTGCGTACGTCATAGGTGTGCGCGCGGCGCCCTGTGCACGTACTTCCTGGGCGGGAACACCAAAATGGCGCCAGAACCAGTGGCGGGCTGAACCTGCTGGCCCTATCCGACGCCAGTCCTACAGTGCCAGGCCGCCAGCTCCTCCCAGAAATGGAGGATGTGGAGGCGCGCTTCGCACACCTCTTGCAGCCCATCCGCGATCTCACCAAGAACTGGGAGGTGGACGTGGCGGCTCAGCTGGGCGAGTATCTGGAGGAGGTGAGGGCGGCGGGGGAATGGCGCTGGCCTCAGGCTGCAGGCGGCCTCCCTGCCTTCGGGTATGTGGCCATCAGTTGTTTGGTTCTCAGGCCCGCTTCTTTCCTCCCCCAACTGCAGCCTGCCTCTCGAAACCGTCCCCCGTTAGATTAGCCTGGAACTGTCATTGCAGGCCTTCCAGTTAGCGAGCCGTGAAATCGATTTGGTGGGTGATAGTCATTTTCTTTAATGTGACTCTGGGAAACTTCATTTTTGTTTACCCTTTTTTTTTTTTTTTTTGAGGTGCTTGGAATTGAATCTAGGGCCTCGTACATTCTAGGCAAGCGCTCTACCACGGAGTTGTATCCCAAGCCCTTTCTTCTTTTTGAGCCAGGCTAAGGCAGACCTTGAACTTGGCAATCTTTCTATCTCAGCCTCCTGAGTAACTGGGAGTACAGGCCTGCTCCACCATGCCTGGACTTATTTTACTTACTGTGTACCTGTTTATGATTTGAGAGATCTGTATCTGCGTTCTACCTGGTACTGTAGGACACACCCATACCCGGGGCGGTAACTTGAGACGGGCGGTCCCTAAGTATCCTCCCCCTCCGTACGTGGCCCCGCCCCTCGAAGTAAGCTATCGTCTTCCTTGTGTAATAGCAGTTGTCTAGTCCTCTCTTTATGCAATTTCTGCTCCATTTCTGCACTTTGAGTCCTCAGCCCAGCACAGTCGGATTCCACTATTGAATATACACATAATTCTTGTCTTGAGCGGTAATGATCGTCATCTTACTAAATCCAAGACACACTATAAATGTCTTGAAATCCAGTTAGGGAGCTTTTGTTGGTCACTTTTTCCTTTTTGAAATAGCGCTGTTAGGATTTTCTTTCTATTTCATTGCCTTTTTCTGTTCTAAGTGTTGCGCTTCTCAGGGTAAAGCCTTCATAAAATTTCCAAAGAGAGAGATTGGGTGTGGTGGTGCATGCCTTTAATCCCAGCACTTGGGAGTCAGAGGTAGGTGAATCTCTGTGATGCCCGGTCTCGAAACAAAACAAAGCATAACAACATAAAATGCCATTTTTCCACTCAACTCCAGTGGATTCTTCCCACGTTATCCCTCCTTGTAAGTTACCCAGATCTTCCTCCAATTCTGTTTGCATGTAGCTCCTCCCCTAACATGCCCTAGGAAGTCGGTGGAGCTCTTGAATTTCTGTTTAAAGTCTAGCCTTCTCCATCTTAGGAAAGGGCATCACTGTCCAACAAGGTGGGAATTAAGTGGGGTAGTAAAGTCCTCTATCCCACACCAAGTTTACCTATGCATTTTGACAGTTATACCTTCAGGATATCACTTGAGTTTATTATTATCCATTATGTCCGGTACAGACCTATTAAATCTGTTGTTTAAAACTCATTCAAGTCCCTACCACCTTTTTGAACCTCATCTAATCCCTGTTTCATCCAGTAGCCAGTGTAACCCTTAAAAATTAAAACTAGGACTGGAGAGATGGCTTATTGGTTAAGAGCACTTGCTGCTTTTGCAGATGACCCAGGTTCTGGTCTCATCACTAACATAGGGTGGCTCACAACTGTCTGTAACTCTATTTCCAGGGGATCCAATACCCTCTTCATGTTCGACAGGCACCTGCATGCACATGGTATACATACATGTAGGTACAAACACACACAAATTAAATTGTTAAAAAAAAAATTAAGAGGCTGGAGAGATGACTGCATTGAAGAGCACTGGCTGCTCTTGCAGTGGATTGGGTTTGATATCTGGCATCCACGTGGCATCTAACAACTGTCCATAACTCCAGCAGTGCTGTCTGTCCTTTTGTTTTCATGATCAGAATGTTCATTTTTTCTGATATACCTTATGACATTCTCTTTTATTTACTCATTGTTGCTAAGTGTCTCTGTGCCAAGAACTACCCTAAATTAAAAAAAAAAATAATGACAAAGTAAGCACTAATTTGTGCTTTGGTAGAATTTCTGCTCTAGGGTAGATGGGTCCCAAGGCAGGGAGTACTTAGAGTTATAAATATCATGTATTTGGTGCCTATTTGGGCCAAGCACTGTTTGTGTTTTATACAAATTAAATATCATCTTTACAACAAAAACATGTTTAGGCACCATATAGATTAAATGTTGTGCTAAAAGCCACAGCTGATAGTGGGCTGAGCAGACATATACTTCCCATTCTCTTGTTTTTGTGTCACCAACAAGTGATAGATTGAAAGAAAATATTGGGGTTCTATAAGAATTTGAGAGACCGGGTTTTACAAAAGGTAAAAGGAATTGCCTTGTCTGATGAGCTGAAGAATTCCATATAGAGAGGGCATAGTGCTTGAAGGTTCTGAGGTGGGAGGGCACTTGGCTCAGTAGAGGGCATGAAAATGGGCCCAGGTGACCATTGTGCAGCTCACAGTAAGACTGTAGCTGGAGAAGGAGGCTGTGTTGAGGATTTCAGGATTTTTTTTTTTTTTTTTTCCTTCCCCTGAGTGGCAGAAAGCTTGTGAAAAACATACAGGAGAAGATTGAGAGTCAGGAAAGGCCGTTAGAGGTTGGGCTTGCTCAGTAGCAGTCACTAGAGAGGAGCCTGAAAATGGCAATGAACGTCTTCTGGATTGAACAGGCAGGTGGGGGAAAGAGGAAGGGAGATGAGATCCCTCTGCTTTTGTGGATAAGTGGGAGCTCAGTATGGATTTATTCATCGTGAGTCCTGTTTATAAAACCTGAATGATTAAAGAAGACAGTTGGACTTAGTTTGGGGGATCCTATCCTGGAGTTGTGAGAAATGGTTAGAATGTAATGGCCTGGAGCAGATGGGCTGGGCTGAGGGTTATGGGAAGGAAGGGCCTCTTAAGCTGGGCTTCCAGCACTTTCTGCAGGTTCCCTGCTTTTAAGCCAGGGTTTCCAATCCTGACCACTCTGCAATCCCCACACTTACATATTATAATGCTGTCCCTTGTCCTCTCCAGTTCCCTTTATCTTTCGAGAATTAGACTCTATAGGCCTTATCTATCTATCAATCAAACTAGAGTACATTAATTGGGGGGGACTGTAAGGGAAAGTGTGAATGGGGAGATCTAAATACCATCGAGTTATATTGTGTGACAATCATAAAAATTCAATAAAAAAATAAAGAGAATTAGTGGAAAGCTGGGTGTGGTGGTACCTGCCTTTAATCCCAGCACTTAGGAGACAGAGGCAGGTGGATCTCTGTGATCAAGGCCAGTTTGGTCTTATATAGCAAGTTCCAGGGCTGCATAGTGGGACCTTGTCTCCAAAAAAAAGTATTAGTGGAAATAGCTCCGTTATGTGCTGTCCTCTGAATCACTCTCTTTTTGTGTGCTGCCATGGCGCTTAACATCTCTCCTCTCTTCCTGCCATACCCCACACTTTGGCCATGCTCATGTAATAGTTATTTTCCTAAATAGTTACATCGTGTCTCTCTCTGCTAACTGCCTTCTTGTGGGTGCTTGCTCTTTTCAAATCACCATTCCTTTTACCTGCCTGGTAGGCTTCTGTCCATTTCTCAGAATCTGCTCTGATGTCACCACTTCATTAGTTCATCAGGTATGTACTGAATACTAGCATTAGGCAGTAGATTAAAGGCTGAAATTACCCTACTTCTCATATCCAGCATGAAGAAGACAGATACTCAAACAATGCAACAAGTGGGGCTGGAGAGATGGCTCAGTGGTTAAGAGCACTAGCTGCTCTGGCAAAGGACCTGGGTTTGATTCCCAGCAGCCTCATGGCAGCTAACAACCATCCATAACTCCAGTTCCAGGAGAATCCAACACCCTCTTCTGACCTCCATGAGCATTGCATGACATAGGTGTACTTAAACACATGCAATAAACACAGACAATACCCTCATACACATAAAATAAAAGTAAATTCTTTTTTAAGAAAAGATTGAAACCAGTGGGTTAGGAAGGGGTCTCAGGCAGTGAAGGAGACTGCAAGAGAGTTTGTACCAGGAACCACTGGGGCAGTTGTCCCAGGTAGGCAGAAAAGCAAAATCAAAAAGCTCAAAAAACATGTCAGTACTTCAAAGTATTGTTCACTGAGAGGAGTACAGGAGAGATGTCAGCTTCAATAGGAGAAGATCCTGGGTTAAATATGGAAAGAAAGTGATTAGGGGCAATGGGGGACTGTCAGTAGTAAGAATCCATAGTGTGTGAAATCTTGAGTTCAACCCCCAACACCTTGAACAATAGTTCTGGGGATGTTCTGATGTCTTTTTGGAGGTCCTCAATAGGTACTTGTAAATGCAACCCCAGATCCTTAGGGAAAAAGCTCTTCTGGAGATGGGTTTGGAAATTGTTGGCATGTGGATAGCTGGGAGCTTGTTTAGGGATGGACAAATACATAGATGTGCTATGGGAAGGAAGGGCCCGGGGTGGAGGATGGGACATTGGTGTTTAAAGGGTGATAGAGGGAAGAAAACTGCTCATGGCACCTATTTCCTAGATTTCCTGATTAAGGGTGAAGATTGCTGCACTTGGTTTTTGTCTTTTCATTCTCTCATAGTAAGGGGTCCTTTTGCTTGAGTCTATCCCAATTGGTCTTGGGTGGGTGCAGTGCTGATGAAATTCAGTTTGCAACTCTGACCATTATGGTCAGTGACTTCTGGGGGTCTCCCTCTTCCAAAATATGAAATCTCAGAGGAAGTAAGCACAAGAGTGGATCTTGACTTCTCCTGCACTGGTATCCTATCTTTTATTTCTTTTATTTGAAGCAGAGTCTCACTATGTAGCCTATGTAGATCTTGACCTTGTAATCCTGTCTCAGCCTCCTAACTGTTGGGATCACGGGTATGTCCACCAAGCCCGGCTCACTGGTGTCCTTTCTTGCAGCTGGACCAGATCTGCATTTCTTTTGATGAAGGCAAAACCACAATGAATTTCATCGAGGCAGCACTACTGATCCAGGGCTCAGCCTGTGTCTACAGTAAAAAGGTGGGCTCCATAGACCACTGGTCTTTGTGCTTTCCTGTTGAGTGGGTCCATGGCCAGCTCTTTTTCTGGGACAGTGGCAGTGGTCATCCGTCTATGACCTACCAGCACTGTAGGCCACACTCATAATTCCTTAACAACTTTCAGTGCCAAAGGTAAACTTGAGTTTGTTTTTTTTTTGAGATACATCTGTGTATCCCAGACTGATCTTGAACCCAATATATAGCTTTAGAGGATGACCTTGAACTTCTGATCCTCCTGCCTCCTTCTACAGTGTTGATATTGTGGGTATGAATCACCATGCCCAGGTTATGCAGTACTGGGGGTCAAACCCAGGGTTCCATGTCCACTAGGCTCTACCAACTGAGCTACATTTCCAGCCTGTTTGTTTTAAGATTTTATCATTTTAGAGCTAGAGAGTTAGCTCAGCATTTTTTGAGCTCTGGCTACCCTTGCAGAGGACCTGGGTCCGATTCCTAGTACCCACATTGCAGCTAACAAGTGTTCGTAACTCCAGTTCCAGGTGAATCCAATACCCAGTTCTGACCTCTGCAGGCATTGCACAGAATGGTGCACTGCATACATGCAGGCAACACACTCATACACATAAAATAATAAAATATTTTTTAAAAGATCTTACCATTTTATTATGTGTATGTCTGTCTTTGGGGGAGTATATGTACATGAGTGTAGGTACCCATGGAATTTGAGGTATCAGACCCCTGGAACTGGAGTTACAGGTAGTTAAAAGCTGTCTGACCTAGGTGCTGGGAATTGAACTGAACTCTGGTCTTCTTCAAGAATGGTACATGCTCTTAACTGCTGAGCCATCTCACCAGTCCTCCTGTTTGTTTGTTTTTTGAGGCAGGGTCTCATGTAGCACAGGCTGCTTTGAATCTCTGATACTCCTGCCTTCTCACTCAAGTGTTTAGATCACAGGCATGTGCCAGTATGCCCTGTTAAACTGATTTAAAATGGGATGGCTGGGGCTGGGGAGATGATTCAGTTGGTAAATGTCTGCTGTGTAAGCATGAGGACCTGAGTTTGGATCCCAAGCACCCACATAAAAAGCCAGGTGCAATAGTGTGCATCTGTAATACCAGTACTATGGTATGGAGACATGTGGATCCTTAGAACTCACTAGCCAGCTAGCCTAGCTAATCAGTAAGCTCTTGGTTCAGTGAAAATGAAGTGGAGATCAAGGAAGATATCTGAATTTGTCCTCTTACTTTCATACATGTGTGTGCACATGTACACACCCAATTCTATGTGTGTGTGCACAGCTCCCCACCTCCATACCTGTATGTGTGTGTTTGTATATATATATATATCATGAACACATATATAAAACACACAAATGCTATGGCAAGGGGATGGAGAGGTGACTCACTGGCTAAGAGTACTGATTGCTTTTGCAGAGGACCGGGGTTCTCTGCACCCACAAGGCGGTTAACAACAGACCATAGAGGATCCAGCACCCTCTTCTGACCTCCATAGACATTGTATGACATGGGTGCACTTACCTGCGTGCAGGCAATATATAAAATAAAAATAATAGAATATTTTTAAAAAATGATATGGCTAGACTAGAGGTATAGTTCAGTTGTGTAGCACTTGACTAGCATGCATGATGCCCTGGGTATGATCCCTAGCACCACAATAAATAAATAATAAAATGGCTGGAAAGAGAGGATCAGGTCTGCTGTGAACTCTGTTGTCCCCTATGTACATACTTATCTGTAGCTTAGAGGTGGTGTGTGCATAAGCTGTACCTTCCTTCCCTTCCATAGATTGGTATATAGTTACACTACATCCTCAACATCTAGAAAAATTCTAAATCTCTCTAGTGGTGGGACATCTAATTCTTTGAGGCAAGTGAAAAGCCTGTCAGGCATGGCTTAAGATGTGACAGGACATCAGAGACTCATAGCACTATCCTGTGAATGGGGTAGTGGGTTAGGAGAAAGAGCTGCAGCTTACCTGGGAGTACTTCCGGAAACTGGACAAAAGAGCAGTGGTTATTATGTGTTAGGGGCTTGTGGATACCTGTGCATGCACATGTTCATAATGCACATGTGGAGGTTTGAAGTTGATGTTAGGTGCCTTCACTTGCTTGCACTCTTCTCCTTTTTTTTTTGTCTTTTTAAGACAGGGTCTCCCTGTGCTCCAGCTGGCCTGGCCTGGAATTTACTCTGTAAACCAGGCAGGTCTTGATCTCACAGAGATCCACTAACCTCTGCCTCCTGAGTGCTGGGATTAAGAGTTGCCAGGCCTTTTTTTTTTTTTTTTTTTTTTAAAAAAGAGGATTTCCCTCAACTAGAACTTGCTATATAAACTATGCTAACCCTAACCCTCAACTCCCAGAAATTGTCTGCCTCTGCCACCTGAGTGCTGAGACAAAATGCGAGTGCCACCACACCTGGCCTTTACTTTTATTTTTCTGAGACACGAGCTATCACTGAACCTGAAGCTCATTGATTCTCTCTCTGCTCCCCTTCCCCCACTCTCCTTAAGGCTGGAGTTACAGGCATGCACTGCCATGCCTGGCTTTTTAAATGGGGTTCTGGGGATCCGAACTTGGTCTTTGTGTTTGCACGTCAGGCACTTACTGATGGAGCCATCTCCCTAAGCAGAAAATGTGTGTGTGTGTGTGTGTGTGGTGTGTGGTCTATGTGATCTGTGCATGTGGCACATATTTGGTTGCCCACATGTACAGGCCAAAAGTTGATGTAGGAATGTCTTCTTTAATTTCTTCTCTACCTTTGAAAAAAAGGTTTATTTTCATTTATGTGTGTCTGTGTATATATATTGTGGGTGCCTGTGGAGATCCGAAGAGGGAGTTGGATTTCCTGGATCTGGATAGTTAGTCAGTTGTAAGCTGCCAGACATGGAGCTGAACTTAGGTCCTCTGGAAGAGCAGGAAATGCTCTTAACCACTGAACCATCTCTAAAATGTTCACCGTTTTTGAGACAGGGTCTCTCACTGAACCTGGAGCTTACTGTTACAGCTGGCCAGCAAGCACCCAGGATCCACCTGTCTTCTTGATCCAGTACTGGGGTTATAGATGCATGCTACCATGCCTTTTTGTTTTGTTTTTAATATCTTATTATTTTTATTTATGTGTGTGACTCTGTTGTCTGCCTGTATGTAAGTATACCTGTGTTGCGCAGTGCCCATGGAGGTCAGAAGAGGGTGTCGGATTCTCTGGAACTGGAGTTATAGACAGTTCTGGGTGCTGGGAATTGAACCCTAGTCCTCTGAAGAGCAACCAGTGCTCTTTAACTGCTGAGCCATCTCTCCAGCCCTTTGCTTTTGTTTTTTTTTGGCAAGGATCTCTTTGCCACAGCTGGCCTGGAACTCACTGTGTAGACCAGGCTTACCTAGATCTCACAGAGATCCACCTGCCTTTGTCCCCTGAATGCTCGGATTAAAGGTGTATACTATCACACCCTCTGTGTCCAATTTACATGAGTGCTAGAGATCTGAACTCAGGTTATGTTTATGTGGTGAGCATTTTACTTACTGAACAATTTCTCCAGCCTCCCCCCTCCCCTCTTATTTTTGTTTTGTGAGATAGGATCTTGTCATGTAGGCCGGGTTAGCCTTGAACTTGAGCTTCTTGTGCCTCAGCCTTCTAAATGTTGGGGTAGGCTTGTTGAGAATTCTTTTGTTGTTTTTGTTTTTCATTTTAAGACAGGGTCTCATGCTGTAACCCAGGCTGGCTGTGTAACTCAGGCTGGCCTCACTCATGATGATCCTCCTGCTTCAGCCTCCCAAGTGTTGGGACTATAGGGATGTGCCACCACTCTGCCAGTGAGAATTACTTGTGGTAAAACTGGCTGGGCTTGTGTAGAGGTTTGGAGGTGATAGCCAGACCTTGGTGTATACCAACTTCTACTACTAGTATGGAATGCCTTAGGGGAGACCATTTTGAGTGGGCCCCTCCTTTCCACATCCTCACTGCATACTTGTGGTTGCCAGGTGGAGTACCTGTATTCGCTGGTCTACCAGGCTCTCGATTTTATCTCTGGCAAGAAGTGAGTATTAGAGGTGAACCAGGAGGCAGAGACCTTCATCTTCTCAGCGATGCCCTCCCTACTCACAGCTTGGGAGACTCCTGCAGCCTGTTGGATGCTCACAGGATGTTTTACTCTCTCAGGCGAGCCAAGCAGCTCTCTTTAATACAGGAAGATGGAACCAATGGGGCTGCCAACTCAGGGCCACCCCAAGAAGCAGAGGATGAGGTGAGTTGGGACACATGGCCTCTGCTGTGGGTGTTTGCCTGGCTCTGCTCCTATGAGCACTTGCTGTTTCCTGCAGTTCCTGTCGTTGGATGACTTCCCTGACTCCCGAGCTAACGTGGATCTGAAGAATGACCAGGCACCCAGTGTGAGTGTCCTAGTCTTTTTGGGAGTAAGGGTAGGTAGCTTCCATGTGAAATGCAGAACTTCCTTTTCCTTCCCCCTCCTCAGGAACTGCTCATCATTCCCCTCCTGCCCATGGCCCTGGTGGCCCCTGATGAAGTGGAGAAGAATAGCTGCCCTTTGTATAGGTACAGCCCCATGCTAGGAGACGGGAAGGAAGACTGCCTGGGAAGGATCTTTGTAGCGAGCATGTTTTTGTCTACACAGTTGTCAGGGTGAGGTCTTGGCCAGCCGGAAGGATTTTAGGATGAACACGTGCACCCCGCATCCCAGAGGGGCCTTCATGTTGGAGCCAGTGGGCATGTGTCCAGTGGAGCCTGTTGATGTGTGCCCTGTGGAGTCTGTGGGTGTGTGCCCTGTGGAGCCTGTGGATGTGCACCCCATGCCAAGGAGCCAGAAGGGTAAAGGCTTGAGTGTGGGGGCTTAGTGGGAAGGAAATTGTAGAAGATCTTTGGGGACTACTGCTGAGTATCCTGTGCTCACCATTTCTAGTCTTAGGAGCTGCCTCATTCTAGGCACCTCTTCCATTTTAGGTAGGTGAGCTAAGATTGCCCCCTCTCATCTTCGCTATGCCTTGATTGCCAGCCTGCAAGGTCATAGCTGGCATTCGTATGGGGCCTGACACCTGATCCCCATCTCATTCCCAGGCTTGAAGGCTGCTGGGTTCTGCCTTCTAGAAAGGCTCTTTGGGTACCAGTGGGGAACTTCTGGGGTTGGGGCTGATATCTTGTCCAATATCTGTTTCTCTCAGATGATGAGGCTGCTGAAGAGCAGCCAATGGAAGTCTCTATATGTGGGAGTCCTGTTCCTATGCTCAGCGTCTCCCAAGAGCCAGGTGAGAAGAGAGCTCCCTATTGGTTCTAACAGGGCTGAGAAGGGGACCAGGGAAGCAAAACTAGGCTAGAACTCTGACTTTGGATGGGCTCAGCTTCTCTAGCCTGTCTTGCCTACTCCCTGCTCAGTGGCTGGTGGGGAACAAGGTATAATGGTAACAGATACAGCCTTAAGCTGTCTGTCTGTGCTGGGGCCCCATCTTCACTGAGATCTGCCCTCCAGAGTCTCTGGGTAGATGGAGATAGCAACATAAAGAATATCTGCCTAGGGCTGTAGCTCAAGTAGAGTGCTAGCCATGTACAACACCCAGTGTTCAGTTTCCAGCATAATTAACTCAGTTTCAGTAAGTAAATAAATATTTGCCAAGAAACAAGATAAAGCAAGCAGAGCATACCTGTATGAAGAAGAGAGCATAAGGGTTTTCTACATGCTGAAGTGTGAAGGTAAGGAGAGATTGGCTTGTCCAACTCCTCTGGAACTGGCCATGGGCAACTGGCCCCTTCCATATGGGAGCCCCTATCTGCTATCTGGTCTCCAGTCTCCTTGGAGCTGACTGGTTTCTTGATTCTTGCTCAAACACTTTTCTAGAAGGCCCAGTGCTCAGTGGTGGAGAGGAGGATGCAGAAGATGTGGAGGCTGCTCTAGAACCTGCAGAGCCCGGGATCCCGCAGCAGGTGAGACAGTGCAGAGCTCAAGCTGTCAAAGGGGCAGGCCCTGGTTCTGGGACAGAATTGCTATTACCTGGGGACATTAGTGTCATGGTCTTGGCTCCCGGTACATTGGTGTCTGTCCTATGTACTTGCTTTTGTTTATCCTATCAGTGGGGGACCTCGCTCAGAAGCCTGGCCATTCTCCAGCCAGACTTTTTTTTTTTTGAGACAAGATCCCCTGTACCCCCAGCTGGCCTGGAACTCATTTATGTAGATCAGGCTGGCCTCAATCTAACAGGTCTTCCTGCCTCTGTTTCCCAAATGCTGGGCCTAAAGCCATGTGCCACCACACCTGTCCAGCCAGACCTTTTCTTAAAGACATTTATTATTTTTATTTTATGCATATGAGTGTATTGCCCGCATGTATGTAAGTGCACTTATATCATGCAGTGCCCGAGGTAGTCAGAAGAGGGTGTCAGATTCCCTGGAACTGGAGTTTTGGATGGTTGTTAGTTGTCATGTAGATGCTGGAACTGAACCCAGGTCCTCTGTAAGAGCAGCCAGTGCTCTTAACCGCCGAGCTATCTTTCTAGTCCCCAGTTAGACCTTTTGATGGCCATTTCCATATCCTTTCCCTTTAACCAGAGTAGCAGCTGCTCCTCAGACGTGGGCTGGCATTCAAGGTTCTGAGACTTGTGGTGCTCATGGTACCTGGGATGCCAGTTGGTTCCCAAGGTCCACTGCTGTGGTTAGGTTAGCAGGAGAGGATGGGTCTGCCCCTTCTTCTCAAGTGTGGAATCTATCCAGAGTATAATTAAGAAATATATATTTATTAAAAGCAAACAATAGCAAAACATAACAACCTTGAAGTTGGAGATATAGTTGAGTGATGGAATACTTGCTTAGCCTATAAGTCCTGGGTTTCATTTCAGCACTGCAATATAAATAAACAAAAAATTTATAAAACCAGTGAGCTGGAGAAATGGTTCACTTGTTAAGGGTGCTTACTGCTCTTGCAGAACACCTGAGTGTGGTTTCCAGTACATGTCGGGCAACTCACAAGCATCTGTAACTCCAGCTCTAAGGGGGATCCAGTGCCTCTGGTCTCCATGGGCACTTGCACTTACATACACATAATTTTAAAAAATAAGATAAACTGGGCATGGTGGCATACACCTTTAGTCCCAGTACTTGGAAGGCAGAATCACATGGATATCAAGGCCAGCCTGGTCTACATAGCAAGTTCCAGGCCAGCTGGGGCCATATGGAGACCCTGTCTCGAACCTTCTCCCTCAAAAAATTTTAAATAATTAAAACAAAATAATAATAATAAAGAAATCAGGCATGGTCATTCATGCTTATAATCCTCGTAGTCATCAGGTCAAGTTAGGATTGCCAAGAGGGTTACAAATTGAGAGCCTGTCTTGAAAACGAAATTGGTAGGTTGGGGAGGTGGATCAGTGGTTAAAGCACTTGCTGTAGAAGCCTGAGAACCTGAGGACCAGAGTCCAGATCCCCAGTAACCCACATAAATGCTGGTGGGTATGGCAGCTCACCTATAATTCCAGAGACAGAATACTCAGAGCAAGCTGGCTAGTAAGACTAGCCACGTGGACCAGCTCTGGGTTTGACTGCTTCAGTGAATAAGATAGAAGAACAATTGAAGTTGATTCTCAACATCAACCTCAGGCCTCTACATGCATGTATACATCCATGGACGCATGCCCACACATGTGTACCCACACATGTACAAAAAATTTACACCACACATAACATACACACATGAAAAATGGAGAAAGGAAAAAAATTTCTTACAAAACCAACCTAATGTATTCAGGAGGAAATGTTAACATTTATTAGTTCTGGATAGATAATACTAATTATTTTGTTTCTTGGAGACAGGGTCTTGCTCAGGATTAGCCCAGGCTAATCTTAAACTTACATGATTTTCCTGCCTCAGCTTCCCAAATGTTGAGACAGGTGTGAGCCACCATGCCTGGCTCTCATGTTCTCATTTGTTTACTTATTTATATTTATTGATGGATTGTAACTAGTGCCTTGTACATGCTAGGCAAGCAATTTACTATGAGCCACATTACCAGCAATATTGCGCATTTAAAGACAATGTCTTCCTCCAGGTGTTACCAGTAGCACACACCTTTAATCAGGAGATAGAGGCAGGCAGATCTCTGTGTTTGGCTAGTGCTGTATAGTGAAACCCTGTCTGAAAAAAACAAAAACAAAAACAAAAAAAGAAAATGTCCTCCATGATAGCTAGTTTGTGTGTTCTAAAGTCCTTATTGGTGGTTTGCATCTGTGTATATGCATGTGGAGGCCAGAAGTCAACCTTAGGTGTCATCCTCGGGAGCTTTCTACCTTGTTTTTCTTTATTAAAGACTTATAATTTATATGTGTATGAATGTTTTGCCTGCATGTATGTCTGTGCACCACATGTATACCTGGTACCCACAGAGTTCAGAAGAGGGCATCAAATCCCCTGGAACTGAAGTTACCGATAGTTGTGAACCTCTATGGATGTGGAACTGAACATAGGCCTACTGCAAGAGCAGCAAGTGCATAACTGCTGAGCCATCTCTCCAGTCCCCTACCTTGTTTTTTTTGTGGCAGGGTCTTTCACTGGGACTTGGGGGCTCATTGATTAGGCTACATTGGTTGGTCAGTGAACTCCCAAGGAGCTGCCTGTTCTGCCTCCCCAGTACTGGGATGAAAGTAAGCATCACCACACCTGGTTTTTTATGTAGGTGCTGGAAATTGAACTCAGTTTCTCATGCTTGCATGGCAAACACTTTGCCAACTGAACTACCTTCTCAGCCCCTCCTTAGGGCTTTGTTTTACTTTGTAATCCTTGAATTAGGCTCCAAATGGGCCCTTGCCAGGTTCTTGATGTGGGCCCATGCAGAAATTGTGGGACCTAAGAGCCTTGGGTGGACAGAGACCAGGAGAGGAGACCTTGTGGGCTATTTCTTTGCAGAGTGCCACCTTGCCAAGGAGATACATGCTTCGGGAACAAGAGGGGGCCCCGGAGCCTGTATCCCAACTGAAGGTGAGAGATGTCAGGGCTCTGGACTCCCTAGCAGGAAGGGTATGTGCAGGGTCTTCACCTGTCCTGCCTCTGGCTCTGCCTCAGTGCCTAAGCTCATAATCTGGCTCTTCATACTTGTACTTTTTCAAGCAATCTTTTTCCTTCTAGAAACTAAAGGCCCTACACATAAAGCTCTGGGCTATTGCCCTTGGTGATTCTAAGCTGTTACTATACTTAGGTCAGCTTTGGGAGGGAGGGCCTAAGCCCAGCTCTTCCCCACTTCAGCTTCTGCTTGTATTCTGTGCTCAGGAGACCCTAGACCCCTGGCAGAGTCTGGACCCTTTTGATTCCTTGGACTCTAAGCCCTTCAAGAAAGGTAAGTAGGTGGGGGGAACACCTTACTCATGCCCTCCTGGCCAGGGTTGCTAGGTTACAAAATAATGGAGTGGAGGTAGGCTGTGTCTCCATGCTGTGGCTGCTCCTAAGGCAGTCCCTCTTTGACCCCAGGTAAGCCATACTCTGTGCCCCCCTGTGTGGAGGAGGCTCCAGGACAGAAGCGCAAGAGGAAGGGTGCCACCAAACTTCAGGACTTCCACCAGTGGTACCTGGCTGCCTGTGAGTGGGTGTGTGGGTTAGGGTGGTACACCCTTTGCCTGGGTGCTGTGAGCAGTCCTTTCCTGTGGAATTTTGGATTAGTTCCTGCTGATCATCCTGTCACAGATGCTGACCATGCTGACAGCAGGAAGCCTCGACGAAAGGGCCCAACCTTTGCAGGTAAGGCTTGGTCTTATGTACCTGTTCAGGGAAGATGGTCTCTGTCTGTCTCCCCCAACTACTCTCCCCTTTGCCTGGGTCACTTAAGTCCTGGGTGAACTGGTATGAGTCTAGGCTGAATGGGGGACCCCCTCATATGGTCTTTGTGTGCAGATATGGAAGTCCTGTACTGGAAGCATGTGAATGAGCAGTTGGAGACCCTTCGGAAGCTGCAGAGACGTGAAGTAAGTATCCATAGTACTGAGGTCTGGGACCCCATAGGATCTGGAAGATGGAATGTCCTCACAGATGCTCTCTGGACAGGTGGTGGAGCGGTGGAGGCCAAGGGCCAAGGAGGATCTTTGGCCTACAGAGGAGGATCGCTTGGATGATTCCCTAGAAGACCTGGGGGTGGCAGGTAGGTACCTGTTACGGGGAAGGAGGAGCGGGAGTGGCAGTTTGGAGCTCTCAGAACCTGCTGTTGGCTGAGCATCTGCCTGTGGCTGCTTCTCCCATGTCTTAGCAGATGACTTTCTAGAGCCTGAGGAATATGTGGAGCCTGAAGGAGCAAAGCCTGGGGAAGCTGCTGACCTAGGAGGTTTGAATGAGCAGTTGCTAGGGTGTGCTGAGAGCAGGAGCTATAGGAGGGGAAGAGGGTGTGGCCTCATAGCTGCAATAGCTCATTCTTGGCTCTTCTCAGATGCAGAGGCTATGCCAGAGTCCCTGAGATATGAGGAGCTGGTCCGAAGAAATGTGGTAGGCCTGGGTCACAGAGGGTGGGAGTTGTCAGGGATATCCTGCCCCCTTGCATACAAAAGAACCACTGTCCTCCCATAGGAGCTCTTCATTGCCACATCCCAGAAGTTTGTCCAGGAGACAGAGCTGAGCCAGCGTATCAGAGAATGGGAGGATACCATCCAGCCCCTGCTCCAGGAGCAGGTGAGGCATGATGCTATTTGGGAACCATAGCCCCCACCATTAGCCTGGGATTTATCTAGGGCTACCTTTCCACCACAGCTAACATGTCTTTCCCCTGTGCAGGAGCAGCATGTGCCCTTTGATATCCACACCTATGGGGACAAGTTGGTTTCACGGTTCCCCAAGCTCAATGAGTGGTGTCCTTTTGCGGAGCTTGTGGCTGGGCAGCCTGCCTTTGAGGTGTGTCGCTCCATGCTGGCCTCCTTACAGCTGGTGAGTGGCCTGGGACATATGGGAGGGGAAAACAGCCCCTGGTCCCACTGATGCCTTGTCCCCACAGGCTAATGACTATACAGTGGAGATCACCCAGCAACCAGGACTTGAGGCAGCTGTGGACACCATGTCCCTGAGACTGCTCACGCACCAGCGAGCTCACATGCGCTTTCAGACCTATGCTGCCCCCTCCATGGCCCAGCCTTGAGTGGAGAGCACTGAGGCAGGGGTGGAAAATAATGTACACCTTGGAGTCTTGTGCCCCTGATGTGCTGAGGGGCCACTTACTCCAGATCTGCCTCCTGGCTGGCCCAGTCTAATAAAGTGGTATTGTGATCCCACCTGCCCGCCCAAAGAAACCTCTAAAAAAGTGCCTGTTTTGTTTAATGAAGTATTTGGCTGGCCCCTCCCTGTGCTCCCATCCTCCATTGGCTGTAGGTACAGAGTCTTTCTCTCTACCACACACACACATAGAGATTCTTAAGTATATCCATTTAATGACAGGGTCCCAGGCAGAAGTGGTTCAGGGCAGGACACTGTGGAAAGCAGTCATGTGCTGCCGCACACTGTCTACAATCTGTTCTGCTGATCTACTCCGACCATAGTAGTCAGTGAAGAGACCATCTGGATTGAGCAAGTAGATGGCAATGGAGTGGTCCACGATGTAATCCTGGTCCTCATCCTTGGGGCCAGCACTGTAGTATACACGGTAGCTACGGCTAACCTGGGCCACCTGTTCTACAGAACCAGTGAGCCCCAGCAGTCTTGGGTGGAAGTCCTGCACATACCGAGCCATGGCTGCCACATCATCCCGTGCAGGGTCCACAGTGATGAAGACAGGCTGTACTAGGGGCAGGGCAGGTTCCGCCTCCAATTGCTGCACCACTTGCACCAGCTTCTCCAGTTCATCAGGGCAGATGTCAGGGCAGTGAGTGAAGCCAAAGTACATCAGCACCCATTGACCTCGGAAGTCAGCCTTGCATCGAGGATGGCCTTGGTGGTCTAGTAGGCTGAAGTCGCCCTGGCCCACCGCAGCCTGGCGCAGGGCCTCTGTTCTTTGCTGCTGCCTCCACCGCTCCTTCTCAGCTCTGGCCTCCAACCATGCCCAACCCAGCCCAGCCCCAAACAGGGCTGTAATCAGCAGCCTAGTTGGTAGCCCAGGGCCTTGGGGCTGGCCCTGCCCTGACAAGTGACGGGACTTTACATGTAGGGTTTCACCTCTTTGGTTCCTAAGGAGGACTCGAGGTTTGAGATGAGAGAGCCTGGGCCAAACTCTGGGCCCCAGAGCTAGGAGCAGCATGGATCTGAAGCTCCTGGAAAGGAACAAAGGACCATTAAGAAAAGAGCAAACAAATCAGGCACTGGTTGCTCTTGCAGAGGACCTGGGTTTAGTTCCCAACATCCACATGGCACCTGACAACCAATGGTGATTCCAGTTCCAGGGGATCCGACACCCTCTTCTGACCTCCACAGGCATTTCACAACACAGGTGCTTATATGCAGGAAATACATTCACACATTAAAAGTATTTGTGCCTCCACTGCTGGAGAAATCAGCCATCCCACTCAAGCAGGTTAACCAGCTGTCCAAATCTCATCTAAATTCAGACCTCTACCTCATACATCAAGCTCCAGCTTTGGTGGCACCAAATATCTCTATCTGGCTTGGTCTACACTTGTCATTGCTAGTTCCTTTAACCAGGAAGCCTCAATATCGTCCTATTCCGTGGGGAATGTGTGCCTCAGCAGTCGGACTTTCCTCTTGTTGCCCGGAAGCATTTCTAACATTTTGCCTGGGCTCCTGAGCATG
The DNA here is from genome assembly GCA_035773235.1 of Eospalax fontanierii. Taxonomy (NCBI): domain Eukaryota; kingdom Metazoa; phylum Chordata; class Mammalia; order Rodentia; family Spalacidae; genus Eospalax; species Eospalax fontanierii. Next base: position 79,200,606 of record CM069537.1, read on the forward strand.
TGTCCATCAATTCGTTTTTTGAAGGGAGGAGGTGGATACTCTGGCTTACTACTTCAAGGGCTAACCCTTTCTAGCTTTTCCTGTTACTCAGGAAACACCGGCTCGCCCTGTGTTCTGGGTGTGTCCAGCCTTAACCTGGTGCAGACACAAGACGCCCCCACCTGCCAGGACGCCCCACCCTGCTCCTCTCGGAAGTCCTGCATCCCTTGCCAATAAACAGATAGGGTTTGGGGCTTTGCCAAGGGGAGGTCCGGAACAGCTTTAACATTCACGAGCCGCTAGGCCCCCCACCTTAAGAGGAACCCGTGATTCTCCGCCGGGCTTCGCCAGCCTAGCCCTTCTCCAGAGCTGCGTCAGGACCTCTACAAGGTGGGATCGGTAACGCTCCCTCCCTGGGCCCCAGAAATACTCACCGGGTCACCCGACCAATTCAGTTCACCTCACCTCTGCGGCGCTAGCGTGGAGCACGCATGCGGACCCGTGACCGCGGAAGTCACGTGCGCACTGCTCCCGCCCGGCCCGCCCCCCTAGCGGGCGCGCGCGCTTTCCCCAAGTACTAACCCCGGCCCTGTGGGGTTGCGACTTCGGACGCGGCGGGCGGCGGTAGGAGCAGCTCGACGAAAGGCGAGGGCGCCGTGAAGGGCGCACAGTCGGACAGCACGAGCGCCCCCTGTAGGGTCTGCCGCTGCGGAGCGCGGAGCGCCGGGCAGTCCAGGTGCACACGAAGCCAGGGCGTCCCTGCGGCGGCCAAAGTGGTTAGGACCTGGGCCATACGAGAGCGGCGAGGGCGAGGTGGGGAGGCTCCGGGGGTGCTCACCGCGGCACAGCCGCTGACCCACGTCGACCAGCAGCTCGGCGCCCACGCCGGGCCGGATCGGCTGCCCTGCTCGGCTGCGACCCGCCCCGAGCTCGTGTAGCACCTGAGCCAGTGGCAGAGCCTGGACGCGCTGCACGGTGCCTACGGGAGAGGGCGGGAGCCGGGGGACTGCAGGGGGTGGGGGCGGACCTGGAGGGGCGGGGCCGCGTGCCCGGGATATGCAGTCTCACCGTCCGTGGGTGCAAGCAGCTCCTCTTGCTTCCGCGCTCGGGGCAGCAGCTGGCGACGCTGCGTGGGACTTCCGGAGCACAGCGCTCGGGCCAGGCCCGGGTCCACGCCCTGCGCCGCCAGCATTCGCTCGAAGCGACCTAGCGCGGAGCCGTCGTCCAACGCGGCCGCCACCCGGGCGTCGCCCTGGTCCTGGGTCTCTGCCTGTCTGCTCAGCCAAAGTAGGGCACCTCCTGCTGGCGAGTCGGGCAGAGCCCGCGCTGCTGGGGCTGAGGGCGCCTAGCTTGCAGATTTGTGGCCCTAACTCCATGCCCTCTCGTGACCCCCTCACCTAGCCTAATGACCAGGTCCCGCAGGTCTGGCGGCCCCGCACCATCCAGGCAAAGCAACGCTTCTTCCACCTCCAGGGTGTGGCCCACTGTGCGGCCCAGGGGGTTGTCCATGGCGGTGAGGGTTGCGGCCACCCGCAGCCCCAGGCTCACTCCTACATCAACCTGGGGAGGCACTGCTCGGTGTCCAGCCAGCATTACCAAACCCAACTCCTATGCATCTGGGTGGCTAGGTCCTTAGGAAAGGCTGTGGGTGGAGACCAGGAGCCAACACCTGCCAGAGCTCGACTGGTCATTGGGAGGATCTTGTCCTTGCCTCCAATGGAGACGTGCCAGGCCCAAGGTCAGGGCAGCCTGGATTGGATATGGTAGGTGGGCTAGAAGGAGGGACTGCCAGTTGGGTTTAGCAGGACTGTTGAGTCGGCAGAAGCGGGAGGGAGTATGAGAGAAGGTGGGGTTCACATGGGGACATCCCTCTCACAGAAAGGCCAGAGGCAGAACAAAGGGGCTCACCAACGTCTTTGCCAGCTCTCGAGCCTGCTCCTGGTCTGGAAAGACTGCAGCCCCCCCAAATTTGACGTCCACTACCAGAGCGGATAGTCCCTCCACGGCCTTCTTACTGAGGATGGAGGCTGTGGAGGACAGAGACATCGTCCCAAGGGATGCTGCCTGGGGTCAAGAGTGGTTGCCCCTGTGATAGGGTGGTGGTGCCTAGTGAGTGGATTGTGTTTCAGGGTACCCCAGTATCAGGTCACCTGTAACCAGTGACACACTGTCCACAGTAGCTGTCACGTCTCTTGCTGCATACAGGATGCCATCGGCTGGAACCAGCTTCTCACTCTGGCCCACAATACAACAGCCCACTTGCTCCAGCAGCAGCAGCATCTGCTCAGACACCCCCAGTGACCTCTGAGCATTAGCCATTGACTCAGGAAAGGTTCAGAACATGATCAGTGAGTATAAGTAAACTGTGAGTGATTCTCATGACTCTGACCCACCTAGGATCCTGATTAGTATATGGCATATTAATGATTAGCAGCCTAACAATGATTTTCACCCATTCCCGAGTAATGATTCTGATCAAAGTTCTCTTGGCGACTCTGACCTAATCTACTAATGACCTTTAGAATATCAACATTCTCATTAGTGACTGACCCTGATAAATAACCCATTGGTGATTATGGCAGTGTTTCCAACAATCCAGATCAGTGATCAATCAGTGATCCATCTGTACCTGCTGTGGGCTCTGGATGACAGTGAACCCAGGAATAGACTCCAGCTTATCCAGTGTGCCCCCTGTGTGCCCCAAACCACGTCCACTGATCATTGGTACCTGGTAAACACATTCTGACTGTCCCTTCACAGGTCCCCTTATCCCCACACCACCTCTTTCCTGGTAAGGACTTCAGCTAAAATTAAATTTTTAAGCAGTTGTAATATTTAAAATTTTAAAGTGTTTTAAGTAGTTACAGTAGGTGCCAAATTAGTGGAAAGGAAATCATTGTTCTGGATGGGGAATGATTTGTCAGTGGGGCAGTATCTTGCATTCATATGGGGACACAAGTCTAGGGAATGTGGAGAGAAGGACCCAGCTCTTCCTTGAGAGTCCTGTTGGGTACAGAGGAGGCTGCATTCTGTATTGGATCTTGGTTTGTACTGGGGATGGGGCAAGCCTGAGTCTTGTCTTTGAGAGCTCTGAGTGGGTCAGAGTATTGGAGAGGTGGTGGTTGCTAACCTTGCAGCCACATGCAGCAAGTGCAGGTGCCAGGACCAGACTGACTTTGTCACCCACGCCTCCTGTGGAGTGTTTATCCACAAGTTGCTGGTGCCAGGCCTCAGGCCACTCCAGCTGCTGCCCAGACTTGGCCAGAGCCCGAGTCAGTGCAGATGTCTCTTCCAGGTCCATGCCCTTCAGCCGGATGGCCATGAGCATGGCTCCTAAGTAACAGACACATGAGAGATATGTTCACACAGCATTGACTTTCTGGGGATAGTGATCGTGGTGGGGTGCTGTGGATCGTTGAGGACAGGTGTATATGGGGCAGTTGGGATCAAGGTCCAGGTAAGGGCTGCTCACAGACCGATTTGTGAGTCCTGTGCACGTCCATCCATTACAGCCTGCACAAAACCCCTGATATCTGCTTCACTGAGGCGACCTCCATCTCGCTTCATGCGGATCAATTCTGGGAGCTGCTTGGGCTCCCCACTCTCTTTCCCTGAGAGGGCACCACCTATGTCTGGAGTGGATGGAGGTGGTATCCCTGAGGCTGCCATTGCTCAGCCTGTGGGAGAATTGAGAAATGCCTGGAACATCCCTCCTCCCCTGCCCATGTTACTGAAACAGTGGGCACTTGTCCCAACTTTGTTCCTGTATGTGTCTTTGGTGCCCATCATTGCCCTATGTTTGCTCCTCCCCCAATCCGCCTCAGTCTGGCTTCCATTTCTTGGCCTCACATCTTGATCCCCAGGTCCTTACCTACTCAGTTAAGCGGACTTCACCAGTTCCCCAGAATTGGCCTGGTTCCGACCAGGTAGCCCACAGCCGCATGGAACCCGTAGGTGCAGAGCCGACTGGCCACTGGCAGAGGCAGCCTAAGGACGGCCCGCTGGTGGGGCGGCCTGGGTAGGCGGCACTTGCCAAGGTCAGGCCAATCACCGCTTCAGCTACACCCTGCCTGAGAGCTTATGACCAATTGCGTAAGTCCAATTGTGGAACCTCGGGGTACTCCCGACCAGAGTCCGTTTCGGCAGTAACCTTGTTGGCTGGGGCCTTGGGATCTATGGCTTCAGAGCACCCCTGCCCCACCCTCTGACAGATCTCCAGGCTTGGACACCGCTACTAGGCTCCCCACGCGCGCACTCCCTCCTTGCTCCTTTGTCTGCCCCCCCCCCCCGCCACTAGGCTCCCCACGCGCGCACTGCCTCCTTGCTCCTCTGTCCCGTCCCCCGTCCCCCCCCCCCCCCCCCCCCCGCCACAGAGAGGCACACACAAGACTGGCTAACGAAGCTTTAAGCAAACAGCGGAGGGCCAGTGTCGGCCTGCCCGGCGTCAGTTTTCCATGGAGGTCAACACAGGGGCCAGGTAGTCTGAGTGTCGGATCCCGAAGCTCCAACCTTGAGGCTTCCGGTGCTGCGGGCCCAGGAGATGCCGCTGACCTTGCAGAGCCTGCTGAAGAGCTTATTCCCTGGGGACCCTGACCCATGTCTCGGGCGGCAGACCCCCTGCCCCTGCCCCTGGGCCCTGCATTCCAGACCACCTCGTTCACGTTGTAAGCCGCGGGTCCTGGATTTAGAGTGCTGTCTTGGGGCAACGAAGTCCGTGCCAGCATCGTGAACTGGGGGGCTCGGGTCTTGTAGACCCCAGGGTTCACCACATGGTAGGCGCAGGGGCCCGGGGTCTGTAGGAAGGCAGAAGGGGTGCTGGGGCCAGCCTCTGTTCTTCGTGGACTACTAACCCCCCTTTTTGTTTTGAGCTAGGCTCTCACCATGTACTCCAGGCTGGCTTCGAATTCACAATCCTCCTGCCTTCGCGTCCCCAGCAATACCAGGTGTTCGCCACTATCCCTAGCTCCATTGACCCTGTGTGACCACCCAGGACACTCTGCGAACAGACCCTTCCCTACCTTGCTGAGGTCCTCGAAGCAGCTGCCCACAGCACTGCGACCGTAGATGGAGTAAGTTGGGGCTGAGACTTTGCCTATGACGCGCGAGCCCAAGAGCGAGGGCACAGTGTAGGACCCGGGGCCTGGAGAGGAGCAGGAAGTCTAGTTAGGCCTGTCTCCCTGCCTTTATAGGGCATCGCCACTGCGGGCCGGGGAGGTCCCTAGTGCCAGATTTAGCCTTTCTGGCCTCACCTGGGGTCTCCTGCTTTGAGAGAACACCCCAGTTTCGCGGAGCGATGGTATGCCGAGGGGCGCTAGGGTGCGTCGCATTTCCCGCACGTTCTGGGAAGTACCTGCCTATGGGACGGACCAAGAGTGTGGGCCAGAACTGGGGTGGGGTGGGGTGCGAGAGACATAAGCTGGGGGCTTGGCAGTAGAGGGAAAGCTGGAGCCACGGTGGAGTTCGGGGATGGGTGAGAGGGTCCCTGGGTTTGGGGTCCGCGTGGGAAGGTCCCAGGGTTTGGGGTTCGGGTGGGCGGGCCTCCCCCGAGGTAGTCAGTTCCACGTCAGGGAGACCCGGGCCCCAGGGTGCTGACCCGGACCCGGAGTGAGGAAGGGCGCCGAGTGGCGCAGGCGGCCGTAGAGGGAGTAGGCCGGGGCGCCGTCACTGCCGCGCACTGTCATGCGGGCGGGTACTAGGTGGCCGGGCCCGGGGCCACAGGATGTCTGCTGCGTGGGGAGGCGCGTGCCGAAGGTGAAGGCGGGGGCGCGCGGCCGAGACGGGTCGTGCAGGATGTAGCCTGCAGAGCGGCTCGGCGTCATCGCGCCGTGCGGGCGGCGGAGGCACAGACCCAGCCCGCTGCCTGGCCGCCAGCACAGCCCCTGCCCAGCCCCTTCCATTCCTTGCTGTGGGAGGGCCCAGGCCCTGGACTCCCACACCGTACAGACCCCTCACTGTCCCACCTTCCCACTTCCTCCCAGGCATCCGCCCTGCTACCGGTGTTCGGCGGCAGCTTGTATTTGGGCCCCGGGCCTCTGTAGAGCGCCGCGATGGGGCCGCGGGGCCGGTGGGGCCGCCAAGTGCCGACCCAGACTTCTGAGCCCATGGCGCAGGTGGAGGCGCCTACGGCTTGCAGGACCTGTGGACAGAGTTCGCAGAAGACCCACGTCCTGCGCTCCGCTCAGGACCAGCAGGACTGAGGTCCTGGCCTAGGGCCCATCCCGTATCCCTGGGCACCGGGAAAACAAACCGTTTCCCAGACTGGGAGGAGAGTGCACTGGGCCAGAGCATGCTCCGAGGCCACTGGCCTCCTACCCCAGGGGCTTCGGTTGAGGTGTTTAAGTGCACGCCAAGCTTAGACCCAGACATTGGAAAGGGAGTTTCCTGGGGTTTCAGGGTGGCAGGGGATTTTAAAGGCGTTGGGGACGGGTGCCCTGGAGATGGACTGGTGGGGCACCCAGTGCTCCGAGGGAAGGCCTGGAGATGCACTGACCTGCTCCGGTGGTTCCCCGCTTGGGAAAGCAGAACTGGTTATCCGGACAGCCCTCCCCCCAAACTCCTAGATCCCATTGTCCCGTCTTGCTTCCTGGCAACCAGATTGCCTGGCCCCACCCTCCCAGCCTCCAGCAGTATCAATGTTTGCCTCTGCTCTGTGCTTGCTAGACATTGGCCCTACCCTCCAAGTCCACCCTTTAGTGCATCCATTAGAATTAGAAAAATCTGCAGTCAAAAACCAATTGTGGGAATAAAGTAATACTACCGAAAACTCAATTTAATTGTGTATCTGTGTAAGTCCATGAAATATTTTCAAAAGCTAACCATGGTTTGGGACAGAAAATAAACACAGACGTTGAACAAAGAGATTAAAACATGACTGGCCCACAATTCAGCACAAATTTTAAACGAACAATAAAGTAAAACATAAACTTAGATACTTTGCAATTAACAAGCATGCTAAAACAGTATCAAAAAGAAACTCAAATCTGGTTACAAACTATAAAATACTGTAGAGGTTAGACTTTACATTCAACTATAGGATATAGCTGAAGTTGTAGTCAGAGAAAAATTTAGAGCCCTAACATAACCTAATTTATTTTTTTAATCTAGTTTTATATATTTCATGCAACAGTTCTTAATCAAATTGAGACTCCCGAACCACCTCCTCTCCAACTCCCACCGAGCCTCATGTATTCCATCATACACATTAAGTCTATCCAGTCAAGCATTAGTGCCCACATGTCCTTTAGAGCAGATTCATCCACTGGAGTCTGACGGTCAGGCTATAAGATATTTTTTTTTAAGATTTATTTTTATGTGTAGAGTGTTTTGCCTTCATGTATGTAAGTGCACTATGTGTGTACAGTCCTCATGGAAACCAGAAGAGGGTTTTAGAGCCCCTGAAACTGGAGTTACAGTTGTCAGCAGTCATGTGGGTGCTGGGAGTGGAATTCTGACTGCTGAGACATCTCTTCAGCCCCAGACAACATTATTAATGAAGAACATTTTAAAGAAAGTTAGAGTTCATTTTACAAACAAAAAAAGAAAACAACTAAAAAAATGAAGCAGTGAAATAGGCTTGTAACACTCAGGGAGCTGAGGCAGGAAGATCTCAGGCCTAGTCTATGCTATATAAATCCTGTCTTAAACACCAAAACAACAAAAATTCAAGAACAGTAAGACAAAAAGGTACTAATACAAACAAAATTGCAGAATTAATATCTACTTGCAAAATTATGCTCCAGGGTGTTTGGTAAAGGGGCAAAAAGGAAAAGCCTACAAAGTAGAAATTAGCTACCATTAAAAATGAGTACAATAATTTAGAGATTTTACTGAGCCACCCATGACAAAAAGTTTAAAAACTTAAGAAATGGATGATTTGTCAACAAAATACAAATTACATAGTGAACCCAAGAAGTCGAAGAATTTAGTAGACAATTTTTGGAGGAAGAGGTCTCACTATATAGCCCTGACTGGCTTGAAACTTGCTATGCAGATCAAGCTGGCCTTGAATTCATAGAGATCCACCTGCCTGTGCTTTTCAAGTGCTGGGAATAAAGATGTGCACCACTATGCCCAGTCTGTAGACAATTTTTAAAATTATTTTTATTTTATATGTTGAATATTTTGCCTGAATGTGTTTATGTGCACCATGCATATTCAGTGCTGGAGGAGGCTAGAAAAGGGCATTGGATCACCCAGAACTAGAGTTATAGATGGTTGTCAGATGCCATGTGGGTGCTGGGAACTAAACCTGGGTCCTCTGTAAGAGCAGCCAGTGTTGTTAACTCCTGAGCCCTCACTCCAGCCCCAACAAGTTTTTAGGACATTTTTTTATGACCCAGAAACTACTATATTTGGCAGTGAGTAATAACCCCCTAAATAAACAACACTCCCCTTCTCCCAGCCAACTGATCAGTGTCTATGAGTATTTTCCCTAGTCATGTAAAAGAACTCCACAAGTAAATAGGCAGGCTGGCATCCAGCCCCAGGAAGGGACCAGGCTCTGTATTTCTGTTGGTCTTCATGGTTACAGAATGGATGCTCCACCTCCAGTCTATGTTTCATGTTTCTGAAAAGTAGTAAAGGGAAAAAGGCACTTACAGAAGGTGCTTCTGACTGGAGAGCTGACCAGGAAATCCTATTACTTTAATAATTCCTCAACAGAACCATGGATATGGCCTCTGCTCTAAAATAGGAGATATATTTTTAGCTGGGGTCATTGCCAATTCTACATTAGGAATTGGAGACAGAAAAAGGACAAAAAATTACTATTGAAAATGTCACTGGAAAGGCTGGGGATGTATGTGGTTCAGCAGTAGAGTATTTGCCTATCATGTACAAGGTTCTTGGTTCAATCCCTAGCACTGTCCTCACCCCACCCCCTCAAAAAGTCATCGGAAGCCTGAAATTCCAACACTAAGGAGACTGAGGCAGGAAGATTGATGGCAAGCTTGAGGCCAACCTGGGCTACAGAGTGTGACTGTGCCTCAAAAAAATTAGATCACTGGGGACTGAGGTGTTGCTCGGGGATAGAGCATGTGCATAGCCTGGGTACAATCCTTAGCACCAAAAGGATCATTGCAGAAATCTCAAGAGCACCATTATCACTTCCAATTTCCTCAAAGACAGATCATTTCACATCATAAAGATGGAAGATGGTGGGGTTGGAGAGATAACTCAGCAGTTAAGAGTGTAAAGACCTGGGTTTGAATCCCAACACCCACTTGGCAAGTAACAACAATCTATAACTTAAGTTCCAGGGGCTCTAACCCCCTCTTTCTGGCCTCTTTGAGCACTGCATGACACAGGTAGACTTACATACATGCAGGTACCACACTTGTACATATAAAATAAATAAGAAAAAAAGTTAAAAGATGGAAGATGGTGAAGGAACACTAGTGCTAGGTGGGTGACACTCTGGGTCTTGAGCGCTCTTCACCCCTCTACCTCCTCCCCTGTGTGCATCTCTTCCATCTTCTATTCCTTGTTTGTGAGCCAGTTAAGGCTAAGTACTGTTTACTGAATTCTCTGAGCATTTTAGCAAATGATGGGAATCCAAGGAGGGTTGCAGTGACAGTGGGTCAAGCAAGTGCCTCTGAAGCTGGGAGGGTTTTATGGGACAGATCCTTAGTCTGTGTACTTTGCACCAACTTCAGGTTGGTAAGTGCCAGAACTGAATTGTTGGCCATTTGTTTGGTGTTTGCAGAATTGGAGAAATGCTTGGGGGTCTATGCTTGATAGCTTTAATTGTTAACTTGACACACCTGGTGGAGGGAGCCTCAACTGGGGAATTGCCTCCATTGGACTGACCTGTGGCCATGTCTATGGGGTATTTTCTTGGTTGTTGGATGATGTGGGAGGGCTTAGCCCACTGTGAGCAGTCCACCCCTGGGCAGGTTGTTCTGTATTGTATAAGAAAGCAGGCTAAGCATGGGCCAGAGGAACAATTCAGTAAGCAGTGTTCCTCTCTGGCCTGTGCTTCATCTCTTGCCTTCAGGTTCCTGCCCTGAATGCCTACCTTAGGCTTCGTCAGTGATTAACTGTGCCCTGAGAGATGTAAACTAAATAAACCTTTTCCTCCCCAAGTTGGTATTGGTCACAGCAATTGAAGGCAAATTAGAGCAGGGTCAAAGTGTTGCACAAGCAGAAAAATGAGTTTCAGGTGCATCCAGTAGTGTTAGCTACAGTGATTTACATGAGGTATAGACCCCTTCGCTGAAAACTAATGCAAACATTATTCCATATAGTAAAATTCTGCATTAAACTCAGGAACTAAATGAGTACTTTGTTACAAGCATGATTTAACACTCTCTTGAAGCTTTTAACAAATGCAATAACAAAAATAACTTACCAGTATGAATATAGTTGAGTGCCAAATGGCAATGTTTTGGTCAGTTATGTAGCAGTGGTCTCATAAGAGCATCATGGAGCTGAAAAATTCCTATAGCCATGGCACCTCAACTGCTATAAAATGTATTTGTGATGCTGGAGGGAACAAGCCTACCATGCTGCCAGGGGAGCCATTATGTACAGCGGATGGTACTGGGTAATAAAGGACTGCGTTATCAGCTTATGCATTTATTGTACCCTTTATTGTTATTTTAGAATATATTATTGCTTGTATAAGAAGTTTGCTATTGGTGTGGTAATACAGTACTTGGGAGGCAGAGGCAGGCAGATCTCTGTGAATTTGAGGCCAGCCTGGTCTACATAGCAAATTCCAGGCCATCCAAGGTGACACAGTGGGACCTCATCTCAAAAAAAATTGCTGTAAAATAGGCTGAATAATGCTGGCAGTAGCCTTCTATGTGTTTGTGTTCACTGTGTCTCATAACTGCATCATTGTTTCTCTTACATTTGACTTAATCTCAAGTTGATTTGTTCATTGCAGCCCTTGGAACATATATATTACATATGTGTGTCCTATATAACTTGGATGCTCAGTATGCTCTCTGTTATTGTCACACAGTCATGAAATAACCTAAGTATATAATTCTCAGCATGTGTTCCCACTGATAAATTATGCTTGACTGTTGAAGCATAAGAGATGTGTGGAGAGATAGCTCAGTAAAGTACCTGCTCACAAGAATGAGGACCTCAGTTCAGACCCTTACCACCCATGTAAAGGCAAGAGGCAGGACTGTGCATGTGTAACCTCAGTGCTGGGGGTGGAAGCAAGTGGATTCCTGATACTCGTTGGCCAGACAGCCCAGCCAAATCTATGAGCTCCCAAAGTCAGTGAGGAGAAACTGTCTCAAGAAAATAAGGTAGAGGGCTTAATGGGTAAAGGTGCTTGCTGCCAAGTCTGACAAACCAAGTTCAAACCCTAGGACCCATTCATGTGCCTTGGCACAGACACATGTGCAAATATACAGAGTATGTTCAGCAGTTAAGAGCACACACTGCTCTGGCAGAAGACCCAAGTTTGATTCCCAATACCCATGTTGGGTTACTCACAATCAACTGTAACTCCAGCTCCAGGGGGACCTAACCCCTCTGGGGCTGTGAAATAGTGTTCCTATGGCTTTAAAAATATGCTTGGTAAATTAAGCTGAACCTTGAGCAGGTATGTCTGGGGAGCATTGTCTAATGAGAAAGTTTATGCAAGAATACTTGCTGAGGAGATATCTCTGGAATGCTGGTGCTCCCTTAGTTTCTCAGGAGACACTTTGATCTTCCAAGAAGGCACACTATGGAGATACTGTTATCTTGCTCCTTATACTTTGCTGAACTGCTGTATTTTAGCCACTTTATTACTGTTCACTATTCTGTAAACAATCAGCTGTAGCTCTAATGAGTGTGAGAATGAAAACAAAGGTGCCTGTGCTTTTGGCACTCCTGTGTGAAGAAACCATATGGGTCTCCTGATTATTTACTCAGTTCCACGAAAATCCATTCAGGCCCTGTGACTAAATCCCTGGTGGCCACACACATAATTTTTAAAATTGCTAAAAAAATGTAATAAGGGGCTGGATTGATGGCTCAGCAGTAAAGAGCACTGGCTGCTCTTGCAGAGGACCTGAGTTTGATTCCCAGCACCCACATGATGGCTAACAACTGTCCTATCTTCAGTTCCAGGGGATCTGGCACCCTCTTCTGACCTCCTCGTGCACTGTATGACAGGGGTGCACTTAGACACATGCAGACAATACACTTGTATACATTAAAAAAAAAGTTTTAAAAATGTAATAAAAAATAATAAGGGGGAAGGCTTGTGAGATGACTCAGCAGTTAAAGATACTTGCCTTGACCTGGATTTGAAACCTGGAACCCAGGTATAGGCAGAAGAGAGAACTGACTCCACAGAGTTTCCCTTGAACTCCACATATGTCATAGCACGTGTGTCTATACACACATCTCACACACACAATAATAAATGGCAATTTGAAAATTAAAAAAATAGATTGGCGAGGACATCTGACTTCAACCTCTGGTTTCCACATGCACACATGTATGTACTTGTGAACCTCTCCACACAAACATTTACATATACCACACATATAATAAAACATAAACAAAAAGTGAAATGTTGATTAAAAAAGTAGAACAGAGGTAGGTTCATCTTTGTTTTTTTTTTATTTTTTTTTTTATTTTATGTGTGTAAAGCATACTGCCTGCATGTATGTAAATGTACTTGTCATGCAATGCCCGTGGAGTTAGAAGAGGCAACAGATTTCCCTGGAACTGGCATTATGGATGTTGTTAGCCACCATGTGGGTGCTGGGAATTGAACCTGGGTCCTCTGCAAGATTGCTCACTGGGTAAAGGCACATGCTGCCACATCTGGCAATCTCAGATTCAATCCAAAGGACCCACATGGTGAAGGAGAAAACCCATTCCAGTAAGTTGTCCTCTGACTTCCACACATGCCCCGTGCATACATAAATAAAAATGTAATTAAAATTTAAACTATCAGGCTGGAGAGATTGCTCAGCGGTTAAGAACACTGATTGCTTTTGCAAAGGACTCAGGTTTGAATCCCAGCACCCACATGGTGGCTAACAGCTGTCTGTAACTCCAGTTCCAGGGGATCTGATGCCCTCTTCTGAATTCTGCAGGCACTGCAAGACATGGGTGCACTTATATACATGCAGGCATAGCACTCATACAGATAAAATAAAAATCAAATATTTAAAAAATAAATAAAAGGCCATCTCCTTAGATGCTAAAATTCTAATCTCAGTTGATTATAGATTAAACTTGAATCAGTACCTTATTTCCTGTTTGCTATGTACTTCTAGCCTTGTACTGGTCTGGTGATCCCTCCTGTCTCTGCCTCCCAAGAGCTAGGAACAAGATTCACTCTCAAAAGAAAGTGGCAGAAGAGATGGCTCAGTGGGTAAAGATGCCACCCCATGATGCATGCCCAATGACCTGAATTTGACAGAGAAAGAACCAATTCCACTACATTGCACTCTGGTCTTTACATGCACAGCACGGTGTGTGCACATACATAGACACACACACACACACACACACAATAATGATAAATAGAATAAAGGGTTGTTCAAATGATTATCTCTGCAAACCATTTCTAGTCTGATGATAGTATTGATTTAAGCAGACAGGAAAACAGGAAATATTTCTTATAAACTCAGATCTCTCTTATTTCAAAGTTCATTATTCTATTGATTTCCAACTTTTTGCTTGTTTTTGTTGCTGTTTGTGTTTGAGATAAGGTCTTGCAATATAGCCTAGGAGAGCCTCAGATTCTCCATCCTCTTGTCTCAGCCTCCTGATCACAGAGATTGTAGACATGTGTCACCGTACCTGGTTTGACTTTTGGTTTGAGCTCTATAATAACAACATGATTCCAAACTTAACACATTGCATCCAACACAGAAGGCATTTAATTGGGGGGATCTCTGAATTTTTGATGGTGAGGTTGTTACGGGAATTAAACCAAGACTAGCCTGGTATAGGCTGCAACCATACTCAGAAAGTGGAAGAAGTTTTGCCTCTATTATGTGTGGATTTCAGACTGAACTAACCTGCTCCAGAGAAAGTGAGGCCTGAATTAGAAATACAGGTTTTTATAAGATTTTTCTTGGTATCATATTGGTGGATTTGAGACTTTCAGCAGAGATGTACATATATCCTTTAGGCTGTTATAGGAAATTTAAAAAGCATTTTTACAAAAGGAGATATTTTGGGCAAGTGTGGGCAAGGGTTGTAATATTACCTATTGCTGATGCTAGTAAAATCTCAGTTATTTAAACAAATAAGACACATTGCAATAAATGTTTCCTTAAGACACCACTGGAAGAGGTAGCGTTCTTCAAGGCATTCACAGATTGTGGTGTTGTCTGTCTGTCCTGTGACAGCTTAAAGCTTAAAGTGGAAAGTTATTCCTTCTTACAGCTTTTATGTTTTACTTTTTAAGAAATTTATTTTTATTTTATGAGTGTTTTGCCTGCCTGCCTATAAGTGCACCATATGTGCAATGCCTGCAAAGGCCAGAAGAGGGCTTTGGATCCCCTGGAACTGGAGTTACAGATGATTGTTATGTTAGTGCTAGGAACCAAACTCAGGGCCTCTGCAAGAGCAATCAGTGCTCTTAACTGCTGAGCCAGCTCTCCAGCCCCTTCTTACAGCTTTTAAACACAGACCTAAAGTAGTAGCTTATAAGGCTACAGTATTATTACAAAGTTCTGTTATTCTTACATATGCTTACAAGCACACTTATTTCAGGGCTTACTGTTGGGAGCCCACAGGCTCCTATCAAGTACCTTTGTAAGCACTTATTCACCTACCACACAGAACAAAGTTACGATGAGGTCATAGTTCATTAGTACGACGGTAGGTGAATTTTTCCTTTTCAAGATAGAAGAGGGAGACAGGAAAGTCTCCTGGAAGCTTGTGGACCAGCTAGCCTAGAGTACCTGCAGCACAGGGGCAAACAAGAGAGACTGATGCAAACAAAGTGAAAAGTGAGAACCGATTCCACTGACCTCTACCTGCACACTGGAGTATGTGCACACTGTCACACATGAGCACATTCACATACATACAAAAAATGATAGACGAAAATAATGATTCTATCAAAGTCCAACTTGGTGAAACAATTAGTTTATTGGGATTATTTACTGGAGTATGGATGAGGATTTACTTACAGGGACATGAATGTTTCAAAGGCTGATACAGCACCAAAACATGTGAAAGATTGCAATGGGCAGTTCCCAAGCAAAACTGAATTATGCAAATGCTTCTACTAGTTCATAATTCCTTTTGTATTTTGATCCAGCATCATACAGAATCCAGATTTCTGTCTTATTTTATTTATTTTGTCCTTTTGAGACAGGGTCTCCCTGTAGTCACTGCTGGCCTGGAACTCACTGTGGATCTCACAGGTCTCCACCTGCCTCTGCCTCCCAAGTGCTGGGATTAAAGGTATGTGACACCAGACCTGGCTTCTGTCTCCTTTTAAAAGTGGAAGGTGGGGCTGGAAAGATGGCTTAGCAGATAAGAGCACTGGCTGCTCTTGTAGAGGGCCCTTGCTCAGTTCAACCAGGTTGTAACTCCAGTTTCAGGACATCTGAAACCCTCTTCCGGCTTTTGTGGGCATTGCACAACATGAAGGCCCTTCCCAACATGTAGGGAAAACACTCATACATACAAAAAAGTGAAAATAACGTTAAAAAAAAGTGGAAGGAGAGGCCAGATGTGGTGGTAGATGCTTTGAATCCCAGCACTTGGGATGCAGGGGCAGGCAGATCTCTGTTTGAAGTGAGTTCCAGGCCAGCCAGGACTACACAATGAGATCATATCTCAAAAAAAAAAAAAAAATTGGAAGGAGCTATAATACATAGCCAAGAGTTTTTAGAAGTGAATGTTGGCAGCACTTCTTTAAAATCTCTCACAATCAGGCTCCACAATCCTAGAGAACAATTTCGCCTCCACACATGAGTTCTGCATATAGTTCAACTGCCCTGAGTGATATGGAAAAAGTTATATTCTTATAACTAACTGTGTTCTTATATAATATATAATGTTTTTGTGAGCTTAGGCCATTTGAAGTTTTCTTTGTTTTACTTATTGGGTGGATACCTTGAAATATAACCCTGGAATGCTCAGAGATATTTTATTGTGCGGTGTGTTCTCACTACCCTGAGATGTTTTGTTACTTTGTAAAGACTTCAAGATCTGTGATGCTTTCCGCTATATGTCTGTTGTTAATAAATCATGGAGAGTCTGAGCTGATGCAGGCAGAGTCTTGAGAAATTTGACCTGGTACTCTGTAAGTTTCCTTGTTTGTGTTCTCTCTACTCTCAGGAGTTCCTGTCTAATGTGTGAGAGCACTGTGTCCTCTTCCCAGACTTGCCCCTTGTACAATATTCTGTCTCTGGAAGGAGGTCCTATTTGCTTTGCTTTAGGTGTGTGTCTAATAACTGATTTCTTGTCTCACTTCACCCAGATTAACTGTATACACCAACTTGTCTGAGCTGTGGCGTTCAGCATGCAGCTCTTCCTAGCTCTGGTTCTTTCCTTGTTCACACTTTGAAAACCCTATATGTGAGCTATTAGAGGTGCTGTTTGTTGAGGTGAAGATGGTAAGGGGCAGAGCTGGTTTGGTGGTCATAGCAACATAGGGGCTCAGAGCAGAAAGCAGTCACTCCTTGTATTTAAGGCAGAAGTACATTTAGCACAGGGAACTGTTGTTTGGGGACACACGAACAGATGACTCCTCACCTGTGAACAAATGATAGACGAAAATAATGATTCCATCAAAGTCCAACTTGGTGAATCAATTAGTTTATTGGGATTATTTACTGGAGTATGGATGAGGATTTACTTACAGGGACATGAATTATTCAAAGGCCGTTACAGCACCAAAAAGCTATCACAGCATTGGGGATAGCTCATTAAAGCTGCATCCCTGGAGCTCCCTGCAAATCTTGCAGTCAGCTCCACAGGTCAGATCGGAGAGGGTTCGCTTGGCAATTGTTTGCTGCTTCTTTTTGCTCAGGATTTCTTTGGTTATCCTGGGCCTTTTGTGCTCCCCTATGAATTTTAAGATTGTTTTTCTCTATTTTTGTGAAGAATGGCATTGGGATTTTGATAGGGATCTCACGGAGTCTGTGGCTTATTTTTAGCAGTACAGCCATTTTATCAATATTAATTATTTTAATCCATTAGCATGGGAAGTCTTTCCTGTAATAGTGTGAGAAGGCACAGAGGAACGCCACATAGTGATGGTTGAATTAGGAGTCCTTTTATTAATAGCCAGTGGTCAGAGGGGTGGCTAATGCCCAAAGAACTCTAGACTCCAAGGGGAGGCAGAATGGGGTTTATAAATCCTAAAATCACAATTACACCATGCCAGGGGCAGAGCTAATAACTATAGTTAAATTAGATCACTATAGTCACACCAGACTAGGAACAAAGAGGTTTTCAGTTAACAAAAAGTTTTAGTCAGGAAAAAACAGTTTCTGTTTTCATATTTCAGAGACAATGGGCTCCATGGAAATGCAGGTGTAGCTGAGGGAGGACATGCTACCTGGGTGTGCTACCTGGCTACTTGTAAGTGTTGTAGAAACAATGTACCCTCTGAAACTACAGATGAAACCTGCATGGGACGTTCTGGTTGGTTGGCTGCAGTTGGCAAGCATCAGAAAGGGAGGAATGGTTGGGCCAAAACACAGGGCAAAGCAAAAGTCAGCTGGAACAAAATGGAGTCAATTTTTCACTTTCATTTCCAGTTCTTGGTGTCTTCAGTTTCTTTTACTTCTCTGGCTTATTCCAGGTTTCAGGGGTTTTATTTATGTATTTATTTTTGTAATTGTGAATGGGATTTTTTTTCCTGAAATTTTTTCTCATCATGTTTGTCATTGGTATATAGGAAGGCTATTGATTTTTGTATGTTAGTTTTATACCTTGACATTTTGATGAAAATATTTATAGGTCTAAGAGTTTTTGGTCAGTCTTTAGGGCCTCATGTATAGCATCATATTGTCCCAAATAAGAATACTTTGATTTAATTTTCTTATTTGTGTCCATTTTGAGTCCTTCTCTTCTTGTGTTATCGCTGTAGCTAAGACTTCAAGAACTATACTGCATAAAAGTGGAGAAGGTAGACATCCTTCTTGTCTGTTACTGATTTTAGTGGAAATGCTTTGAGCTTTTTCTTCTTTAGTATAATGTTGACTATAGGTTTGCCATGCAGTCTTTACTATGTTGAGATATGTTCCTTCTGTTCCTACTTTCTTCAGGAATTTTATCATAAATAAAACCCTTTTCTGCATCTACTGAGATGATCATGTGACTTCTGTCTATGAAGCCATTTAAGTTTGTATTACAGTGACTGATTTACATGTATTGAACCATCCATGACTCTATGGAATAAAGCCAGCTTGGTCACAGTGAACGATTATTTAGATGTGTTCAGTTTGAAAGCATTTTATTCAGAATTTTTGCATCTGTGTTCAACAATGATAATTGCCTATAATTTATGTGTGTGTCTTTATCCAGTTTTAGTATCCAGGTAATACTGACTTCATAACAGTTTGGAAATATTCCTTCCCTTTCTTTTTTAATGAGACAGTTTGCAAAGCATTGGTATTAGTTTGTCTTTAACTGTCTAGTGAAATGCAGCAATGAATCCATCTGGGCATGGGCTTCTTAGGAGATTTTTTAAAAATTACAGCTTCAATCTTGTTACTTATTATAGATCTCTTTAAATTATTTAATCTTGTTTTAATTTTGGTAGGTCATATGCATGTAGAAATTCATCCATTTCTTTTATATTTTATGTAGCACAGGAAGTTTCAAAGTTAAAAACTAATGATTTTCTGAATTTCGTTGGTATCTGTTGAAATGTCTCCCTTTTCATCTTTAATTTTATTGATTTAGGTTTTATTTTTCTATTTTTCCTTTAGGCTTTCTTTTTTCTTGGGATAGGGTCTCACTATGAAACTCTGGATGGCTAGGAACTTGCTTTGTAGACCAGGCTAGCTTTGAACTCCCAGCGATCCACTTGCCTCTGCCTCCTGAGGGCTGGCTGATTGTCTTCTCCTTTAGTTTGTCTAATGGTTTATTGATATTGTTTATTTTTTAAAGAAACAACTCTTTGTTTCATTGATTCTTTGCATTGTTTTTTTGTATTCCTATTTTTTTTTCCCGATCTATCTTGGTTCCATGACTGAGTTTTGGATTTGGCTTCCTCAGTCTCTTCTACTTCCTCCTCTTTTTCTCCTCCTCCACGTCCTCCTCCTCCTTCCCCCTCTTTCGTGCTCCTCCCGCCTCTTTTTCCTCCCCTCTTCTATTTTTCTAAGGCCCAAAAGTGCAGCATCATTTGAGATTTGATTTTTAAATGTAGATACATAGCTATGATCTTCTTTCTAAGGACTGCTTTCATTGTATTTCATAGGTTAGGGTATGCTGGGTTTTCATTGAATTCTAGGACTTTAGTGTCTCTCTCTCTGTGTGTGTGTATGTGTGTCTGTCTGTCTGTCTGTGTGTTTGTTTGTGTGTCTCTCTGTGTCTGTGTGTGTTGTATGTGGATAAATGTTCACATGTTCCAGTATGTATGGAGGCCAGAGGCTCACACTGAGATGTTTTCCTCAACTGCTTTTTTTACCTTATTTTTTGAGACAGAGTCTCTCTCAGTGAACTTGGAGCTTGCTGTTTGGGCTGGACTGCCTGGCTTTCAAACCATCAAGATTCACCTATCTCTGCCCCTTAGTGTTGGGGGTACAGATGTACCATCATGCCCAGCTTTTATGTGGGTTCTAGGTATTTAAACACAGGACCACATGCTCGCACAGCAAGCACTTTATCATAGCAACAAGAAAACTAAGACAAGATATTTCCTGATCTGTGTAATTATTAGATCTGAGGACAATATTTTCTAAGCCTTAAAATTATTCTAGAACTCACGGCTAGAGAGATGGTTCAGCAGGTAAGAGCACTTGCTCTTTTTGTGGAGAACCAGGGGTCAGTTCCCACCACCCACATGGCAGCTCATAACTGTAGATAACTCTGGTTCTGGGGATCTAATGCCCTCTTCTGGTCTCCATGGGCACTGCACACATGGTAACTTGCATACAAACAAAACACACACACACATAAAATAAAATTTTTTAAAAATTATTCTAGAGTTGATCATATAAATATAACAACATAACATAAATTTATACTATCATTTTGATTACACATGTTTTTCTACATTGAATGTGGTTTAGTACTCTGCATATATTTTGTCTTGGAGGTCTGTTTGTATTTAGTTCTCCATCTGAAGTTATATCTTCATCTTGTCACACTTTCCATTATAGAGCCACAGTGGTAGCTGGGGCCAGCTAAGCCCTGGAGATCAGGCTGTGGCAGATTCTTCTGGCGAGTGCTGCAGCAATTTAACTGATACAGGCCTCCCTTTCTATTATAGGCAGTGATGGTGCCATTCCTATGTGTTTTGCTGTCTCTGGAGGGGTTGGTTTTGACTGTACTAGCGGATATCCTTCGCTGTTCCTATGGTGATGGAGATAGGAGACTCCAGTGAATATTGGAAAGGAGGCTCTGAAGCGGTCGCTAACATCAATGAGATCTTCCTGGGCCCCCTTATCTCAATTTTTGCTATTTCCTTTTATGACATTTGTGTTATCATAATCCACGTGTCATTTGTGTGACTCACAATCTGTGTAGATGCTTTGAAACTCTGTAACCTTTCCAGCAGTACCTCTAAACTCCATCTGGGAAGTGATGAGGGCAAGTGGCTATCCTCCGGGGAGGTAGTATGTCCTCGATCATTCTCCTTACAGAATATCTCCATGCACAACAAAGTTTTGCCGTCCATCTGACTCTGGCAAAGGTAGGTGCTTCCTTTCTGATAGGATTAAGCAGGCCTTGCCCATCTCGTGAGGCCGCTTCATGACTTTCATGGCATGACTTGTGGCACCGTTTATGTTGTCAT
Organism: Eospalax fontanierii; assembly: GCA_035773235.1. Classification (NCBI taxonomy): domain Eukaryota; kingdom Metazoa; phylum Chordata; class Mammalia; order Rodentia; family Spalacidae; genus Eospalax; species Eospalax fontanierii. The sequence continues at coordinate 79,221,487 of CM069537.1, forward strand.
GTTCATGCTCCCATCTTTGACCTTCCTTATTTCCTTGACAGCAGCCTGGGAGCTCTGACTGCCTCGAATCTTCAGAAGCTGTGCAGAGCTGGCTGACAGGGCTGGCTGACTGCATGGTCCATAAGGAGGTGCAGTGGTAGTGCCAACTACATCTGAAAGTCATGGGTCCCAAACTTAACTGAGAAGCAAAAGAAACCTGAGACTGAGACAAAGAATAAAGAAAGGCAAGAAAGCCCTTTACTAGTTGAAGTCCACCTTAAGACATGGGGCTCACGCCACCCTCTCACTGTCACTTAATACTACTGTGAGAAACTAGGAAGGGACCAGGCCAGATGAGACACTTGAGGCTCAGCAGAACCCAGGCGAGGTGCCAGGTATACCCTTAGCATCCCTTGATGTCTGAGTCAAGGAGTCCTTGGGTCCCTTGGGTCTCAGAGGAAGAAAAAGTCTACTTCTTGCTTTTTCCTGGGGAGTCCAGGGTTTTTTTGTGTGTCTTGGATCCACATGGTACCTGTCCCAAAACTCACTCCTGATATGAGCTTCAGTGATAAGCAAATAGAGAAGCCCCTCCCTAAAAACCCAAGTACTTATGCCTCCCAGGAATATCCACATGCCAGCCTGTGAGGCCCAAACTGGGCAGAGAGGTTCTGTTGGTGGTGCAAGGTTCTGTTCAGATAAGAAAGGCTGAAGACTTAGAGGAGGATACTTAGGAGTTGGACTAGTAGAACATGTGGGCCAGAGAGAGCTTCTGAAGGGTTCAGATGCAGGCTGATGAGGGGACTGGAGGAGAAGTAGGTCAGGCTCTTAAGGTTCAGCTGAGCAGTTCAGGTCAGTTAAGGAGGTTCCAGATTTAAGTAAGGAAGTTAGAGTTGGAATAAGACTAGCCACAAAGAGGGAGATTAAAGGTTTGTATTTTTTTTCACTTTTTTTCTCTGATTTTTATTTTTCCCTCTTGACTTGAAAATCACTTTATTTCCAGTGTCCTTGGGCCAAAGAAAGTCCAGCAGCTGCTGGAAATGGGAGGATGAGAGCCTCAGTCACGTCATATACAGATGCAAACCTCCATTCATAACTTCCATGACCCATTTTAGTCTGAGAGACCACCATGGAGTCTGTCCCTCCCACCTTTCCTTGGTGGCTGTGGTGGAACTGGCCTCTCAAGTTTCTGGTAATTTCATCAGGGCTGCATCATGTTGCTAAGGATTGAGATAACATCTCCTGTGGGTAACCCTTCCTTGCCAGAACCCTTGTATCTGGACCCTGGCTTACAGAGACGCCTCTAGGGTGCAAAGTGAATTTGGGGGTGTATCTTTCAGGTAGAAGATGGTAGGCTAGGATGTTTGCAGAGTATCTAAAAACACTGCCATTTGACCCTGGAACCCTGGGCAAAAAAGAAAGGGGCAGGAGCTGGGGGGTAACCTGGGAAGGCTGTGGTAGATTACAGGGTCTCCTGATCTCTCTAACTGAGTTTACTGACAAACTTGCAAGCCTGGGTGCAGTGCAAGCAGAGACCCTGCAAGGGCCTGGAGAATCAGTCTACCTTAACAGGGAGATCTGAGGTCAGCCTCTTGCAATGCAATCTGCATAACCTGCAGCCCAAGCTGGATGTGGGGCATGCATAGCAGCCAGCCAGAGTAGGTTCCTCGCAGCAGGTCTACAATCAGCACCATGGTCCAGGGTGCTGTAGAGGCTGGTCGGCCCCTCTGGGGCTGGGATGGGGATGGAGATGATGACTGGGAAGGGGTTGTCCTTGCATTGTTGGCATTGGCTGTGGTAGCTACCACTGTTTTGGCTTTTCAGTGGTTTGGTTCCAGGCAGGACCAGGAGGCGACAGGATCAACATCCACAGCCTCAAGCATGCAACCTGCTCAAGCGGGAGGATCCAGGCTGGCCCTGCACCCAAAATCTAAGGTCAGTGATACCAGTGAGGGTCAGAGCCCAGGAAAGTGGAAATCAGAGGTTCCTGAACATGGTCAGAGGAAATCTGCTACAGCTAGGGCCCAGGACCTGGAGCCCTCATGGGATGGAAGTATGGCCTCTCCTGGCTGGCTTCCACTCAAAACACCTGGAGAGGTGGCCAGCAGAGGGGCCACCCTGGAATCCCTGGGAAATAAAGAAAGGAAGCCTCCTAGGTCAGAAGGTGCCCTCCTGGGCTACAGCAAAGCAAGAAGTACTCCTGCCCCCCTCCTGATCCACTTCACCTCTCGGAGTTCTGACAGCAAAGCAGAGGTGCTGGTGGAGGCAACTGGCACCCACAGTAAGAAGACAACTTGCCAGGACCCAGTCCATACCAAGCAACAGGACAAGACCCCCTGGCACCTGAGCGTGGGGCCTTCTGGTTCACTGGGGAGAGGTCTGGGCAGCTTGAGGCGACGGTCAGGTGCCAGCTCAGGAGATAGACGTTACCATCCCCCAAAGCCAGACCCCCACCGTCTGGGCACCGCAGTGAGTGTGTGGGATGCTGTGGATATGGAATCAGCAGCTGCTCATGACACCCTCACCAGTAGTTCCCTAGCAGGCTCCCCATTGCTCCATCTGGACAGGGGGCTCAGGGACCCTCAGGAGACCAGCCCAGTCAGCATTTCTCACACTTGGCTCCAGGCAGATGACTCCCAGGATGAGCATGGGAGAAGCAATCTCCAGCTCTCTTCAGCTAGCACTGCAGTTCCCAGGGCTAAGGGTAGCAAGAGCAAGGAGACTAGATCCCCTGCCCCTAAGGAGAATTGGGGAGTCTTGACTTGTGAGGAAGCCTGGCCTAACAAGGCCAGGGAGAGTGGGGCAGCCATGTTAACCAGCAACTTCAGCTGCTCCAGTAGTGCACTGCTAGAGCTGCCACCCTGGGAAGCCTGTGAGGTAGATCAAGTCATGGTCCAGAGCAAGACAGAAAAGCTAGGGGGTTACCTCACTGGAAAAGAGAGAGGGTCCTCTCAAGGTCAGAACAGTGAACAGATGGCTGACAGTCTAGCAGCTGATCGGAGACTTGTGCTTTCTCTAGAGACAAGGAAGTCTTCCATTGCTGGCCTCAGCTGCACCCCCTCCCCAAATCCTCCAGTCTCTCATCTGACAGAGGACACTGAGCGGGTTCCATCCTCTGTGGCTGCAGTGCATTCCTGCTCTGGCTTCCTACGTGCAGTCCCAACCCCTGCTCCTTTAAACGCTTTGCCCCCGGGAATTAGCCAGGGTCCTCCTGATGGTACAAATATAAGAGCAGCACTAGTTCCCTTTCCAACACCAATTTTAGCCTCAGCAGGGATGTCAACTTCAGCTCCAGCAGCAATCTTAGCCCCATCTCTAGTATCATCCCCAACCTCATTCTCAGATACATCCTTAACCCCAGCTCAGGCTACAGGCCCAGTTATAGCCCTAACCCCAATCTCAAAACCAATACTAGTCTCAGAGCCAGTCCCAGTTACAACCTTAACCCCAATCTCAAAAAAAAACCCAACCTCAGCCCCAGTTACAGCCCTAACTTCAATCCCCAAACCAACCCTAGACCCAGCCCCAGACCTAGTTATATCCCTAACCCCCCAATCAAAACCAACTCCAGCCCCAGTTACAGCCTTAATCACAGTCTCAACACCAATCCCATCCCCAACATCACCCCCAACCCAAGCCTCTGCCCCAGTGGCAGCCCAAGTGCCTGCAGTAACTAATGGGTCAAGGCCTATGCCTAGGGAGTTCAATGTGGGCCTTTCCAAGAGCTCCCAAGAAGGGCGGATCTCAACTAGCTGGGGAAACCTTATTACCATGGTTCTGAGAAACCACCCCTTCCCTAAACAAGAGAGGTCCCAAGGGAGTACCTCAAAGGAAGTTTTTGCAAGTCTTGCAGGGACGGGCACATCTACACACTCTGAAGATAGCCAGCCAAGTTTCCACTCTGAAGAGGTCATCTGTGGCTTCCAGGGCAAGCACAGACCTTTGTCAGTCTTGGTTTCACCAGCAAGTTCAGGGGACCTGGTTGAAGCTGGATGTCAACCACAGCCAATGAACTTGGAGACCAATGAGTCTTTTACTCTTGACTCACCCCTAGACCCAAGAGGAGATGGATCCAAGGAGAAAAGTCTAGACTTGCTGCCTCTGGCTGCAGAGCCTCTGGCTGCCTCACAGCTCTCTGTACCGGCACAGCCTGACCCTGTGTCATCCTCTGCTGTGAGGCAGGATTCTCAGCCCATCCCTCAGCCTCGGCAACGGCAGCGGCATCCGCGACGGCAACAGCAACATAGTGTGTATAAACTAGCTCAGAGCTCTGAGCAGGCCCAGGAAGTGCCTCAGCAGTCCCAGAAGATGCCAGGAGAGGGGGCCAGCCCTGCAAACAGCAGGGTAATTCTCACAGAGAAGCAGAAGGAAGCCCAAAGGTTCATGATTTTTCTGCAGAAGCTTGGGAATTGGGGGGTGGTGGAAGGGCCACAGAAGTCCTGCTCACAGGCCTTGCAGCCTACCACAACAATGGCACTGTGGTCCCAAAGGCTAGACCTAGGTAGCTGCCTGGAGGTTCTGGCTTTTGCCCAGCAGCATGGTGAGTTGGAGTTGGCCCAGGAAACCTACGTCTTAATGAGCAACAACTTACTGCATGTGCTGGGAGACCCACACCTCTACAGGCAGCTGAGTGGAGCTGACAGGGAGCGCATCCTGAGCCTGCGGACCTGCCAGGGCCAGACAGTGCTGGGGGTCCTTGTGCTGCCCAGCCTTTACCAGGTGAGCCGCTCTGGAATCACAAGGGGCTCTCATGGTGAGGAGGCTCCTGCAACTAGGCCTGAGCATTCGCACTCTCACATGTACCTCCACGTGTTCAACCCCCAAGAGAATGTGTGGTGGCCTCTGACTCAGGTACCAGAGGAGGTCCCGCTTCGGGGCTGTGGTCTCTGCACCATGCATAACTACCTGTTTCTGGCAGGTGGCATCCGGGGCTCCGGTGCCAAGGCTGTTTGCTCTAATGAGGTGTTTTGCTACAACCCTCTGACTAATATCTGGAGCCAGATTCGACCTATGCAGCAGGCCCGGGCCCAGCTCAAGCTGGTGGCCCTGGATGGGCAGCTTTATGCCATCGGTGGTGAGTGTCTATACAGCATGGAGCGCTATGACCCACGCACAGACACTTGGACCTTGCGAGCGTCCCTCCCTGAAGGCACCTTCCCTGTGGCCCATGAGGCTGTGGCCTGCCGTGGAGATATCTATGTCACAGGGGGTCACCTCTTTTATCGTCTGCTCAGATACAGCCCTGTGAAAGACTTATGGGATGAGTGCCCCTATAGCGCCAGCCACCGGCGTTCCAGTGACATGGTGGCACTAGGAGGCTTCCTGTACCGTTTTGACCTGTTGCGGGGTGTAGGTGCTGCAGTGATGCGCTACAACACAGTAACAGGCTCCTGGAGCCGTGCTGCCTCCCTGCCACTGCCTGACCCTAGCCCCCTCCGCTGCACGGTGCTGGGCAACACCATTTACTGTCTCAACCACCAGGTCACAGCTTCCTTCATAGTCTCTGAGGGGACTGCCCAGTTCCAGGCCAAGGAGCTGAAGCCCTTTCCCCTGGGGAATAAGGGGGTTCTCTGTCCATTTACCTTGACTTTGCCCCCCAAGACTGGGCTACAGACCACACTCTGAGTGTTGAAAAGAATCAGGGCTGTGTGGCTGCTCTTCTGGGAAATCTTTGTCTGGCTAAGTGGACTTGGGGCATGGGGAGGAGCCTAGGGCCAGAACTTTCTGTACCTGTAATCCAAAAGCCTTTCCCTCTCTGCCTTGTCCTCTAAGTAAAGGGGTATTAATTATATACCAAAAGAGAGCCCATCTGTTTCTCTTACCTTGAAGCCCTAGCTCCTTCATTCCTTCTTGGCCCTCCCCACAACCTTCTGTTTCCGGTCCTAGGTCCTACCTGCTTAGGATGGCTTAGCTCTATATGTCCATGACAGCCACCTCTATGTCTATGGGATTCTTTGATGCTAGCTAGAAACACATTTTAGCTCCTTATGTTCTGTCATGATGGAAGAGGAAGCAAAGAGCTCCCCAGGAAATGCCTTTACTCTGGTTTACCATTTTGAGGCCTTTTGGGGAGTCAGGCTTGACTCTTCTCCTCTGGGTCAGACTGGCACTTGAACACCTTGCCTGTGAAGTTGGGATTGATTATCAATATGCTGCCCACAATCTCAGTCCAGTCTGGGCTAGGCCCTTGTGGCATCTTGGAGGGCCTCTCTCAAGCTCTCCAGACTCCACCACCACTTCCTTCCAGCTCCCCTCTAACCGAGCTTTGAGTTTTATTCTAGGTTATACCCTTTCTTAGATGTGTGGATTGGGACAAGATATCTAACCCTCCTTTTGACATCTGTCATTCAGGAGATTCATGAGGACAGGATCACCAATAGCCATCTTTCCTAGAGCCTAGAGCAAACAACATGGAAAAGTACATGCTTTCTCCCTTTACTCACTGTGAAACCCATTTTAGGCAGGTAGATAAATCTGAGTACTGCTAATTGTCCTGCTCTGCAACCTGGTTTGTCCCAATTGGGTCAGTTTTTGCTTTTTATTCTATGTGTAGCAGAGCTGGCACCAACAGGTATTTGACCCATTGGAAGCATCTTCATCTCATACTCATCATGCTTTGCTCACAAAATTTGATATGCAATTGAGTTGATCATAGTGCAGAACAGAAACGAGTCCTTTAGTTTGCCTGAAAATAACTTTATTGAAAAACAAGTACTGTGTACACAGCTACACATCTGGGCTACCAGCTCCATTCCCCTGGCTTCTGCACACAGGCTGCTGCTGATGAGATAGTGGCTTATTGCTTGTGCTTGGTCTCAGTGAGTAGCTCCTGCCAGTTCTTCTCCATCTCCTCCTTGCAGTTGAGGAAGGCATCCTCCAGTCGGCGCATGGACTCTGCCAGTGTGGGATTGGTACGCATGACCACCATATCGTAGGCCATCCAGGTTGCCTGCACTGCAATAACCAGATAGGCCCAGTCAGGTGATAGGTGCTGAAGCTCTAGGGCCCTACCTATGCTCAGCATGTGGGGCCAGACCTGGGGGGCACTGATTATTCCAAGGACAGAAAATAACAGGGGAGGGGTTTATATAACCTCTATGACAGTGAAAAGCTGGAGTTGGGTCTACTATGGAGGAAAATTCGAGCAAACCACAGGCCCTTACTTGTGTAGGGCCTTATGTAGTTCATAGCTAATGGATACAGGGTGATACCTAAGCAGACATAATTTTACCCAAACTCACATGCCCAGATATGCTGACCATTCCTAGACCTGTAAATCCTAAGTCATGTATTTCCTCATGCTCAGTGACCTGAGACATTTGTCTACTTGTACTTGACACCTTTGTGCTTCCAGTAAGGGTCAGGCCAGGAGTCCTCCTCCTGGGAAGGTTTAGTTACCTTGCTGTTAAGCATCCTTGAGCACAAACAAGCTTTCTTTATCTTTTTCTTGGAACAACTTGAGGGCAGCATCCCATGGGCTTCTAGTTGAACACATGTCTTATGCAGATGCTGGTCAAGTGTGAACAGAACCCATTCTGCAACATCTATTTCTGGTGTGAAATAGAACTGCATAGAACATGGTCAGCCCTTCTGCATGACAGCCAGGTCCAGCAAATGTCCCCTTAAAGTCTTCTACAGGGGTAAAAAATACTGGATATTTGGGAAACTATATCTTTGAGGAAATTAACCAATGATGAGAATATAGTAAAATGATTATTGGTAGGTGCACATGTGTACCTATATACAAGCAACATCATCACATCACAGACATGAGGTGTTAGAGATAGCAACATATGTTATGGAAAAACTACTTGAAAAGGTACATGCAGATCTCAATAGAGTTCTCTATAACTCTCTCACTAGTATAGGGATTCTTTAATTTTTGGATGCAGGAGTGGCACTTGGGACACTTGTTACAATGTAGACCACTGGCCCATCCCACCACACACAGAGTTCTTGTCTAGCAGATTGGGGATAGTGCTTGTAGATCCAGTCCTAACAAGTACTCCAATCATTCTAGTACAGGGGGTCAGCCCTTTGAACAGCAGATGATACATAGACCCAGAAGTCAGAGCAGAGTTTGGTTCCTTTTCCTCTGCTTGCTAGCTATGTGACCTTAAACATGGGTATAAATGGATATAAATTTGCTAACTCAGTATTCCCATCTGTAAAATGAAGACTATGTACCAGCTTACTGTGAGAACATATGAACAGCCTGGCACATGTTATGGACTGAATGTTTGTACCACCCCTATTTACATGCTGAAATCTGGTCTCAAATTAATGGTATCAGGTAGTGGGCCTCTGAGAGAGGTATAGTAATAAGGGTAGAATCCTCATGCCTGGGGTTGGTGTCCTTATAAAAGAGACACAGAACTTGCAATTGGCTATGGCCATTCGATGACAATGCAAAGGCAGATGTCTATAAACATGGGAGAGATTTCTCACCAGACACTCAAACTGCTGCTACCTTGATCTTGGACTTCCTAGTCTCCAGGACCATAAGAAATAAATATTTGTTTTTTAAGCTACCTTGTTTATGGTCATTTGTTATAGCACCTCCAGATGATTAAGACTGAAGTTGGTACCAACAAGGGCAGTAATCCTATAACAAATACATGACAGTGTGGAAGAGGTTTGGAAATGAGTGGTGGGTAAAGGCTACTAGAGTTTTGAAGTATATGATAGACGTATATGATACAGTATCACCATGAATGGAGCTTTAAAAGTAATTCTGGTACTTCTGACTCAGAAAGCAAAGAGGAATTTAGAGAGAAACAGTCTATCTTCATAGAGAATCTACAGAATCATGGACAGAATGTTTGTGGACATAAAAATGCTAAAGCCGTTTCTTATGAGATCTCAGATGCAATAAGGAATAAGTTATCAGAAAGTAGAAGAAAGGTCATCCCTGTCATTAGGTGTCAAAGATTTTGCTTAATTGTGTTCATACTCAATATTTTGTGGGAGACAGACTTGTGAGCAGTAGAACTGGATATTTAAAGAACTGCTCAAAAATAGAAACTCTTAATATAAACTAAGTAATGGAAGTAGGTACTCAAGGCAAAGAGTTAAGATAGGAAAGAATAGGTTATCTAACTCCAAGGGTCAGCCCTAAATATACAAATACCACTAAAAGAACTCAGTAACAATAATAATTAAAGAAGATTGAGAGGGAGTTGGGGAGGGACATGGGAAAAGTTAGAGGGGGAAAGGGAAGGGTATAAATGATATAAATATAGTACTCATGTACGGAATTCTCCAAATGAAGAAAATTGAAAGACATTTGGATATAGACATAATAATAATAATAATAATAATAATAATAATAATAATAGAGATGGCTCAGTGGTTAAGAGCACTTGATGAATTTGCAGAGGACCTGGGTTAGGTTCCCAGAACCCATGTGACAGCTAACAACCATCTGTAATTTCATTTGTAGAGGATTTGATGCACTCTTATGGTCTCTGTGGGTGCTGCCTGCATACGGTGCACTTACATACATGTAGGCAAAATACTCACACATAAAATACAAATAAATAAAACTTAAAAATTAATAATAATAAAGAAATTAATGTCAGGTGATAAAAACAGCTCATGGAAACAAATCTCACATAGTAGGCCCACAGTGGCCAAAGCAGAGAAGGAAACATTCTCAGTTATAAGACTCAGTATTCAGAAAAGAGAAAAATATACTCTTTAAAACACCTCCTGGAGCTGAGTGGTAATGTCCTTTGTAGCATGTATGAAGCCTTGAGTTTGAGCCCGAGAATGGAAAAATATAATCTCCCAACTAAAAACCTGTGGGTGGGCCTCCATCTCCAGCACTGCTGCTGTGCTCCAGCCGTCCCAGAGAATAGAGGGCAGTCCTCAGGCAGCCCAGAGTGCGACAAAAAGAATTCCCAGGAGACTGCAGTTCACTTATTGAATCCAAGGCAGGGGTTTATATAGGGAGGCCTTTCTAGCCGTTACATAAGGTAGGAAAGTTAAAGGTGGGGTCTTTAAGTAAAGGTGGGAAGGTTGTAGGGCTGATGTGGAAATTAGGAACAAGGAAACAAAACCCAAAAACCTGGTTTTGGTCTGGGGTGATCTTTGTGTGTGCAGGGAAGAAGATTAAGCAACTGCTGAGGAACGAGGATGTTGTATCTGCAGTGGCTTCCTGGGACCTAGGTTATAGCTTCAGGCAGAGCAGGCCAGAACACCTTCTGTCCCTTCAGGGTCTCCAGGGTCACACTGCCTGCTCAATGCCTTTATGCAATAGGCCCAGGTCCCTCAAAAACCCACAACAAAAACTAAACAACAAAAAAATTGTACCGTAAGAGAAAAATTTCCAATGGGGCTTCTATCTGAAACGGATTCTGTAGTTGAAAAATGATCTTGACATCCCTATTTTAAATACAAGGTAGTCCTTTATGGCTATAGTTAGGATTACTGGTAAAGATTAGCTTGTAGCATGGCTCAAAGCACTGTAAGGAAAGGCAGTCAATAAGTGCAAGACACTGTATCAGTTACATAGCTCTCTTGTTATCTGATCCAAGGAAAATATTTTAGACTATATAGAAAAGAAAGGGCTCATCAGAAAATTCTCCAGAACCTTTTATTTTTAAACAGTAGTGTCTTGGGGCTGGAGAGATGGCTTAGAGGTTAAGAGGGATGACTGCTCTTGTAAAGGACCCACATGGTGGTTAACAACTATCCATAACTCCAGTTACAGGGAATCCAATGCCCTCTTCTGGTCTCTGTGGGCACTGCACATACATGTAGGCAAAACATTGCACATACAAGCAGGAAAAATATTCATACACAAAATAAAAATTTTAAAAACTCCGTAAAATAGATCTTATGTAGTTCAGGGTAGCCTTAAACTTGATATGTAGCTTAGGGGATAACCTTAAACTTCCAATCTTCCTCCTCTATCTCTCAAGTGCTAGGATTATAGGTGTGTGTTATAGCAGTCAATCTCAGAAATATGTGTGTCTTGAGGTTTGGTTTTTTTTTGAGACAAGGTCTTCCTGTAACCCAAGCTGGTCTGGAACTTCCTACGTAGACTGACGGCCTCTGCCTCTGCCTCTGCTGGGATTAAAGGCATGTGTCACCATGCCCCACTTCTCTTGAGGTTTTGATCCATCCATTCATTTAATGTTTACTGAATGATAACTTTGCGCTGCATTTGTTAAGGCAGCTCAGGCACTACAGGAGTATGCAGAGTGGACACATCTGTGTTCCTGAAATGTCCACGATAGTTGCAGTGGGAAGAGATAGTCAACATATAAGACATTACAGATTGTGAAAGATGATGCGAAGGAAATAAGCAGTATACATTGTGTCAGTGAAGTGGCAAGTAAAGTTATGGCCAGCCCCATGTTGACACTATGCAGAAAAGCTTCCTGCTAAGGCTGTGGCTCAGTGGCAAAGAATACTTACCTAGTATTCCCAAGGCCCTATCACCACCACCACCACCACCACCACCGCCATCACTAGCAGCAGCAGCAGCAGCAGCAGAAAGACAGAAAAGGAAGGAAGAAAGGAAGGCAGAGAGGGAAGGATTGAGGGAAGGAGGAATGTAAGAAAAGGGAAATAATGCCTCTTGTCAACAATTACATGAGTTTGGAAGCAGATTTTCCAGCCCCCAGTTAAATGTTCAGAGACTGAGACATGGATGGTGTCATGGCTACAACCTTATGAGAAGCATAGCCAGAACCACCCAGCTATACCATGTCCAGATTTATGACCTTTTAAAGTAATATCATAATGAATGTTTTTAGTTTCTTGGATGGGGTTCTTATGCAGTAATAAAAATAAGATACTGATTTGGGTACTGGGAATATGATGGTTCTATAACAAACCTCTGAACTGTGGAGGTAGTTTTGGAATATGGAATGGGTGGAAACACTGTGATGATTTTGAAGATAGCATTAGCAAAAGTTTCCAGTGCCCTGAATTTCTGTCCACAGAATTTTAAGCTGGTTGCCAATAAAGACTTAAAGGGAGGTAAGGAAATTTTTATTAGAAGTTGAAGGACGGTGAACCTTATTAGAAGATTAGGCAACATTGTCACAAGAAATAATTAAGAATGTAGAAAATGTACCTATTTATTAGGTACATTTATTTATTAGGATTTGCTTACATTTTTCCTTTTCTTCTTTGTTTTGATGGGAGGAGGTAGAGTTAGTACTGGGGACTGAACCTAGGGTGTCAAACACAGGGTCAGCACACATTCTACAATGAGTTATGGTCTCAACCTCAAGGCATATGTTTAATATTTTTTTGTTTTCCAATGTTTTGTGAATCTCACACCCTCCTTCATGGACCATATTCCTTTACTCGCTCCCCAATTTCAGGATGCATAATTGAAACAGACACAGAATCAGGACTGGCTTAGGTTTGTCAACTTGACATACCTGGGGAAAGGGAGACTCAATTGAGGAGTTTCCTCTATTGGACTGGCCCATGGGCATCTGTGAAGCATTTTCGAGATTGATGAATGATACGAAGGGCTCATCCCACTGTGGGTAGTGCCACCTTTGGGGTTCTCTGTCATTTTCTGCTTCAGTTTCTGCCTCTAGGTTCCTGCTTTGAGTTTCTTCCCTGACTTCCCTCCATGTTGAATTGTGACTTTACAGTTTTAAGAAGAAATTAAACCCTTTCCTCTCCAAGTTGGTTTTGGTCAGTGTTTTATCACAGCAAGGGAAAAAAAATCAAGCAATATCAGTTAGTAACTGGGTGAATCTCTACATTGGCTCCCTGGAGTAGGGGCTGTCATGGTAGGAAAGGAAATGGAAGATTATCTCTTAAAAAATGATCTTTCCATCTGGGTGCAAATGCTTGATCAGATAGGTCTTAACATGTAAGGTAGAATGTATGAGGTCTGGTGAGAGGGGTGAGGGAATGGATAGGGGAGGGGTCTAGACTTAATTAAGAACTGTTGTCTGGCTGGGCGTGGTAGTGCATGCTTTTAATCCTAGCACTTGGGAGGCCGAGGCAAGCAGATCTCTGAGTTCAAGGCCAGCCTGCTCTACATAGTAAGTTCCAGGACAGCTGAGGCTACAGGGAGTGCAGGGAGACTCTGTCTCAAAAAGACAAAACCAAACCAAAACCAAAACCTAAAAACCTTTGTATGAAATGTTCAAAAGCTCAATAAATATTTTTAAAAAATGATCTCTCTTGGGGCTGGAGAGATAGCTTAGCAAGAGTGTTTACTGCTGGAGCTTTGTACATTCATATGTACACATACCTACACAAAGATACATACATATATACATAATTAAAATAAAAAAGCCTTCAAAATTATAAAAAATTCTTTAAAAATGGTCTTGCATTCATTCATTGGTCCATCATTCTGTGTTTACACAGAGTGCTACAGTTTGGACTGTGTCTCTCAAAGGTCCATGTGGCTCCTCCTTCTTCTTTGGCATCATGTGTTATTTCACCATAGGCCTAAGGTAATGGGGGTCAATTAATCATGGGTCAAAAACTCCAAAACTCTGAGCGAAAATAAACATTTCTTTTATAAGTTGCTTTATCTCAATTATTTATTATATTGACTGAAAGCTGATGTAGAGAGAGAATAATAACCCCAATGTCAATAATTGTTAATTCTAGAAGACTGTATATGTTGATGATTTTAAAGTTTGTTTACATTGAATTTTACTTTGATTGAATTTTTTTAAATGATCATGTGACATTTATTTTAAAATTATTTAGTAATAATTATAAATTAATAACTTGTCTATTTTTAAGTGCTAATGATCACACCTGACAGTTTCTACTGCAGAGAGTGATTTGCTAATTAGGAAATGTTGACAAAATGATTTGAAAGGAAATGTGAAATACTCAAATAGATACAATCTTAACAAAGTGATAACCCAAGAAAAAACTAGAAAAGTTACCAAAAAGAGTTAAGCTATTAAGATCTCTGAAATATTAAACATTTTCCAAATGCTATGTACAGTTAACTGCAGAATATAGAAGAGGAAGACTCTGGTTATTGTTTAGTTGAGATACCTTAGAATAGGTATTTAAATTCTCCAAGCTCTAGTTTCCTCATCTATGAAATGGGGATAATAACTTAATGGTGTTTATCCCGCTAAATTTTCTAAAAGAAGTAAATGTGTAGAGCAAAAGGAAAAGAGATCAACACAGTGTATAGTAGACACAAGCCATTGTTACCACCACTAATAACATAGAATGGTACAAAATACCTGAGTCTGTGCAGTCTTCCTGTATTCTAGTGTTTAGGAAATATAATAGAAAATATTTGCTTATAAAAAGGAATAAAATCACTAAAGTATGTATATTAAAAATATATAGAAAGCCAGGATGGTGGTACATGACTTTGATCCCAGCACGCAAGAGGCAGAGGCAGAGGCAGATGGATCCTTGTGAGATCCAGGTCAGCCTGGTCTAAAGTTTCAGGCCAGCTATGGTTACAAGGAGACTCTGTCTCAAAACAGACTAACAAGCCATATATATATATATATATATTTCAAAATGCAGAAATCTTAATAAACATCCAAATAATCTGTTCCTTAATTAGAACACTTACTGTTTATATCATTCTTCCAGCCATCTCTGGAATCCCAGCACTTGGGAGGCTGAGGCAGGAGACTTACTGGGAATTTGAAGCCAGCTTGGGTTACATAGCAAGTTCCAGGCCAGCCTGGGCTAAAGAGTGAAACCTCTCAAGCAACACAAAACTAAGGAGCACTCTTCTCTCATTGTTAATGTATAGGTTTAAAGGAGCTTGGGATCTAGCTCAGTGGTGAAGCATTTGCTTCACATGAGAAAGACCCTGGATTCAACCCTAGCACTGGGAAACAAAGATTTAACAAATACTATAGTGTACAGAGTTAACACAATTCCAAACAGAATAATAAGTGAATCCATTGTTTCTCTGGAAAAACAAGCATGTAAGAAAAGCTCAAAATCATAAAATTTTGAAAAAAAAAAAAGCCTGAGGAGAGGGAACGTATTGAATAGTAATAATAAAAGTAATAATGATAATAATAATACTCTTTAAAACCTGACATCTGTCTATGTGATGCTATGTATAGGAACTTCATGGAGGCTGGAGAGATGGCTCAGTGGTTAAGAGCACTGGCTACTCTTGCAGAGGACCCGGGTTGGATTCCCACCCAGCACCTACATGGTGGCTGACAACCATTGGTAACTCCAGTTCCAGGGAAATTCAATGACTCTTCTCGTTTCCATGGGCATTGCACGGTATTGGTGCACACATGTAGGCAATATAGTCATACATAAAATAAAAAAATAATAGATAAAAAATATTTTTAAAAGCCAGGCATGGAAGTGCATGCCTGTAATCCTAGCACTGGGGAGGTGGAGACAGGAGGTCCTCTGGAGCTTGCAGGTTAGCCAGTCTAGCCGAATTGATTCAACAAGAAACTTTATCTCAACAAATAAGGTAGAGAGTGATCAAAGAGGGAACCTGACATTGTCCTCTGGTCTCTACACATTAAGCACACGTGTGTGCACTCACCTACACAAACTCGTGCACACATACAAATTCATGAGTAATAAATCATTTTAAATGACTGGGATAGGGTGAGATGGGTTGGGGGTAGGTAAAAGCAAGCTAAAACATCACTTTGTCACCCAAAGAATTCTGCATTCTAGAGCTTGCTCTCACGAAACTTTATCAGGAACTTGTGCCAGGAAAATGGTTGTAGGCCTTGACTTAAGTTTAAGAGGATGGAATGAGAACTTTAAGCCTTTGAGTGGGGGAGACTTTACATTTATTTATTTTGCCTGTTGGTGCCTGCATATATGGGAGGGGAGTAGGTATGCAGGTGTAACACAGTGTGCATGTGGAGGTCAAAGGTCTCAGGTGTTGATCCTTGCCTTCTTCCTTGTCAGGGACAGATTCTCTTTGTTGTTCAGTGTTGCATACTACAGGCTAATTGGCCTGCAAATGTCCGGGGAGTCTCCTGTCTGCTTTCCATTTCACTGTAGGAGCACTGGGGTTGCAGACAAGTGCTACTGTTTCTGACTTTATGTGAGTTCAGGAGATTTGAATTTAGGTTCTCATGCTTCCAAGGCAAGTGCTTTATTCACTGAGCCATCTCCCCAGCTTGATTTTATCTTAAGAATTTTTATATAAATTTATTTATTTTTATTTTACGTGTTTGAGAATTTTGCCTGCATGTAAGTGTACCCCTGTCATGTAATGCCCACAGAGACCAAAAGAGGGTTGGATCCCTTGGAACTGGAGTTACAGATGGTTGTTAGCCTCCATGTGAGTGCTGGAATCCAAACTGGGGTCCTCTGCAAAACCAGCCACTGCTCTTCCCCACTGAGTCATCATTCCAGCCCCTGATTTTATCTTTAAAATTTTTATTTATTATTTTTAATTTTTATGTATACGAGTGTATCACCTGCATGCAAGTAAGGGTACCTGTATTGTGCAATGCTTGAGGAGGTCGGAAAAGGGCATTGGATTCCCCTGGAACTGGAGTTATGTATGGTTGTTAGGTGCCATGTGGGTGCTGGGAATTAAACCCAAGTCCTCTGCAAGAGCAGCCAGTATTCTTAACCAATGAGCTATCTCTTGAGCTCCTGATTTTTACTTTTTAATATTCCTTAAAAGGTGTGTGTTAGGTCAGCAAGATGGTTCGATGAGTAATGCACTTGCTGCCAATCCAGATAACCTGAGTTTGAGCCAAAGAACCTACGTGGTAGAAGAAAGAACTCATTACTGCAAGTAGTCTTTTGACTACTTGCAGCACGGTCTATGTGTGTGCACATATAGATACATGCAATCAATCAGTCAACCAATCAATCATAAATGTAATTGAAAAAGTATGTGTTTACATTTGTCAGTAATTGTTCCTTCAGTGTGGTTACTGTAATGACTATAGACAAAGGTCTTTCCATTAGCATCAGAGGACAAAGGGCATATACTGTGTCTCACTTTAAATTGAACCTAACAGATCAACATAAATTATTTTAGCCAGGCACGGTGGCACAGGCCTTTAATCCCAGCAATTGGAAAACAGAAGCAGACAGATCTCTGTGAGATCCAGGCTAGCTTGGTCTATATAGCAAGTTCCAGGTCAGTTGGGGGCTACAGATAACCTGTATCAAAAAACAAAGCAAACGGTGCTGGAGAGATGGTTCAGGGGGTAAGAGCACTGGATGCTCTTGCAGAGGACCCAGGTTAGGTTCCCAGTACCCACACAGTGGGTAACAATCATCTGTTACCAGTTCCAGGGGATCCAACACCCTCTTCTGGCCTCTGCAGGCATTGCATTACATGAGTGCCTTTACATATATGTAGGCAAAACACTCAAAACATAAGAAAATTAATTAATTAATTAAAACCCAAACCAAAACAAAAGAAAAAGAAATTAGTTTAACCCTATCCAACATTATCCAACTATGTTAACAATAACAGTCCTAACTTTAACTAGGGATAGTGTGTGGAAACTATTCTGCTGCTTACACTTCTGCAACAAAGCCAGTTCAATGTTTGGACCATTGGATTTGAATCTTTGGGCCCCAAAACATTTATCAATTAAGAAAATTTAAAAGATAAATTATTAAAAGTTTTAATGCAATATTTAATCTGTGGTTGTTCATATATTGATAACATACTTTCAAGAGATGATAAATTGCTAAAGAAAACTTCAAAAATATTGCATTACTCATATTGGACAATTTGTGTAGAACATTTATATAGAAGTAGAATTATAAAAAGAAGAAAACAAGTGAATCTGAAAATAAGGAAAGAATTCAATAAGAGGGAAATAATGAACTTGAGTTGAGTTTAAGGACTACAATGTGTACACACTATGCACAGTTCAAGTCATTCTGGTCAAGCAGATGCCAGCTAAACTTACTTGATTCCTGTGAGAAAGAAGAGAAACTTTGAGTCTCTCATTGATTTGTATGAATTCTTTGTTATTTTTCAAATAGTTTTTTATGTGTATGAGTGTATTACCTGTGTGTATGTAAGTGCATCCATGTTGCGTAGTGCCTGCAGAAGACAGATGAAGGCGTTGGATCTCCTGGAACTGGAGTACAGACGATTGTTAGCCACTACATTGGTGCTGGGGTCTTCTGAAAGAGCAGCCAGTGCTGTTAACCACTAAGCCATGTCTCCAGTTCCTCATCATTTTTTTTAAATGATAGGGTTTCACTATATAAGTCTGACTAGCCTGGAACTCACTAGATAGATGAGGCTAGAGAGATTCTCCTGCCTCCGCCTCCTGAGTGTTGAGATTATAGGCAAGTACTACCACTCCCAGTTTGAAGGAGTTATATAGTTTCAAGTGGAAAGTGAATTACAAAACTCTTAGAAAAAGGCAGTTAAAATATATTTAAAACTTTCATATATATGCAAGTATACAAACAAGTATATAGGCAAAAAAATTGTAAACATTTCTAAGTAGTAATTTTCTGCTATGAATAATGTCTTTAAAATTGTCTTTTTATATTGTGTGTGCATGAGAACACAAGCCCATGTGTCACAGTGCATGTGTGGCAGTCTAGAGGATAACTTCTAGAAGCTGGTTCTCTCCTTCCACCATGTGGGTTTCAGGGATTGAACTTTGGTCATCAGGCTTGGTAACATGCATCTTTATCCACTGAGCCATCTTCTCAACTTTAAATAAAGTATATGTGTTCTGTAAAGTCTGTTTTACATCATTGTTTTCTCTAGTAAAACTTGGGCTCACAAATTATAAGAATTATACGTATTTTGAATTAAGAACATATGAAAGAAATTGTAATACTGTTATGTGGAAACATGCTGAATAAGATATCTTCCTTCCCAAGAATGAAGAAGTCTACCCATTCTTATTACTACTTTATTTCACCATGCTGTGCCTCCCATTTCAGGACTATACTAGTCTTATCATGATCATTCTGAACCTTTCTATTTAAGTGATCACAGAAAGTTCTAGTTCTGCTCACAAGTGTCATACTTACCTGTGCTTTCCATTTGCTAAGCATGTGAACTAGTATCTGTTGCTGTGCCAATTACATGTCTTTATTTCTGTATTCAAGAGGATAACAATCCAATGGTGGGAATTAGATGTAAACACACAAACAATAATCACAAAATAATTTGAAGCCAATTAGTATAACTGTAAAATTTTGTAGTGTAGTTGGTTAATTCTATACAAGTTCAAAGGTCAGAGAAGTCTTGTTACAGAAAGCATTTGATAATGAGTTCACGAGTTCCTTACTAGAAAGAAGGGAAAGCACTGGGTCTGAGAAAACATCTTACCTGAGATTTTTTCCATCTCTTCCAATAGCTTTTCCAGGTCCTTATTCAGGTCAGACAGCATTTTCAGCATGTTATCATAGTTTCTTTCCCCAGGGTCAGAATCAGCCATCTAAGCAGTAACCAGAAGGAAGTTGCAGGAGAGAATGGCACACTAGTTCTAGCTCTATAGTTCACAGACAAGCAATCCTTAAACAGCCATTTCCCCATCTCTCAAATTTGGATACTCCACTTACCTAGTAAGAGTAGGGTGACAGATGAAAATGTGTGGAAAGGGTCCATTAAGATTTTAGCAATGCTAATTGCTCTACTTCCTTTGATCTTTACTATGTTAATGCTTCTTCAAACAAAGCTGAGGACTGAGATGATTACAGCATCTGGTCATGGAAGGGGGACGCTTTGCCATGATAGTGGCACAACAGTAAATTTATTTTTACCAAAATATATTGAGGAGCAATGAAAATGCAAGCTTTGTGCTAGTGTGTTATGGAAATGCAGTCCCTGTACCCAAGCGATCTCTAATGTGTTACGAGAGTGAAATTATTATTAACTTAACTTTCCAGAAGGACTCTGTGAGACCATATGACCAATCAGAGTGTGGCAGACATCTGAATAGACACAGAAGCAGTATTTACATAATAGAGATACAAAACAATGGAGTCTGACCTTTTATTCTATGATTACTTCCTCCCTTTCTCAGCCAGGCCTCTGCACTGACCTGCCTTGAAGTTCCTACCCCTTCATACAACTATCATCTGGTATCTTTCTCTGCTTCTCACTGAAACTAGTCTCACCAAAGTCCTAAGTAGTACACTCAAGGCAACTTCTGTCTTTGTATTTAACCTTTCTTTTAGCACCAGCTACTCAGCCATTTAATCCTGCTTAAAATCTTCCTCTTGTATTTAACTTAGATCTTTCAAACTCTAGCTATCTCTCTGATAGTTCCTTCCCTGTTCTTTTTGGGCCCTCTCCTTCACTAGCTTTGAAATGTCAGTGAAGGCCCTCTCAGCCCTTTCTCTGAACCAACTCAGAAGGAGTGTCCACTGCTTCGTAGTACTGTTTATACTAAGTGTTCAGATCTTATCTCTAAACTCCAGGTCTGTATGTCACTTTCTTGCTGCACTTCTCCCAACTTAGAATGTTTCTTAAACATTTCAAACTCAACAATTTGAGCTAACTTATTATTTTTCTCCCTTCCCCAAAACTGCTTTACTTCCATTTTATAATGCAATGGGTGGCACCATCGTTCATCAAGTAGCCTGAGTCAAAACTAACCTAGAGAGTCACTGAAAGTCACCAGTTTTATCTGCTCATGACATAAATATTTCTGGTTCAGAAAAGTTCAGTGCTTGGGAGCCATTAGCAAACTAAACCCTGCCTTTTGCAGCTCAAGGCAAGCACTGGCAATGAGACCAGTGAAACGAGTAAAAGAGTCTAGCATATGTTCTGCAAGATGAGAACCCTCCAGTAGAACCATGCAGAGGGTTTGATGAGTCTAGGTTTGCAGGACAAATGACAGAATGGTGACTTTGTAATTTTGATGAGAACAACCTGTCAGATGGTAGTACTGCTAACTGGAATGGAGAAGAATGGGAGAGGAGCAGATTAGAAAGAAAACCAGGAACTCCCTTGTAAACATTGGACTATGAGAGCAGGTAGGCTGTCAACTGAGACTTAAAGAGGTAGCTGAGTATGTGGACCTGAAGTTGAAGAGGGAGATCAGGTTGAAGATAGTTTGGAATTGATGGTACAGGCTGTCTGTACCTTTCAGGGGGACTAGTTCCATAGCTCATAATCAACCTTTCTCCTGTAGCTTCATTTTGTCTAGTCCACTTTGCAGTCCTATTCGAGGGTGATCTTTTCTGACATGCAAATATCATACCACTGAAATTCCTCAATAGTTTATTTCTTTCAGGATAAAATACAATCTTTGTGGGCAGGGTATGTAGCTCAGTGATAGAGCACTTGCCTTGTGTGTACAAGACCCCAGGTTCAAGCCCTAGCACTGTACATACTCAAAAGATACAATCTTTTTACTATAGTTTAATGGATTACTGGGATGCTGCAATGATTCCTATTTCTTATCTAGTTATCAGTTGTGATCAAGTAACTGTACAAATCCTCGAGAGATTCAATATTTAATTAGCTATTACCTAAAATCTACAAGACATAATGAAAGGGAACCCATGAGAAAAACACAAAAGTTTAAAAATCCTTATAAGTTTCTTGCAAAAGCCAAATAAATAAAAATAGAATAATTCTGTCATGTGAGTTCTTACAAAACTCTGTGTGACAGTAGGCTCAGGTTATAACACAACTCATAGCCAAGTTGTGTTATCTATCTGTTCACTTCACTGTTACAAAGTTCTAGATATATTCCTTAAATTTTTTTAATTTGTTAGAGACAAGGTATTATATAGCTCAGACTGGCTTGGAACTCATTATATAGGCATGACTAACTTTGAAGTCATGATCCTCCTGTCTCAGCCTCACAAATGCTGTGAGTACAGGTATGTGCTATCGTGTCCAGTTTTAGTTTTATTCCTTTATTTAAACATTTGATACATAATGACTATTATTTTGTTTTTTGGAAATGGGGTCTTACTCTGTAGATCTAGGCCAGCCTGGAACTCACTATATAGCTCAAGCTGACCTATGTGGGAAATGTAAAAGAAATGTGCTCTTTTTACCAAAGGGTTAAATAAGACAAAACTTCATATAACAAATTACAAAAGAGCCACCTGGCAGAAATTCAAATTCCTCCAAGGTCAGTACTTCTCAAGATAAACATATGTGCTCGTAAGTCACACTCCATGCTGAAAAGTGTAGTCTGCTTATCAACTTTGTCTTTTTAAGCAGCCAATCACATAAGTATATGAGGCTGAGCTCTGGCCACTCAGAAAGACCCCTTTGTGTTAGGAATCGAAACCCAGCAGGAACCCACTGGGTGTCCATGACTACTAGATTTGGCATAGCTATGAGGAAGCAACACTTTTTGTCTTGCCAAAATACTTTGGATTGTGTGGTCATTTTCTTGAGGACCCAGACCCATTTCTAACACTTGGAATTGATGGAAATCCTTCTGCCTCAGCCTCCTCAGTGTTGGGATTATAGGTGTAAGTCATCACACCTGGTTACATGTGTAATTTCTTTCTTTTCTTATTCATTTGTTTATTTATTGACTTATTTAATTTTTACAAGGGCTTGAACCCTGGGCCTTGTTCATCCTAGGCAAATGCCCTACCCTGAGCTATTTTCTGACACAAAACTATCAGGCAGTATTTTATATTAGGGGCAGGTGGAACAATGAACAAAACAGATAAAAAATTTATGTAGTTTGTATCCTGTTGGAAGAAGCAATAGAAAAGATCATCAGTGAAATAAATATACGAGGAGATAATTACTAAGAAAAAAGTCAGGGCTGGAGCTGGTTCAGTGGTTAGGAACACTGACTGCTCTTGCAGAGGACCTGGTTCAGTTCCCAGCACCCACATAGCTAACAACTGTCCTTAACTCGTTAACTCTAGTTCCAGAGATCTGACACTCTCTTTCTTCTGATTTCGAAGGTATTGTATACCTGGGTTTGCTTACATATATGCAGGCAAAACACTCATAGACATAAAATAAAAATCAATCAATAAAAATTTTAAAAGAAAAGAAAATTAGTGATCTGGAGAGTGAGAAAATGTGTGTAGGATGGAGGCTTGCAGTTTAATTAAGGGTGTAGGGAAGTCCTTGCTGAAGTGATTTTAATTAAAGATCTAGAAGAAGTGAGGGAAACAATTGTGCAGTTAACTTGGAAAAACTTATCTTGGGAAACAGTCAAAACAAAGCCCTGGGGTTAGGGCCTTGCCAGATAAGCTGGAGGAAGACCAATAAGGGCAGCACTTTTCATAAAGAGAATACCAGATGAAGTTAAGATGTGAAGGAGTAGAATTATGGCAGGCCTTGCAGGTAAATGAGATGTCAGCATTTTCTCTGAGGGAGATGGGAGCCTAGAGGATGACAGTCTGCTTTATGTGCTAAGAAATCACTTTGTTGGGAATAATTCATATATAACAAGGGTAACCACAAAGTATTTTAGGAAGCTACTGAGATATGTAGGTAAGAGATAATACTGACCCAGATAAGCAAAGCAAAGGCAGGAGTAGGTTGAAGTATGCTGATGCCGCATCCCTAGGTAGGTGCTGTCCTTCAGACTCTAGT
The DNA here is from genome assembly GCA_035773235.1 of Eospalax fontanierii. NCBI lineage: Eukaryota > Metazoa > Chordata > Mammalia > Rodentia > Spalacidae > Eospalax > Eospalax fontanierii. Next base: position 79,244,915 of record CM069537.1, read on the forward strand.
CACCTGTTTTTTTTTTTTTTGAGATAGGGTCTCTAACTGGTTTGGAACTCACCAAGTAAGGCTACGATGGATGGACAGCCAGTGAGCCCCAGGTATCTGCCTATCTCTGCTTTCCCACAATTGGGTTTACAAGTACAAGCCACCATGCCCATCTTTTACCTTTATTTTCATATTTTATTATTTTTATTTTATGTGTATTAGTGTACTGCCTGCATGTATGTAAGTGTACCTGTGTCATGCAATGTCTGTGGAGGTCAGAAGAGGGTGTCAGGTTTCCCTGGAACTGGAGTTATGGATGGTTGCTATCCACCACGTGGGTGCTGGGATTTGAACCTGGGTCCTCTGTAAGAGCAGCCAGTGCTCTTAATCACTGAACCATCTCTCCAGTTCTTCATGTCCATCTTTTAAAATGTGGTTCAGAGGGCCAAATAGGTCCTCATGCTTTCAAGGCAAGCACTTTACTGACTGATCTCTCTCCATATATATATAATTTTTATTAGCCTTTAGGATCTGTTCTGAAGGCAGGGCTGATATGATTTGAATCAATGAGAGGCATGACAAAGAGAGGATACAAGAATGATGAAAAGATTTTTGGCTGGGCAACCAGACATGGAAAGACCATTGACTATGACTGTGAGGAAGCAAAGGCAGAAACTTGAAGCAGCTAGGCCCACTTAGTCAAGAGCAGGGAGACTGAATGAATGCATGCTCACAGGGCTCAGCATACTTTCTCCACTCTGCCAAAGAAACCAGTCTATTGTCTTAAAATTTAACTTCATTCTGTCCTGAGGACATGGGCAGAATGAAGTCAGATTGTTGGCCAAAATAGCACATGGAAAGCCCCTATTATAGTTCCTGATATGGTCCTATTCCCTCCTGAAACCTCATGAGTTACATTTCTACTGTCTGCATTTCTCTCAGTAGCCTCGTCCAAATGCCCACAAAAAATGGCCCATTAAACTCTGTTTACAGCATTCAATGGCTTTTCTAGCCCCAAATACCAGACACTTTCACATTCTTTCCACAAAAAAACAATTCCAGGGTCAGTGAGATGGCTTGGCAGGTAAAGGTGCTATGTGTCTTAACCTGATGAATTGAGTTTGATCCCTAGAAACTTACATGGTGAAAGGAGAGAATCAACTCCAGCAAAATGTCCTCTGACCACCACATGCACACTGTGGAATGCCTCCTCAAACAAACAAACAAACAAACAAACAAATAAATTCCAAAGGCCTAAATGCCACAAGCTCAGGTCTATCACAGCAACAACCCCATTCTTGGTACTAATTTCTGTTCTAGTTTTGTTTCCTGCTATTGTGATAAACTACCAGAACAGAAGCAACTTGAAGGGAGAAAAGGTTATTCAACTTGCAATTTCAGGTTTTAGTCCATCATTGTGGGGAAGTCAAGGCGGGAACTTAAAACAGATAGTCACCCACAGCCAAGAGCAGAGGGAGAGAATAAATGCATGCATGCTTGCTAATAATGGTCAGCTTACTTTCTCCACTCTATACAGTCCAGGACCCAGACCAAGGGAATGGTGCTACCCCAAATGGGTGGGTTTTCCCACCTCAATTAATATAGTCAAGAGTGTCCCCTATAGACATGCCCACAGGCCAACCTGATCTAGACAATCCCTCTTTGAGACTTTTCCCAGGTGATTCTAGAATATGGCAAATTGACAATTAAAACTAACCAGCACAGACATAAGTTTAATACCCCATAAGGGGATGCTGAATAAGGAAATTCAGAGGAAAGGGTAGGCTATAGTTGGAAATTTGAATGCTATCCATATAGAGATCATACTTAAAGACACAGGTGAGCTTACCAGGGAGAGAGCACAGATGGAGAAAAGGCTTGGCACTGAGATTGGGGAAATGTGAAGAACCAGCCTGAGTCTAAGGAAAGAGGAAAAGGAGAAGGAGGAGGAGGAAGAGGAGGAGGAGGAGGAGGACAGAATCATGTTCTAGAAGTCAAGTCCTGATCCTTGTAAGAATCTTACTGAACTGAGAAGGAGGCCCTAAAATATGTAACAGGGAACCCCAAAACTGTATGGGATAATGTATTTTGTTAGTAGGTAAGCAATTTATAACCTTGAGAAAGTAGGGAATTAAGACAGGAAATGTTGGGGCTGGAGAGATGGTTCAGTAGTTAAGAGCACTGGCTGCTCTTTTAGAGGACCCATGATTTCATGAATCCTATGTATATCTTGGGTGCAGGGAAGAGTTCAGAATAGAGGAACAGCCAAAACAAAGCCCTGACACAAGGCTGAGGAAGAACAAGAAAGCAAGCAAACTGGCATGGAATGGAGGCCAGATGTTAGGGGTGGTAGGGGAAGAGTTTATGTAGAACTCTGGCTTTTATGCTGAGATGAGGTGACACTTAGGGGATATAACAGGTGTGGTATAGCTTGAATGAATACTTCAAAGAATCACTGAAGCTACAATGTTGAGACTAAAGATAGAGAGGGTAGAGCAGGAAGATCAGTTAGGAGGTTGGCCCAGAATCCCACCCAGGTTGGGGGTGATAGGACTTGGACCAGAATGTTACAAATGGCAGTAGTGAGAAGTGACTGGATTCTGGATCTGTTGTAAAAACAGCTGGCAGGGTAAGTCCAGGGTGCAGTGAAAAGCCTGGATGATTCATGGAGATGAGGCAAATGTGCATATTTCTGGGGCAGCAGAGCTGGCTCAGCGGTTAAGAGCACTGGCTGCTCTCACAGAGGATCCAGGTTTGGTTCCCAGCACCCACATGGGGGCTACAACTGTCCATAATCCAGTTCCAGGGAATCCGAGGCCCTCTTCTGGCCTCTTCAGGCACTGCACGACACCGTGCACTCACACATGTAGGTAATACACTCATACACATAAAATAAAAATAAATAAAAATGTAAAAGTACACATGTCTATAAATACAGGAGGTGGTAGACTGGAGGACTGGGTATCAAACAGCGAGAAGGAGGCAGTGAAGCTCTGAAACGGATGAATCTAGGAAGTAGATCCAGGATACGGGTGAGAGCATCTTGGGGTTAGGATTCCTGGACTGGGACTGGGGAGGATAAGAGAAAGGGTGTGTGGGTTGAGTCTAGGGCATGCAGAGGTCAGGACCTGGGAGGGGAAGCAGAAGGAGATTGGCGTGGGAGGGTGCTGGATGAGAGGACCGAGGAGAAGGGTCTGCAGGAGTGGGCGAAGTGACCGCGAGGCATACTGGGTGTGGTCAGAGAAGCTGAGAGGAGGGAAACCGGAGTGTGGGGCATGACCAGGACGATGTGTGGAGAGACTGAGGGCAGGAGTTTTGGGGTGTGGGTAAGACTTCTGATGGGGAAAGAAAGGGCTTAGGGTGTTCAGAGAGGAGCGAGCACGATCTGTGTGGAGTGAGGAGACTGAGGTACTAAGGGCAGGGTACTAAGGGTAGGGGAAAGGGGACTGAGGATGTGAGACACCGAGCTGAGATGAGGGTTCGGTTGTGGGATTAGGGTTAGGGTGTGGAAAAAAGACCCAGGAGAGGGCATCTGGGGTGCCGGATGGGTAGTGAGGGACGGGGCCTAGACTACAGGTGAGAAGCCTCAGGAAGGGTCTTTGGGTGTGGGTTAAGGAGATGGGGGGCATCTGAGGGGCGGTGTGAGGTGGCATCTGGGAGGCGGGGCGAGGAAGGGGTTATTTGGGGGTGAGTAGGGGCAGCTGGGGACCGGGCGAGGAGGGGGAGGCGGCTGCGTTTGGGGGAAGGGCGGAGGTGAAAGGTGGGCTGCCAGAAGTGACAGGCTAAGAGCGGGTGACGGAGCACCGGGCGAGAAACAGCGCGGAAGGCGCTCTTGTGAGGCGGTGGGCGCCGCCCGGGACCCCGACGTCGGGTCCCGCGTCCCTACAGCTCAGGTGTGGCGGGAAGTCAGACCCCAGGGCGCGCCGGCCTCGCTCACCTCCGGCTGGGCCCGTGCTCCGCTCGGCTCCACGGCTCACGCGGCGGGAGAGGAAGGAGGGACTCTTGGCAACGACGCCCCGCCCCTTTCCGTTACCAGTCCCGCCCCCGGAACTGGCCTTTCACCTACATTGGCTCGACTCGTTCCCTAGGGGGCGGGGCCTCGGTGGGCGGAGCCTGCCGGGCGGTCTCGGGCCCCGGGTCTCCGGGATTTAGGCGAGCTGGAGGTTGAACGTAAACAGAACAGAAATAAGGGAGCCGCAAGCTGCCTCTTCCCCGCAGGTCCCAGTGCCCGACAATTATGTTGCTTTAAGACACTATTTGTATTTTATGTGTACGAGTGTATTACCTGCATGTATGTAAGTGCACCTGTGCCTTCAGTGCTGGGAAGGACAGAAGAGGGTGTCGTCCCTGGAACTGGAGTTTCAGACAGTTGTTAGCTGTCATGTGGGTACTGGGATTTGAATCCAGGTCTTCTGCCAGAGCAGCCAGTGCTCTTAACTGCTGAGCCATCTCTCCAGCTCCTTATGTTGCTTTCTTATGTCTCTGTATATGGCTATCAGGTAGGGCCCTGTCTGATCACTGTGGCCCTAAGTGTCCAGGACAACACCTGGCACAGAAGATACCTTTAAACATTTGCTAGACGTCCAGGCTCACGTGGGATTGACATTGTTGCAACTGCCATACAAAGGGAGCAAACGCTTAAAAGGGATGAGGCAGGGGTAATATCACACAGGCATACCCAGATGAAGTACTGTGCACTGGTTTCAACCCAGGCCTGCCCTGTAGTGCCCCCGAATCCAGTTGGTAGGTTCAAGCAAGGTAAAAGTCACTCAGCACTTATGGGTCAAGAGCATAAAGCTCTAGTTGGGAAGAGGCTAGACAGAAGACTAGTCCAAATCAGTCTTTATTCAGAAGCCATGGACATCTTGTCCAGGGAGTGGGATCAGAGGGATAAAGATAGTTAAAATAATCTGGCTGCTGGCAGCAGGATGGAGATGAAACAGTCTGTTCTCTGGGTAATGATGGAAGTGTGGACAAAGGAAGGCATGGTCAGAGAGGAGGGAAACACAGTAAAAAGCCATGTAGGTTTGACAGGGCCTAGTAATGTGTGAGGTGTGGGAGAAATGGGTTAGTCATAGAAGGTGTGGGTACCCCAGACTGAGATACATGGGAGACAGTTTGGTTTAGAACTAACTTTGGACACCAAGTGTTTGAGCATACAACCCAGGACCCACAGAATTTTGAGATTTTCATCCTTAGCATACAAGTTGCCAGAAGAGGAACATAGCTGAAGTTGAGTCACAGTTCTGGATATAGTGAGCAGTCACTCATTTCTTTCTTTATTGAAAAGATTGTTGTTTGGGCCACATCCCTTCCATAAACTCTTAGACTCTTGTCTCTTCTGAATCTGTTTTTCTGGCTGTCATTTCCACCTGTGAGCTGCTTTAGACTTTCTTAAACAGCCCAGCACTAACTTCTGTTATAAACTCCAGGAAAACATGAATCAGGATTAATTCAAAGCCTTGGGGAAAAGAAAGGGACCAGAATTCCAAGCAGGTGGTCTATGGAGCAAAGGCAAAAAGTGTAAACGAGACTGTTTCTTTGGGGAAATGAAGAGGAAACTCAGGAGATAAGTTCAAGTGGAATGTGAGTGGCTCCAGTACCCAGTCTGGCAAAGGGAGGTGTGCTAGATGTCCTGCAGAGGTCAGGGCATGCATGAAAGTTTGGGCTCTCAGGAAACTCAAAGGATGTCTGGTATATCTATGCCCTTGTATATCTGAGACCAACTGTCACTCAATGTTCTTATTACATACTAGGCACAAAACTTGATTGTACTCTTAGATTGTCCTGCAATGTGAGCACTGGCCAGTTGGATGTATGTAGAAGTGTTCATCATTTCCATCCTAGGTTTACCAAAATCTCCCACAAATGGCTCTTTCTCTTTCCCAAGGTACCTGCTCAATGTTAATGCTGCAGATATGGCATCTGGCAGCCTAGGTCATCAAATAATGGTATGGAGCAAAGATCCCCCAGTTAGTAGGATCTGATCTGAAGCAAGAGTTCAACGTCTATTGGGTAAAGCCACTGGGATTTTAGGATTTGTCTATTAAGGTTGCTAGTCTTAACTAATGTAACACATTAATGAAACACAAAGGACTTACAGGAGTATATTTGAGTCTGGTGGGTGGTTGCCAAAGGTTTATACCCTGGGTTAGCATTACAGATTCTGGTCTTAATTTAACCAAGAACAAACTTTATATAAGAATTTTAATGACTGTATTTTAACAGTAATTAAAAGCTAGCTTGTTAGAAACTGTTTACTGTTTTCCCAGACTGGTAACCAAAATGCTACTGAAACCTAGATGCTTTCTTAGGGGAGGTTACATGGGCCTCATGTGCAACAGAAGTCTGTAAAAATATTTTATACTTATCCCTTTCATAAGCTCAGAGAGACTCAAAAGACAATAGCTTTGGGACTGGTGAGATGTCTCAGAGGTTAAGAGCACTGGCTGTTTTTGCAGAAGACCTGGGTTTGAATCCCAGCATCCACATGGTGGCTAACAACCATCCATAAGTCCAGTTCAAGTGATCTTCTGTTCTCTGTGGGCTCTACACGACATGGGTGTATTCATACATATGCAGGCAAAACACCCATATACATTAAAAGTCAAAAAAAAAAAAAAAAAGACATTAGCTTCTGCCCTAGGACACCTCTCTTGTGTTCTCAAGGTTTTAGTGACCTTCAAACTACTTATAAGGAGCCTAGCTCTCTCTTCAGCTTTTAATTCATATTCTAAGAATCTGTAACATATTTTACTTATTTATTTTTTTGAGATGGCCTATAGCCTCAGCTGGTCTGGAACTTGCCATGTGGACTAGCCTTGATCTCATAGAAATCAGTGCTAGGATTAAAGGCATGTACCACCACACCTGGGTGTTTTTGGTTTTTATTGTTTTTGTCAGGTTGTCATTTATTTCAGGCTGGCCTCAAACTCACTTTGTAGCTACATGTACCATTGTTCTTGGTTTATGCAGTTGTGGAGATCAAACTCAAAGCTTCATGCACTCTACCAACTGAGTCATAACCCTAGCTCCTCACATTTTTTTAAATAAACATTAAATTTGAATTTTTTGACTGAAGAGATGGCTCAGCAGTTAAGAGCACTGACTACTCTTGTAGGGGTTCAATTCTCAGCACCCACATGGCGGCTAACTCTAGTTCCAGAGGACCTGACATCCTCTTCTGACCTCTGTGGGTCCTGTATCACACATATGCACTTACACGTATGCAGGTAATATGCCCATACACATAAAAAAATTGCAATTTCTTATTTAGTCACCCAATCACTCAAAATAAAAAATGTGAATTATAGTGCGAGCAACATGGCTCAGTGGGTAAGGTACCTGCTGCCAACACCAACAACCCAAGTTCCATCCACAGGACCCACAGTGTAGAAAGAAAGAATCTATTTCTACAAGCTGTCCTGTGACCTCCATGCCACAACACACACATGCCTATCTATGTGTATGTGTGTGTGTGTGTGTGTGTGTGTGTGTGTGTATATATATATATATATATAGACAGAATAAACATGTAATAAATTTTAAGAGCGTTATTTCTGGTATCTCCTTATTGGGCTTGTTATTCCTACTTATGACTAGTCTCAGTTTCCTAATTTCCTAATCCCATGTATGGCACTGCCTTGGTTTAAGCCCTGTCATTTCTTCTACCTGTACCATTATAATCATTGCCTCTAGACAGCATCCTGCTATTTCCCTGACTGTAACCTACTTTATCATTCTGGTTGACCACAGGAATCCCTTTAAAATTTGGAGATTGTTTCTGTCTGCTCAAATTCCAGCAGTTTCCTTCATCATTTAGAGAAGCTAGAATTCCGTCTTTAGACTGGTTCTACCTGCCTCTCCTACTCTTCTGAACTTAGCACCAGCCACAGGCCGTCATATGCTAATTGTCCATAGTAGGTATCTCTCTCCACACACCTTTGGCTCTTGATGTCCCCTCTCAATCTAGGAATGTTCTGCCAGCTCCACTTAAAAAGACCTGCATTCCAGGGTGGAGAGCTATTTATGAGCACTTCGTTCTCTAACAGATGACTGAGTTCAGTTCCCAGCACCCACACTGGGAAGTTCATAACTGCCTATAACTCCAGCTCCAGTATCTCTGACATCCTCTTCTGGCCTCTGCAGGCACCTTGACACACATGAAATACACACACAGATAGACACATAAATGAAAATGAATCTTTAAAAAAAAAAGATCTTCCTTCAACACCACCTGAAATCGCACCCATTGTTGCATTTCTCTATTACCTCCATCTGACTACTTCTTTCCATCTGGCTTACTTATGTCATGAACACCTTCTTTTAGCTATTGTCTGTGTCTCTTACCAAAGTCATTAAGCTCTAAACAAAGAAACTTTCTTGCTAGTTCGGTTCATTGTTAGATCACTTGCCTTGTATATTTTAGGCATTCAGTAAATACTTGCTAAATGGGTCATTCCGAAGGCCTTCTTGTGTCCATCAGTTGCCGTGTCTCCTGCTCATGTCAGTCTCATCTAGCAGGGAATTCCATGTAGGCACAGAAAGTATCCTGTTCATTACTGAATTTTAGCACAGAGACACATTTGTTCTCAATAAACATGGTTCCTAAATGAAAGCCCAGAACCAAATATGATTTGCTTGTGGGTTCTTTGCATCTGGAGAATGCTAAAATCTTCATTCATTCAAGGAAGCAGCTATAGTAATTGCATTCCTACTTATGCTTTTCATGAGTGCTTATTTTTTGCTTATTCCTCTTTTCTGTTTGATATTATGGAGACAGGGTCTCACTCTGAAGCTCAGGCTGGCCTTGAACTCCTCGAAATCCTCCTGTCTCAGTACAATTTCAGATGGTGTTGAAGGAAAGTCTAAGTGGTGTGATTCACCATGCCCAGCTTGGCTTAATGTTACTTCAACAGAAAAGTATATGACAATGAAGGAGCATGTTTCTCTATGGTATCCTGTGTGCCCCTCAGACAGGATTATCTGGTACCCTGGTCTCACACCTGAGGGGATGTCCAAGGGCCTGTAGGGTAGTACTCTAGCCCAGAGGGTATAGAAAGCATGCTAATGAATGAGGAGGTAGGCAGGCCCCAGTCACTGACAGACAAAGAGAAGTAACCCCAAACAGGTAAAGGTTCTAAAGCAAGAATTTATTCCAAGTACACATAAGAGTGAGGATAGCACTCCCAAAGCCTGCATTATTCAGGAAAGACATACATTTAAAAGCAGGTCACAAACCCCCATGAATATTCTCCTAGCCCTTCCTTTGCCAGTTTTCTGGCCTGGGCTGAACAGGAAGAGGGCCTTCTAGTTCTCTTAACAAAACATAGGCACCTAAGGCCGAGAGAATTACACAGCCTTATTTTTATTAGTATCTACCAACACACACACAAAATCAAAATTCCCTCCCTGCTCCAATCCCATCTCCACCTGGGCCCTAAAGGAGCAGTATCTGTCCGGGGAGCACCTCCTGCTAGAGCTGTCTTCAGAACTGGGCATGTGTGCATGGCCACCCCTTGTGCCTGTGAGTAGGCCACAGGCCTCTTTTTCCACAAGGTGGGGACAAAAAGGCAGCCTGTATTTCTCCAGCCCTCAGTTGTCATTCTTGGAAATTTTGAAAAGATCAGCGATGTCCAGTAGTGCTTGGCGGATGTGGTTCCCAAAGCGCTGGGCATTCTGTGGGAACTGAGAGCTCAGACATCCCTTCAGGCCAGACTCCACCCCTCTGTACCCATAAGCAGACTCTTCCCCACCAGGGACTGAGTGTTTCTGGGCTACCCCAGATAGGACTTCTTCTTGGACCTACCCAAATGGGAGCAAAGAAGACTCACCGTTTCTGAACTTGAAAATTTGCTGGAAACATGGAAGAAGATAGTGTTTTCACCTGCAATCATGTAGGAAACCCCATAGCCATCATCTGCCACCTGAGGACAAGAGGCAAAGGAGATTCACAAGCCAGACTAATATATTTTCCCTTCCCACAAGATTCACAGGAGAAGGCCCCACTCTGGACATTCTTCAGATTAGCCTTCACCCCCTAATCCAGGAAACAGTGTGAAAACCAAAGGATATTGCCTCTGTGGTTTCACGTCTGGAACTTCTGTTTCTTCCAAAGAGTGCTATCATGTGTTTTGAGGTCTAGACTCATATTTTCTCAGGCCTCATACTCTAGATCATCCCTATCTCTGCAGCAGTCTCTAGCCTTCTGACAAAGTAGCTCATATGAATGTCCTATTGAGAAAGAGCTGGTCTCCTCAGGTGAACACACTTCTGAAGAGCCCAGTGTTGCCCCATCTCCTGGAGACCAGCCTGGGACATGGTCATGCTCCAGTGGGGAGGCATGTGGAATGGGTAGCTGGGCCAACAGTTATCATTTTACATTCACAAAGGTCTTCTTTAAGCAAGGCTCTCCTGCCCATGTCACCTGGCTGAGATACTGCACTCCTCAATTAAAACCCCAGGGCCTCAGTGCTACCCACCACCATCCTTCAGGAGTACTCACAGGGCCAAAGCCACCTCCAGCACCAAGGTGATTTGGGTACTGGTTTGGGTCAAACATGCGAATCTGAGACTGAGGGATCTGGCTGGTAGACAGGCTCCAAGGTTCTGAAAGTACCTGTAACAGGGAGGTAAAAACCTGTCAGATATTAGGCATTCAGCATCTACCTGTCCTGGTGGTGATACAAGAGAACTACTTCAATGCAGGCCCTATTAGTTGGGCATAGGAGCACATGAAAGCCTAATACCCAGGAGGCAGAGACAGAAGGATCACCTATGAGTTCAAGGCTAGCCTGGTCTATATAGTGATTTCTAGGCCAGCTAAAGCTATATAGCAAGACCCTTTCACAAACCAACCAAAAAAAAACTGCACTATTCTCCTGAGGATACAGGAGTTCACACATGTGGTACAGGAGCTCCCTGAGCTACTTCTGTTCCTTGGTCCCCAACAGCCTGTCTAAAAACCTCGGCATCTGCATAAACTTTCCACTGGCTACTTTAGGCCTGGTCTGACTTGCCCCTCCTTGGCCTCAGCTTGTTTTATTTTTTTCACAAGTGCTATCACCATCCGGCAAAGCCCACATTTATCTCCCCTCATAAAAACATTAATTTGGGGCTGGAAAGATGGCTCAGAGGTTAAGAGCATTGGCTACTCTTACAGAGAACCTGGGTTCAAACCCCAGCACCCATATGGTGGCTAACAACTGTCCATAACTCTAGTTCCAGGGGATCTGATGCCCTCTTCTGGCATTCATGGGCATTGCATGGCATAGGTGCATTTATATACAGGTATTTATATGCATAAAATACACATAAAATAAAATATTTTATATGCATAAAATACTCATACACATAAAAATTAAAGATAAAAACATTTTTTAAAAGGAACATTAATTCCACAAGAAAGGCCTCATAGGAACAGTTCTCAGTCCCAATACTAAGAGCCTGTGTGGAGTGTAATGTAGGAAACCCACCCCTGTTCTCCAAAGCAACTCTAAGTGAGCTGGCCATATACGGAGCCCTACCTCCAGAGGGCCTAGTCCTGGGCTTGAAGGCAGGGGAACGGAAGTCACACCCAGCAATAACACTAACCTCAGCCAGGAAAGGGGAGCTAACCCCTAGGTACTTGGAGACCACGTAAAGACAGAAGAGGTGCCTGTCAATCCCAGCCCCTGTCATGGCAAGCCTGTACATGTTCTGGTGCTTTTCAGAAGCTCTCCGGAATAGATCTTGGAGGTCTTCTTTCTGGGAGCAAAAGCAAAGGGGTAAAGACTGGCTTTGACCTTCAAGGTGAATAGGGGTGAAAGAGGTTGAAGAACAAGGAATGGGTGGGCTCACCATATGGGACTCCTTCATCATGGCCTGCACAAAGGCTGCTGACTCACTGGTACAGGAACGCACAGTCTCAGTCCGACCCTCTCGGAACATTCTGGTCATTGAGGCTTCATAGGTTAGGCAGAATTTGCCTTTGTCCTGGGGTACACAGTGGGGTGAATCAAGGTGGTGGAACCTGAGAATGCCCGTCACACTCAGCAGCCCTCAGAAGCTCCTACCCGGAAGTGAGCCAGCTGCAGGGCAATCTGCACAAAGGCATCAGGGCTGGTGCGACACTTTTTGATGAGGCCTTTGCCAAAGGGCAAGAATTGGAAGCAGTATAACTCCACATCATCAGCAAGCGCCTTGGCGACCTGGTAGGAACTCTCAATGGCTGCCTGGCACTGCCAAGACATAGAAAATGGTCAGCTGGGGACAAAGCCCTCCAAGGTGGCCTGTAGATCTGGGGAAATGTGAAGTTTGGGTGATGGGTGACAGACGAAGGGCAGTCAGCCCAACAGCTTCAAGAGGAGACATGAGGGACAGACAACCTGAGAGGATTCAGCATGAAGCCAGGTTGAACCTGGTGGAGAGGAGGGAGAAACTATCATGTGCTCTATGGACAAGAGCCATGAATCTCAGTCTTGCTTTAACCACAGACAACCCTGGAGTTTCCACTTTCCTTGTGGTCTACATTGGATCCTGAGAAACTCTTGTCCTTTAATCCTAAGGATGAGGACAGGGAGAGAGCGGTTTGGGGGATCCTCACTCAGACCCAACCACCCCTTTCTGGCCTGCACACCTGCTCAGGAATGTCCCATTGCAGCCGCTGAGGAGGTATCAGCATAGTGTTTGGCTCACCCACGCAGTGTCCAGTCTCTGTGTAGCCCAGGTGAAAGGTATCAGTGCCCAGGACAAACTACAGGGAGAAAACTAAGCTGGGAAACAAGTTTCATTGCCAGTGCCTGCCCTGTAGGTCCCCTCTCTAGGCCTGTTACCTCCCAGAGGTGCCCAATGATGGGGGCATCTGCCCATGCATGTTCTGCGTTGAGGCCCAATAGGCCATTCTTGAAGGAAATAAGAGTGAAAGATTTGTCGAACCACCTGCAGAAGGAGTAGAGCAGGGATGACCCACACCTGGGATACTTACACAGGACCCCAATCTACAACCTAACTCTGATCAAGTACCACTAATGCTCCAACTTTAACTATGACTACTAGTCCCAAATTGAATCCACTATTCTTGACCTTCAATTCCAAACTTGATTGTAACCAGTGAGCTTACCCCTAAATAATGCTACCTAGCCACTAACTATGATCCTAACCCCTACCTTAATTCTATAACCCCTAGCCTCTAATCCTAATCATTAAGTGTAACCCTCTGATCCATGAGGCTGGGAGCAAATACCTGTTGTAGCAGTTGCCATGTAGTAAGGCTTTGCCATAGAGGCTGAGGCTAGCCTCATCATCAGGGCTATAGCAGTGGGACTCTTCATCCAGTGCCACAAAGAAAGCAGCACGCTCAATGGTCTCGAGAGCAGCCTTGTTCTTGCCAGAGCTGAAGAAGGTCTGACGTGCATGTGCCCACTCCATCCTGGGGGCATAAGAGACAGGTAAGGAGTGAAGCCAATATGTACTTTGTATCAGGGCCTGGCTGCATCTGGAGACAAGGCGAAGCGAGGGTATTTGGGTGTCCTGAAGGATGTTCACTGTGCTTACCATCATATCCTTTACTACAAATTACATGTTTGCCCTTGATTGTACCTCTGGCCCCCTCGTTCTAAGGTAGGAGGCAGGGCCAAGCTTTTTTTTTTTTTTTTTTTTTTTTTTTTTTTTATGGATCTTTGAATCTGGACCTGGGCAAGCTGTCCCCACAGCTCCAGGTACCTTCCCCCTGCAGTGAGGGCAGCCAGCTTCTCTTCCCCAGGCTGAGGCAGGGAAGAGTCATCCAGGATCCTTTGGAACTGCATCTCCAGGTCCCGAGGCTTGAGCAGGCGGGAGCCTTCATAGAGCCATACCTTGAAGAAGCGGCCCTTGTGGTAGACAGCCACATGTCTGCTGTCTGAGAGGTGCTGTAGCACATCTGTGACAAAGGCCAGTGAACAGCTGAGTCAGGGCCTCGGAGAGTACCTGGCTCCTGACTCAAGCCCACTTTCAACATACTAGGTGGCCCTTGGAGATTGCTTTGCCCCACCTCTGCTCTGGGCCTTCCTTCCTCCAGGGGTAGATCTCTATATAAAGCCTGTCCCTATGCTGAGTCTAACCACTACCTCTTACAACAGCACTCCTGAGGTACTCCATAGGAGAGGAAACCAGTATCCTAGAAAATCTTGCAAACTGCCAAAGGTAGCAGTGTCAGAAACAGGAGAGGCTGCTGCATCGGCTAACCCTTGAGAGAGTCCCTCCTATTTTCTCTGCAAGCTCCACACAGAATGGGTTCCCTTCCCTGAGTTCCACCATCTTAGTGTTCTTCTCATTGCTCTTTACTCATATAACCCTTCCCAGACACTTGGAGGCCCTGGAAGGAGAATGTCTATTCTGTCTCATGGCCCCCTCAGAGAGCCATGCCTGTAAATAACAACCATCTAATATGTCACAAACTGACTACTTTTCACAAGTTCACGACCCTGAGACAATAAGGTGCTCAGAGACAAGTAGGTAATTGGGCACTTAGCTGCAGTGCCCCACAGCAAGGAGGATAGAGCCTCCTTTTGATGGGTACCTGATTGTGGCCCAGTACCTGTCTGCTTGCCCGGGATTCGAGTTGTGTTGAACATCCTCTCCATCTGGTAGGAGCACATGGGCACCATGCCCAGTGCCATTACCTGGGAGAAAGGCCAGCATGGCTCAGATTCAGACCTCCCCACCCTAGCCTACCCTTAACCCTGATGCAACTCACAGGCTTGATCTCTTCACGGTCCAGTTTGCGGCGATACATGATCATGGCATGAACAGCATTTCCCAGACGTGCTGCCTGCACATCTGTGTTCTTGATAAGCACAAAATCCTACAGACAAAGCAGAGCCTGCAGGGTGGGCACCTCTGTCTGGGTGTTACCTGGGTCTCACTAGCTTGAGAACCAACTTTTTCATGGGCTTAAGGCATTGTATCCCCTCCCTATGCTTCAGCTTCAACCAGAGCAGCTTTTTCTCTCAATCAGATGTTGCTTTAAAGGCGTTCTGCCACTAAAGAGAAAAAGGCTTAAAACTCAGGGTTGGACAGGTTGTAAGTTAATGGAAGGGCAGTCTGTGGAGGAGGGGAATTCCAAGAGGCTATCAGGGCATGCTTTGGACAGTAGGAGAGATTGGGTACTGGGGAGCAGGGAGACCAGCTAGTTGTCCACAGGCATGTGTTGGGGATGCCAATCATCTGAAGTAAGATAGATGGTGACTTCCTGAGTGCCATGAGAAGCCTGACATTCATTTTGTGTTCTGGCTCCATAAAGGGATAAACCCAAGACATGTTTTGGGAAGCTCCCTGGAAATGGTGTCAGGACAGCTGAGAACCTGTGCCTAAGAGGCCAGTGAAGGAATGAAGTTAAGAAGCAATGGGATAGCTAGCTTGAGAAATTCAAGGGCACTCAGATCCCCACCACCTGTAAGCTGCTTCTAGACTGCTCCTCCAGGATCGCCCCTCCCTTTTTGTTTCCCTCAGGCCTCACTCCATAACCCCCACTCACCCATGGAAACTGCTGCAAGGGCTCTGGGCTGTCCTCTATGTCCTTGTTCCAGAGCTGGGGACAGAGCTGGGCACACAGGAGCCTTAGGAGGCTCTGGTTCTTACCATGGCATAATAGTTGCTGTTCACCATGAGGGGGCTCCTGCTCCGGAGGTAGACGTACTCTTCCCACCAGTCACTCACCTGTGGGTAGGTTAGAGTTAGAGCAGGGGAGGAGGTATACAAGACATGCGGGCAAAGACAAGTCTAGGAGGGCAAACTTACATAGTTAGTTGCCCACCACGACTTGAGTACCAGGTATTTCTGCAGCCTGGGGGCAGTCTTGTCCTGGAATTCTTTGGCCAGTGTCTCCATGCGGTAATATTCTTCATCATCCAACAAGGGCTGCACAGAATCCAGGTACTGTCCAGCCAAATTATTATTACCATGGTGCTTAACTTTCTTCCTACCATTCCTCAACCCCATTACTCTCAAGCCAACTATTTACAGAAAACAGTCTTTTATGTTTGATGAAGTCCTCTGAATCCAGGCTCCTTGTACCCATTGGTACCCAGGCCCTTACCCGCTGAATTGTGGCTGGCACACTGGGTACAGGAAGCTTGGGCAGAGATGTCTGAAAGCTGTAGAGCATGGGACGCCGGCTGGACAGAAGACGGACACAGATCTAGAGGTACAGAGAGCACAGTGTTGGAGTGGGACCAGCAGGAAGAATGGACACAATTTAGAAAATGACACAGACCTTCAGAATCATCCCGGCCCCTTCAGGACAAACCATATGCTAGGCACCAGTGCCCAGTCTGCCTCTCCCTTCTTGCTCAGAACCCCAAATGAGGCCACCAGGATCTCAAACCAGATGCCTGCACCCTCCAGTGTTTCTGCTCACAGCCCAGATCTTGGTGACACGGCTGGTCTTGCTGTGCATCTCAAACATCCACCCGTGGTAGGAAAGCAGCAACTTCAGGGTTTGTCGGAATAAGAAGATGCCTGTTACCCAGACCCCCGTGGAGAAGACGACCATGCTGAGAAGTGCCTGCGTCTGTGGGGTCCCATAGGGGCCACACCTATTGGAGAAGGGGGAAGGCTTCAGGAGATCCCTTTGAGGCCATCCTTGGTGGACTTCTGACTGCAGCTGACGACTATGAACTGCTCTGGGGACGACACCGAGGAGTAAGGATCTCTCTGGAGACACTCAAGTCTGAGTTCATCAAATACAAACTGCCTTGGGATTGAGTGACTGTAGCTCTGGGAGAGGGCTATCTTTGTGGCCACCAATGGCTGCTCTCCTGTATCTGCCCAACACAGGGCTCCCTACCTTGGGAGCTGCCCTGGCCCTTCTCCCTGACACTTGTGCTTTTCAGGCACCTTACCTCTCAGGAAGGCATCTCTGGATACAGTCGACCAGCCCCATGGAGATGTCCACCTTGCAGTAGGAGGAACCCACTGTTGCCATGACAACAACTAACCAGCTGGTGGGGCTGCCAGGGTACACACCCCTGAGGATGCCATTCTGTGGAGGCAGAAAAAGGCATTCTTTAGTAGGAAGATGTAATCAGGCACCTGTGAAGTCCTGAGAAAGGTTCGGCTCCTGTGCTCTTCGCAGTCCTCCTCCATACCCTTACACCTCCACCCCATTATTCACTATGCTCCACCGCATCTTGATCAACCTCCCAGTTTCTGCGCTACTGAAGCCTGAATCCAGCAGCATTACTGGCCGAAACAGGAAGTCCCAGACAACGTGATCAACAGCTGACAGCTGGTCGCTCTGCCTAGGCACCTGCTGAGGCAGAGGACAGAACCACCTGTGCCCACACCTTGACGCGAATCAGGCGTTTCTTCCAGGAGTTGATTCCCGACAGGTAGATATGTTTCAGGGCCTCCCGACTGAGCCGGAAGTCGACCCCGTCAGGGGTCACAGTGAACTGGAAAGCCACCGCCTGGTGTGCTTCCGCCATCCTGGAGGTTGATCGGCACCTAGGAGCCAAGTCGGGACAGGATGGTGCGTAGAGTGCCCAGCCCCGCCCCTGTCAGCCCACCCCTATAGGAGGCTCCGCCCCCCACCCTGTCTTCACTCCTTCCCCCCATCCCCTACAGACACCTCCCCAGACTCGCCCGCGCCCCTTCCAGGCCTTCCTAAGCCTGGCCAACCGCCGCTGCCGAACCCTCGTGAGGTTCCGGACAGGCCTAGCTGCAATGGTGCAGGAGTGCGGATCTTCAAAGCTCCAGACGCCCCAAGGGCAGCGAAGGCGGCTTGGGGTCGGGGAGAGGCGCCCAAGAGAAGGGACTGGGCCTGGACAGAGGCGAGGTTCGAGGTTCCGGCGCCCTCAGCCAGACCCGAGCACCACGTCCTCGCTCGAAAGCTGGGATGGGAGTGAGGCGCTATCGGGTGGGATGGCCCTGGGTCCTGTCGGCCGCCCGGTGCTGGTCTCTACTCACAGTACAGATTCGCTCCTATCGGTGTATGGGTCTGGCCACTCTGGCCCATGTCCCCATGTCCTTCAGGACTGGCCACCTCTGCCCCGCCCCACCCCGCCCTCATTGGGAACTTGACACCCACTCCCAAATTGGGGTGGAGAAAGCGTCTAGGGCAGAAACCAGAATCCCCTCCTCTTCCCAGTGGGATTCCGGAGAGATGGGCAGGGTTCCTGCCAGCTTGCTGAAGGTTGCTGGAAGGTCTGGGAACTGGGAGCAGGAGGGGAGGGTCTCACGTGAGATGAAGGCATTAGTACTAAAAATAGCTGAATGTAGGGAAAAGGTCACCAGGGAGTCAGCTGTGCAGCCTGTTCTGATTTCTGTGCTCAGGGTTTGGCAGCAACACTCAGGGCTCACTGTAGCCCAGTCCCTCGCAAGTTCTCCCCCAAAACTCAAGTAGTGTTTGTAATAGTTCTATGCCCAAGTCTTCAATACTTATTACTTCTAAACTGGAGCCAGTGAATATGGGATAGGAGATTTCATTGAGTGGATCCTTCACTCAATGGACCCTTCACCCCTTTTAAGCCCAGAACACTGAAGAGAAGAATGGTACACTGATCTGTACCCCTCAGTTTGTATTTCTGAAGAAGCTCCTTTATTTGTGTACACAAGTCAGGGATTCCCACCTGCCCGCCTTGGACAACTACTCAAACTGGGGTAGAGAGGTCAGCCATCTCAAAAACAGTCTTGTTGAGGGGCACAGCCCAGTCTCCTGGGATCTCTTGCCCTTTGCCCCTCCCTCCAAGGTCCTGCCCTGGAGGCTCCAGAAGAACTCTGAGGAGGAGTTGGATGGTCAGGATGATGGGTGAAAATTGGTCAGCTGCCCCTTCTGCTGGAAGTAGAACTGGAACCGAGATTGGGCATACTCCTAGGGAAGGAAACCCATAATGCAAAGCAGTGAGAAGGCTTGGAAGGCAGCTACCTGGGACTAACCAGATGTCCTGGAGGACATAAGCACTGCTACTCCTCAGCCCCAACCTATGGGTTACTTACCAAGTAGCCAAATTCTATGGTGGACATAGATGCCTGAAGGATGGACCACAGACCCCAGAAGAAATGAGATGCTAAAGCATACCTAGGGAGGGCCGGGGGTGGGGGCAGAAAAGGAAGTTCGCTCAAGAGCACATTTAGCATGCCTGAATCCCCTCACCAAGTCAGTCCCCAGAGTTCTAACTCCTCCCCATCTTCCTAATCCTTAGCTAATAGTGGCTCTTTCTGCTCTCTCCCTGCTAGCCTGACTTCATCTTCCATGTTTGAGAAGTCTGCACTGGCACCTAACCTGCCCTATGTCCTCTCTCACTCCCACCCTGCCCCTTCTTACCGATTGACCTCGATCAGCAAATCCTCTTCCAGTTTTTTCTGTTCCTCTCGAGAGAGGATCTCACCTTTCTGCACCTCCTCCAGGTAATGGCGAATAAAATGGAGCTAGGATCAGTGGACAAGATTAAGGAACATGTAAGACTGGAATATTACCCTTCCTGGCCATTTCTTCCTTTCCCAGGGTGAGGTCCTGTTCCCAACTTCCTGCCCACATACCTGCTGTCCTCGAGTGGGGTAGTCTGTGGGTCGTGCTTTGTAGAAAGGCCATTCCTCATGAGTGTAATCATAAACCCACTCACAAAAATGGTTCCCAATGTCAAAGCCCCTGGAGGAAAAGGGTGAACATTCAGTCTGCAGATACTCTGGGCAGCTAGGTTGCAAGGATGAAGGCCTGGTCTGTTTGTCTAGGGCTCCTTGAACAGTTCTACAGGAGGAACTCTGACCCTCACCTGTAGTTGTAACTGCTGTACTCAAAATCAACCAACATGAGGCTATCATCATTTTCTGGTTCTGAGAGCAGTAAGATGTTCCCTGAGAAAGTGGGGTGGGATTCTCGTCACTTCAGGGCCCTCTGCCCTCTTTGGCTGGAAGACTTAAATGCTTTCTCATACCTTCCTGGATGTCATTGTGGCAGAAGACTACTGGTGATGGGGTAGCATCTAGCAACTTCCTGTAGGAGTAGAAGAAGGCCACCTTCATAGGCTAGGTCCTGAGTGCAGGCCTCAACAAACCCTAGGGAAAACACTGCTAAGAGCCTAGTGCCAACCCACTATCCTGCCTGCTTTTACCTGAGATTGCTCATCTCATCCTTCAAGCTGTACATCTCCAGCAGGTTCATCTGGGGGAGGCCAGTGGAAGGCAGGTCCTGGATCTGCTTTAGGTACCTGTAACTCCCCCAAAATTCATTCCATTCAGTCTGCTATCTTTCCTCACCCATTCTCTTATTTACTCTCAGGCCAGATTCCTACCTCTACAGCCTCACTGGGAAAAACAAGAGTCCTCGACAGATTATGGAAAACTTAATCTACTCAACCACAGAGCTGAACAGACCTCAGGTTCAGTTCAGGTGCATGGGTCTCAAACCTGACTCACCGCTCCATGGTCCCAAACAACCAGTGAGGCTCCTTGGTGAAAGGCATCTCCATACCATGGAAGCGGGCCATCTTTGTTGCAATGGCTGCTGACAACACTGGCTCTCGAAGCTCTCGAGTTTTCAATGGCCGGCTCTGCACCCAGGAACCTATCAGGGTGCTGAGGGGGCTGGGGCAGGAGGGGGAAGGGATGGGGAATGGGGGAGGTCAAGGTCTTAGGGAAAATTCTCTATGTGGGATGTGAAGGCAGACATTAGGGAAAGAGTAGGGACTGAGAAAACAGGGCTGGGCTCTTACTGGGAGGTACTGTTCCAGGCGACCTTCTGGAAAGACTCCATAAAGTTGGGGCCCTAGTGACCTCTCTGCAAGAATGGCAAACATCACGCTTTCTAGGACCAAGGAGTCTACACCCTGAAGAAAGATGGATAAAAGGGGTCCAAGTCAGGAAGAGCTAGATATAGGTGGACACAGGTACATAGGGTCTGTTTCTTTCACCCATCATAGCTAGGATTTCTGGTCTTACTGCCCGGGGGTTCTGGAGCATGGGCTCTATAAGGTATTAGTCACTTAGACTGAGCATCGGCGGACTCAGGTGCACAATGGTGACAACACTTTCTGCACCACTTGCTCCAGAGGTCCAAAAGTCACTGCAAGCTGCGACCCTGATTGCCCCTCACCTGCAGGATGGCCCCGTACAGTCGTAGCAACACCTCGCGGGGCTCCTCGCCTACGCTGGGCAGATGGTCCGGCAGCGAGCAGCGGAAGAGCAGGTTGCTGAGGCCTCCGCTGCAGACCCACGACCGGCACGCTCAGCTTGAGGTCGCCCGGATCGGCAGGACCCACTCAAGCCTCCTTCCAAGAGGGCTCCGCTCCCGCCCCCGCCCCCAAAGCGGCAGCCCGCAGACCTAGCCCTTCTCACGCCCAGGACTGGGGAAGTGAAAATAGCGTGTGCCTACGGCCGGAGGCTAATCCCAAACCCGCGACCCGCGCCGGGAGGGGCTGACCCCTAACCTCATGGGGCAAACCCTCAGCTCCTCCGGCCTCGCTCGACGCCAAGCCCCGCCCAGGTACTCCCGGCACCACTGATAGGCTCGGCGCTCGGCGTCACGCGACAGCGACGAGGCGCGCCGCCGGCTGGGGACGGCGGCCGGGCACTTAGGTGGTTGCAGACAGTCCTTGGTCAGCCGGCCGCCGACAGCCCCGCCTCCGGTCACACCTGCCCCTTCCGCCGCCATGGCCTGGACTCTGTTGCGCCCGACGCCGAGAGGCGTCCAGCTTCCTCAGGGCAGGCTCCGCTCCTTCCGGCCGCACTCGGTTCCGCTTCCGGCTGGCCTGCGCGTCTCCGGGCGGCTTCGGCTTACTTTCCGAAGCCAGAAGCGAGCCCTTGGGGGAACCGGTCGGCGTTCTGGGCGCCGAGCAAGGGCCTCTTCCCTGGGAGGCGCGCGCTGGTCACGCCTGGGGGAGGGACCTGGGGCCGGCGGGGCGGCTGTATCCAGGAAGTGGCGTAGGCCGTCCTGGGCTGCGGGCACCCTGCCAAGTTCCCTGAGAACCCGGTCCTCCAGGCTCTGACAGGCGGAGTGGAGGTGAAGCGAAGCAGTGGCTCCTTTGCAATATTTGAAATGTGAGACGTCCGGCTAGGGTGCGGAAAATGAGGGAATGTAGTAGATGCTCAGAACTATTTGGTGAGTGAAAGAATGGAGTCCTTGACACAATTCCAGCAACTCTCCTTCCCACATGGCAGCATGAGCATGTAAAGGCATGGTACCAGGAAGGCGTACTTGGAGTCCTGAGTGTCCGACGCTGCACAGACCCCATGAATGCTCTGAATGTGACCCAATACAGTAAACTTAAATTTTGGGGGGTGAAGGAGGCGGAATTTGCACGTGTCTGTCGCTGGTTAAGTATAATAACAGTACCAGTTTGGAAAGGAAGCTGACAATTCTTTTAAATGTTTTCTATTTTTTGTGTATGCGTGTATTGCCTCCATGTATGTAAGTGCACCTCTGTCGTGAATGCCCTCAGAGGTCAGAGGAAAGCGTTGGATTCCCCATGAACCAGAGTTATGGAGGGTTGTTAGCCACCATGTGAGTGCTGGGAATCGAACCTGGGTTCTCTGCAAGAGAAGCCAGTGGTCTTAACTGCTGAACCATCTCTCCAGCCCCATGACACATAATTCTTAATTCCTTTCTGGTATGAGGTTTATTAGAATGAATGGGCCTCAAGGTCATGATTGGGCCTTGAAGTGGAGAGGCAGGGAGGGCATTGCGTTGGAATAATATAAACTGGGTATGGTGGCACACACTTTGATCCCAACACTCTGGAGGCAGAGGTAGGAAGGTGGATTTCTTTGAGTTTGAAGCTAGCTTGGCGTACATAGTGAGTTCCTGGGTAGCCAGGGCTACATAGTGAGACTAGGGGGTAAGGGAGGGAGGCAATATAGAGAAATCTAAATATGATAGGGGCCTTAAAAAGAAGAGGTTTTCCCTTTAGAACCTAACAGGTCTGGAGAGATGGCTTACCAGTTAAGAGCACTTGCTACTCTTGCAGAGGACCCAGGTTTGGTTTCAAGCATCCATACAGTGGCTAACGTGCATCTATAATTCCAGTTCCAGGGGATCCAATACCCTCTTACGGCCTCTCTAGGCTTTGCATGAACATGATGCACTTACATATAGACAGACAAAACACTTTTACACGTTAAAAAAAAACCCACAGAGAATGAGAGAGGGGAAGATGGAGGGGAGGGAAGAGAGAGAGAGAGAGAGAGAGAGAGAGAGAGAGAGAGAGAATATGTGCCATGAGAGGGAATATGGAGTGTCACCAGAGGAGCCTATTCAGAAAGCTGCCTTTAGAGCAATGCCTAGAGCAGTCCTCCTGATTCAGACTGTGGGATCTGGCCTAAAGGTTAGGCCCATGCTCTAATTTCATTATTTGGGGCATGAACTTTGTGGCGAGTGAACTTTGTAGGTGGCAACATTGTGTTATGATGCAATGTTAAGAGATTGGACATGCTGGAGAAGTTAGGTCATGTTTTTATTTGGTGCTAGCTTTAAAACTATCTGGGGGATAGAGCCCCCAAATTAGCAGGCCCAGAATAGAGAACAGAACCCAAAGGGCTAGGACATGGAGCAGTTTATTGTAAATACTGTGACCCAGAGAGAGATCTCTCTGAAGCAGGGCCCCCGAACAAAGAAAAATTTGGCCTTTTATACTTTTTGCTTCCTGTCAGAATCAGAGACTGAGTTGCACCTCCTTTGTCACCCCAGTGACAGTTTCCCCAGACTGTCTGTAATGGTAATTCACCTAGGTGCCAATGGACTACTTGATCTTGGGAGGAGTTGGAAGAGGACTAGGAGGGATGGAAATAATGCAGACACCCAATACTCAGTATGACATTCTCAAAATTTTTTAAAAGAAAAAAAAAAACTCAACCTGGTAGAGAATCATAAACTCTGCTCCTGGGCAGTTGTTCCAGGTGAAAGTGACCTTATTTCTACATTCTAATTGAACCAGATTACAAATACCTTGCAAGTCTGTTACTAAGGGTTTTTAAAATCATTTTTTATTTAATGTGTATGAGTGTTATGCCTGCATGTGTGTAAGTGCACTTATGTTGTGTACTGCCCATGGAGGTTAGAAGAGGGCATGGATACCCTGGAACTGGAGTTATGGATGATTGTTAGCTGCCATGTGGTGCTGGTATTTGAACCCAGGTCTTCTGCAAGAACAACCAGTTCTCTTAACTGTTGAGCCGTGTGTCTCTAGCCCCTGAGGTCCTGTACTTGAATGTGGGAGCTGGCAAAAAATTTGGCAACAGTTAAGGTTCTGAACCTCTAATGACCAAAAAGTAATTTAAGATCAATGCATAATTAATCCAAGATGTTTCTGGCAGCAACATACATACATTACACTGTGTGTAGTCTATCATCCATAAGAGACAGGAAAGCAAAAAGTATAAAAGGCCACATTTTTCTTTGTTCGGGGGCTCTGCTTCAGAGAGATCTCTCTCTTGGTCACAGTATTTACAATAAACTGCTCCATGTTCTAGCCCTTTGGGTTCTGTTGTCTATTCTGGGCCTGCTAATTTGGGGGCTCATCCAGAATCAGAGACTGAGTTGCACCTCCTTTGTCACCCCAGGGACAGTTTCCCCAGACTGTCTGTAGTGGTAATTCACCTAGGTGCCAATGGACTACTTGATCTTGGGAGGGTTGCCCTCCTGGCATGCCAGGTGCACTGACTTTGGGAGCAAAATGACCTTGGCAGACAGAAGAACCAGTTCACGGAAGTGCCCAGTGGGACTAGTAAGAACTTGGATTCAATTCAATTTGGTTTTGGTTCAATTTGGCAAATTGTTAATTTGGTTTTAAAGCCTACCCCATTGGGTAGAAGGACGGTCTGAAGGCCTAGAATTGCCTAAGTAAAGAGATAGATAAGGAGGACTGGAGACGTTTTCTGCATGTGTGCACGTGAATGAGGTGGATGACAGAAAAGTGAGTCCCAGTCTGCAAGGGAGACTCTTTCTGAGAGGTCCTGACTGGGCATGGTACACATGGTCTCACTTATGCTACAGGTGCCTGAAATATCTGCATCTCCAAGAGAATGGCCAGAGATGGATGAAGCAAAAGTTCACCTCTTCCTTTTCCCTTCATGTGTGTAATTGTCGACTGCTGGGGGAACAGGGACAGGGAATGGGTGGCACATAAAGTAAATGTACCCCCCTAGAATGTATGGTGAAAGGGTAGCCAGGAAATTATGGTGTTATACTGGTTCCTGGAAAATCCGAGATTGTGTGAAATAGATTAGCCATTGCTAGGGGTAGGAATGGCCCTCTGAGGGATCATTGGATAAGAGGATAATTAATAAAGGGTTCTAGGTTGTTTCAGAGGTCCAGGGCATCCCAGTCAGTTCCCCCTATATTAGTTGCAGGCAGGACGTAGTCCATACTTGACTCTAATGTTACAGACTTGTCTAGAGGAAAATTGTAAAATTACATTCAGCCTCAACATATAAGCGAAAATCTGAAAAGCCTATTTTGTCTGAAGAGCCAGAAGAGGTTCCTTTGCCTTATGTGCCCTTGTAACAACCCCTCCCCCACAACTACACTGCCTGCCCCAACTGGTGCTGGTGTTGTCTCTTGTCCCTGGTTCAGCTGGGGCCTTCCCAGAGATGGATTACTTTCCCAGAGCATCTTCCCTCTCAGGTTTACCAGAAACTCCCTAGCCAGGAGGCACTCCAGAGCCTCTGGGTTTAACTCCTTACATTTTGACTGAGAAAAGCAGGTAGAATCCAGCCAGCATCTTCCTCTACAATAGGGCTTTACAATTGCTTCTGAGGATAGTCCAAGGGCCTCCCACTATGACCAGAAAGGATGTGTGCTAGAAAGCTGGCTCCCCTTCATTTATTAGCCATTTACCACTGACCTCTTAAACTGTAAAAATTGTACATCTTTGATGGAGAAACCTCAGGCCCTGATTGATTTAGTGTTATCTCTTCTCCAAATTCATAATCCCACATGGGCTGACTGTTGCCAGCTTTTCCTGATTTTAATACTGAAGAAGGCACCATATCACCAAGGCAGCTTTAAAGTGACTGGGGGAACATGCCCCAGCTGACATAGATAATGCCTTGGCTCATGCCCAAGACCAATTCCCCAAGGAGGACCTCTGCTGGGACCCTAATGATGAAATAGAACTGCAGAGACTTACTAAGAAGCCCTTATAAATGGCATAAAAGAAGGAGAACAAAGGGCCATAAACATAGGAAAATTCTCAGAGGTTCCCCAGAAACTTGAGGAGAGCCCAGGTCAATTTTATGAGAGACTGTATGAGGCTGTCTGCCTTTATACCCACTTTGAGCTAGGGGCAGTTGAGAACCAGGGGATGGTAAGCATAGCCTTTGTTGGTCAGGCCCAGGGAAACATCTAGTGCAAATTACAAAAGCTGGAGGGCTTCACCAGCATGAATGCCCACCTATTAGCTAAGGTAGCCATGAAGATTTTTGTCAGGACCCAGAGGCCAGAGGCCAGAGGCCAGGCAGAACAAAAGGTGAAAAACAAGTAAATTTGTTAGTTAACCTCACATTAGTTTCACTAGGAACATTCAGGACACTTCTGACCGGAGGCTCTGTCATGTCAAAGTCAAAATTAACAGGGGAGCAGACAGGGAAATGGGCAGACAGGAGGTAAAGTTGGGGAAGAATCAAGGTCACCAGGAGAGTCATTGGAAAAACAAGTACTCTCAGTGACCTGAGAATACTCACACGGTGGATGGAAGGAAAGAGACCAGAGGATCTGTCCTAGTTACTTTATATTGCTATGATAAAAGCACTGACCAAAATCAACTTGGGGGAGGACTGATTTTATTTTATATCTCCCAGGTCATAGTTCATCACTGAGGGAAGTCAGAGCAGCAACTTGGAGGCAGGAGCTAAAGAACA
Source organism: Eospalax fontanierii (assembly GCA_035773235.1). NCBI lineage: Eukaryota > Metazoa > Chordata > Mammalia > Rodentia > Spalacidae > Eospalax > Eospalax fontanierii. The sequence goes on from CM069537.1 coordinate 79,271,702, forward strand.
GACCATGGAGGAATGCTGCTTATGGGCTTGATCTCCTGGATTGTGCTCATCCTACTGTCTTATATAACACAGGATCATCTGCCCAGGGGTGGCACTGCCCATGGTGTTCTGGACCCTCTCAATTAACAATTAAGAAAATGTTCCACAGACATGACTACAGGCCAATCCAATTGAGGAAACTCCTCAATTGAGGTTAGGTTCCCTCTGTCCAACAAGCTAGCACATAATCCAAGGGCAGTACTAATCTGAAAATAAGCAATGTAAGGTCCCAGAAGATGAGGTCATGGGCTTAGCTGCCATGGAAGACTAGGATAGACCAGGTTCTATTTTGTTGGGCCCCTAGGAGCCTATAGTCTGAATGACAGTAGGGTGCTGGCCCATGGACTTTATGGTAGACACTGGAGCTACCTATTTAAGTAGTAACAGCCCAGGGGCCCTCTATCACAAAGGTATACTACTATTGTGGGAGCCACAGGTAACAGAGTCCATCACTCATTTTTACTGTGCAGAGGTGTAACCTAGGAGGCCATGAGGTGATTTATAAATTATTGTATCACCCTGAGTGCCCTGTGCCTTTGTTGGAATGAGATTGGTTGGGAAAGCTATAGGCCCAAATAACTTTCAACTTACAGGGCTAAGCCATCCTGACCCTAGGAAAATCTGAAGCAAAAATTATGACTCTTACACTCCCTTGAGAAAAAAACATAGCACCTCTTCAACCTTATAGAGGAACCATAGCCAAGGTCAGGACTTCCCTTCAAGGTGCCTGGGGTGTGGGATGAAGACAGTCTTCTGGGAATGGCTTCAAATATACCCTCAGTAATAGCAGTATTAAAGCTGGGGTCTGAGCTCATGTGCTATAGACAATACTACATCCTTCTAAAGGCACAGATGGGGATTCAAAAGCATTTAGAAAAACTATTTCAAAGTATGAGAACTTCTGACCTGGCCAGTTGCCTTGGAACACAGTTCTCCTGCTGGTTCAAAAGGTAGAGACCAATGATTACTGGCCAGTCCAGGACATGGGAGCAGTAAATCAGGCTACTGTCACTATATCCCCAGTTGTTCTTAACCCTTATACACTTTGGGGCCTTATCCATGCTGGAGCCACCTTCTTTACATGCTTAGACATTAAAGATGCCTATTTCTGTATCCACCTGGCCACCCCAGAGTCGGCTGATCTTTGTTTTCCAATGGGAAAATCCTGAAAATGGAGGCAAGGGCCAATTGACATGAACTAGATTGCTTCAGTGGCATTAAACACTACTCAACCATTTTCAGCAGTGCCCTAGCCACCAATTTGAAAGCTTTCCCAGTTTCCTTGGCTGCATGCTGCTCCAATATGTAGATGACCTCCCACTGACTGGGGAGACAACAAAGGACTGCATGGAGGGAATGCTACTACTCATCACCTTCCTGTGGAAATCCAGGTAAAAGGTTTCAAGGAAAAAGGCCCAAATTTGCCAAGAAAAAGTTAGGTGATACCTCCAGTTTCATTTTATCTCAAGGATAGCATGAGCTTGGCCCAGAGAGGAAGCTTTCAGTGTGCTCTCTCCCAATCTGCACAACCCCACACAAAATTAGGGGATTCCTTAGTGCAGCTGGGTTTTGCAGAATATAGATATCTTAACTTTTCTGACATGGCCAGATTTCTTAAGAAGCTAGAAAAGATGGGGAGAGAGGAGAGCCATTCTTATGGAAAAGGACACAACAGACCTTTGAAGAGATCAAACAGGCCTTCATTAACCCCTTTCTTCTTGTGTGTGCATGAGAACACTGGGACCACAATAGGAGTCCTGACCCAGAAAACCTTGTACTTCAAAATGGTATGGGCCTCCAAAAGTGCTGCCACGCACTGTCTAGGATATCAAAAGGGAAATACAATGGTGGCTCCAGGTATGTAGACAGCAGATGAAAACAGGCTGGGCTTGAAGCCTCCAGAGAGTGGCCTAGTTTCAGCACTGCTTCCCAGTCTGTTAGTCAAATGGAACCCTACCTACTCCCAGCATGAGGCTGCCTGGTTTAAGACTGAAAATGGAGATTATCTCTTAAGATGGATGGTAGAGGTTTGAAGATGGTCAAATAGTAATTCCCAGCCAGGCGTGGTGGTTCATGCCTTTAATCCCAGCACTCGGGAGGCAGAGGCAGCCAGATCTCTGAATTCAAGGCCAGCCTGGTCTACATAGCAAGTTCCAGGCCAACTGGGGCTACAGGGAGACCCTGTCTCAAAAAGACACAAAACAAAACACCCCAAACAACAAATAATAGTTCCTAAGGCCATAACCCCTGCTCTGTGTGTGTGTGTGTGCGCACGAGTGTGCGCGTGTGCATGTGGTGATTGTTTGTTTTGAGACAGGGTCTTCTTACAGCCTCAGCTCTCCTGAAACTCGCTATGTAGTACAGGCTGGGCTCAATCTCACAGACATCCACCTGCTTCTGCCTTCCAAGTGCTGGGATTAAAGGTGTGTGCCACCACACCTGGCCAGTACTTTTTGATGTATGTGCAGCCATAAGTAATAATCCTTTGCTAGTTACCACACAGCAAATTTGTCATGGGAACAGAAATATAGACTCAATGATAAGTACATATACGATCAGGCTTTACCCCAATCTGTGTGTTATAGTGACCACTAGGATTACTGCCTCTCCTGAAGCTGTGTTTCATGGGCCACCTGGAGAGATAAAAAAATAGCAATTCTTCCAAAGGGTGTTGCTTCATGCAGCTGTAACTTTGGAGCCCACAACCCTGTTAATTTTACTATCCTTGATCCAGAAGACGAGATGGAAGGATGACCACAAGATTGTCTGTCTATCCATCATCTGTCAATCTCTTAATCTATCATCTTAAGAGGCATTGACCCAGGTAACATCTTTTAAAAGGTCACAGTCTCCCACTTATTCCTTCTATGAAGAAATAGAAAGTACTCTACCATCTATCTTTATAGATAGAAACCTGTTTCTGGCCCTGACAGAGACCATAGACCATTCCCTTAAGGTTTCTTCTTGCTGTGTATGGGAGGGAACTAATGTAAGAGTTCAATGGCCTTGGGAGGCTAGATAGTTCAATCCTCTTGAGCCTTATGATGAAACAAAGTACTCCTGCCCTGCTACTAGGTTTCTTTAAAACCTTACCCACCCATGGCTCAGGGACCATTGTAGAAGACGGTACAGAAAGATTGTAAGTCCACAAACAGGGAAACAGAGGCTTTCAGGCCACTGGAAGCTTGCTTGTGAACTTTCAGCAATGATGGCATCAAACACAAGCCCATGCTGACTCAATCAGACAAGGGCCTAGAGTGGAGTGAGGGAAATGGGTGGTAGGCCCACCCTAACCTAAGAACTGTTGGAGACTTATTGTTCCTGGATGAGGGAGAGTAGACCTTTAAGATCTTTAGATAGGCTGACCAGACTCCAGTGGATGAACTTGCACTGAAGGACATCTGGTTACAAATGCTTGACCAGATAGGACTTAATATGTATGGTAGAATGCATGAGGCCCTGTGTGGGGAACTGTGGGGGCATGAATGGAGGAGGAGGTCTACATTGGATTAAGAACTGTTGTATGAAATGTACAAAAGCTCAATAAAAATATTTTTTTAAGTAAAAAACCCCTCAATTGGAAAAAGTTAATTGCCCAATGGGGAAGGCAATTTAATGTCTCTGTAGGAAACCTAACATGATTAGGTAAAAGATTTTACAACACCACCACCCAGAGGATCCAATGGTGTGATCCCCAAATCACACTGAACCAAACCCCACCCGTTGTCTAGCTTTTCTCATCTTTGGCAGTCATGGGATAATATTGAGGCAAATATCATATTGTAGGCTTCAGGTGGACAATATTGAGTATGTGAGAAGGGAAATATAGACCCCTGAGCCAAGATGATGTTCTTTGACCCTGAAAGGAACTGGGGCATCAAAGGAGGGGGTGTGGTCATATAGGGTATAAATGATGTCTGTGTGCATGTGAATTTCTACACGGCCCTTGTTCAAGTCCTCAAGATTTTCCTCCTCCCCTAACATTCCAGTCATTTTGTTTCTTTTTTATAGTGTGGTTTTTTTTAAAAAAAAAAACAAAATATATACTGTCACCTGTAAGAGACATGAGAACAAAAAAATATAAAAGTCTACATTTTTCTTTGTTCAGGAGCTCTGCTTCAGAGAAATCTTTCTTTGGGTCACTGTATATACAAAGAACTGCCCCTGTTCTAGTCCTTGGGGTCCCACTCACCTCTATTCTAGGCCTGCTAGACTATAACCACAACCAGCCAATCAGGGAAGAGCCGTCAAAAAGTTAGCATTAAAGCTGAGTGTGGTGGCACAAGCCTTTAATTCCAGCTCTCTGGAGGCAGAGGCAGGCAGATCTCTGTGAGACTGAGGCTAGCCTGGTCTACATAGCCAGCTGGGGCTACAGGGAAACCGTGTCTCAAAAAGACCGAAAAAAAAAAAAGTTACGCTCAGTTCCATTTGCTATGGCAGTCTTTTCAGGCTGCAGTTTGCTAGGTTGTGCTTGGGTCTTTGGGTGTCAAAAGTAGGCGCCCTTGTGCAAACAGTTTTATTTCCCTTCTGGCTCTCTTGCTCTCAGAGCTTGACCTTTCCACCTGTCAGAAATCCCAGCACTGGGCTGGAAACTCTGCACTTGGGGCCCTTCCTACCCTTATTATTATGAATTGCAGTGCTATTCTGTATATATAGTTTTTTGTTCTAGAAACATAATGGTTTAATTATGGAGACCAAAGAGGTCTGATATTTTTCCACGGTCATTCCTTAGCATATAAATACCAAAACTAGTATGTCTTTGGGTTGTAGTGTGTAGTATGTTTGGTTTAAAAATTTTCAGTTTGGTGGGTCCAGAGAGATGGCTCAGGGGTTAGGAGCACTTGCTGTTCTTCCAGAGGACCCAGATTTGCTTTCACATTGTGTCTCTGTCACCTTCTTCCAGCCTTCACAGGCTCTCCACGCATACCAGTAAACATACTGGCAATCAAAACATTTGTACAAATAAAAAATATTTAAAAAATAAAATTTGCTATTTGATGCTGACTTGAGTTCCATAAAAAAGTCCTTAAATGATTTTAGCTTGGGATTAGGACAGAATTTCCAAAACTTTCTGAAATGACTCTAAGCATAGTTCTGCTATTTTTTAATAAAGTCACATTCTTAGCCTTAATAATTGTAAAATAAAAATATCAATTTTGAAAAGTGTTAAAGGTGTTCTATGTCCTGTAGTATCAAACATTCAGCCAAAATTTAATTTTTTAAGCATAAGCATGTTCATCTCATTAGCATGCAAATTTCCTTTCATATTAATAAATTATAAAGTTATATGCATACCAAAGAATTGTTTTAAAATTTCTTTATGAACTGTTATCAGTAAATGTTTGATTTTTTTATGCTGTATTAGGGTTCTCCAAAGGAACAGAACTGATAGGGTAGAGATTTATTAGACTGGCTTACAAGATATGGGCCAGGTAGTCCAACAACAGACATCTCACCTTGAAAACGCTGAGAACCTGGTAGTTGCTCAGTATATGAGACTGGGTATTTTAGCATTCCCAATCTGGAAGAATCCTTGAGAGCTTCTGGAGAGCACTGTCTGCATTGGAAGACTGAAGAAGTTTGGTTCTGATATCAGGAATGCCATAGCAACAGGACAGAAAAACTTGCCAATAAGAGTAAAGGCAAGTAGGCAAAAAGCAAAAATTTCCTTCTACTATGTTCTTTTATCTGGACCTCCACCAGAAGGTATTGCCCAAATTTAAGGTGGATCTTCCTGCTTTAAATAATCTGATCAAGGATGTCCCTCACAGGAGTGCCCAGAGGCTTTCCTTTTAGTTAATTCCAGATCCAGTCAAATTGACAACCAAGATTAGCCATCATATTTTATGTTACCTATATATCTAGGGTTGAGTACAAAATTCCCAGGTAAATAGGATCATTAGTGGAAAGAGCTTAAGAATTCCTGTATCAGTAGTTTCTTCTGTTGGCTTCTGTCTTTCAATATACTCAATGAATTTGTCTCAAAGGGAGTGGGGGAAGAAGCCCTGTGTGATGATTAATCTTGATCCTTAGCTTGATTGGATCTTGTCTTAGTTTCCAGTTGCTGCACTAAAATACCCTGACAAAAGCAACTTAGAGCAGAAAAGATTCATGTTAGCTCACGATTCTGGGTTGTGGGCCTTCATAGCAGGGAGGTCACGGGGGCAGGAGTATGAAGCAGCTGATCACATCTAGAGTCAAGAGCAGAGAGGAATGAATTCATATTTATGATGCTTGCATTCAGATGACTTTCTCCACCTAAATGATGCCACCCACAGAGGGAGGTCTTCTCACAGACAGGCCCAAAGCCAACGTGATCTAGACAATCCCTCATCGAGAATCTCTTCCCAGGTGATTCTAGATTGTGTCATATTACCATGAAAATTAACCTTCGAAAATCTGGAAAAGACATACTGCATTAGTAGTTACTTGTCCCATTGCTGTGACAAAATACCTGATAAAAGCAATTAAAGAAGGAAGGGTTTATTTAGTTTTACAGTTCTAGGGGATTTTAAGAATTACTTAGGAAATGGGAAAGACTTTGTAACAATCCTTTACAAATTGTAAATTTACATAACTCTGTAAACCAAGCTAGTAATATGATTTGAGAACATCTAGAACTATATACTCCTTCTAAGAAAAACAAGGTAATCAGCCCTACAGTGATTTGGAATCCCACTATAACTAACTTTTACAAGCTGAGCTGAATGCAAAGCTTTAATCTTATGCCATGTTCCTATTTGTAGGCCAGTTATGCCCCTGACTCAGAACAATGTATGAGATGTGACAGTGATGATGGCAAGTCTGTGAGGAAGAAATAACTGAGAGGCTAGCCCTCTCTCCAAGTACAAAGTATTTTCAGCCAGTGACACTGACCCACAAGTAAAGCAATCCAAGAAAAAAGCAATGCTGCTTGCCTGTTGACCTTTACTGCTTTAAAAAAAATTTTTTTTTGAGACAGGCTCTTCCTGTAGTCAAGCTGGCCCGGAACTAGCTATGTAGACCAGGCTGGCCTTGATCTCACAGATATCCACCTGCCTCTGTCTCCAGAGTGCTGGAATTAAAGGTGCATGCCACCACACTTCTTGGTGATGAGCATATCTATCCCATGGTTATTGTTGATGTTGCTGCCATCCTTCACTGTCATCAGCTTCAGTTTTTTCAGAGTCGATGTGGACTGAAGACTACTGGCTCTCTAGAAATCTTCCTGGATTTCTGCACCAGATTGGGACTGCTGAGGTATCAGGTTTTATGGCCTGAGGAGCTACCATGTTTTCAGCCTCTCTAGCATGCAGCCAGCCATCACTGAACTACCCAACACATAGTTTGTAAGTCAGTTGAAAAACCCTCCTTATTAAAACATGATTTTATTTTTATTTATATGCATTTATTTTGTTTATTTATTTGTGTGTCTATCTGCATATGAGTATGCACACTTGCATGCCGGTACCTGTGGAGGCCAGAAGAAGGTATTGGGTTTCCTGGAGCTTGAGTTACAGGTGAAGTTACAGGTGACAAGGGTGCTTGGAACCAAACTCTGGTTCTCTGGAAGTGCAGCAAGCATTCTTAACCATTGAGCCATCTTTCCAACCCTATAAATCCCCCTTTATAATCCGTTTTCATTCTATCGGTTCTGTTCCTCTAGAGAACCCATCTAAGACACCCTGTATTAGAGTACACCTGTTCTAAGATTCAACTTTGAGAGTGGTCTTACGGCGATGGCAGCTGTGTTGAGTTTGGCATACTTTGAGAATAACATCAGAGACTGGGAAAATGACTCAGTGGATAAAGTGGTTGCTACACAAACATGAGGACTGAGTTCAGATTCCCCAGCAACCATGTAAAAAGCTGAGCATGGCAGCACATGATTATAAGCCCAGTCCTGAGAAGTGGAGAGAGGAGGGTCCTGGTGCCTGCTGACTACTCAGCCTAGCGGAAACAATACATTCTAAGTTCAGTGAGAGACCTTACCTAAAAAATAAGGTGGAGCGTGATAGAGGAAGACACCTGACATTGAACTCTGACCTACACAGGTGCATGTACCTGCATATCACCATCAGTAGCACCTATTCCTCCTACATGATAGTCCTGTTGGGCTCTGTCTATGGAGTAGATTGTCTCTAGATAGAAAGTTGGGATTAATAATATGCTGTTCATCAGCATAATGCTGAAAACCCAAATATGGATTTTTAAAAATCTGTATAGAAGAGTAACATAATTACATATAGATTGTATCAGTGCTAAATTAGACTGTGCCTTGCTCTAAGTCACTCAATATTGTATAAGACAGTGATTTTTCAGGTTATTCCTTGCTCTAAGAGATTCCACCTTACAAGTGGCATTTGATTCCATTTCGAGTACAGAGGTAGAATCACTCTGTGCCTTGATGGGCACTATAAATAATGCCATCTGTCTGATACCATCCAGAAAGCCCAGACTAATAACTTATTCCTAAAAATAAAAGAGTGCTGCACTATAAGTTTATCAACGTGTGCTGAAATCATATCAGAAAAAACAGACTTGAGAACTTATTGAACATCGCAAACTATGGGAAGGGTATAGCAATCTCACCTGGACCCCTTAAAGAGAGGGACACAGCACAATGGTGATTCCCCCACTGAAATGTTATCTGACTACCTGGTTTGTGAGTCAAGGGTTTGACAGGTAGAGAACTCCACACTGGTCCCAGGGTCTTCAGCTTGGTTCAGTCCCCACTGTTGACATTGCTGACTTGAATTGCCATCTGTCCATTTGTCTGTCTGGACATGTCATCCATTTGTCTGCCTGTTCATCCATCTGGACCTAGTCCTGCCCTTCACCTCTTATGGCCTTTATGGTCCTGAATTTTGCTTCTGTAGTTAGCTCAGCTCTGATCTTGGGGTTTGACTTTGCAGTGGATCCTTGTGTAGACGTCCAGCAGGGTCCATTATCTAATCCCCAAAGAGATTTTCTTTGTATCCCTATGTGCTTTCTGCTTGCCTCCAGTTAGGCCTCTTTCAAAACCCTTTGAACACTGCTGTGGGCTCTTTAACCTATTGTAGCCATTCTGTAACCTAGGTATACACACACACACACACACACACACACACACACACACACACACATACACACTGTGTGGTAAGTAATATATGGCCTGAGAATTAATATTAGTAATTAAGATCGGAGTAAAAGAACCAGTGTTTGCTGTGGGTAACTATCAAGGAAAATCGGGACTATTTGTCAAATTACTGCTAAGAAAACTAATGTAGCTCATGAATTTATTGTTATTTAATAAATTTTTGAAGTTGTGGTAAGACACAGTGTGTCTGTCTATGTTTCTGACATTGTATTAGTATTCTGACAATTAGCATGTCATAACAGATGTAGCTTATGAGAAGAAAGATTTATTTAAGCTCACAGCTTTTTAGAGGAAAAGGCATGGCAGGATTCATGGTGGCAAGAGCAAACCCTGTCTGCGGTGGCAGGAGTGTGAGGTGACGTTCACTTTTAGGCAGCTGACCAGGAGCAGAGACCTTGGATGGGAACCTAGCCAGTCATAACTCATAAACCCTTTTCCTTTGACCCCACACTGACAGTTAGACCTATGGCTAAAAGGTTCCACAACCTCCCAAAACAGTACAACCAGCTGGGACTGTTTAAACACA